>CM061045.1:105044515-105644515 GCA_030762985.1 Adelphocoris suturalis | reverse complement strand
GCACATAATAATAAAGTATTAGTACCTCCCTCTTAATCTTAAATACTTCAGTACCCTTTGATCCTAATGAAAGTTGAGTGTGCCCCCCCCCCCCCCCTACATTGTGATATTTCAATTCCCCCCCCCCCCCCTCTCACTGTTTCCCCTTAACTTCATCAAATTCACTTCAGCATTTCCTAATTTGTAGTCTATGGAGGGCTGTTTTCTTTTTCATATAAAAATTTGATTTTCTCGAGTTGTAGCTCGCCGAGCTGGAGTGGGGTCATACTATCATGAGAAAAAGAATTAATAAAAAATGAATTAATGAATGAAATAAACCATCACACAATGACAATAAAAAGTTTCCAGTCATGTAGCATGATCAGATGATAGGATTTTGTGGAATGTATATTTTTGTGAAAAGAAAAATTCAACTACCCATCAATTTTATGTCAAAAACTTGTTCTAATATTTTGCAATTATAGCAGCATTTTTGGATTCTTAGCATATTTTTGGAGTTTTTATTGGTTTTGTAGCACATAATAATGAAATATTAGTACCTCCCTCTTAGTTTTCATACTTTAGCACCCTTTGATCTTAGTGAAAGTTAAGTGAGTCACTCTCCTCCACCCCACTTTCCCCTCAACTTTATCAAAATCACTTCATAATTTTCCTACCTTTGTAGTCTATGGAGGGCTGTTTTCTTTTTCATCTAAAAATTTGATTTTCTCGAGTTGTAGCTCGCCGAACTGGAGTGAGTCAGACAATCATGAGAAAAAGAATTAATAAAAAAATTAAATTAATACATGAAATAAACCATCACACAATGACAATAAAAAGTCTCTAGTCATGCTTCAAGATCAGATGAGAGAATTTTTGTAGAATGTATTTGTGAAAAGAAAAAATTAACTACCCATCAATCTTATGTCAAAAACTTGTTCTAATAATTTGCAACTATTACAGAACTTGTGGATTCTTCGCATATTTTTAGTTTTTATCGGTTTTGTAGCATATAATAAAGTATTAGCACCTCCCTCCTAATCTTAAATACTTCAGTACCCTTTGATCCTAATGAAAGTTAAGTGTGCCCCCTCCCCTCACATCTTGATGAAATTTAAGCCCCAGCCCCCCTCTCACTGTTTCCCCTTAACTTCATCAAATTCACTTCAGCATTTCATAATTTGTAGTCTATGGAGTGTGTTTTCTTTTTCATCTAAAAATCTGATTTTCTATAGTTGAGGCTCGCCGAACTGAAGTCGGGTCAGACAATCACGAGAAAAAGAATTAATAAAAATTAAATTATAATGAAATAAACTATCACACAATGACAATAATTTTTCTCCAGTCATGTAGATGAGAGAATTTTTGTAGAATGTATTTGTGAAAAGAAAAATTCAACTACCCATCAATTATATGTCAAAAACTTGTTCTAACTAATATTTTGCAATTATAACAGAATTTATTTATTAGTAGGTATCCACATCTTCAATAATGAAACGTAATTGGCCAAGGGAAAAAAGTGTAAAATATCGTACGTATGTAGGTAAAGGTTACAGGTAGGTAGGTACTTGTTCATAATATAGGTATGTACATCTTGATCGTTGATCTATTGAAGTTCCCGAATAAGATTCTCCTAACCCAAGGCGAATTTCGATGTTGCCTTAACAACTACCTTCCCTTCTTCTTCTAGTACATCTATTTCTAGCGAAAAAATTAAACCACAGATAAAGTTGTTGCTAATTTGTGCTTCTTCCGTTATGAAAGAATTCATTACACGTTAGGTAATCTATGGCTCGGGCTTACTTATGAAGATTTGGAGTAGTGTAGTCACGTTAGCGTGACTTTTGAATCGTTTCATTCAATCGTACAACGATTCCCTATTCGTACAGTACGACTCAGTGTTTAGCTTCTGGTTTGCTTGCGCTAGAATAGAAAATCCTGTTTTTGTTCAACGACTTAAACAAAAAACTGCAAAAACTCCCTAACGACACACACACACACACACACACACACACTAGCGCAAACTTCAAGAATTGTTTCAGAATGCCTCAAAACGGATTTCAATGAAGAAATTGTTCCAAAATTTTGATTTTAAAAGTTTCCATACCATTATTATAGCTTCATTTTCTACGAAAATTGGCTATAAAAAAAATTAAAAAAAAAAATCCAGTAAAGTTTAATTTTCATTTCGCTAGCGTCTCTTGGACATGTTTGTATCTTCCATCAATTTCCTTCGAACCTTGGACATACCGCAATGATGGAAAATTGAATTGTTTACGATTTGGGTTTCGGAATTAGATTCCGCTGATCACAATTCGAGAATAGTCGAAATCGAGGGAATACAGTGCTGGGAATGGCTCTATCTAAATTGAAGGAGCCCGTCCTCCTAGTCCGAGTAAATCATTTAGCTCAAGGGTTTGATGTTTCGAATTAGGTCGACACTATCTGCCCCCCTCTCAGCTAATACACTATGATTATTGATCCAGATTTTAGATGGGGAATGAATCAGATGGAAGTCCAGCTCCCAGGGGTGCGTGTTTCGCCCGCCAACTCTCGCACAAAGTTGGATTTGTCCCCGTAATTGAATCAAGTTTAATTCAGATCGCGGTACCAACTACCCAAACTCGGTTTTCATCTGCCACGTTGGGAGAAGCAGGCGTTGAGATGAATATCCCAGGACCATCAATCCAGCTGCGAGCGGTCCCTCGTGGATACGGCAGCCGCGCCTCCGAAACATTTACATCCCGTTTTGATATGCGGATTCCTATAAATGATTTACCTCGTTTGCTGTGGAACATTTTTCTAGTGAATTGCCAACTAGCTTCGGGACTGATTCGCGAGTAAATATGGAAGGTAATCAAGGTTTTTTTTATGGCTCGTGAGCAACCGCTGTTTCGCCTACTACATACCAACGTACAAAATGAACTCAACAAACATGACCAGGGTGGACCCCAAAGTCAGGGAATTCTTTGCGTTGGAAAAAGTCAGACTGTTTGTCAGGGAATTTTTTAATGAAAACTTTGTGTAATAGTTTGCTGCATTTTGACATTTTATGTCCTTGCATTGACACATTAAAATAAAAAACTTTCACGAAAAAGTGTCCTCGAAAAGCGTTACCTACATTTTCTGATGATTTCCGCTTACAACCGAGCCGTTGCTAGGGAAATGGTACTTCGTCGTTTTTCATCCCACAAAATTCGTTGACCATTCGTTCGAAAGCTCTCGATTTATCCAACCATATTATGTTGACTACTGCTAAGTTCGTGGCCAACAAGCTGAGTTATGAGCATGGTTATATAAATAATTGTTTACACACAGGTGATCATTCTCAATAATTGATATTGTGAACATGATTGCAACTGCTTGTTAATTTCAGATGATTTCATTGAGCTGGTGTTTCGATGATATATGATTCATAGCAGTGGATCCGAATATTGCGAGAAACGGTTTGATTTGTGAAGCAGTGTTTTAATCATTTGAATAGGTAATTTCTATACTTTACTCTCTGGGAAGCTGTTTTTTCGTATGTAGCCTCTTTAGGACATTTACTTGACGATGCTCAGGGTCCGGATCAGCTGAGTGGCTCTTAGAGCTTGCATACTAGTCTGCAACACATACGAGTCTGCAACTAAAGACATAAAATGTCCCAATGTGTTGCAGACTCGAATGCAAGCGTTTCTTTCAATATCGCTCATGTCTAAAACATGACGTTTTAGGTATGTTCGAACTCCTAAGAAATCCTACTTCAACGGCATAACTTCATCACACTTTGATTACTCACTTATTATTTCATAGGTAGGTATACGCATGACACAATGATATCAAAAGTGATGTTAAAGCTGTTCAAAGAGTATCATCACTGCACGCTGATTCATTGGTACATGGATATATCTTCGGCTCTCCTGTTACCATTTCACCTAGTAGTGAACCGTATGTGAAAAATATCAGCAGAGTATTGAACTTGGGAGCGAACCCAGTAGATTAGAGGTCTGACAGAGGAGTTTCTATAGATTTTTTAATGAAATATAAGTACATTTCATTTTTAGCATTATTTTGCACATAGTTTTTTAAATGTTCTATTTTATAGTTGATAAACTTTATTTGAGCAATATCCTGCTAAAATAAAATATGAATTTAACAATTTTTAGCCGTTTTTTGCTATTTTTAGTGATTTTTTTCGGTACTTTGTTGAAATTTCACCAATTTATTTAATGTGCTCAAAAAAATTCTTGCCAACGAATTTTTATTTATTTTTTTTTTTTTTAATATTTTTTTTTTAATTTATTTTATTTATTTATTTTTCTTAATTCTTATCGTCTGGAAGGACATATACATATATGAAATAGCGTTAAACTCTATGATTCGTTTCAGAATGCCTCAAAACGGATTTCAGTGGACATTTTTCAAAAAATTGGATTTAAAAATTTTCAGTCATTGCAATAGCTGTCAGGGAAATTTAAAATTTCCATTAGGGGCCACCCTGATGACGAATTTATTGGTTGAAGATGGAAATTGTCGCTTGCTGCAATATCTTAGTCATAGGCAATTCTTTCAAATTTACAGATAATGTTCTGTATCCTTTCTGTAATTTCCAAAGTTTGGACGTCATTGCACCCATCAAGCCCTGAGCTCCACTGCTCTGAGCGACGCTGCAGGGATATTGACAAATGTACTGGAATATTAAGGCATCTACATTTGTAAGCATTCTAAAAATGTAATTCAGATCCCTTATAGTAAATTATATCACGCATTTAAGATATACAAGCTAGGGTGTAGATGGTCCGCTATCGAATTTTTCGAAATCATTCAAAACTTTTCAATGATCTATACATTCATGAAATGTAAACGACTAAGCTATGCGCCACACTCAACTTGGCAGACGATAATTTTCTATTTGTTTCTTTTCTTTTTTATTGCTATTATTTCACATTATTATTATTATTACTTCGAATTTACTTCTCATGATATAGGTTGGATATTAGATAATAATTATTTTCCCGTTTTTGAGAAACGTCAGGTTCCCGTTAGTCACCCTGTATATTTGCTATCACTAAGAGATCAGCTTTCAGTATAAATATGTGGAATACACAATGTTTTTTGGTTTTCTCCGATTGAGTAACATAAGGCTACCTGGGAGGGAGGTTGCTCACAAATTACTATGGCAAGGGTGCCTCAACCAGTCCAGCGGACTTCGGAGATCCAACTGATTCCTAACCTTCATCCCAGGGTCGTCATATCTCGGACTATGACATCATACATCACACCGAGTTGTTAGAAGTTCAATTCAACGTCGGTGGATTGTATTTCATATTAAATATATGAACAAATCAAATCGGCAACATTTTGTATTGAATAAGCAATCTTTAGGATGATTTAGACATATTCAATCTGGTAATTTTGTGTGTGTGTGTGTGTGTGTGTGTGTGCGCGCGCGCGCGCGCGTGTGTGTCCACAAGTGCTTGTAACTAGCTTATTTTCCTGTTTTCTTCCGATTTGGATGCAGTTTTTAGGGGATGTGCGGACTAGGGCATTCCCAAACTGGGGGGCACGCCCCCCCTGGGGGGCATGAAGACGGGTTAGGGGGGGCGTGAGACCACGACCATTCTTTGGGCAACATCGAGCCAACTCCAGGCTTTGGTGCTCGTTTTTGCCCCAAACTATCATATATCATCCTTGGTGTTCACAGCAGGAAAAAATTATCTTAAATACCACTGTCGGACAATACAGTGAAACGTCGTATTGATTATATGGCTGAAGATATAAAAAACCAGGTTGTTGATGGAATAAAACTATCACAATTTTTTTCCATCCAGCTATGCGAGAGTACAGACGTTGCTCAACGTTCTCAGTTAGTTGTATACGTTCGATATGTTGAAAATGAATCAATAAAAGACGAGCTACTCTTTTCAACAGAGCTGGAGACCACTACAAAAGCTGTTGATGTGATGAAAGCCGTGTCTGATTTTTTTGACAATCAAAAAAACTAAAACAAACATGACATGTGTTTTTGACATGGCAAAAACTAATGGGCACTGTGGCACCCCTTCAATGCTTGGTTCTCGCTCATGCTTCGTGCAGTTAGTCAGAGAAAAAAACGCTGATGTGACGCTTTATACACCGACAAGCTTCGGCAGCCAGAACTCTTCCAAACGACCTCAATGCCGTCTTAAAATTATGTATTAAAATAGTGAACTACATAAAAAATAGTGCACTAATTACCCTAATGTTTAAAATTCTTTGTGAAGATTTAGGAACTGACCACAAAACACTGCTATTTCACACAGAAGTACGCTGGCTCTCAAAAGGAAACATGTAGGCAAGACTATTTGAGCTCCGAGATGAAGTAACTTCTTTCTTGGAAAACCAGAAGCAAAATGAGCTAAGCAAGAACTTCAGCAAACCTAGTTCTCAAGTAATGTTGGCATATTTGTCAGACTTCCTTGATTCGTAAACAGCCTTAACTTAAAACTGCAGGTGGGGACTCAAATATCATAACTCATCGTGATGACATCAAGACGTATGTTGAGAAACTACAACATTGGAGACGAAAAGTATCAGCAAACCCCTGCAACTTTTCAATACCAAAGCTAGTATCAATCTCAGAAGAAACACGCTTCAAGGAGGTTTTTGAAGGATAAAACTTGTCAAAACAAGTGTCAAACCATTTGGAGACGCTCGCTGATGAATTCGGGAAATACTTCCCTAACACTGCTGACGAACATATTTACAGACTTTTAACAGATCCTTTCCATGTCAACGTTGAACATGTTCCAGAAGCCCTGCAAGAAGAATTTTTTGAAATAAAAAATGATTCTTCTGCCAAGTATGACTTCGAAAAAATGGCTACTTCATAAAAGCTACCTACGTGTTATCAAATCGTGTTTTGTATAAATAGCAAATAAACAATTATTTTCAGTGTAAAACTTGCATTTTTTCACATCCATTCATTAGTTATGTAAGGGGGGCGTGGGAGGCTTTCATTTTACCACAAGGGGGCACGGTGCAAAAAAGTTTGGGAACCCCTGGACTAGGGGGTAGACGGTCCTCTATCAGTTTCATTGTTGCTGACTCAATACTCCACTCTGCGCATGCTCAAACGTAAATTCTATTATGCTCTATTTTTTCACCCCCTAGACGTCCGATCTCGCTCTAATTTTGATGATAGTTGAGAGATGACGATTTGATCATCCCATATCAATTTCAACATCATTGTACAGTGGGACCTGGATAATTCGAACTTCTTTAATTCGAAATCTTCTTTAATTCGAAAATTTCTCTTTGTCCCTAGCATTTTGTATATAAACAATGTTAAAAAATCGTGGATATTCCGAATTTTATTTTGGATAATTCGAATTTTCGGCGTGCTAATTAAGGTATAAATTTTAAGCTGCGACTCAAAATAATTGTAAATTTATCGGGAAATACGTTTTAGTAACGATATTCGGCAAAAGGTTTGCGTTAGACCAAATGCATGCAAGCAAATCAGTGCCATCGTACAGTCTGATAACTCCCCTTCCCCTCCCGCCCATCATCAGCAGAAGAAGTACCGGTGCCAAGTGCAGTTGACGCCATGAATCACGGACAAGAACTTTGACGTTTTTTTGAAAGCCGAATTAATGTAAGTGATTCATACTTCAACTCTTTGAATGCATTGGAATCTCTTATAATGGGCGAGAGACTTAATTCTAGGAAACAGGCCAAAGTATCATCCTTTTTTGAAAAACAGTATATTGCTTTTTATGGTTGCAGTTAAATACAGTACCGTAGGATGGGGTTACTTCAGAACACGTTTTCAGGTTTTTTTGAGATTTCTCTGTCTGTATCTCTTCAATCGAGTTGGCCTTTCAATATGTCACACCTGATCTATTCACCGTCATACTCCTATTTCAAAATTCAACATTCGAGCATTAGGAACCCATGAAAAACAAAGGTAAAAGTGGTATAGTCATTACCCCGCGTGGGGGCAACTTCGGACCACTCACGTTTTTTCACTCAAATAATCAAGAAATGTAGCCCTGGCTTGATATTACCCCCGTATTTTGCTACCAGATGGGTTCTCTGATCTATTAGGACAAACATATTTTATTTTTAAACATTTATTCCATACAAAACAAAACCAGAAATGAGCTGCCTCAAAAGTGTCTTGGGTATAATTTTTATAGGCACGGCCCCTGACTTTCTTTCGGTACTTTCGTGGCATGCCTGTAACACATGGAAAACATTGAAACATGAGTAAGCTCAATCAAAATGAGAAAAACACGTAAAAATGCGCTAAAACACAAAAAATCGGGTGGTTGGAAGTTGCATCCCAAAGTGGCGACTTTTAGTCTTTCGTTGCTGGAAAATTAACTAACGACTAAATAAAACATCTGATTTCTTAGTTAAATTCCTCATATAATTCTGAAGAAGTATGTGAACTTACCTTTTCGGAAAATCTAGTGAAAACATGTAGCTGCAGGCACACTTTAAACACAACAGGAAAATGTGTCGATATAGCTGATAACAAAGTCGTAAAGAAAACGATGATAAGCGACGTCAAGAAACTATCATGGTTTCATGTAGGTGTGAGTAATGTGCTACCTATTGGGACCTTAATGAACTTCCTAATTTCATTTCTATGGCCGGTAGAGGGCTCTGCGCCTGCATTCCTACGCTGGTCTGAAGTTGTACCACCTGGTAGGAAGTAACCCCATGTTACGGTACCATTCCAGGTGTCTTTATATTTATTGTTCAATATTCTGTTGGTCAATACAGTATTCAATGTTACTGTGCGTACTTTACTTCGCACTGTAGTTCGTTAGATTATAATTTATTAAAAACTTCTTTAATTCGAATTTTTGGTTAATTCAAAAGTTTTTGACTGGTCCCTTGAGGTTCGAATTATCCAAGTTTCACTGTATCATTAATAGCTACAGCGTATGCTCCTATGTGAAATCTTTGTAACGAACTTAATTTCCACTGTTTTCATCCTATTTCGATGAGATTGTCGGAATATGCGCGGGTTAGGTTGTAGATGGTCCCCTATCAGCTTCATTGTTGCCAAATCAATACTTCATTCTGCGCATGCGCAAACGTATATTCCATTATGCTCCATTCTTTCCTACTCTAGTCGTTCGATTTCGCACAAATTTGGATGATTGTTGGAAGATGATGACTTGAATATCTCATATCAATTTCAACACGATTGTATCATTAATAGCTACTGCGCATGCGCCAATGTGAAATACTTGTAATGACCTTAATTTCCACAGTATCCAACCAATTTTAATGAAATTGTCAGCGAATGCGCGGTTTAGTTTGTAGATGGTCCCGTACCTATTTCATTGTTTTCAACTTATCAGTTCATTTTCTGCGCTTGCAAAACGTAAATCACATAGAGTATCATTTTTTTCGTTTCTTAATTGACCAATTATGACATTTCACGCTACTTCTTGATTTACTCTTTCCCGCTATGGAATGTTTAAAGATCATTTAAAACTTTTCAATGATCTATACATTAATGATAGGTAAATGATGCTATGTGCCACACCCAACTTGGTAGACTTTTTTTTTTTTTTTTTTTTTTTTTTTTTTTTTTTTTTTTTTTTTTTTTTTTTTTTTTTTTTTTTTTTTTTTTTTTTTTTTTTTGTTATTCACGGAGACGACAAAAACACGATACTTCCAACAAATATAAACTGGGAGCTAAATGGAAAACATCACGTTTTCATCGAGCCCCCAAGAAAAAAAGTTTGGTTTCGTAATCCGGTAGAGAGCGGGAGCAGCACGATTCGCTGTACTGTCACGTGTCTCAGCAGAGTGACGCCGGCGCCGCACTTGTGTTCCCAACGACGATAAACGCGGGACTAAAGTCTGCAAAACAGTTTAGTTCGCCTCAGATATTATGGATTTCTCTTTCCCACATTCGTAATGAAGTTAAAGATTGCCCTTAATGGAAAGCTGGTGAAGAATATTAGGGTAGATGCACCAGTAGTAGGCACTTGTGACTTCAACTCCTTAAAATAAGTTATTGGAACCGCTAAAATATTTGAATTTGGCACCGTTTTAAAGGTCAGCATGTGCTGTATTTCTTTTAGAATCATCTAGATGATCGAGGCAGCCTTGGTTACATTATGTCACCTGTTAACAAAACAATCTCCATGAGGTTGTCTGCCTTAACAAATCTGCTAAGGAGGTGAGTTTAGTTTTTGGTATTTTAGCCCCAATCTGAGGCAATTTTGGATCTGTTTTTGTTTCTTGTTATCTTTTATATACCCTCGAGAAGACGTAGAATGTTCCTGTACCTCTAGAAGTTTTAATTTCGGCTAAAATGAGGTGCCTACTACTGGGTTATAAAAAATACTGAATTTTCCAGTAGTAGGCACTTCTGCCTACTACTGGAAATACCTTCTTTTTTTGTTAGCAACATAGTTTTCATCAGTTATTAATTTGGAATACGACGGTATCTGACGTTTTCTCAGAAAATGAGTAGTTCCAATAGTTGGCAGGGGGTGCCTACTTCTGGATCCCGAAGGTGCCTACTACTGAAATGGGTTTTTTATCTCAGAACTCCACACATGTTAGGATACTGAACGTTTAATACTGTTTACTACTGATGCTGAAGTATCAATGTGATACTTTGTCGTTTTGTGATGGACTGAAGTTAGTTATTAATCAATACCTAGTAAAACTCCATTTTATATTTTGTATTTTTTAAAATTTTATTTTGTATCTTGTATAGCATTTTTTTAAAAGAATAATTCAATATGAGGGCTGAGAAATGTGGTAAACTATGATGTTTCAGGCCTTGGTGTATTTTCGATACATTTTCGTTGAGAGGAAATGTAATTAATAAAATTAGTTCATTGAGATTCAACTGCCTACTTCTGGTTCATTTCCCTGCCTACTACTGGAATTTCAATGCCTACTACTGGTTCATTTCCCTGCCTACTACTGGAATTTCAATGCCTACTACTGGTTCATTTCCCTGCCTACTACTGGAGTTTCAATGCCTTCTACTGGTGAAAAAACTTGCATCCGGTTTTTTCAATTTAAAAAATCATAATCGTCTATTATTTAGACAATTTAAATGTAATTAGCTTTGAGAGGAGTTAGTTAGTGTTCAACAAGCATTGGAAATAAAATAGTATGAAAAATGACATCGTGATACACAAAAAACGTGATTTTTTCGTTAAAGTGCCTACTACTGGTGCATCTACCCTACATGTTAGATAGATTAGAATTGCGCAAAAATAGTCTGAAAATGGACTCAAAAACAACTTTCACAAAGATCAAGTGCAACCCATGATTTTCAATGGTTTTTTTTTTTTTACGCTGAATGCAATGGTGTTAGTTCGCGCAACTTATTCAACAATCAACAAATTCTAGTTAAGCTTTTCACCTAGTCACTATTATTTTTAGTGTGAAAAAATGTATTGGCAAATAAATACATGTAGGTAAACATCACATGAGCAAAGGTAGGTCCTCACAATAGAATTTTTACCCAGATTAAAGGCGATATTGGGGGAAAGAAACCATGATGTGTAAGAGTAGGCCGAAAAGCGCATGAAAAAGCTCTAGTCATGCAGCATGATCGTATGAGCTAATTTTCGTAAAATATCGTCATGTATGGTGTTGAATTGTTTTGAAATTTGAGCTTTTTGGATGCAAAGAAATTGTTTACTATTAATTTTATGGCAAACTGCATTTATATAGTAATAGCAGACAATCCTATGGAGAGTTATCGTCTGGAATGACACACACACACACACACACACACACACACACACACATACACGAACAAACACACACACACATATATATATATACATATACATTTGAAACTTATCAGGCAAAGACGTAAACTATTGGTCCTCCGAACCGGATAGGAAACCCCCCCCCCCTCCCCCGTAATTGAAATTATGTATATTCAAACAGAAACTTTAGGAATCGTTTCATAAAGCCTAAAAACGGATTTCCATGAAGAAATTTTGGAAAAATTTACTTCTAAATTTTTTCGACTCATTACACTAGATTCGTCTTCTTCGCATGTTCGCTGAAAAAAAAAAATTCTAATTTGTCGCTGTTATTGCAAACTACAGTACCTTACGAAATTTAGCTCAACCATCACATTCAATACAGAAAAACTGCGAACTCGCTTCTATTCGTAGCTAGGTCTTTTGATTTCTAGTTAGCAGACATCCTACCAGAAGTAACAAAACCAGAATCAAGTCGGCGCAAGGTACTTTTGGCGTTTTGAAGTTCTGAAGTTCAGAAACACACACATACACACAGATACATATAGGTATATTAAAAAGCGCAAACTTCAGGAATCGTTTCAGAATGCCACAAAACGGAGTTCAATAAAGAAATTTCTCAAAAATTTTGATTTTAAAAATTTTCGAGACGTTGCAATAGTTTCATACGCTGAATGACCCCCTCCCTTACAACCCCTCCCCCACTTGGTCGAACGGCTCCACCAACCCAAAAGACGCCTCAGGTCGAATGGAACGTACGTTTCAAATTTCATCAAATGTACTGAGGAAGTGGATGTTCTGGTAGAAGTGGTTGGGGAAACAAGCACGTGAGACGAAAACGGAAAACAAAAACGTCCGAAAACGTGAATTGTGACGCCTCGTTTAAACTGTATATTCAATCAATCTACCTCTCATATATTTGGCATCAGGCGGTTCAGGGAGCATCCCACTCTCAGGATATGCATAGAAAAGTTGGACCGAAGTTCTACTGTTACTTTTCCCGATGCATCTTTGAATTAACGGTAGTCAGTTTTTTGAAGACCTGGCAGATAATACTAGCGTCTCGATATATCAGATTTATCCTTGTTATTTTCAGAATTTCCCACTGAACATTAATTTTGTTGTAATAATGTGTGGGGGAGTAGAAAGTCTTGGAGTTGGCAATGTTAGAATTCATTGAAAAAAGTTCCAGTGGGCTCAAGCACTACAGCGTTGCCGCACTCACGGGTCGTTCAGGTAGAGCCGCCTGCCGAGAAATGAGGTTACCGGTATAGTAAGATGACAATGGAACAAGTAGACGTTGACGGATTTCGTTGGTTTCTCTATAGTAAAATCTGCGCCGATTGAAAAACCAGTGGAATTATATCAGTTGATTCAATCAACGCAGTTTTCTGGTATTCTACTGGTTCATTCATTCATTCGCGTGTCGCTTTTTTCTTGTCTATGTTTTACCCCTTAGAGAGATCCAGTTTTAAATCATTTTCGTTCTTACCTTGTCCCTTCTTATGCATTCTTGCCTTCATTGCAACCATGGCCACGTGAACTACGACTCTACGAACCCTAAGTCTTGGAACGTAGATTCACGGATATGTGTCATTCCAGCCGATTTCGTTCCTGCACCAAGAATCAAGCGTTCCAAACAAAAGGATGAGTTCGTTGGCCAGCACTTTTGGAGCACATTACATTAGTCGAATTTCAAAAAATTTACTTTAAAAAAAATCACAAAAATGATCACAAATCATAAAAATGGGTAAAAACAGCTGAAAATCGTTGAATTTGTATTTTTTGGTAGAATAATGCTTAAATAAAGTGTATTAACTATAAAATATAACATCCTAAAATTTATGAACAAAATTATAATACTGAAAAATGTACTTAAAATTCAATTAAGTTTGCTAAAAAATCGATACTTTTTTTGCCATAAAATTAATAGTTAACAATTTCCTAACACGCAGAAAGCTCAAATTTCAAAACAATTGAACAGTACTTATACAATAAGGTATTTTACGAAAATTCGCTCATACGGTCATGCTGCATGACTGGAACTTTTGAGACTAGACCCAGAGTTTCGTCACGCATGCGTATTCTCAGTTTCTCTACATACACATCCACGTTTTCGTCTGCTACGGTTATCAGAAGATTCTGTAAAGATTCACTAAGTTGGCCATTTCTTCTCAACTCTCATGAGAAGCCCTAAACGAAGGAACATTTATTGGTTGTGGTCCTTCGAGTAACTTAATGATTTAGTTTGATTGCTCCCGCTATCCAAATACTTTGAATTGTGATTCTCAAACTCACCCAAATGGACGATACCACGAGTTTCATGTTCAATTCCCTGTACTTCGACCGAAAACATACAAGCTACGAATCGACATCGACAAATGTCTGAGCACACACAGACATATACAGACAGCAGGAAAATATGACTTTTAAAAATTATTTTACTACAGAGCACTTTAGTCATAGAGCGAAAAAAAAAACCCCCAAATTTTCCAACTGAATGTAACCCATTTGTCATTGTATTCCTGTGATCTATGGTACCAAGCTAAACCTTTTCCGGGGTTGAAGAATATAGACTCAAGTGTGATGTGTGAAAACCCCGGTTTTGAAAGTTTTTGCTGTAAATTCACGGAGCCTAGTGAAGCGTTATAGATTGTAATTTTTTCCCCTTCTTCAAGTTGTCCTGTGTCAAAAGGCATGAAAAATATTTTTTATGGGTTTTCCAAAGCGGTTGTGATGATGGTTTTTTTTTATTATAATATATCGGGAAATATTGTTTTTCTGAACTTCAAATGTGCTGGGAGATGCTTTGTTTTTCTGGCTTCAAGGTGCTTGAAAGTACCTTGCGCCGACTTGATTCTGGTTTTGTTATTTCCGGTAGGATGTCTGCTAGCTAGAAATCCAAAGACCAGCTACGAATAGAAGCGAGTTCGCACTTTTTCTGTATTAAATGTGATTTTGCGTTAATGGCGACATTTTTTTTTTTCTACCCATCCCAGCGAACATGCGAAGAAGGTGAATTTATTGTAATGGGTCCAACAATTTAAGAATTTAATTTTTCCAAAATTCCTTCATGGAAATCCCTTTTTAGGCTTTATGAAACGGTTCCTAAAGTTTCCGTTTGAATATACGTAATTTCAATTATGGGGGGGTCCTATCCGGTTCGGAGGGCCAATAGGTACGTCTTTGCCTGACAAGGCCAATTTTCGGTTTTAAATTTATATATACGTTTGTTCGTGTGTGTGTGTGTCATTCCAGACGATAACTCATCTACGATTGTGATTTTTTTCAAATCTGTTTTTTGCGGAAAAAAAAAACGAATACTCCCAAAGAAAAGACGAGTTCATTGAGCAGCATTTTTTAAGCGCAATAAATTGGTCAAAATATCAAAAAAAAAGTTTAAATCACTGAAAATGGGAAATAACGGCTAAGGATCTTTTTAAATTAGTTTATCAACAATGAATTAGAACACTATTGTGCTAAATAATACAAATTGAAGTATTTTTAGCCGTTTTTTGCTATTTTTAGTGATTTTTTCTGCAGTTTTTTGAAATTTTACCAATTTAATATGCTCAAAAAATAATGGCCAACAAACTCGTCCTTTCGATTAGAAAGCTTGATTTTTGGCGCAAGAACGAAATTTTTATCTCAATTCTAGGAGAATTATCGTCTGGTAGGACACACCCACACTCAGAATGTCTCAACGAATTTCAATGAAGAAAATCTTCGAAAAATTTCATTGTAAAATTTTTGGAGCCATTGCAAAAGCTTCATTTTTTACGAAAATTTGCTAAAACTGCAATGAATAAACTTGAAATCCACACACAATCTTTGAAAAGCAGATTAATATTGAGAACAAGGTTTTTTGCCATTATATTAATAGTTTAGTAAAAATTAGTGTTAGAATAAAACAGCTCTAATTTCATAACAATCTAACTGGAAAATCTAGGGAAATTCTCTCATACGGTCATGCTGCATGAATGAAACTTTTTCTGAGGGAAGAAAAGGACGGGACAAAATCATCAAGCTCGTTATCTATCGGCCGGGTCGGCACAATCTTTATAGTTCGCCTCGTAAAACCTCCGTCTTTCCTCAGTTTGATCGTTAGTTTAGATGGACCATCACGTTCGGGAGACGGCAGTCTTACCCGATTTCACAAATACTCAGTCCCCGTATCTCGAGGAATAAAATAGTTTAACTGCACCGGCCCACGTGGCATAAACGCTGGTGATGAAAACATTTAAACCGTCGTATTTCATAGACGACCCCCATTTGACGACAAGGGAGAAAAACCAAGAACCGTGTATAACTATCTCCTATTTTCCAACATGGAAACTTCAATCAATTGCAACGCACAGAATGTTTTTTTGACTTTGCTCCCGTCAGAGGATTGCTCAGATTCAATCACAGTTTCATCAGTTTTGAGAATAAGGGCAGATTTCACCAAAAATCCCTAACCATGGTTAAAGTAGATCATTGTTTTAGGGGACCGGAGTTTTGAACGTTGATATAAAACAAACTGGTTTCACCAACGTAATCAATGGTTACACTGTTATCAGTAAACATCGATTTACATCGTTTCCGTTTTTTTTTAATTTTCTTTATTTTGTTTGAGTCTGTTACATAATAATATCATACCTCATAGACAAGTGTGTAAGCACATTTAAATACTCAAATATTGTAAAGTTGGCGTTTATTCAGATGATGGTGTCATAAAGTCTTTGATATGCCGCGGTCTGGTGAGTCTTCTGTAGTCAAAAGGTGCAAAGCTGTCGATGACTAGTGGATTGGAATGGTCGGAGTAAAGGCTGCAGAATTTTTTCATACATGATAGACGGAGTTCACTTGGCGTTTCCATGGTGAAGTAAATTGTAGTATTGCGAACGAATGGTGGCGTGTGGATGACATTTCTTTGTAGGATTATGTTTTGCTGACTCTCAAGACGCTTGAATTGGGAATCCGAACACGTCCCCCAGACTGCTAGACCATAGGTCCAGATAGGACGTATTAACGTTTTGTAAATTAGGATTTTGTTAGGCAGAGAAAGGTTCCGGTTGTTTAATAATGGTCTCAGCTGGTTGGTTCTATTTTTCGTTCGTTTTATGACGTCAGTAATATGGTCCCTGAAAGTTAAATGGCGGTCTAGGGTGACCCCTAAATATTTGTGGCTTGAGGCAGATGGTAGTTGATGGCCATCATAGTAGAGCGGGATGTTTCCGTGAAACGTCGATTTAAAGTTTAATCGTTTATTTAGACGATATTAAGGAGGCATTTGCCCGCAAAATTAGGGTGATAACGGGATAATAGTGAGGGAACAGTGAGAGAAATCTTTAATGCTTATTGGAAAATTTTTTGGGTTTTACTGTCCTATCATTTCGAAACTAGTGCAGCAATGATGATTATGTATGGCTTTCTTCAAGGATTCTGGATTTGAGTTCCATATCCAGTCGCGATTTTGATTCGTCTTCATAGGAAATTTCTGGAGTCAATGGTTGGTATTCGATGGATTTCAAAACTTTAACCACTGCAGAATGCGAGACAGATTGTGTCATTTCAAATTGTAAGCAATGAGCCGTTGGATATTTTAACACTGTTTTAAAACTGGATTCGTACATTCTATGTATGTACCGATATCCTTAACCGTGACTTGTGTATTCAATGCTATCATCAATTTGTTCAAGGACTGACAAACAGTAGTTTTTGAAAGTCGGTAGGTACCAAAATCAGGTACCAAAATTTGACAGACTCAAAATCGAATCCTACGTATCATTACTGGAGCACCCTGGTACGTTCGCAATTTGACCCTGCATAATGACCTAAACGTACCTACAGTACAGGAAGTTATTCGGAGCGCATACCGAAGGCTAGATGCCAAAATGTCAGGACACGGAAACATACTAATTGCGAGTATTCCAGAGAACCCACCCCCACCATCAGATAGAAGACGACTCTAGAGGAAGAGGCCACAGGACCACTTATCAGATTGACCTTTTTTCATCAATACTTTTCATCAATTTTGTTATCAATACTTACTTTAATTGTTCACTAAATTATCCATCGTTAGCATATCTATAATAGTACTGATATAGGACAGCCAGTGGGCTGCACCTTGAGCGTGTAACAAGTGAATTAATCTTGGATTACTATATCAATTTGCTCACAACTGAAATGTCCATATAGACAATAAAGTTCTACATTTAAAAAAAAAGGTAGGCACCTCCTCAGAAATTGATTTTATTGAGATTGAAATCCGCCGTACTCTCTCAATGATCCAACGTGAACGGGGAATAGTGAAGTAAAGTCTTGATCATCCTCGTCAAATTCGTCCTCGAAAACCAATGCTGTAATAAATCCTCTTTGGCTCATTTTCGTGCATGTAGGAAATAACTAGGAAAATGTAGCAAAATAGATGGGAAAACGTAGCAAAAAAGGATTTCGGTCATGTAAACAAAGATGGCGAATAAAACTACTCACCTAGTAAATCGTTGATTTGAACGCTAACCATCCGAATTCGGATAGTTGGTTTTGATTGTTGATTTATCGCATTTGATCAGAGATTTATCTGGACCGAAGTTGGTAAAACCGAATATCGTTGTTTAACAGCTGAGATAGTCGGTTTAATGGGTAAACGTTGATTAAAAACTTAGGTGAAACCGGCCCTAAGTTATAACTTGTTCAAAACGGGATGGTAGTTCGATACTCTACACCAACGTAGTCCTGGAGCCAAGGCCGAAAATAGGTAGTCATTTAAGGAGAAGGTTTGAAATTAGATTTTGGTGATATTGTCCATTTCTAGTTTAAAAAACAAATTTCTCCCTTGATTGGAAAAACAAAAGATCATGGACATGACACAATATGTCACAATATGTCTAGTACCTACTGCTTACCAGTAGGTACTACTACTCAATTGTATATTAACCATGTAGTGCCTTCTTTTCACAAGATTATTCCGTTATGGTTACAAAACAATATTAGTTTATAACTTAGAGTAATAAATCAGCATTCCTTTACACTACAATGGCTTAGCGGTCATGAGATGTTGGGATAAAATGAGAGCATTCCAAAAAGTGGCGAACGATTTTCCTACTATGAAAACTATGGGAGTTACTCTTCCCTAGTAACTCATTGGTTGTACGTGAAAAATCAATAGAAATTCTACCTAGCCTTCACTTTTCGAGTTGATAATAATCTAAAGTGCCGGGTCGTCACAAATTTTGGTGTCGTTACGCAAATTTTAGAATGACCCCCAGCCCAAAGACATGTCCATGTCAAAAATCGTTGTCTGCCACCTCGAAAGTGGTGAATACAAATTGGCGGCCTCATGAAGATGGCTTAAGCCCATTTTACAGTTTTTCTCTAATAATTCCTAAACCATTCATCCTACAGAAATTTTTATACGTAGCAAATTTATAGATCATAAAAATACAAAGCGATCCGACCCAAAAACTATGAATTATCTCCCAAAATAAGCGAATTACAAACAACTAAAAATCGGGATAATGCTGGGTCAGTCCTCAAATTTCAATACAATTTAACATAATACGATGGGTAATTTAAGAAAATTCGCTCAGTCGATCATGCTGCATGACTGGAACTTTTTTGAAATTTGAGCACTTTGAGTGTAGACATTGTTAGCTAAAAATTTGATGGAAAAAAAAATCGTTGTAAATAAAATTCTGCATTCAAAAAAGATTTTAGATAATTTAGCTTTTTTGGTTTTTTTTTTTTTTCGATTTTTCAGAAAATATGACATTTAAATACGTTTTTAAGCATTACGTTGTGCGTCAATTTTTAATGTTCTAGTTCATCGTTAATTAACTTTTTTTGTGTCTAAAATTCGCTTAAAAATATAAATTTAGCAATTTTTAGCCGTTTCCAGCCATTTTTAATGGTTTTTTGAGCACATACAAACCAAGTATTTCGTTTCGTTCATTTTCAGAATCAGTGAGTCATTGTTTGCTACACATTCATCAGTTGGTAATTTGCAAGTTTTGATTTGCTGCTTTATACACATCCTCCAATGTATTCGTATTTCCTAAACACAAAATCGCAGGATCTTTCGCGAATAAGCATGGGGTTCCTCTTAGAAACATATTTTTTAAATTGTTCATAAAAATTACGGGAAAAAAATTGATGCAAGTCTTGAATGACAGTATTCTATGGAAGTTCCGCTGCTCGACAATTTGATTTTTGCCGAAGTTGCTCCGAACCCATAATAGTTCTACACCTTCAACTCCATACCCTGGTTGCATTTTTATTAATAGATTTCTGTCGATCGGATCAAATGTCTTAGCCTTGCCCAGCGTTTATTATATCCCTTTTTTACCTCGATCTCAGAGAATTTATATCTGACTCTTTCGACCGCAGGGTACGATTCACAGCCCCACACTTGGGCGCCATAACATAATATGGACCCTCCGCCATGAATACATCAAATCGTGCTTTTCTTGGCCCTTTCACTACCAGTGGGACTCATATGTCCCGGTGACGTTTCCATACATACCATTGGCACTTGAGGTATTGAAAAAAATCCCTAAATACATCGGATTGCTGTCCCACTGGTATTTTAGCCTTTCTAGTTCGCAACGTTGTCACTATATCGCAACTGCAGACAAACTGTTGAGTTTTTCGATTTGCAGGTTCCTATGCATGATTTTTCGTTTGTTTATAACCTAGCACCGCGTCTGTTTGTGTTTTGTATTGTTTCTGAAGTGTATTACATCAGATAACTGCCGCCGGTAAGCAAATAATACCTTATTACTCACTATTTTTATGTAACGGGACAAATATATCCCATTGGAACTTGCCACTGGGACAAATATATCCCGAAGGTATTGGGAAAAATGGCTTGGATAGTTGCGCCTGGTACCACTGGAACATAAACGTCCCATCTCGAAATACCAGTGGGACGAATTTGACCCACCATCTTAATTTCCCCCTCCCCTGTTTGATGTCTTCGGCCACCTCTTAGTATTTCTTAGGACCTGTTAGAGAGAGTGATATATATTAAAAAACCTCAAATTTTAAAATTAAAAAAATGGTAGTGAAAGGGTTAGACCACGATTGTTCTATAGGCGTCCCTACGTAGACAAGACATGTCTCAGAGACCAAAATCGCGCAACATCGTAGACGAGGCTTTAGGTCGCTTAACCAGGTTCTGTGAATCCCCTTGGGCTGGGCCACTGCTTCTCCGACTCCATAATTTGGTATTTCACTTCTTCCAACCGGATTTTCAATTACCAGACCAAATACTTTCTGATTCAAATAGATCGTACTGATTCGAACTGTGATGGTTTAGAGAGGCTTGAGATTTCACAGTAACCAAGAGAGATAAATCTCGACATGCTCTCGTGTTCTCCCTTATAAATCCATGCACTTCATCAAAGTAGGTTCCCCAAGAGACAGACTAAGAACCCACGTAAATGCATGTTCCCGAAAACTAATTTCCCTTAATCCTCCATTTAAGCTCCGGCCATTCTTTTAACCTAGCAATTCCCCTCAATGACCGAAACTTCACATTAAAATTATTTCCGCAGCTTCCGGCTTCAATTTTTTTTTATTCCGCGACCTCCGGCTCGAACCAAACGCCCTTCTCTTTAATAGCGATCGATTTATTTTTGTATTTCGTTTGGGAGCTCCCGAAGAATTTATTCAATAGGATTACACCGAGAGCGAATTAGAAAACACGTTTATTGGGTTTTAGTCGGGGGGAAAACGAGTGGACTCGCCCCGGCCATAGGGCTTGGGATTATGCGGGCTTTAACCGGGAGGAACTTCGGATTTTTTCTCGCCCCAACTTGATTTTTTTTTTTCGCGAAGGGGGGTAATAAAAACCCCTCTTTTATTCATTTATTACGTCTTTCCTTGAGGGTAATCCTTCTGAGATATCTCGGTGAATTCGACGAGGGTAATGCGTCTGTCTGCTTCCCTAGATTGACGCCGGCACCTCCTTCCTCCTAAAATGCATAACGTTCCCGTTTTCCAAGTTTATTATTACACTGGCGGTCGCGAGGTCGTGAAACCGTCTTAGCGGACGAGCGGCTGGTGGCAGACATCTTCCTCCCATAAAACGTCGTTCGTCGACTTCCACCTATAGTTTTTTTTTACTTTCCTAAGGGCTAAGGAGAGTATTTATTTATTTAAACACGGGCATTAGCCCAATTTACATGAGAAGGTATAATAATTGAGAGATAATAAATCAATAGATTTTAAAGTAGAGACAAGTGGGATTCAAAATATATATACATAAAAAAAGAGAAGCAAACAGGTAGGTAACAAACATGACAAAAAACACTGATTTGGCAAACAACCAACAATTTCACAACCCTCCAACAACATTCTGGGACATCTCTTAAAAGCTGCCTCCCCAACACAGCAGACCAATGTCGTCCGAAAAGTGTACTTACTATTTGATTCAGCTCTCTTTGCGCTCGTTTAAGAGGATCTTTCAAAAGGTAATTTGTTGCAACTTGTGAGAACAAGTTCCGATCCCTGAGCATTTCCGATTTTCCTGTATATATATCTAATATATAAAATTCTCGTGTCACAGTTTTTGTTGCCATACTCCTCCGAAACGGCTTGACCGATTTTGATGAAATTTTTTGTGCTTATCCGGTATCTATGAGAATCGGCCAACATCTATTTTTCATCCCCCTAAATGTAAGGGGTAGTCCACCCCTAAATTTTTATTTTATTTTTTAGACAAAATTTTTAATTTCTATTTTAATTAACGTCTGCCAAGTTGGGTGGGCAGTATAACTTCCTCAAGCGAGCGAAGCGAGCAGCATCCCCCACAGAAGTTAAACCTACCCTTAGAGATCTACCGTTTGCGAGCGAAGCGAGCAACATCCCCTACATGTTTCAATTGTAATACATTCCATTTATACAGCCACACTTTGCGAGCGAAGCGAGCAACATTCCCTACATAGCCACACTTTGCGAGCGAAGCGAGCAATTTAATGGGGGGTCCGGGGGGCTTGCCCCCCGGCTGGACGTGGAGGCGAGCGGAGCGAGCCGGAGCGGCTAGTATATATATATATATATATATATATATATATATATATATATATATGTATATATATATATTTTCCTCGTGTTTGGAAGAAAAAGGTCTGTGTGAGTCGAGTGGCATATGGTGGCACATGGAATTTCATCTCACTGAGAAGCACGAGGCAATCTATTTTATTGCATATTAACCTGTGAATAAACATTACATCAGCCGTTCTACGATGACTCAAAATCATTCATCTCCAAACAGTTGAAGGCATCCCAAGCAACGCCCGTAAGATGCATATCTCAGGAACCGTTGCTGAATCCTCTGTAGCTTCTCTTTGGCATTTATATAATAGGGTGACTACACCATGGCAGCGTCGTCAGCGCAAAAGGGTCCTTGAATTCCCTCGCATTTCTCTTCAGAGATCCAAGCATCTTCATGGCCCTCGACGTTATCTCGTCAATGTGATGATTAAAGTTCATATGGTCATCAAACAGGACCCCAAGATCTCTAATCACGGATCTCCGGCTTAGAAGCTGCCCACCAATACTATAGTAATATGCTATATGAGAAACAGAACGCGAGAAGGAAATTATGGAGTACAAAATCTAATCCGTCTGGAATTTTCCATAACTTCCCCCCGAATGGGGAAGTTTAATTTTCATTTATATCTGCTCAATCGGAAGATATGAGTGAGAACTTTCCGAAAATGTGCTATATGATGGGTATCTGACCACTAAGACGGCTTTTAAAATTAATTCGCCTTATGACGTCACATCCCCCGCCCGCCACACAGTGGTCCAGAATTACCATCTGGGGGGAAACTTTTCGTTTTATAATCTATTTTTATCTATAGGAAAAATTGGCGCTGATTCCGAATATACCGCTTGTTCCTTCCTTCTACCTAAAAAAATATTTACTTGAGGTTTTCAATAAAAAATTGTCAAAAACACGCTTTTTTGTTCATTTTTTCAAATCAGATTTCAGTTTTCCTATTAACTATTGAAATGGTAGAACGAATCTATGGCTGTGTTAGCAGGTTCCAGAAGGTTCCGGAGCAGGCATGTAGTGGGAAAGAAAAAACATATCAGAGTGAACTTCCGAGTGATATAACTTTTCAGTTTCTTGAATTTTTTGAAATTTTTTGGTGTTCAATCGACGCAGAATTCAATGTTCTACTACACTGTTCCTAGGCAAAATTCGATAAAATGACGATTTAAGGGCTAAATGTACGATTAAAAGCGATTTTATCAACATCAAAATTTCGAACCGCCATAACTTTTTTATTTTTCTTTGGATTTAGCTGCTTTTGTGCTCAACTGATGCAAAATTTAATTCTCTGCAACTTTTTTGGTTCAACACATTGGATAGGAATGCAAATTCACCTCGTAAATTTGAAAAAACGAACAAAAAAATGTGTTTTTGACGATTTTTTCAAATTGAAAACTCCTAGAAAAAGTCGTTTTAGGTATAGGAACAAGGGATGGAATCAGCGCTAAATTTCCTATAAAAATAGATTATAAATCATACAGTTTCCCCCAGGTATCAATTCCCAACCACTGTGCGCCACCCTCATCCTCGTCGACCTACTACGTGGCATGTGATCTTCCTACCGGTTTATTGGCCAAACTAAACGGTATTGAAAGCGGAAAATTGCTACTGGGGGTGTTCAGGTGCGCTAAATCCGAATCTGAGGTTCCCCATTATATTGGTCTTCTTTTTCAAATTAAGCATTCCATAAATGTAAATCTTTACTTTTTCAACACTTGAATTTAAAATTAAAAAAAAAATAAAATAAAATAAAAATAAAGTCTGCCAAGTTGGGTGGACCGTATAGCTTTCTCACTCGTTGTACATGGACGTATGGAATTAGTTTAATAAACTATCTCATGTGCAATGGGGAACTTCCAGGCTGTGTGATGCTGGATTAGAATATTGAAGTTTGAGCTTCGAAAGACCATTCCAATGAAAGGTTAGTGGGTCTAATGAATAATATCAACTGAAATACGTTTCAAATACAATCATTTCGTAGTTAATATTCAAAAATCCCTCCTCCTTCCGAAATACACTCTTGTTTAAATCGAGTTCTTCTCTTACTTCGCTGAGTGTTGCCGGCAAAAGAAGAGATGATTGTATTGGATTAAACAGCCCCAAAAAAATAGACATCAAAAACTGGATCTACATTTCGGGTAATTATGCTATTTAAAATGCAAAACTAACAATAAATTTAGAAGAAACTTATTGAGAAGAAAGGTACATTATATTCTCATCTAATTAATTATTCAGTCAGTGCATTTATGACTTATGCTATCGGGGTGAAGGACGTTCTACCCGAGCTCTGCTTAATCCCAAGCCGAGTTAGTTTGAAGAAAATTTGAGATGAGGCAGTTGTTTGTTGGCCTCCAAGATTAGTTGGTTTGTTTGTCTATAGCCTGTAAACAGTTCCCAACCCCCCAACTACCAAATAGCTTCGAGTTTTTCTTTCATTCGAGATTCTTCCATTTTTGGTCCTACTCAACCCTGAAAAAATCTAAAATGAAGTATAAAACAACCTCCGAGATCCTTGAATTTCCAGCATGATATGATAGATTGCTGATTATAATAGATATAAAACGAAAAGTGATATAAGATATCGAAAAAATAAATCTTTGCGTAATAATTTACTGCTTTGGTATTTAAAAAAAATTTTTGTCTGCCTAATTCAATTCTTCGTTTTAGCTTCTCTATCTCATGTTGTCGCTACCACGAATAACGTGGAATAATCTGGTTTGGAATAGAAACCAAATTCAACCAGAATTCAATTTGTCTCGGTAATTATATGTATTTGGCATAAGTCATCCACTGATTTTATTTTATATACATTGTGGGAGTGTTTTTAATATTACATTACCCTTTTTATAATAGT
This sequence comes from Adelphocoris suturalis, assembly GCA_030762985.1. Classification (NCBI taxonomy): domain Eukaryota; kingdom Metazoa; phylum Arthropoda; class Insecta; order Hemiptera; family Miridae; genus Adelphocoris; species Adelphocoris suturalis. The sequence goes on along the minus strand of CM061045.1, from coordinate 105,618,906 downwards.
GCAAATCATGTTTCAGTTACAGTTTACCAATAATTAAGAAATTATATTAGAAATGAACAATTAACAAACAAATATAGTATCATTGATTGATGGTGGTTACGATTCCAATCCGAGTATACGAATAAGTTGACGAAAAAAACTTTATGAGGGATCTTTTGATGGTATGGTATGATATTGTACGGGAGAATCAGAAGTCATATAATTTTAGGATGGAATAGGTTGAAGATACATCCGGACAAGGGAAGACTTCAAATTGCTAATCAGTTCGCCTCATCCTTAGCCACCTAGTACATACAGTTTGCAGGAATTGTATACCACCACTTGGCTTTGGACATGATGGATAATTACGTCTCATTCCCAGTGGGAAAGATATAGATTTGAATGGAAAAAACTTAATGTGGCTATAAAATTATATATAAGTACATATTTGGCTGGAACTAAAGACAAATGGCAAAACAATATGCCTCTTCCTTTGCCATTTAGTACATACAGTTTGCAGGAGTTGTATACCACCTCTTAGCATTGTACATAGTGGGTAATTATGTGTCATTCCCATTGGGAAAGATATAGATTTGAATGGAGAAAGATTAATATGGCTAGGAAATGCTATGTAAGTACATATATGGCCTAGAACTATAGACAAATGGCTAAACAATAAGCCTCACCCCTAATCATTTAGTATGTACAGTTTGCAGGAGTTGTATGCTTGTATGCCACCACTTAGCATTGTACATGGCGGATAACTACGTCTCATGTCCATTGGGAAGGATTTAGATTTGATTGGGAAAAGATTAAAAAATATGGCTAAAAATCTTATCTATACTATTTTATAAGAATGAAACTCCGTCTGTCTGTTTGTCGTCTGTCTACACGGCCAAACGGCTGAGTGGGGGGAGTCTACGAGTGGGGGGATCTTCTTGGGATTTTCCGAAAGGGGGAGCGAGCGAATTTAAAATTTTCTAATCCCAGCCGAACCATGGGCCGTAGGGCGGGAGGGGGGTCGAAGTAAGAATTAATGTGCGCTTTTCCCACTTCCCCGCATCCCCTACCCCTCTAAACGGCCGTTGAAAATTCCGGAAAAATACCGGTTTCGTAGGTTTTCCTACGAGGAAGACGACGGCGCGATGGGATCGTGAAAAAAGTATCGGGAAATGCGTCAAAAAAAATGCGAGAGTACGGACCGTGTTTTCTCGAAAAGTCCGACGAAAAACTACGTTTTTTCCCATTAAAATATACCCCGTAAAGGTACGTTTTTCGGAACGGTTTTCGCGGGCGAAATACAGCTTTGATCCCGCCGAATCTGAATCCGAAATCGGATATCGAAAAAAGTGACGGGAAGTAGGTCAAATTGCGAGCAGAAGCTATTAAAATGAGAAATTAATCGAGCCGGGCCGCGTTTTTCGAGACCGCCGCCCATTTCACAATGTTGCTTACCAGAAGGGACTCGACTTCTACGCAATACCTTGCGAGCGAAGCGAGGAACATCTCCTAATAAACTTTTCGTGGTTCCACGTAGTTTTATAAGATTTAATTTGTTTGTAAGAATTTCCAACAGAAATTGTGCCGTGGACTCGAGAAGACTCAAGGAAGACGTGAAGGGATTCGATGACTCAGGTGGGTTTTCCCCATTTGCCCTTCTACGCTCATAAAATAATGGCCTACCTTTGGAAAACTTAAACATTCAACATCTGGCGGGTTGCGAGCAGGTACACAGGTATACTGCTATACCTTGCGAGCGAAGCGAGAGCCATTTTAACAGAATAAATTCGGATTTTTTCCTACAAATATACAGCAATACCTTGCGAGCGAAGCGAGCAACATCCCCGAATAAACTTTTTGTGGTTCCACGTAGTTTTATAAGATTTAATTTGTTTGTAAGAATTTCCAACCAAAAAAAACGTCTGCCAAGTTGGGTGGGCAGTATAACTTCCTCAAGCGAGCGAAGCGAGCAGCTTCCCCTTCAGACTTTAAACCTACCCTTAGAGATCTACCGTTTGCGAGCGAAGCGAGTAACTTAATGGGGGGGGGGGGGGGGGGGTCCACGGTTTTTCCTACACATATACAGCCGTTCCGAGCTAGCGAAGCGAGCAACATCTCCTACACACGTTAAACCTTCCCTTGCGAGCAGGCGTATTTCAAAAGAATAAATACGGGTTTTTTCCTGCACATATACAGGTATACCTTGCGAGCGAAGCGAGCAACATCCCCAAATAAACTTTTTTGTGGTTCCACGTAGTTTTATAAGATTTAATTTGTTTGTAAGAATTTCCAACGGAAAAAAAGTCTGCCAAGTTGGGTGGGCAGTATAGCTCCCTCAAGCGAGCAACCTCCCCTACATGTTTCAATTGTAATACATCGCATGTATACAGCCACACTTTGCGAGTGAAGCGAGCAATCCCTACATACCACACTTTGCGAGCGTGGCGAGCAACATTCCCTATATGCCACACTTTTCGAGCGAAGCGAGCAATTTAAAGGGGGGTCCGGGGGGCTTGCCCCCCGGTTGGACGAGGAGGCGAGCGTAGCGAGCCGGAGCGGCTAGTATCTTAATGAAACTGAAATTCCGTCTGTCTGCCCCGCTATACACGGCCAAACGGCTGAATCGATTCCGTCTACGAATAGGGGGACGTTCTTGGGTTTGTCTAAAAGAGTGCATAAGCAATTTTAAAATTGTCTACCCCCACACGAACCATGGGCTGGAGGGGGATGGGGGTACGTTTTTTTAGGTTAGGCAATGACCCGCAAGATTAGGAAATACGGTATAGATATCTGGCTATAACTGTAGACACATTGCCAATACGCCACATCCTTAGCCGCTTAGAACATACAGACCACCACTTAGCATTGTTGTACATGGTGGATAATTATGACTCATTCCCATTTGGAAAGACATAGATTTCAATGGAAAAAGCTAAATATGGCTAGAAAATGCTATTTAAGTAAATATTTGGCTTGAGCTTTAGACAAATGGCAAAACAATACGCCTCACCGTTAAACACTTAGTACATACACTTTGCAGGAGTTGTAGACCACCACTTAGCACTGTTGTACATGGCGGTCAATTACGTCTAATTCTCGTTGGAGGCAGCCGGAGCGGTGTTAAGCAGAACGTTGTTTGTTGGAATGGCTGCGATGAGAGGGGGGATCACGAAAATCCCTCTTCCGAAGGGTCCGCGCCCGTCAAGTTGATGAAACAAACTTTTCCCGCTCGCCGAAAACCTTCCCCTAAGTCTTGGGCGCTTCCCTTTTAATCAACCGCTAAGTACCTATTTCGCCTCCTAAGCGAGAGCCCCATTCCGCCCCCAAAGTGCCGATTGAACGAATCAGCGCTCCGATTTTCTTCAGGAAATAACTCCGGAAATCATCCCCCCCCCCCCCCCCCTCCACCTTACCGCTACCGGCCGCTTTTCCAGAGCTTCGGCAATTCCACTTCCCCTGCAACCCCCCCCCCCCCCCCCCTCCACCCTTGCTCATCGTCATTTCGATTTCCCTTCTCGTTCAAACCGCCTACGGCCTGATCGAAAACGGTTTTGGCGCAGTCTACTCCCACATAGGCTCAAAATTGTGATTACTACCTAAACAGAATATGAAAACTGAAGAAAATAATTTTTGGATCAAATGTCTCTGAACATATCGTTCCATGAAATTTTATCTTAAAATTCATTTCCATCAGACCGGTCTTTCATTAAGAAAATACTGTGTTTATTGAGTGACATATTTCTGAATGTGATTCAGGTGGCTCGAAATATTGAAAATCGTGAAATTTTCTATTTATTTCCGTGGATCGTTCCTTGATTGATTCTACAATGTGAAAGCGGTTCATGCTTTGTTACGATAAGCTTTGTGTCGCTTTGCTTTGTGTCCTGGGATGGGAAGGGGTTCATATCGTAGTTAGGGTATAATGGAGGAGATACATCCCGTAAAAGCCATGATCTATTCGCCATTCCTAATTCATATACAAACCAGATATGGGACGTCCCTGTTGATACTTGCGTTACCAATATGTACAAGTTATTCTTACACCCAAAAATATTCGAAATTCTCTCTATTAACCCATTTTTGGTTTATGCGAACATGTTATGGAACCATTTAAGCTGAAGGATATCTCTGAGAAAGCTTTCCAGAAAGGTTCAATACGAAAAGTATCTGTCAGAAATCTGAATATATGAATCTGTCGGAAATGACGGAATAAATTATTACATATTTTCCCACTTGGAGCGCTAAATCTGAATTCAAGGTCAAATAGAAAACATTCCAACTTTTAGTGAACGGAATCGTCTTGGGTCCTGAGACGACCACCTCTCAATAGGGCAGTGTGTTTCAGAAATTCGAGATAGGGCGCAGCACCGAGCTTTCCGCATATTCCTTGTTCCATCGTTGACCTGTTTGATAATGTAGCCATTTTGTTCATGATAATTTGCATTAAAAGTAATTGAAGAAATTAGATCCAGGAGTGAAGGATAGCTGAAGTTATAGTTACGGCTATCTAAACCCAAGTTTGCAGCGTTTGCTTTGTAAGAAATATTATCTTTAGCCACAGTCCCTTCTTTATATGTATATAAATAACATTTTCTCTTCACCGCTTCAGAAATGACGAGCGTCAGAAAAGAAACACAACGGCCACGGTAATTCTGTTTCAGAGCTAATTCCGTTTTCAACCGACTCCTGAGTTGTTTGCTTTTTCCCTAGCTCTCTCTCCGGTTTTTTCTCGACCCCGCTCCGTCGCTCTATCTCCCTCTATCGTCTATCTCTTTCGACGTTTTGATAAAAATGTTTTCAAGAACGGCAACACTTCAACAAGTAAGCCAAATACTGTCAGTTTCCATCAACAGAATGTAAGAATGTTTGACGTTGGGGTTGAAGAAGATGGGGGAATTGGCCGGAAAGGGCGGCCACGGAGGAGGTTGAAATAACAAACTGCGGATCCCGTAATGAAGAGCTGTGTGCTTAGCAAATAAAACTCGCAAGTAATAAAACTTGAGTGATGGAGTCTACTCCTTCTATTTCTTCGTGTTCTCCAAGGTAGCGGATGTCACGTGATCACTAAGAGGGGTTTTGTCTTCTAAAACTCAAATTTTCCTCCTTTTTAGCGCATTTCATTTAAAAAAAGGAAAAATGAGCTATTTTTTTCACTTTGTCCGTTGATGTATGCATGTATTTTCTGTTAAAATCGTTTTAAATGCCACTTCCCGACGTTCGATTTTGATGAAACTTGGTATTGATGTAATCTATAATATGGTGAGGATAAAGATACATCAGGGGCCGCTGACGCATGAGAGAGAGGTAATCGATCAGCTGATTGAGCTCCTAAGCCATTTTGTCTTAGGATCTCTTTACAAGAAAATGCGCTATCATGCGACTCACTTCGTGAGCACTGATCTAAAATTTACGTACAAAATTATGCTGAAATATGTACCTAAGTTTCATTAATGTTAATTTGCATAAATGTCGACGAAAACTGCAAAAAAAAAAAAACTAAAAAAATCCAAAATCAATTTTTGAGTAGCAGATCATTTTTTTAGAATATTTTTTGCCATAAAATTAATAGTTAACAATTTCTCGCACCCAAAAAGCTCAAATTGCGAAACAATTTAACATTATATGATATGATCATTTACGAAAATTCGCACATACAATCATGCTGCATGACTGGAATTTTTCACCACACTATATATTTTTTTGCCCTGTACCTGATATGTTCATTCTTCAAAATTCAGAAACCGAATGAACGGTTCCCCGCTTATTACGAGAGGCAGAGTGAAGGGTTGGCGCCCTCACACCCATCTAACCAGGGATTCGGGGTATTCTGAGGGCCGGTTTCACCAAAGTTTTTGATCAATGTTTACGCATCAAACCGAAGGTCTCAGCTGTTAAACAACGATATCCGGTTTCACCAACTCCGGTTCAGATAAATCGATGATCAAATGCGCTAAATCAACGATCAAAACTAACCAGCCGAATTCGGGTGGTTAGCGTTCAATACAACGATTTACTCGGTACGTAGTTCTTTTCACCATCTTTGTTTACATGGCCGAAATCCTTTTTTGCTACGTTTTCCCATCTATTTTGCTACATTTTCCTAGTTATTTCCTACATGCACGAACTTGAGACACAGAGGATTGATTAGAGCATTGGTTTTCGAGGTCGAATTTGACGAGGTTGATACGAAGACTTTACAATTCACCGTCCTCGTTGGATTTGAGAGAGTACGGCGGATTTCATTCTCAGTGAAATCGGTTTTCTGAGGAGGTACCGACTTTCAAAAACTACTGTTTTGCCAGTCCTTGACGAAATTTATGATAGCATAGAATACACAAGTCACGGGTAGGGATATAGGTACATCATATATGAAATGTACAAACACAGTTGTAAAATAGTGTTAAAAAATAGCCAACGGCTCATCACTAATTGAAATGACGCAATGTGCCTAAATAGTGTGGTAGGCTGTTGTCATTTAAGTGATGGGAGATACAAACATAAAAAAACCTGTTACTCAACTTGACAATAATAAATTACGAGACAATTATAACCTATTTCCTGCGCTTTTTGGGTCGAAATAACTTTAGAATCTCGGCTTCTGCAGTGGCTATAGTTATTCATCGGGTCCCTACCACTGCTTTTTAGGAGACCGACTCCCGACATTTCCAATGGAGACGAATCAAAATCGCGTATGGATGGAGTACTCAAGTGGTTCGAAATTTCGCGGTTTTCACTTCAAACTCAAATCCAGAATTCTTTAAGAAACCCATATATTATTATCATCGCTGCAATAGTTTCGAAATAATTGGGCAGTTAAGGACTACCTCTACGAGTTTGTAAAACATTATGGTATCAGAATGGATTTAAAAAGATAGAAGTATTAAAGATTTCAGGTTGGTAAATGTTGTTCCCTCACTCGTTATCACCCTGATTTTGCGAGCAAATGCCTCCTTGATATCGTCTAAATCAACGTTCAAACTTTAAATTGACGTTTCACGGAAACGCTGTAAATCTATGTTTACTGATAACTGTGTAACCATTGATTACTTTGGTGAAACCCGTTTGTTCTAAATCAAAGTTCAAAACTCTGGTTCCGTAAAACAATGATTTCATGTTCCTGTAATGCATGCATTATTTACCAATATGTTTGTTTAGGTATTATAAATTATTTAAATGTAGCTGCACAGACGTCGACACTTGCCAACATGAAATAAATAAAACGCCTACACTTTACTACTCCTCAGTGTATAACAAAACCTGTTTGCGCGCAACTAAATAATCGAGTGATGGGTCATTTCTATATGAAATTTATCGTAGAATTCAAATCTGCAATAAAATATGGGGTTTCTCATTTAAAATCACGAAGTTGATGTCAATTGCGCACGTTTGCGCAAATGCGCAATGCTTGATTTTGTAATTTTTGAGATCCTTACAAAAAACATTAAGATTGAAAAAACTTATTTTTTTTACCCATTACAAACGATTTTAGCGGGGGGGGGGGGGGGGGGGGGGAGTTTTTGGGGACACCCTGTATATGTACAATAAAAATATAAATAACAACTATACAATCTATACAGAAATAATAAACCTTTGTGTAATATATATATTTTTTTTTTTCAACTTTTTACCTACTAAATAATACCTAATTTTGATAATAATAGTTATGTAATACCTACTTGAAAACACGCTAGTCAACGACAGACAAGAAAAAATTGATTTTATTTAAATCGGAAATCGAGCAGTGGGTCGCATAAGCGCTCTCGTAATTCAAACTGAATGTATGTAGATACCATCTCCTATCTAGATTTCTAAGTAATGCCATCATAATATCATATATTAAAGTAGGTAATGACAATTTAGATTAATAGTCTTACCTTATTCACAGAAACGTCAAGCGGTCCTCTTTTCTGCATCACCGTGAATAAACTCCTCCTCCGCCGTTTTGCACAATAACGAATACCGTGTTTTTCACAACCGTTCGGCATGATGATATACTTAGATGAGAACTTGTCAAGAAATCGTAAGACAGTAACACTTATACTTAACTGATAATCTGGATGTTTACCTACCTTCTTTTACTGAAAATCTCACCTTTCTATTATCTGGTCAACGAATTGGTTTATTCCCATAAAATGTATTGACTAAAAACGATAATGGGAACCCTATTCTCGACTCTGTAAAATAATCCCGGCCTGAATCCCTAGCACAATGAACAGTTTACGAAGAATCCCTCATCGTGTACCATGCCCATCGTAAAAGCCATTCTACTCTCGGCCCTCTAATTATGAAAGAATTAGGTAGGGTTTGTTGCTTCGAGGTGAACGGTTACTCACCTGCGTTACTCACCACTATTTCAACCGTGAGTCAATGACTCACAAGTTTCACTAAAATACTGTGGCGGTGCCTGTTGGAAAAGTGATGAACTATTTCGCACCCCTCGACCCCCTCAAACCCCTAACGTCAGAAATTTCAGTTTTAGTAAGTTCAACCTGTCATGATCAAATTTTGGGATTAACTCTAGATTTAATATTTGGTGTTGGTATGAGTTTTTTCCTCTAAATCCCCCAAAAAAAAGTTGTATTCAAATTTTTGGAAAATTTGAAATTTAGCCTTCATCTCAACTTGTAAAAATGACTCATGAATAAGACATCCCCTTACTATTTTTAGATCAGATTGAAAATAAAGGATGTAATTGACCAACACGCAACAGTCCATGTGCAACGAACCTTTAACCATGGTTAGGGTTTGTGGTGAAACCAGCCCTGAGAATGCTATTTTCCGGTTTCGGTTCTCCCAAGTACGAATTCATATCAACAGGCTAATTTATTTTTTTCCTGATGGCGACTCTGCGACTCGTCGAATCCATGTCCTTACCGACTATCGAATATTTCGGAGAATGAGCGTTGCCCATGAGCAGTGTTGGGCATAATCTTATCGTCGAATACGAATACTATTGTAATCGCGATAATTATTCGTTGATTCTGAGTCAACTGCGACTATATTCGTATTCGTGTAATCGTATTCGACTGTCGGCGATTACACGAATGCAACCCATAAAAACGCTGCAAATTATTTCACAAAGGTTTATTATTTTTTCAATTGAGTATGATCGTAGTTTTAGTTGGCTTGCGTACGTCATAAGGCCCGTCCAGACTCCTCGGCGTGTCCTATTTCGAGTTAACCTCCTTCTATAATTATATACGCATGTTTATATTTCTCGATTTGAGCTCCTATCTATTCAAATAGTTATTGCCTTAATAATATCATTATCTAAGTACGTACGAAAAGTCGAGAGGATATGTTATTAAATATGCGTAGGAAAAGCATTGGTATTAACACAAAAATATGACCTAGAAAAAAACATATATTCATGCCTCGAAGGAACGCCGTACCCACCTCATGGTGCCGCGGTGTATTATATGGGTATAACACGTAAAAGTAATAAATATCCATTCTCCTAAACCCCTCTGCTACGCCCCTGGTCACCCCAGACACCACAAGGTGCCGCGGCGCCTCCTCTCACTCCACCCCCCGCTCACCCCCCTCACCACCAACCGTGACCCCCTGCCAAGCGTGCCAGGCGTGCGTAAGTCTCACTCAAAGCCTCGAAAAAGACACTTTTTCGCCCGTTTTGGCCCATAGCATCTATGCGAGTAAAGCGATCGGGATGGTTAAACGTTAGGACCAACTAGACCCCAAATGGAGTCTATGTGCGAAAGAACGGGTTTTTTCAGTAAATTCTTAGGGCTTTTAAGGCCCGGACGGCGAACGGCGGACGGACATTTCAAATTTGGATTCTACGCACCTTGAAACGTAAAGTGACAAAGTTTGAGGGGGGGTTATAAAAATTTTTTGCTATACGATCACATAGGCTTATTATTGGAAATAATAAACCAAAATGCGTCACGGTCATCAATTTCAATAGGGCGTCCCTCCTATAATCTGCGAAGCCTCGCTAATATTACCTAGCTTCAGAGGGACGTCCTTAAAGCGAATTCAACGATTGGAGCCCAGCCTATTTGTCTCAAATCTATTTCAATAGGACAATTTTTAAATGGAAGAAGATTCAATTCTAAGGAGTTTGGCCTCAACTGCACTCTCCTACGATGAGTAGTTTTCTTACTATGATTTTCCGAATTTTCGCGCACTGATGGCGTCAAAGCATCCCTCCCGCCTGGGAGGATGGTATCAAATTTATTATAATGAACTAATTTCATTTAAAAATATAGAATTAGTACGTGTACACTCATTCTGAAGTTTTCTTCACGCATGCTCGTAGTTCGTACTGATTTCGTTAACGAACTAGAATCGCTTAGTTAGTTCTAGAAGATTTGATTTTCGAGTTCATTGTAGGGTAGCTTTCTTCTTGGACAACTGGTTCTTTTTTCTCCCAAGATCTGGTTTTTTTTCTCGAGTGGTGATTTAAATGGTTAAAACGTGGTTTTTTTAGGTTGTTTAAAACTATGCTTAAAGCAGGTATGTAAAACTAAAACTAGGTATGTTTAAAACAGGTGTTTTAAACAACTGTTTTAAACCGTGCCAACCCAGGTTGATTTCGTTCCACTTGCCGGAACAACCTCAAGGACTGAGCGTTTTGCCATTCCATGAAAAATTATCATTTAATCTATTTTCAACTCTTTGTTCATTGATAGCCGAGAAACATGACCTACTTGCTGTAATAGCGTTTGATTTTGTCATTTAATAAATGCCCTCTTTACGAACCTTACCCTTCGCGGAGAGCATTATTTCGAGAGCTCATAATTAAATCGAATCCCTTGGGGCTTCCAAGGAGAGGGTTCATAGCCGTTTCACCGTATATTTACTCGTAGTTGCCAACAACTCAGACATTCTATTTAGTTGTTTCTCTAGTTTGCCGACTTACCTTTTCCGAATTGATTTCCACGGATTGCCCTTGGCGATGGCACACACTCGAAAGAGCGGATGATTTCATAATTTACCATAAAGCTACTCTCAACATCAAACAGTATGCTTAATGCGCTCAGAACCGTCTAATCTAATCTATTTATTCTTCAAACAGGTGAACTGGTATATTTTATTATTATATTAGCTATCTAATATTATTAAAGCTTATACCGTCTTGCCTTAAGATATTTCCTCTCCATTTTCACAATATTATTATACTAGTTAATATTAGGGGGGGGGGGGGGGGGGGGAGTGAAAACGTTTATATTCATTTTTTATTCGCAAATTTTCTAAGAAAAATCCAAAGGATAGGTACAATATGTTGGACATCTTAAATTTTTTTAATTCTGAAATGATTTCTAGATTTTAACACTTTATATATATATATATATATATATATATATATATATATATCACTTGATTAATATGGCTCTAAGAGAGCTAGTATAATGTTAATAAAAAAAAATAACAAAAATTCACTTCAAAAACCTATTTTTTATGTTTTGGCTATCTGTCTTGTTGTTGCTAAAAGATAAAATGATCAAGTTTAAAAAGATTTGGTTATAACGCAACATTGGCAATAGAGCTTGTGTTGCTTTGGGTCTCGCATCATCTCCTAATGCTCATTCCTGGAGGATCGTATTGTGATAGTATAATATGATATTATGGTTTCAAAACAGTACTGCGAGATATTTCGGATGGTTGAAGATGTCTCTTGTTAGCGAATTTTTGAAGAAAATTAAGCTATTGCTCTCGCCTCAAAATTTGTAGAATGTGAATTTTTGAAAACATTTTATGCAGAAATCCGTTTCAGGCTATTCTGAATCATATTCTGAAGTTTAACGCATTTTTTTATGTATGTATGTATGTATATATGTATGTATATATGTATGTATGTATGTATGTATGTATGTATGTATGTATGTATATATGTGTCATTCCAGACGATAACTGTCCGTAGAATTGTGCTAGAAACTTCAAACAAATTTTAAAATGTTAAGGACACAAAACGAAAGTTCAAGTTCGTTGGCCAGCATGATCGGATTACATCTTCGGGTTGAAATTTTCAAAAATGTAGTCAAAAATTTCAAAATAGCCAGTTTTTTGCGATTTGTTGTGCGAAATAATTTTTTCAGCATACTAACATGTGGTATATTCGGAATCAGCGTAAAATTTCCTATAAGAATATGTATCAAGTTTTCAAAAATTTCAAAGTTGAAAAATCAGTCAAAAATCGAAATAATGCCGTTCGCTAGTTGTAAAAATCGGTAATATTTGCATGAAACATTGTCCAAATTCAGATTGAACTACTCTTATGGAAGTATCCCTGTATAGCCAATCCTAGAACAATGCTGTTTAAGGCTAGAACCATGCTGTAGATAGAATTTGATTCCATGTTTGTCTATCAAAATCATAAACTAAAATTTCTCTACACGATCAATAGCGACTGAAATGTCGAAGATTTCTTCTAAAATTCGCTCATGGGGTCATGCTGCATGACTGAACTTTTTCATTGGGTCTCATTTTATTCAATATCTTGACTACAAAACAATCGGCCATAGCATGCCTGCTCATTGCCACTAGTAGGTCTTCATTAGATCTGACCACCAAAACCACACGATTCCTACATACATTTACACATAGGTAGAACACATAATTCTATCATAATTTATGGGGGAATCCTGTTACCTGACACTGGTGAAGAGCAATTGTAATCATATAGAACGAATAAAAAATAAAATAAAGATAGATATGGGGGGGGAAATTTATGGCATATATAAAGGGTTTGTGAAAGTTGGGCGGAGGGATAAAAAAAACTACCACCTTGCGCCTAAAGGCTGAAGATTGACGAACATGGAATATTTCACGTTTTCTCCGTAAAAATGTGCTATTCATAAGTTGAATAACAAAGGAATTAACTCCGGAGCTCACTCAGCTGATCTAGGGGGCTTCGGACTTTATAATGTATTTCTAGATGTTCCAAGAGGCCTCCATTTCAAATGTTTGCTTTATAGGTTGATTAGCAAAGAGATTAGCTCCGAATCTTACTCAGCTGATCATGGGGCTTCTAGACTTTATGATTCGTTTCTAGACTTCTAGACTTTCCAAGGGTTCTCAACTTCAAAGGTGGAATAACAAATAAATTAGCTCTACAGATTAGATTTCAATACATATATGATCCAGTAGCAACTACGATCAAACGTAGTTTCCATTAGTGCTAGTCATCTTAATACCCTACTGCAAACACTAGTTTGTAAACAAAGCATGAGAACTGTTGTGCCCATAGCTCTGATTCGTACAGTCACAGAGTTATGGTAAACAGCAAAATGGTTAAATCGAGAGCTTCCTAACGATTGGTGAACGATTTTCGTAGGTTAAAAAGGGAAGTAAGTGAACAAACGTACAAATGGAGTCGTTGTTTGTGGAAATCAGAGATCGTTTTCTTGACGGCTCCTTTTGTCGTTTTTGACAAATGGGTCCCCGTAAAAACTTTTTCCACGTTAAAAACAATAAAAATTGTGTGTAGCTGTTTTCCTGCTTTTCTACTCTACAAACATAAACATCCGAACACTCGGAAATTAGGTAGACAACATCTTGTCGGCTAATTCGAGTCACCATGTCGATTGGTCTTGATCCATGTCAAATCTCTGAAGCCTTTCGTGTCGATTTACTGCAAAAGGTTTGTCACAGAGTACCCTGAAATCTGATGCGTTCGCGTACCAAGTTGAGTTATGAGACACGTGGGGGTTTAAACAGCCAATCATTACCGAGCTTCTAAGAGTCGATACTTTCAAGATGCTGGTTCAGCTGGGTTATTGGCGTGCATATGAGCCATAATAATCCCTCGGGGGTCGAGGTTGGGTATCTCTCTCTCTCTCCCCTCCATCTGATTCTCTCTTTATCCCCCTCTCTCTCCCTCACATTCGCCTTTCTGATCCCATCATTCCAAAGCCCTGTCACGTGCAACAGGTGGATTTGATGTGAGTGCCACTTTGGGGATGTTAGTATGCCATACTTCGGAAATAATGGTCAACTGTCGCAGGACAAATGAGCGTTTTTTTGTAAGAATTTGCTGCATATGTATACGCTGCTGCGATAAATTGACGAATCGCAGTGGAAAAAACTCAAGTTTCGGATTCGTGGTGGTTGGATCGTAAAATGTCCACCGAGACAAATTCTCACTTTTCGGTAAATATAATTCCATAATAAACCTCTGTGTAGTAATTTGCAGCGTTTTAATGTTGAAGTTAAGTACTCTTGAGGATCCTGCATTTTTCGTTCTCACTTTTCATTTTGTTAAACTCCCTTAATGTTTGAAGACTTACGTTTTCGCTTACGTAGAGGTCCTGGAATAAAGTGAGATACGAATGGTGAATCATTCACTATGTTGGTTCAACTCCTTCCATCATAGTAGATAACACTTATACCAGGCTCAATATTTCACGAACAATTCTTGCAATGGCCGTCATTACTTGACGTTCGAAGTAGGTTGCTTCCAGCACTCAATTGAAACACGAATCATTGGAAGCTATTATACTATTCCATAATAATTTCCCGTTTGAGCAACTCCACCTGATGAAATATTAACAATCAAATCAAGTACATCAATTACAGTGGGATAGAAAGGGGTTAAGGTTAATTGGATCCATGAGAAATCAATTAATTTTCCTGTTAATGTATTACCGTTGGGAGCGTTGGGTTGGGCCACCCGCCATTGTGTACCTCAATTTCAGATCGAGATGTGACGGTTTATGGGGAATTGATGTTTTTCGAATGGAATTGGCGGGGACATTCAATTAAAATACGTTTCAGGGTTATAGTTCTTCTCACTCCGTTTTTCTGATGCTCTCTTCAGCTTGTCATGCGGTTGGCAGTTGAGTCCGCTTGGTTGGTTTTTTTCTCACAAAAGACAAAGTTTTATTAAGCTCTGTTAATTAAGTTCCTATCTCTCTAGACGAAATCTCGGATTATATGCAGAAGGTCCTCGAGCGTGGAGATTGAATTTTTAGATACTATGAATTATTCTTGTTCTCGCTTTTCTACGAATTTTTTCTTTTAAAAAGTGGCTAAATACTAAATTTTCCTAAAGTTTCTTCGTGGAAGTGCGTTTTAAGACACACTAGTTAGGCTGTAGATGATCCCCCATCACTTTCATTGTGTCCAGATCAATATATCACTGCGTATGCGCGAACGTAACTTCCATCTACTGTAATTTGTTCACATTCTAACTGTTCGATCTCGCTCCGATTCGGCAAATAGCAAAAGATGTTGGGGAAAAAAACAGTTTAATCATCCCATATCAATTTCAATACAATGTATCAGTCGCTACAGCGCAAGCGCATGTGTGAAATCCTTGTAACAATTCTAATTTCTACTATTTACATCCGATTTTTATGAAATATTCAGGGAATGTACTTGTTTCCCTGTCCAATGGTTTCTAGTGAACTTCATCACTCCCCACCCATTGAAAGGTTTTGGGCATGCGCTAATGTAACATCTATCAAGCCTCATTTTCTTATTGCCCGATTTTGACGTTTTACAGTAAGTAAATCTTGTTTTACTTACTTTTTTAAATAATAATACTTTTACTTAATTTTATCAACCATAGGAATCCGTAATGAAACTTTTCAAGATTATTAAAACATATCAATGACCAATTCATGCTACGGATACGAGGAACCTATGTGCGTGCACGTTTTTGTAAACGTTTTTAATTTGTTGTCGGGACAGTGAATGGAGGGGGTAATTCCTATATTTTTTAGCGCTGCCCAAGCTACAATTCTCAACAGATTACTCGTAGCACTTTCATGTTAGGTTGTAATCTAACATTACTATTCTCTATTCTCGCCAATATTGTATACAAACGGACATAAGAACGTCCCTGAAATGATATTACATATGACTATGTAACATATTTTGTGTATTCTCCTGTAACCTAAAATATCTAAAGTAAAGAGTAGATACGATTCTCGCTTGGGTTTTGATACCTGAAACTGGAGATGAACTACTGGTTGATGGAAAAAAACTCATCATTCACTATGGACGAAGTACATCTACTGGGTCAGAAGTAGAGGTTAATCTGAATACTCCTCCTCCGTCCCCTCCCAACATTTCCAGAAAATAGGTCAAGAAGATGAAAATCTACAAGAGGTAGAACGAACATCAACACCGCTTTGGAAATTTTGGCAATGACTCGGGATTATTATTGAAATTTGGCGGTGGAGTGTAGGCATTATTGATTGTGATCTATGTTAACTATGCAGTGCTCATTTATTATATGTAAATTATGTAGACCTATATAAGTAATTATTTGATACATCATACGTAAAATTCTAACATTGTTTGTTGAGGCAGAAATGAAGGCAAGATATCATGTGCTATTTTTTAATATGTATAGTATTTCCGAATTGAGTTAAACTTTTTCCATTTAGGTTTAGTTCTTTTCCATTTAGGTTTAAACCTTTTCCACTTAGGTTTAGACCTTTTCCATTTAGATTTAAACCTTTTCCATTTGGATTTAGACCTTTTCCATTTAGATTTAAACCTTTTCCATTTGGATTTAAACCTTTTCCATTTAGATATAAACCTTTTCCATTTGGATTTAAACTCCATCAAAACGTCAGTAGTTAGCCCCATCATAGTAAGTAAGTGCCTACCTACTAAAATTTCATTAGGCTAGAAGTAAAAAAAAAGGAAATGGTAAGAGAAAATACCTACGCATTTTTGAGAGCTTGTTATGAATCGGAAATCTCGGGAATGGATAAGGAGCTGAAGGCGTTTGGTATTCTCATTTGCATAGCGCCATACACATTCTGTTCCACTTCAGATGTGATGAAAGAAAACTACTGTACTTAATTTATAACTTCCGTTCATGAGAAATTCTTGTGTTCTTGTGTTCAAAAAACATGTGTTCATTATTATATATATTACATTTCTGTGCATAAAAAACACTTGCATGATTTAATTTTCAAGTTGTGGCATAATAACGTCGGGTTAGAGGTACAAGTACCGAAGAGGTAAATTCATATCGTGCGAAAATCAAATTAAAATTTCAAAAGTTAGTTTGGTAAATATTATAATAAATTATTTTCTTAGGTTGGATACATAGTTTGATGATATTGATCACCAATAATAGCAACAGTTAAATAATCATAATATTCTGCATTTGATTTTCCCACGTGTTGAATTTGTGACTTGGGTACTTTAACCTCTAACTCCACGATAATTTTCTGAGTTTAAATCCAAATGGAAAAGGTTTAAATCCAAATGGAAAAGGTTTAAATCCGAATAGAAAAAGTCTAAATCTAAGTGGAAAAGGTCTAAATCTAAATGGAAAAGGTTTAAATCTAAATGGAAAAGGTCTAAACCTAAATGGAAAAGGTTTAAACCAAAATGAAAAAGGACTAAACCTAAATGGAAAAAGTTTAACTCAATTCGGAAATGCTATATATAAGGAACTCTTTGTAATACCGACGGGTTATACAATAAAATTAAATTGAATTGAATTGATACCTGAAACTGGAAAAATGGTTGTTACACAGTTTTTCCGACTGTTGGGCGGTACGTGAAGATATCGTAGAATAAAGTTATACATCTCTTTATTGTTAAATGTATTGAAAATACGTTGTTTAATATCTTCGGTTGGTCGGCGCTGCGACAAGCTTCAACAAAGGTTCCCGCTCATCAATGAATCCTCGGGTTTTGGGTTGATACCCTCCCGTCAATCTTCGCCTTTTCCGATCGCTCTTAATGGGTTAGCTGTGACACAACTCTTATCGTGACGTGCTTAGGAAATGAGCGAAGCGGTTGGCGTTCCTTGCGGTTGAAGCGGCCACTAATTCACCGCGATCGAATGTCTGATGCTCCAATTTGTAGAAAACACTTCTGAATAAGGCTCCGCTACGGGATTCACTCCATACCAGTATTTATTTCCTTGATGTCTGAACAGTGATGTAAAATACCCAGATGTTTATGTATGGGGATAAATATCGGGATACATCCCGTGGGTAAATATCCGATTTGAGTATTTATGCGGATATTTACACTTTTAACGAACTTATCGTTAAAAAATCTGTTTCGGAAATGAACGAGTGTAAATTCAGCGCTTGAGTAGCATTGATTCGATTTCAATAAATTTCACTCCCTCAGACCCAATGTTAGGACGCAGGTGACGAAGAGTATTATTTTTCAGCTTAACAACCCACGTCTGTATCTTCGTCGATTCATTTTTAGATAAATACTCGTACATCAATATTGTGAGTATTTTTCAATCTGAAGAAGCAATGGTGATTGTTGTATGAAAATGGCCTTATTATCATCATAATAATCGGGAGGGGGATTCATTATGTTAATGCAAGCATACCTAGTTGAAGGCATTTGAGTGAATTTATGGTTTTACTCGTACACGAAAGCACTTGTACGAACACACTCTACAGTGTTCGTGTACACATTTGTACAGTGTGTACACTGAAGCAAATGTACTGCGATCGTCAGAGTCTTTTAAGGTGTCCTAGGAACACTTCTTCGCTTCTTCGGGTTCATCAGAAACACGCCAGTTGTAAGCACTGTTAGTTATTTTCTCAATCTGTTCCGTTACTTGCTGTGGATTCAGCAAAACGTACTGAAAGGTCGTTCTGTGGAAGAACACGTCACTGGTGCTTCTAAAATCCTCAAGGGGCCTGATCGCTAGCACTCGCTCTTATATAGGTTGGGACATTGAGGGGTTGGCTCAGATCTCTTTTAATTGTCCGTTTTTCTTCTTCTGTGATCTCATTTATAAGTTTTACGTGCCTAGGTAGTTAATATAGTAGACAGATTACTGCTTTTCCCATCACCACCTTCCCTTCTTAATTAATTTGATTCAAAATAATAAATACCCACTTTTTGGATGTTTATGAGGGCAAATGATAAATAGCGGTTAAATATCCAGTTTATAAATATCATATCCTCCGGATATTTTTCCGACTCACATCACTATGCCTGAATAACCGAGTTTAATACGTAATTGCATCACAAGGGTTAGGAAAAGCAGCTGAGAAACTATTTATAACTATAAGATCAGAAACGATATACATTCAATATATCAAATAGGTAGATACTATTGTTGGTGAATCAGAATTTCACCTATTCCTGAATTTCCTAGTCGTGCAGCATGACCATATGAGCAATATTGGAAAAAGGAGTAACTCTATCACTAAAGGTTGTTGGAAACCAACTTGTGGTGTTCCAAACGGCTGCTGTTACCGAGAACTTGTTCGAATGTTTTGGTCGGGGTTGTTCCTTCAATTATTGCTCACAGATCTGTTCAACGTATGAAAGTTCTATTTATGCAATTAAATAATTCATACATTCATCAATCGGAACTTCATAATTTTAAAGTAATCTCAATGCGAGTAGCAGAAATGTTTGCTCAGCCTAGAGTTGGTCCTCCCTTTTATTATCGATAGACAAAGAAACATATGCGATCACACACATGACACTCATCCTCAAGTATCAAAAACGTCTTGTAAGTTGTGTGGGCAGTACTGCTTCTTCACTTATTGCTACATAGACGTATAAAATTAGTTCGAAAAACGGTAATGTACGGTTATACAAGCTAAAATGCAAAATAGTGCTATAATGCGCACACCCTACCATCAATCATACGGCATTTACCATTGAAGGTGCATAAGGGAATAACTAAATGTTACCGGCATAATCCCTCACCAATTCATCCATGACCCATCAAAAACCTGTCTATTAGTATTTATTTATTTAGATTGGTACGGGAGGCCGAATTACAAAAGTATTGGGATTTCGTCTGTAACATATAACTTCAGGTTTCAGGCAATGGCTACTGCAACCAACCACATCGAAATTCATCGAGTGCGATCCCGTTTCTTGTACCGTAGTACCCCCAAGTTTATATATATAATATAATATATTTAGTTATTAGCCTATTCTAGATCTAGTCTTAGTTGTCTTACACCCAGACACACACACACACCCACACACAGACATGCATCTATGTTTTTTCACGGATTCGGTCTTAGGCGGCTTTCACACTGGTTAGACACGACACATCAGACCAGTAGGCACGCGACTTAAAACATAAGACTAGTCCTTTCACACACAAGAGACATGTGCTTTTTGTATTTAGTCAAGTTAGCCATCTTGTCGATAGTGTTGTCACTCAAAATGAGTTCATCATCAGATATTCTTCTATCGCCTTGACGAATGTGATATTGAATTGTTCTGTGTCCGGCAACATCGTCAAAACGCGAAAAAAAGAGACAATGAAGGAAACGAGGTACGAGGCCAAACACTATGGAAGCGGAGTGCTGGGCACAAACTGAAAAATGTGAATCACACAAACCGACTAGAGACTCGTGTTTTGAGAGTCTGGAACCCAGGACGTCGGCCATTGCAGATAATACCCACAATGCCATGAGACCTGCCCCGAATTCCAACCTGCCGGATTTCTTCAGACACTTGTTTCATGTTTCAAGGAGACATGAAGCACGTGTCTCTTCAGTATTAAAGCTCTCATACACATGAGACAAGATTTTGGAGACGAGGTTTTGGATTTGGAAGAAGCGTGTCGCGTGTCTACTGGTCTGATGTCTCGTGTCTAACCAGTGTGAAAGCCGCCTAAATGGTCTGAAGTGGATTTGTATGCGGTTATTTTGTTCTTCTCATGCTGGGCTGCTCCTCGCCCCCTAGATCAATTCGAATAGGTTGTCCCTCTATTGACGAAGCTTAGCATCAGAGTGACGTCCTTAAAATTCATTGTTTTTAGACGCTAGATACGCATAGCTGCAAATTGTACTTAGAAATGAATGTCAACTCAACTCCCCATATTGTGGGATTTGCACGGGGTAAAAATTAGTTGCATTATGCAACTTGGAAGGTAGGCGACGTGTTGAGGTTGAGGAATGGCGGGCCGTTGTGCGGCTACCGTAGGAGGGCGCTCCAGACTTCTTACGTCATCAAGCCGGCGCGGCGCGAGTGCAGGTGCCTTTTTTTCTTCTTTCTTCTCAAGTGGACTGTTTTGTGGGAAAACAGATCCACTACAACCACCCGCCATCTGGACTGAGGTTGAAACTGGACACCTTTTTTCTTTGAGACGGTATTTTCTGTCTATCCGCTCAGGCAGGCTTGGTGTGGGTCGACCCTCCGCGGACGGGTTTTTCAGGGTTCGAGCAGGATTTTGCTTCCGAGTCTACCTGTAGGTAGCGGAAAAATTGTTTTCACTTTCGGGAGAAAAAAAATGTTGGTTTCCAAAATCAAAATTTCCACTCGCATTTTACGTTTTAGACCATTATAAACAACTTTGGTTCCGTGTCTGTCTGTCTGTCTGTCGTGTGTACGCAAATATTTGTAACAAGCTTATTTTCTACAATTTTCATCCGATTTGTATGAAATTTTCAGGGAATGTGCGGGCTAAGGTGTAGATGGTCCCCTATCAGTTTCATTGTTGCCAAACCAATACCTCATTCTACGCATGTGCAAACGTAAATTCCATCATGTTCTATTTGTTCACTCTCGTCGTTCGATTTCGCTTCAATTTGGATGATAGTTGGAAGAGGATGATGGGTAAACGAGGAAGTCATGTGCCAAACACAACTTGGCAGACATTTTCACCTATCTTGTTTGGAATATCCATTTCTTCGTCTTCTCAGTCTCTGAATAGAAATATACTTTCCAACTGATGATACTTCATCACTCTAAAACTAAAAATTGCATTGAAAAACGTTCACTGGTTCCATGAAATCCTTTTTCCTGGCGTTTAGTTATTTTCCACAGTTTACATCTGATTGGGATACAATTTTCAGGGAATGTGCCTAAGGTGTAGACAGTCCCCTAAAAAAAACGTAAATTTAATCAAGCACCATTTTCTCACGCCCTAGTCGTTTGAGCTCGCTCAAATTTGGATTATAGTTGGAGATAACGAAAAAAAAACATGATTGTATCATCTAAAACTAAAAACTGCATTGAAAAACGTTCACTGGTTCCATGAAATCCTTTTTCCTGGCGTTTAGTTAGTTGGAAGAGGATGATAGGTAAACGAGGAAGGAAGTCATGTGCCACACCCAACTTGGCAGACATTTTCACCTATCTTGTTTGGAATATCCATTTCTTCGTCTTCTCAGTCTCTGAATAGAAGTTGCATTTCACGAAGAGAGAAATATACTTTCCAACCGATGATACGTCATCACTCTAAAACTAAAAACTGCATTGAAAAACGTAATCTGGTTCCATGAAATCCTTTTTCCTGGCGTTTAGTACATCCCACCATTTTAAAATGTCAAAGGTTAACAAAACAAAAAAAATCAACACTGTAATAAGAGTATGTTAGAGCACGACTTCAAGAAATTATGAAAAGATGATTTATTCATAATTAGATATCTTGAAAGGGGATGTAGCTTGTTCGTCGGAGCATTGGTTTGTTTACTTATCCGAAAAGTTAACTTTAGTCTGGCAATGATTAAATTTGTATGGGATCATCTTGGCACTGACCTGCACAACCCTCTGAAAGTTTAATGAGATCGAAAGAGAACTTTTCGTTATGATTGTATCAAGAATTTCGTATTATACTCAATTTTGTGTCTAGTTGTGTTCCACGTCACTGGGTTTTGAATTTTAATTAGGATTGGATTTCGAACTAGAGGTAGTTGAAGGGATTCATAAAAAAAAAAAAAAAAAGTCTGATTTTCAAAATGGAAATCAAAATATTCACTTGAAATGTACTAAGAACTAATTCAAGCAATGTCACAACTTGTTACGGGAATAAAAACACTAATAGGTACCTAGGGTGTAATTTTTATGTAGTATTTTGCCTTCGAGACGAAAAGATGAGCTCAAAACACGATATTTTAGTCCCAGATTTCAACATTCTAAATAAGTACCTATTCAATGCAATGACTCATCCTACTAGCAATACGTAATATTTCATGCCTATCAATTGTTAATTATGTCTAATTTATTACAGACACATCAATTACACATATATATGTACGGTACTAAAACACCTGGTTGCTTAGTAAGTTGTTGGTAATTGATAATTATTTAAGAGGGCTAGGGGGCAAATGTTGAGAAGATGTAACACACAAGAAAGTGAAAACTTAGTTGACTCATTTCTAAAGAAAATATGGGATGTCAAGGTGTGACGTAATTTAGACTAATTGGGTTTATTTTTTGTTTCAGGTAAGTAGCAAAGCTGGCTGTACTATGGATCTAGTAATGTGAGTACATATATCGAATGGTCTCATGACCTCAAAGTGGAAATCTAGATGTCTTAGAAAATATTTCACTTTATTTATTTAGGATCTCGTTTGAAAATTCTCTCAGGCTTACTAAGATCTAAACCAAGATTTAAAAAAACAGTTGAATAAAAAAATAATTTTATATATATATGAGAAAAATTAAATATCATGATTAATCGGAATTAACCCTTCCGTTTACACCCCCCACCACCGATACCAAATGTGAAACACTTCCAAGAGTTTTTGCATAATTGGATTGAAAGGAAAAAAGGAAATCAGATGAGAATATTGAAAACATCACGATTTATCACCCCCTTCCTTGATGAAATTTGAAAAACCTGACATATGCTCTAAAACTTGACGGAATTCCTAATTGAGCAACAAAGGGTTCGCGAAAATCGTAGCTCGGGCAGCGGTCGAAAGATACGGTGAATACACCTTCCACCCTCCATCCCTCCAGCGAATTCCGAATCCCCCAGGCTTGTTGCACAGCTAAACTAATATTGAGATTTAAAAAAAAGTTAGAACTACGGACCGGGCATTGGTTGAAATTTGTAACCTGGGTAGCGTCAACAAAATTTGTCGAAAAAAAACGCTTTTATATTAATTTTCCCCTTCCGTTTTTATCCTTACGTGAAGAAATTCAGAATTTCTTAGATTTGTTTTTTTCGGGTTTACGGATTCTGTTTTAGAATGGTCTGAAACGGATTTGTATTCGGTTATTTTTTTCTGAAGCTTGGGTGGTCCCACTCCCCACCCTGGACTAATTCCAATAGGTCATCCCTCCATTGAAGAACCCTAGCTTCAGAGGGACGTCCTAAAAGTCATAGAGTGTACAAATCAATTTAAATGGAATAATGCCTCTCATCCTACTCATTCTAGTACAACTCATGTCTCTTAGTGTTATAGTTTCAGTATTATCAAGAAGCCGTCGAAAATCTCTGCTGTGCCGACTCGCTTTTGAACATGAAATAAAACATGTTATGGTGGTTCCCAGATTGCCAATCTGTCACTTATCAATACAATATTGGTGCTCTTGGGAGCCGCCATGTAGCTACCTTCCACATTCAACGTTGAGTTTTCAAGTATTGAAATGAATAACCACACAGAATAACTGTGTCATTTCTTTTGCTTCCGAGTCTACCTAAAGGTAGCGGAAGTATTGTGTTTCTTTCACTTTCGAGAGATAAACGATTTTTGTCTCCAAAATCAAAATTTCCACTCGCATTTTTCGTTTTAGACCATTCTGAACAACTTTGATTTCTTCTGTGCGTGCGTGCGCGCGCGTCCGTGCGTGTGCACGTTTGTGTGTGTGTTCGTGTTTTATTGTGCCTGTCCGTGTGTCCGCCAATCCTTGAAACACACAATAACTTCTATAGTTTTCATCTGGTTTTGATGAAACTTTTAGGGAATCTGCGGGTTAGGCTGTAGATGGTCCCCTATCAGTTTCTCTACTCGCAGACTACACTTCACTCCACCCATGTGCAAATGTAGATTCCACCAAACTTCATTTCTTCACGTTCTAGTGGTCCAAACTGGTTCATATTTGGAGGGTAGTTAGGAAGAGTTGAATCATCTCAAATAAATGTCATCATGAACGTATCATTAGCAGCAGCCGCCATGCGCGAATGTGAAATCCTTGTGACTATCTTGACTTTCAGAGTTTCAATTCGATATTTTCGGAAATTTCTGGGAATGTGAGGGTTGGGGTAAGAATGATCCCCTATAAATGTCATCACTCAGAATTTGATGCTCGTAGTTTTCACTTCGCATGCAATCCATAGAGCTTCTTCGTCTCATAGCCTGACCGACCGATCTCGCTCAAATTCGGATGGTAGTTGGGGAGTGACGATCGTATTGAGTGACCCCAGTTTCGTCACTATCGTAACATTAGTAGCTGATGGGCGTGCGCGAACCTAAAATCTTTGTAACTAGCATGACCTCTATTGTTTTAATTTGATTTCGATCATAATTTCTGGGATTTTATACATCATATTTTATGATTATTTACAATTACAATTATCTACGCATTCATGTAACAGATACGAGAAATCTTTGTGCCTTGCCGCACCCAACGTGGAAGATTTGTTTATTGTTTTTATTTTGTATTTATTTATTTTATTTAATCTCTTTTTGAATCGCAAAATATTATCTAGAACGAGTGTTTTGCCATAAAATTGGTAGTTAACAATTTCTTTCCCCTCAAAGTCCTTAATTTTCAAAACAATGTAACATAATATAGTACGATAATTTACGAAAATTCGCTCATACGATCATGCTGCATGACTGGAACTTTTGATTGCAGAAACGGAATTCGCTGCAATTTCATGGGAACATTACCCAACACAGAATTGCGAGTAAAAAGTGCGCAAATCGGGGAATATCAAGTTTTTAAAGATATTCATCTGCAGATCAAAAACAATAGGCCGTCCTCACTACTGTGGGAAATCTTTAAAAACATAACGTAGCATATCGTCGTAGTCTAAATTTGAAATCTTACTTGTTTGGGATGAGCCTTGACAATAATGAGTAAGAAAACACAAGAGTAAGAAAAATGGACTTTGAACCTTCTTGTTACTATTAGCAGAAAAGAACCACAACCAAAATTATAATCAATGCCCTGGTAGGGACGGTCATGACATTTTCTTACTTTTAACTTGAAAAACTTCTCAATGGTGCCAAATGTTGATGGTGTCTGTATTTGTCCTTATAGAACTAAGTTGTTGGAATCTATTGTTTAAAAAAATATCAGCTGTAAACTCGATGCAAAAGCTGTTTGTCTTCTGGACGCTATAGTGGCCAGTAATCTTGGAATCACCCACCTGATCTGTTTAATAAATCCATTTTTTATGTTTATAAGCTAGAAAGAGTAGGTTCTTCACAAAGTTGGAACATGGTTAAAATTTCCGTTTCTGCAAATATTACACTTCTTGGTACCAGTGGAGCGCTGAATTCAGTTAGTGATGATGAGCTCCTCCTGTTTAATAGAAGAGATCGAACGTCTTCCTTTCACGTTAATCAATGTTCTATCGTCATAACGTTGACATACTTTCTTTGTGCCCGTTCAAAAAATCGACTCCTTTGTTCTCTCTCTTTCTCTCGACTTGTTTTTAGCTGATTTGCATGCGCCGTCCGTGTCATTTGGTCGGTGACACGACCTCACAATACTGAGCCATATTCGAGTTCCCATTACAAATTTAAGACCCGAGAGCGAGGAAACAACGAGCCCTTCAGACGGTGGTCCTAATGCGGTAAAAGCTTTGTGAGTTCTGGCCGAGAATTTATGGACCTGTTTTCTTGCTCTTTTTACCAGCACTTATCCATCTCCGTCCCACCTCTCTCTTCTTCCTCCTCCTCAAATTCGCTATCTCGCTAAACCGCCGTTGGGTGTCAAGAGCTTTTTAGCTAAATGATTGGTTTCGCGTCCAACGTTTTTCACTCAAATGTCAACGATATTTTTTTCCCTCGTTGTCATTTTGTAGTTACCTACATTTTTTCCCACTTCTGCTTCACGTCAGGCAGTATCTCGGCTATCTCTGTAAGCGCCCAGCTGCCAAAAATATAATTTTAACAAATTTTAGTAGCAACGAGTCCAAATATTTCAAAATGAAAACATTTCCTCCATGGAAATGCGTTTTGAGGGATTCTGTAGCTATTCCTTGAGCTTAACTTGATTCATTCCAGACAATAACCTGCCTCACGATCGAGATAAAAAGTACTTTCTTTTCCCCAAAAAATCAAGCATTCCAGAAAAAGGATGAGCTCGTTGGACAGCATTTTTTTAGTACAGTAAATTGGTCTAATTTTGGAAAACGTGCTTAATAAGATTCACTAAAAATGGCAAACACGGCTCCTTCTCCTTCCTAAAGTCCTACCTTAATCTCTCTCCACACTCCATCAGATACAAGTTCTAAGTATATAGGCAATCAGATTGAACGCACAACCTGAATTCAATTTCTTGCCTGTTACAATTCACAACAAAGGTGACCTGCACACAAAATCACATCAATAACAATTTCATAACTCTGGAAATCGGAACCGAAGGCCCAACTCTACCCAAAACCTCCCAGTTTATAGACAGAAACGTTTTGACCATCTTTACCGTGTCTCTTCTGTGGTAGAACAAGGTGGAAGAAGAGTTGAAATCGTTGTTTAATTGAATATCTTTATTTAATTTAAATTACAATGAAACCTCATTAGAGGGTTTCCCTCTATCAACAGGGCTTAATAATTAAAACTCATCTTGCCTGTTGTGATGAATAATTAGTAAGGCATTAGAGCCGTCGAGATTGAAAAAATAAAATACAAATTAGACAAAATAAACTAACTTATCCATGTTAGAACAAACTATTCATGACACAAACTTGGTTATTATAACTTGAAATGAATTCTAAACCTCAAACCAAATATATTACCAAATAATTAGACCAAATTACTCGTAAATTAAACCATCCCATCAATCGTGGCGCTCCCACCAAATTTTAATAAGATTTCCACATTCTGTATATAATCTTCGTCCTAATCTTCCGATTCGCCATCCTAAAGTCATTGTAACTCTCAAAGCCCAACAAATTATAGAACTGCGGATGCAAAAATGATCTAGTTATCTCCCCAATTACGGTTTTAAGCTTCGGCACGATAAAGCTTTGACCATTCCTATCGTTCCCCTGCCGTGACAGTACTGAAGCAGGAATTTCGACCAGCCCTCTGTATTTGCCAGTACACTTCTCCATTTTAACTGCCTCACTGTAGGTGCACTCATCCATTGCCCGCCCTCATCATTATGCACGTCCCTTGTGCTAATTCGGAGGACAGCTCAGAGCTCTCCTTTCTATAATATTTAGTAGATGAATGAAAAAATGGAAAAAACATGAAATTGAAAAACGTTGTTCTTGGATTTGGGAGGGAGTTGTGGCTGTCCCTCATTGTAAACATATTGCTCTTAAGTCCACCCAATCTACTCGAGTTCGCGAATGCAACTCGTGCAGACGCGATCTCTTCGGTTTTCATATTCAACCTAACCCTTCGAAGAGACCCTGACCTCCACAACTGTCTTCTTCCTCTGCTTCCTATCCACAGTAACTGATCTACTTCTTCTGATCCCTAACGCCCTGATGTCATTCTCAACGTCCTCCAAAGCGCGGTCTTCCACTTTGTCTTCAATCACCAGGCTTCTCGTTTATAATTTTTCTTGGGCTTTCTTTCAGAGGGCATTCTTTCTACATGCCTAAACCACCGGAGCCGGTTTTGTTCACGGCAACCAAATCCGGGTCCTGGAATTGTTGGTACATCTCCGAATTGTTTATAATTCTCCATCTCCTATTCCTGAACACAGGGCGTTAAATTTTCCGAACAATTTTCCATTCCAATCCAACTCGTGCAGACGCGATCTCATCGGTTTTCATATTCAACCAGCTCCATTGAAGACGCTCGGGTTTCTTTTCTTCTTTCATTCTTTATTTGACGCTACAGCCACTAACAGACCCTGACCTCCACAACTGTCTTCTTCCTCTGCTTCCTATCCACAGTAACTGATCTACATCTTCTGATCCCTAACGCCCTGATGTCCTTCTCAACGTCCTCCAAAGCGCGGTCTTCCACTTTGTCTGCAATCACCAGGCTTCTCGTTTATAATTTTTCTTGGGTTTCTTTCAGAGGGCATTCTTTCTACATGCCTAAACCACCGGAGCCGATAGCTTTTGTTCACGGCAACCAAGTCCGGGTCCTGAAATTGTTGGTACATCTCCGAATTGTTCATAATTCTCCATCTCCCATTCCTGAACACAGGGCCTTCAATTTTCCGGACAATTTTCCATTCCCAGAAAGCAAGCAACCTTTTGTGCTCCTCTGTAAGGGTCCACGTTCTGGCTTCACACAACACCACCGCTCTCAGTATAATTTTATGTATAACTGTTTTTACATATCTGATTTCAGGAGAACGAATTGTATGAAGGTTTGAAATCCTTGTTGTTGCATTTAGAGGGGAGTCGTGGCTACCCATCATTGTAAACATGTTACACTACTTGTCATGGACAAGATAATCCGACCAAATCCACTCCATTTCGCGAATCCAACTCGTGCAGACGCGATCTCATCGGTTTTCATATTCAACCAGCCCCATTGAAGACGCTACCATGCAAATCGAAACCTCCCTCCTCGGAATGACGCCTAGTTTGTCAATGTGCCTTTTGTCTCGTTCAGATTCCCGGGGGGTATTTGTGTGAAGACTGTCGGTGGCTGCTCGGCACGGATATACGAGCGGTGACTCCCCCCACCCCCACCCCTTCACCTTTATCCAGCTGGATTTTCCTTTCACCCCCCTCCAATAACTTTTTTTCCTTTCTCTTCCGCAAGGTGGCGGCCCTGGTTAAAAGGACGGTTTCTGGGTATAATATTTTAGGGCTGTGGGGTCGGTAACGTCTTCCACAGCTATTGCTATCCCCTCCCCCGCCCTCCCATTACCGCCCTATCCCGCCTTTTTATTATTGTTCTTCTTTCGCATTCTTCGACTCCCGGGCTAAACCCTCCTGCACAACTCCCGATCTGCCGTTCTCGACGTTGACGATTTACCCCGTAGACGTCGTGTCGTTAATGCTTAACGGAGCACTTAATGCATAATTCTTAATATTGATCATTCTCAAAGAAAACCATAAAAATGACCTTTCCCCAAAAACGGTTACTAGAGCGTGTTTTTCGCCCGATAAATTCTCTTGCTAGTTCGAGTGTTATCTCCAGTCCACCCCAGCGCACAACGTGTTCAACTTAGTCACTTATTTGTTTACTTCTGTTGTTCTCTAAGCTAATCTTAACCTTAGGTTATCGAGGAGCACTCCATTCGGGGGACGTACTCACTTAGACTGTTAAATGTACTCTTGACTTTATATCCGAAGTAAATTCCCGTATATCCCACTGTCACTTTTCGACCAGTGAACCATATATAACAGAAAGTCATGGTTAAATACATTGTGTCCTCTATTTACCTGACAAAGATAACAGAATGAAATCTCAAGGCTTTTCCTATATTTCATGCAATATTGTTTTGAAAATGGTGGACAGTTGATTATTGTATATTTTTAAATTATGAAACTAGATTCCATCCTTATAGCCTGCCCATTCGAGATTGGACAATGACTTCACAGGTAACATATGTCTGGTATTATCCGAAATTCTCAGGATCTATTTCATCTCCATATGAAGATACGTATTATAGTGCATGTAGCGAAATTGATATACGTGTATTTTTGATTCGGCAACAATACCTATAGATCTGATTCTGTTGTATGTGGACATTTATAAAACATAGGTATGTTCTACAATTGCAGTTGTTGGACTGAATGTTTTACCAATATCCACAATAGCCATGAGACAACATTGTTTTGCTGACTCATCATCAACGATATACACCCAACAACACATTAAACAATAAATATGATAAAAATCTAATGGTATAATTAGTACTTATGGTCTTTCACACCTCTGGTTAGCTCACTCCTGGGTGCATCACAAGTTCTATATATTATTGGTTTATCTGTCGCGAGGCTTCACATTAATTTCCAAACATACGTATAACTTGCATGAAAGCTTGATCTGGGGAAATATCAAAATGATGGGGTTTTAATGATGACAATTGTCTCATTTCAACTCGGGATCAGCTATAACGGATGTACCGCTCGGTCTTCTACTATTGTAGAGCTGTTGGACTTCTGAACACCTGTAAAAAATGGTAGCCAGGGTTTGCGAGAAAGAATTACAGCCGACCTTAAGCGAGAAGGAACTTTTCTGATGAATTTTAATAAGCACGCCTAAACATCTAACCTAATATTGATTCTCCAATATTTATATAAGACTTGTTGAGTGTAGAAGGATTTTTGAGATTATAGCAATTGAAAGGAAACAACCTTTATCTATAGTCTTGACATCTCAGGCTCAAAAAGTACTCGGTTATACAGCAGCTTGACTAACAAAGCGAATTTTCTATTAAAAAACGCTGTGGACACTTTTTTTTTTTTAATCTGGCATTACAGTTTTACTTTGTACATCCATATAGTACATTACATGTTCATCTTATTGTTATAAAATCAAAATAGAATATTGCTATCATAAATAATATTGCATCATTGTACTCTGCATGATATAAAGTAACATTTTTTGAACTCATTATTGTTATAAAATTAATCTGGCTAACACTAATTATTGTTTATTTATTGTCTGATTATTATTAAATAACTAATTATTGTGGATAACATTAAATTAGGCATTGAATTCTGATCATTGAGGCCAACCATGTCCTGAATTAAACTGAGGGGACAGCTATATGACGAGATCGCAAATAAAATTTTAGAACACGCAGCCGATTTCGAAAATTTGGTCAGTTATGGGCATTTTTCAATTAAAAATTTTCTCGCTTATTATGAATTTCACAGATGTGAGAGTGGTCGCAATCGACTAAGCGGTGAAAAATACTTCGGCTGTGACTCCCCGCATGCCCTTTTGTCAAAAAACAGATTATATATATATTCCTTTCCCTTACAGGGGAAGGAAGGATTGAAGTGTTTAATCTCCTCATCCCACCTCCCTGGAGGGACACAACCGCAGATTTCGCCACATTTAGTCATAACATATTTTTATTCTGCGTAAATTAGGAATATAGTAATTAATATGTGTGTGTGTGTATTTTTTTCTAAGTAAAATTGGTAATTAAAAATTTCTTTGCACTCTCAGTGCCCAAATTTCAAAACAATGTTGCATAATGTAATAAGATAATTTACGAAAATTCGCTCATAAAATCATGTTGCGTGACCGGAACTTTTCCCCTTCAAATAACTCAGAAACTTCATGTAGAAATTGACTTATGACAAATGTCTTAGTAAAAATGGCATGAGAATTGTTCCTCCTTATGAATTTGCAGAGCGTCAAATTTGCTACATTTTCTGTATACGACGTTTTTTCTCTACGACCAATGGCAGAGCCAATTGAGTGCCGAGAAGCAAATTCTACAATTTACACCATACAATGAATTAATATTAAAAACGAACATGATGTATCGCTGGTTTTTCCAATATATCTTCAGTTACTATAGTTATAGTAGGTAATCATATTCAATCTTATATTGAGTACTAGGAATTCTACGTATAGATTTGTATTCCAGAACCTCATTACTAAATATAGATCTTTGGAAACCCCCGAATTAAACATTTCAGCTCAAAACTCCAAATGGGTTGGACAAAACGCCGATAAAAAGAAGCTGTATTGACGTGATTGGTGGGCTGCACTGAGTTTCCCCATTGGTGGTCGCGTGGGTGATTTCGTCATTGCCTATAACGTCATTCTGCTTTTTCGCAACGCTGTTTCCTAAACTCTTCATATTGCACCTTTTTAAAAAGCGCTCGACAAGCTCTTTTAGCTGGTGGAATAAAATAAAATGGAAGAAATTGCCCGTTACGAATTGACATTATTAGACTCCAATGCCTCATATTGCACCTTTTTGGAAAGCGCTCGACAAGCTCTTCTAGCTGATGGAATAAAATAAAATGGTCTAATTTGCCCATTACGAATTGACATTATTAGACTCCAATGCCATCTAAACTTTTCGAAGACTCGCTCTCATTTCCTTGTTTCCACCTCTGAAATCCCGTGTATACCAAACACAATTAAGTATTCATGTCGGATAAACATTAAGGCGGTCGGGATAACTGCTCTATGTACATATTTGGAACTGATTAATCCCGGTTTATGCCGCCCCAGCTGCGTCCTAGCGGCGCCGCGCCACGGCAGGCTAATGCCGGGAATTACACCTGCGCCCTAAGTTGGTGGTATCTTCACTCGCCTTCAACCTTCCGATCCGTTCGCCGCTTGAATTGGAAACTACGTATCCGAATGTGTATCGTTTTAACGACTTTCAAGTTGGCTCACTCGACCGGAATACGATACTTGGCATCGGTAGGTATGCGATTGCGTTTAAAACCACTCCACCGCATCTAGAGAAGCCTGTGATCTTACCTCTTACGTCAAGATCAAACGTTGAAGGCTGGATCTATTCCCACTTCAGATTCCACGTATGGTTGGTTGGAATCAAGTATTGTTAGAGAGTATAAAGTACGCAGTAGTATTTAGTACGGTGGTTAAACCAAGAATATATTTTTTCACTCAACACATGTTAACAGGATAGGAGTAGGCACCACATGTTGATTAGTAACAACAGTGTGATACCATGAATGTTATTAGGTAGATGAAGCCACCACTTACAATATCCAACAACTATTCTATTATATGTGGCACTCCTCCGTTCTTTCTTAGTGTTCTCTCCAGTCTCATCTGGTCACCTTATTACCAGGTACGCGTCTGGACTGTTGGAAGTGTCCAGAACATTTCCTTCTGATGGCTTACTTTAAATGGGGAATTTCCATGGTTAGTTTTAGCGAATTTTTGAAGAAAATTAAGCTATTGCTCTCGCTTCAAAATTTGTAGAATGTGAATTTTTGAAAACATTTTATGCAGAAATCCGTTTCAGGCTATTCTGAATCATATTCTGAAGTTTAACGCATTTTTTAATGTATGTATGTATGGATGTACCTATGTATGTACTCGTATATATGTATGTATGTGTCATTCCAGACGATAACTGTCCGTAGAATTGTGCTAGAAACTTCAAACAAATTTTAAAATGTTATGGACACAAAACGAAAGTTCTAGTTCGTTGGCCAGCATGATCGGATTACATCTTCGGGTTAAAATTTTCAAAAATGTAGTCAAAAATTTCAAAATAGCCTGTTTTTTGCGATTTGTTGTGCGAAATAATTTTTTCAACATACTAACATGTGGTATATTCGGAATCAGCGTAAAATTTCCTATAAGAATATGTATCAAGTTTTCAAAAATGTCAAAGTTGAAAAATCAGTCAAAAATCGAAATAATGCCGTTCGCTAGTTGTAAAAATCGGTAATATTTGCATGAAACATTGTCCAAATTCAGATTGAACTACTCTTATGGAAGTATCCCTGTATAACCAATCCTAGAACCATGCTGTTTAAAACGTAGGTAGTAGGTGCTTGTTAAAAAAAAAAAAAAAAAAAAAATGTAATCACAACTGTTTAATAATTTGATTCCATGTTTGTCTATCAAAATCATAAACTAAAATTTCTCTACACGATCAATAGCGACTGAAATGTCGAAGATTTCTTCAAAAATTCGCTCATGTGGTCATGCTGCATGACTGGACTTTTTATTTACTCAATAGAAATATCTGAGCGAGAGCTTTCCGAAAAGGTGCCATATGATAGGTATCTCACCCGTAATACAGCTTTTGAAATTCATTTGTACGGTGACATCACGGCCCCCGCTCGCCTTGTGGGACCCTCAGCTTCCTCGCCCTACTTTGTCAGCCGTGATCTTCCTATCCGTTTATCGGCCTAACTAAACGGTCTTTCGAGCAGAAAATTGGAGAAACGGGGTTCAAGTGCGCTGAATCCGAATCTGAGGTCAAAAGTGTGAAATTCCAACACATGAAAGTTCTCCATTCAAAATAAATAGTATTCTCCCAATGAATGGATTTGCAATTACGATCGACGACATGAGGACCCTGTGAGTTTGGATCCTCTTGATGATAGGAGAAGAAGAGTTAGTGATCTGCTCTCTCTGTAAAAACTCCTTGGGTGGGATTGTCGATGCTCAGGATTTCCTAAAAGTGGACGTTTTTAATTGCAGTTTTGCAGCATTTAAAACTTCATTAGAATGAAGTTTTGAATTATTATTCATTATCATATCCATTCAATTGATGTTGCTATTTTGTTCGAAGATTCAAGTTATTTTGTCATTTACAATCAATTTACTATTCTGTAGTTCGTTTATCAACGAGGAACGTTACCTTTTAAGAAATATGCTCAAATTTACGCCGAAAAATGTTCGTAAACTTCATTACCTATTATTTTCCGTAAAATAGATGAAAACTGCAAAAAAATAAAAATTCGAAATAGATGAAAACTGCAAAAAAATAAAAATTCGAAATGTTTTTCTGAATCGCAGAGTGTTATTTAGAACCTGTTTTTTGCCATACGATTGGTAGTTACCTATTTCTTTTTACTCAAAGTCCTTAATTAAATAAATAAATAAAAACCTAACATAATATAGTACGATAATTTACGAAAATTCGCTCCAACGATCATGCTGCATCACTGGAACTTTTTGCTGTTATCCTTGTTGTGCTGATAATACGCGTGAAGAGTTGTGACGGGAAAGAATTGAGAAGGCAAATTGGACAAAAATGAGACTGTTGGACATAATGAAGACGTTGGGTTTTGGAAGATATCAAGCAATTTTTTTTTTTTTTTTTTTTTTCAAACGTATATATATTTTTTGGCATATTTAATTATTGCGCTGTCCTTACGAAAGGAAGATACCTACCACCAACTCATTCCACAATGCATGATGAATCGGAAAAACATGCTCTACTTACTTGGTAAGTACGTAGAGGTCGCATAAAATTGAATTGCGACTAGTACTTATGTTGTATTAATGAGCCTTTTTATTTATTTATGGGATCCTTCAGAATATTTGTCCAAGCTGTCTCTTTCCCCAATCGGAATAGTCTGCGAAATAGTTCGTTGTTGATTGTTATAACGTTCGAGTGGGATCTGTTGTATGTAGGTAGGTACTTAGCGTTAAGGTACCTACTGTCGCGTGCCGTTGTTCTTCAACGTTTTTCTCACATTTCTTCCATTCCGAACCATTCAGTCAAGTCTTCGAATTTCAACGATTAAATAAAATAACTCTAAACGAAATAAAAAACTTCCTCTATTTCCCTAGTACCTGCATGAATAATAATAATACTCGTAATAAAAGTTATCAGAGGACGGACTCACGTGAGTTCCCGCGGTCACTCAACAAATTGCACGGTTGAGCTGAAGGTGAACCTCAACTCAACGCCATTTTTCGTTTATGCTTCCCACCGAGTGTGCATTTCGAAACCCCACTGAGTCCGCGCCTCAGGGTCACCCTCAAATCACGTCTATGAATCTCGTTGAGTGCCAGGGGTACTAGAAGTCAAGGTTTAAGCTGAAACAACGTAGTTTACTTTTGAAACTTGTTTTAAACTACTGATCACGTTTGGCTTGTGTATAAGCCCTTATCACTTGATTTAGGAAACTGGAGTTAAAACGTCAAAGAATGAGGAGAACAAAAAGAAGAAGAAGATAAACAGGCAGCATAAACTTATGGAACTAAAAGAATAGTTATAGTTCCACGTTGCGAACCTCTGATTTCGGACATCGTTTGTATATAACCTAGTGAAATAGGAAGTGAGTGTGTTGGGTTTTGATATAATGATTAGTGTTATTCACTTGTGTTCGGATTAGTTCAGCAGATCAGCTTTTTAAAATTCCTTTAATGTTTCTTGCAACAGTAGTTTTTCTCGTTCAACTGAATTATTCATATACTTTGTTATCGGTTTGTCCTATCGTTTGTTGAAATTGCAGGAAAAGGAAGAATAAAAATTTCAGTAAATCTGATGACAGTATTTTATTGCACTTCGTTAAAATTATTCTGGTACGGTATAATAAAAAACTAAAATATGGATGCTGTTAACAAGGTAGCAAAGCCAAAGAAATGGGAACTAAAAGCTGTAGAATTTAACAGTTCCTCTTCAATTTATTCTGGAATTGATTTGGACCTTCCCAGAAGATACGTGCTTGCCTTGAACACACATCCATTAATTCCACAATATCATCATCAGAAATATCTTCTGGTTTGTGGTGCATTTCATCAATAATATAGCTCACTGGACAATTCTCTGCTAAAAACTCGTATAACTTAGTTTAAACACCCCATGACGACTGTTAGCATAACTTTTAGCAGAGTTTAGTTCTTATCACAAACCGTGAGCGTGGTTTAGGAACTTTTACACCTGACATAAGCTACATAACGCGTTTAAACAGCAAGTAAACAAGCACTGAGTGAGGTTTAAACTGGTTTCGCACCAAATCTTGTCTATGAATTCTGCCCTACTTAGCGTAGGAAAGTGCTGTTGGTGTCAAACGTCTTATGATGGAATCTATCTGTTCCCATTTAAAAATATAAACTGAATACGTGGGAAACGCTCATTCTATACATCAACGTCTGCA
This sequence comes from Adelphocoris suturalis, assembly GCA_030762985.1. Classification (NCBI taxonomy): domain Eukaryota; kingdom Metazoa; phylum Arthropoda; class Insecta; order Hemiptera; family Miridae; genus Adelphocoris; species Adelphocoris suturalis. The sequence continues at coordinate 105,581,645 of CM061045.1, read as the reverse complement.
ACAGTTGGCTAACCGTTTACTGTAAAGAGTGCAGAGTTCATTATCCATAATATCAAATATGAATGCGAAATCTAGCTCCAGAAAAAACGAAGCCTTGTAAATGGAACACCCGGAATAGCGACTTGACAGGTTAATTGCATTTGTTTGTCAATTTTTCTTTGTTGGCTACTAAAATGTCAAATAAATCGTACTGCAGCATCAAATGCAACCCCAGTGGTATTGATAAATTAGCTTCCATCATTCTCTCAAAAGTGGATGACGAAATGTTTGAATAACTAATAAGTTTGGATCGAAAGGACAAGTAGATCAACGATTTGACTCGAAAAAGGCGTTGAGAATGGGCAAAATAACTGTCAAATCATAACATAATTGTGCATTATATTGCCAGGTAAGTTACTTATTGTTAATAACAAGAAAATCGCTGCAAATTATTACCCAGAGGTTTATTATTTCTGTATAGCATAGCTCTTCTGGGCAGAACACCTGTCTATATATTAAACGAATCATTAGGAAGGTATCTAATGTGTCTCCATCGGTGTAGACGCCTACTGAAGAGAAATTAATTAAATTAAATAACACGCCTAAACTTTCCTTACGTGAGCTGATGATGCAAAAGGCAAACCTAACACTATCTAGCGGTCATTGATGAAACATTTTTGTTTCCCCCGAAAAATCTTAGGGGCGCTGCTCCAGTATAGTTTATAGTGAAAGAACGGAAAATGGTACAGCTTTCCTGATGATTTCATTCGATTTGTTGGGAAAATATATGTAAATGACAAACAAAAAAACATTACTGTAACCTTGAAAGTTTTCGAGATCTCGATTGTTCAATATTTCAGCCCTTGATTACTTACCCTTTAGGGTTGATCATAATTGATACCAATGTTACTGGCACAGCCCCGGCCGATTTATGATTTTCAGCCAAATTTCATAAACTTTGGTCAATTAGTTGTGGAGAAAAGCCCTGGACGACGGACGGACGGATTTTTTTAATTCGGTTTTCAGAATGCATCTTGAAACGTAAACCAACATATTTTGAGAGGGTGGGGGGCGGGGGGTTAAAATAATTGTTTCTTGCTTGATTACAAAGGTTCATCATTGAAAATAATAAACCAATTACTACGTGGTCGTAGTTGTTTACATCGTCTGAGTATTCATACGCATATGGCCCAAATTTTGCCATCCTCACTTAACTGAACTTGACAATGCTGCTGACAGGTACATTGTAGGTAAATATCAATAACAATTGAGTTTGACATTATTTATGTAATATCACAGTCATGAAGACCAAACGGGAGCCGTTTTGAAATGATATACTAAGCTTGATGTATTTACAATGTGTTCAGTGTAGCTACAGATACCATTTTGGGCAATAGGGAGGAAGGGCAGTCGGTACGTACCTAGTGAAGACCCCAATACGGCCGATTTCGGAAATTCCAATTAGTTAATTTGAATCAGTGGGAACTCCAGCATACAAGAGTGGATCCAAGAACTAGGTACATACAGTAGTTAACCTGAACCTTGAATCTCGTCACTCCATTGGTCTTTTGACTCAATTCCAACCGTAAATTCATCCCCAAAAAGTTATGTAGTTCTCGTGCTCACATCGCCGGTAGGTATCTCAAGAATGAAAAATTGCATTTAACAGTATGCACAGCGACCACTACTTCTTCACCTTCCAGCACAACACATACTTACAGGTCAGTCCCACAACACAACACATATAATACAAACTTAGGTATTATACTAAAATCAAATCTAATTTCAACATAAAAACATTAAACATAAAATAAATAAACATTAAACAAAAAATAGGTACTTACTTAATAGTTACCTAGCTGATGAACAAATGGAGAAGCAAGAAAGCAACATACTTCTGTTATCAACAACCTTCCACTTGGTTTTATATTTTTCTTTCTTGATCACAAGTATAAAAGACACAAACGACTCGACTTTGGATTAATAAAATAAAGTCAATCGATGTAATGAATAATCAGAATTTTGAAGTTTTCTTTCCAAAAGCCTTCAAATCTACCGCGCTTATGGCGGCCATTTTGGCAGCGCCGACAACGGTAATAGAAAACGCGAACTGTACTGCTCTTCATATAAAGAAGACTAGATGCTGTCCTGAACATGGATCCAGGCGTACCTTTAAATGGAAATTATGTGCATCAAATATTTTTAGTGTAATACAAACTTGAAATGGTTACGTTTAAATGATCTGTGAACTAGTCTGTTCGAATTATAGAAGTTATTGTGTTTCAGTCACTTTGGTTTCTGATACTGAAATTTTCGTGATGTCTTTGTTCCTGAATTGACACGATCCCTGTTGAAATGTGGGTCTAGATTACGGGAGGATGACCTGGAAGATATTTCAGCTCGAATCTTCTAAAAAAAGACCTTCGAAACAGCGGGGGCAAGGCCACAATTGAGGGCGTCCTCTGTGGAGACGGGAAGGGGTTGGATTGATAACAACGGGGTTACCTGTGTCAAGTGTGCCATTATCAGAAAGTATACAAAGCGTGACATTGACACAACTGAGATAAGCAGAATCAAAGGCATTTTACCAGACCGGAAGGTGAAGAACGACTTGTTATGATACCTCGAGGGCAGCACGCTACCCAGTGGTTCTCTTGTATCCGTAAAGCGAAAACGACAGCCGCCCGGACGTTTCATGTGCCTTAATCTTTCCTTTTCTCTCTCTTTCTCTCTCCATACACAACTGGCGTTGGTATCAGACCAGTAATATATCCCGTTTCACGTTCATTTGACAGCGGAAAAAGAAGATTGATTATGACTAGGTTCTGTAACTTCTTGATATAGCTTCGAAAATGAAATGTTTTGCGCTAAACACAAATTAATGTGAAATGGCTATTACTTCCAACATGTAAATTGTTATTCAATTTCTTCTCTGTAATCTCGTAATAAACTAATATCATGTTCTTGCCTTCTGTTCACTTATCTCCGTGTTGAAGTTACAGTGCAATTGAACTCATTTCCACATTTCAGGTGAGAGAGAGTTGATTTCGCAAATCTGCTGTTTGATACCGTTTCACTGGTTCCAGAGTTTCCCGCAGCGGTTCGATGATGAACGAATTGAATAGATCTTACAGCAGCGAGTCTTGATGTTTCATTTATAAACATAATGAATAATCCAATGTAATCCCCACGGATTATAGCAGTGAAGCAGCTGGTGTTCCTTTCATTTGCATAATGTGCCACTAGCAATTATATATGTGCTCACCAAAATGGCTTCTCAAATATATGTCATCAAAACTGCTGTTTACATTAGTAATAAAAAAAAAAAAAAAAAAAAAAAAAAAAAAAAAAAAAAAACCACTAAAACCCACGTTTTTATCGATTTTGAATTTCTATTCCACCGCTCAATTAGCGTTGATTCATTTCCTAGGTATATAGCTTCATTTTCTTTACGATAATCATATTGGTTAATTACGCATGTATTACAGGGACGTCCCTATGAATGGATTGTATATAATTTGGTCTGAATAAAAAAAAATAAATAAAATGAATTGATTGCTCGGAATGACACCCCCCCCGCATTCACCCCTCTACCGACGGTCAATTTTGAAACTTACAAGGTTGCATAACAGGTCTGAAATCTGGATCTAACAAATAATAGAACTGTCAGACCACATCAATTCAGATGAGTGTAGTAAAAATATGACGATTTATCGCTATTATCCCCTCCATTCACCCCCTTCTATCATAAAATTTGAAACTCCTGACATGTTCTAAAAATATATCGAATTCTTCACGGAACAAATAGGAATCGGAAAATAATCGAGATTTGTAGCTTGGGCTGCTCTTGGAAGAATCGTAACCCCCCCAACCCCACCAAATACGATATTCCCAAGGTTTGTTGCACAGCTGCACTAAAATTAGAATCGAAAGAATAACAATAACGAAAATCGGTTGAGAAATACTTCGTAGCCCGGGTGGATTCGACAAAAACAACGTTTGTCGGCAATACCTCCTCCATTCCCTCTCTTCCATGATGAAATTCAAATTTTCCGGGATTTTGTCGCACAACTAGACTAAAATTTGGATCAAACAATGAGAGAATCTCAAAAAATCGGTTGAGCATTGTGGCCTGGGTAGAGTCGACTAAATTTGCCACCCCCATTTGGTCTTAGAATGGTCTGAAACGGATTTGTATGCGATTATTATTATTATTTTTTTTTTTTTTTTTCTCATACTTGCGTGGTTGTCCCAAAACCCCCTGGATCAATTCTAATAGGTCGTCCTTTTATTGGCGTCCTAAAATGTCTTAGAGTGTGCAGTAGTTTCATAATATATTCCAACTCTCGTAATATAATATGTTCTAAATTAAAATTCTGCTAAAATATATAAATTTAACGATTTTTAGCGGTTTTTAGTCGTGTAGTACATTTTTTTAAATTTGAGCTATTTAATGTGCTCGAAAAGTGTACTCCAACGAATTCATTCATTCATTAGGAAAGCTGGATTTTTAGGCGTAAGAACAGAAGTTTTATCTCAATCAGAAGGAGAGTGTTATCGTCTGGGATGTCACACACACACACATATGAGGTTTCTTGAGGTTCATAAAGTCTTTTTCGTTAAAGTTTATTACCATTTTCAAGGCATAGAATATGTACAGTTTCAGTTGCCGTTTTTCATAAAGTTATAAATATAGAATTATGTGTATTGACACGAGGGCTCGAGGGCTGTTTACTTACGAGCACGTAAATACAAAATTGTGCCATTTTTCAGCTGCCATTTTCACCGTGTTATTTCCTGTGCCATTTGTTCCATGATTCTATTTTACAACTCCTATTGATAACGATAAGCCCATTTATACATTTTGCAGTCAAGGTCAACTAGATCGTTAACAATTGCAATTAGCATGCTTCAATGATTTTACATGGAACTTTATCGCAAGTTGTAACCAAGAACATTCCATTGAATGATTATTATCCCATGAAACCATGTAAAGACATGTTCTGTTAGCCCTTTGCTACTTAAATTGATTGTAAAGAATAATGAACACGGTTTTTCATCTGGCGCCGAAGTAATTTCAAAATTACTCTCATTGTTACTGTTAATCGCTGCAATAGTTTTTTTTTTTTCTTGGTGTAATTAACCGTCGAGTCTTACATCCATTCTGAACAAATTACCTACCTATACACCAATGGTTACCTCGAAAAAAAATTAACATGATAACGTTCGGGACACATGGTCATCAAGGCAGGAGTCTGTTGTTCGTACCTCATTGAGTGTGGGATTGGGTTTGCGCTCCTTGCGCTCCCACGGTGTTAGACATCTGTGCCGCCAGAACCGCGAGGGAAAACCCCTTGAAAAACTATTTTGCAGCTCATGTTCAGATTGATGATAACCGACAAAGATTCGGCGCTTCTCGAGCAGGGGGAAGAAAACAGTTGCTGTATGAAAAGTTCCAGTCATGCCGCATGATCGTATGAGCGAATTTTCGTAAGTTATCTTAATGTAATATGTTGAAATGTTTTGAATTTTGAGATTTTTGAGCGCAAACAATTGTTAGTCTATTATTTTTATGACAAAAAACGTATTCTAATTGTAATCTGCTATTCAAAAAGAAATTTTGAATTTTTAGCTTTTTTGCAGTTTTTATCAATTTGATAGCAAATTTTAATGCAATTTAAGTACATTTTTCCGCCTAATTTTGTACATAAATCTTTCCACTCTGGACGTCGCTAAGGCCTTTGACACTGTAAGCCATTTTGCCCTGACCAATTGTCTTCGTGGTGTTGGGGCATCTGCCCGTTTTTTAATTGAGAGTGTGGCCTGCCTGTACCACAAAGGCGAGATGTCGAGGGTTGCTGTCGTTGGGCGTGGGGTACGCCAGAGGGATCTTCTGCCGCCACTCTTGAACCAGTCGTGGATACGGCCTTGGGTAATCTGCAAACTGAAATAGGGTTTGCAGTAGGTGCATCCTACTCACCAAAACACGTGAGGGTTTGCAGATTGCCCTCAATGCCTTTTCTGAGCAGCTAGCCAGGTGTGGTTTGGTCGTTAACCCAGACAAGTGAGTGTTTTAAAATGCAAATAGATTCCCTTCTAAGAAATTTGATACCCTCCGCACTCTACTACGTTGAATAGTTTTCTTTCTATGATTTTTCAAAGTTAAAATCATAGAAAACTGCAAAAAATAGGAAACTCGTGTATTTTAGGCCTATGTGCCAAGGCCAGTGATATGAAGCAGTTGGAAGTGCCATCGGAATCGTTCTATAATTCCTACAGCAAATCGGCCCTCATAAATCCTTTTGAAGTAACACGTGTATGGATTGCATGGACCTATATAGTCCCTGCTATCTAACATTTTAATGTAATCGACTGCTCCAGTGAAAACTACACTTGGTCTAAGTGTTCATGTATTCATAGGTTATCAGAGAAAAATATTTTTCTTTAATTCAGTCATGTTCCTTAAATACTATTCGCGTCTAAACATTTGGATTGGTCTGCTGAAAAATTTGGTAGAAGGCACTTAGACCCTTTTGCACGTCCACGCTTCAATTATACTTAGGAAGTAGTGCGTTACGAATAAAAGTTCCTATCTGGTGGCTTTATAGTCGGTATCTATCCCACGACGCCCTTGTTCTCAAAAGGTATAACATCTATTTCCAATATTTTTAATTGCTGTCATTTTCATTCTATTACTATTACATTTTCCAGTTTAAGAGCCATTAGGTTTTTTTGCGGTATTTTCTTCAACTTGTAAAGCCCGCGTCATCCATAAATAGCGGTATTCCTCTAAGGTGTCGCGCGTAAAAATATTTCTTCCAAGTGTCTGAAATCCTTTCTAACATGATAAGGGAAGAAGAATTCTTCGTGAAACTGTCTATTTCAGGGCAGGACATCAATTGTGGTGAACATCCGTAGAAGAGCCATTGTATCTGTCAATGCTGTTTGTTGCCGCTTCAAAGCAATTCTTCCGTCCACCAATGAAGTTGGAAAGAGCGTCGTGGTTTGTTTCAAGTCATGCATCATCCTTACCGCAAGGCCTAGCCTTACCTTCCCTTCTATATGTAATAAAAACGTTGAAATGACAAACTATACACATCATTCTGACTTACATGTCCAACTAATCTGAATTTTTACTAAGGGATTGACTACTTGATGTTATGTATTCTTGAGATGCGAGCTTGCCAGCATCCAGACCATCAAACTAAGGCGGATCACGGTCAGCCTTTTTGTCAAATAGAATAGGTAAAAAGCTAAAGCTAAAAAATACCAGGCTGACTGTCATTCCAACGTTTTTATTACGAAAAGGCGGCGTATTCCAAAAAGGCTACAGCAGTCATATTACAAAAAGGCTGATTTCACTATAGGGCTGCGACATATACATATAGGATGGCTGAATTTTCGAATTTATCTTTGTGATTCCATTTGTTAAACGAATTATTTTATTTGCGCCGAAAAAAACTGTGAATAGTTGTTATTGTCATTTTTGCTCTTGAATATTTTAATGAAACTCGGCATGCAAATCTGCTGCTGCTGAACCCTATCAGCGCATAATTTCCTATGAATTAGACAACAATTTTTTGTTTTTCCCCCTAGATCGGCCATTCGTCCCATTGTGCATCTGGAAGTTGCAGGCAGTGCCAATTTTCAATGGGAGTAATATATTTTTGCCAAGGTCCATCTCTTATTTGCATTCACCTGTAATATATTTATTTCAATTGTCCTTTCATTTTGGCGTATTATCTGAAACGTATAAAACTGGTTAATGTGAAGCTAATAGAAAGGTCATCCTGGGATTCCCAGAGAATCTCCCAGTGGACTTTGAAAGCTATAGTTGGTTTCAACCCTTGTCAACCTTTCAATTTCCCCTTTGAGAATCATAACGGGATTTGAAACTGCTGTTTCACCTGGGAAACTGCGTCGAACTTGTGGGGTCGGATTTGGAGTTTTGACTCATGTAAGATGTATGTTATATATATAAACACACACTCACACACACACATACACACTCACACACACACACACACATATAGGTGTATATATATATATATACCGGCTCGTGTGGTTCCAGCGTCTAATCCGATTTACTCTTGTCGTTGGGATTAGTTTATACCCAAAGGTAGCTGGCCGCAATAAACACTGAAGACTGGAAGAAATCCCTCCCAACGACCGGACCCATAACCTGTGAAGATGAAAAATGTTGAAGAACCCTGTTGTGGAACTCATATTTGGTAACACTGAACATGTCGTGTGACAGTGGTAACAGGGATAGGATTTTCCTGTAATAACATACTCTTTTCCTGAAGGAGTTTTCAAAAGATTCAAAGGTCCAGTTTATCCGTTTCTCACAAAGCTGGTTTCAAAAATACATATTTTATTTTGCATCTAAATGCATATTTTAGGGTTCGTTGCATATTCTGGAATTTAGTGCATATTAACGCATTTTTCATGATTTTCGCTCCAAAACTTTGGTGTTTTGAAAATTAAGGACTTGATTGGAAAGAAACTGCATAGAGATGTGAGCGCTTTGAATGAAAAGCATAACTACCAATTTTATGGCAAAAAACTCATTCTAAATAATGTTTTGCGATTGGAAAAGAGATTTTAAATTTTTAACTATTTTGGAGTTTTTATCGAATTTTCGTCACTCTTTAATGAAATTTAAGTACACTTTTCTGTGTAATTTTGCACAAATATTTTTTAATATTGTATTTTATAGTTAATAAACTTTATTTGAGCAATATTCTGCTAAAAAAAAATAAATTTAACAATTTTTAGCCGTTTCTTGCTATTTTTAGTGATTTTTTCAGCACTTTTTTTTTTAGTTTGGCCAATTTAATGTGCTCAAAAATGCTGGCCAACAAACTCGTCCTTTCGTTTGGATAGCATGATTTTTTAGCTCAAGAACGGAATTTTTATCTCAATCCTAAGGATAGTTATCGCCTGGAAGGACACACACACACACACACACACACACACACACACACACACACACACACACACACACACACACACACATATATATATATATATACTTTGGTACAGATGTGCGGAGAAAAATAGCACATATATACAGATAAATTACAAAGAAAAACTCACAGTTATGATATTTCGGCTTTTGCCTTTGTCAAATAGTAGAGTATAAGATATATGTATATATACATATATACTTATGAAAAAATGTTAAACTCTAGGATTCGTTTCAGAATGTCTCAAAACGGATTTCAATGAAGAAAATTTTCAAAAATTTTTATTTTAAAATTTTCCGAGCCATTGTAATAGTTTCATTTTCTACGGAAATTCGCTAGAAGTATCTTGTGATACCCAGATCACAAGATACTGCCCAACTCTGATTCCTTCATTGTCGGGATTCGGACATTACGAAGTCATCGACTTGACACAATTCTCATCGCTCAAGGAACCCTAAACTTTCCCTTATTGTATTTCTAGCCTCTCTTCGCTTTATTGTTTTTCGATCAAGTTCGCTTTTGTGCTCAAACGGCCATGTCGAGAAAAAGAAGAAGTGAATATCTCAGAGAACACCAAGCACAGGAAGTGATTTCGACGTAATTAAGATATTTAATTTTGCGACTTGTGATTAAGCTATTTGGGCACAATAATAGGCTTCAATTACTAGTCCGCCGTGCCTGAAACGATCGGGGCTGAGGCGATGGTTGAGTTTTACCCCCTTCTCGCCTACCACCCTATGTGCAGGTAAACTGCGTCCGAAACACTTTTATTTATTCCTTCCGAATAGTAACTATCTAATTCCACCCATCACTCGGGCGGAATTTTATCCGTAATGGGGGTAATTTTGCTACCAATCATTTGTCGTTCGGACTTGTTTCGTGGCGAGCGATAATAATCTCTTTCGCCTTTCAAGTTGAATAAGCCGACGTTGTTATTTCGTTCATGATACTTTCAGACGTGCAATTACATGCGTAGCTGAGCCTCAGCTACGTTTTCAGGAGTGATACGAGATATGATACTCAAATGATCCAACTTCCAGTAGACACGCACACACCGAAGAAACTTCTCGGCTAAACTTGAGTTAAAAACACCCTTATGTAATATGCAGTATTGCTTAATTTGTTTCCCATTATTACCCATGCATAATTGAGTTCCATAATAGTATAATAATATAATATTAATCATAAATAATTTAGTTATGAAAACCTTTTGGAGATTAAGGTTTTATTCAACACAAAACTTGTAAGAATGAATTAACTGTTAATCATGGCATCATAAAATTAATGCTATGTCAACGGAGAGGGTTGGGAAGGCTTAAAAAAAATCCAATTTATTTCTAAATGTTTTAATGAAAGTTCAACAATTTGTACACATATCCCCCCCCCAACGGCGCCCAACGGCATGTCCCTACTACAAATATTAACGAAGAAATTATTCAAAGTTAATATCCTCTCGTGATGCACTGCTTCCATCTTCCTGCTGGCAACGGACAGTACTATACTTTTTTCAACAGTAGTAGGTTTTCTATAAACATAATCTCCTTAGGGCCGGTTTTACCAAAGTTTTTAATCAACTTTTACTCATTAAACCGAAGATCTCAGCTGTTAAACAACGATATTCGGTTTTACCAACTTCGGTTGAGATAAATCAATGATCAAATGCGCTAAATCAACGATCAAAACCAACCAGCAGAATTTTTCTGAGGAGGTACCGACTTTCAAAAAGTCCAGTCATGCAGCATGACCCCATGAGCGAATTTTTGACAATTTGATTACTTTTTTTTTTTTTTTTTTTTTTAACAAGCACCTACTACCTACGTTTTAAACAGCATGGTTCTAGGATTGGTTATACAGGGATACTTCCATAAGAGTAGTTCAATCTGAATTTGGACAATGTTTCATGCAAATATTGCCGATTTTTACAACTAGAGAACGGCATTATTTCGATTTTTGTCTGATTTTTCAACTTTGAAATTTTTGAAAACTTGATACATATTCTTATAGGAAATTTTACGCTGATTCCGAATATACCACATGTTAGTATGCTGAAAAAATTATTTCGCACAACAAATCGCAAAAAACCGGCTATTTTGAAATTTTTGACAACATTTTTGAAAATTTCAACCCAAAGATGTTATCCGATCATGCTGGCCAAAGTACTTGAACTTCCGTTTTGTGTCCTTAACATTTTAAAATTTGTTTGAAGTTTCTAGCACGATTCTACGGACAGTTATCGTCTGGAATGACACATACATATATACATACATCATACATAAAAAAATGCGTTAAACTTCAGAATAGCCTGAAACGGATTTCTGCATAACATTTTTTCAAAAATTCACATTCTACAAATTTTGAGGCGAGAGCAATAGCTTAATTTTCTTCAAAAATTCGCTAAAACTACTGTTTTGTCAATCCTTGAACAACTTGATGATAGCATCGAATACACAAGTCACGGGTAGGGATATAGGTACATACATGGAATGTAGAAATACAATTGTAAAATACCTTGTGTTATAAAATAGCTAACGGCTCATCAAAATTTAAAATGACACTTCAACATTTATTATGACACACAATTTAAAATGTGCCTAGATGGTGTCGTAGGCTGCTGTGATTGAAGTGATGGGAGATACAAACATGAAAATATCTAGTTTTGCAACTTGACCATAATATTATATTACGAGACAACTATAACCTGTTTCCTGTGCTTTTTGAGTCGAAATAACTTCGGCAGTGGCTACAGTTATAAAATCCATCGAATACCAACCACTGCTTTATAGGAGTCCGACTCCCGGAATTCTCAATGGAGACGAATCAAAATCGCGCTAAGTTGGAGTATTCCAGTGGTTCGAAATTTCGCAGTTTTCTCTTCAAACACAAATCCAGAATCCTTGAAGAGATCTATATATTATTATCGCTGCACTAGTTCCGAAATGATAGGGCAGTGGAGGACCACCCCTTCGAGTTTGTAAAACATTATGCTATCAGAATGGATTAAAAAATATAGAAGCATGGAAGATTTCAGGTGGGTAAATTGAATTCATTTTACATTTACTCGCTGCTTTATCAGCTATCTTAACAGGTATCGAATAGCTAGGTTCGAATACAGACCTACGACCTAAGAAAAAAATTGTATTCTCGTATGATTCACCGAAGTTAAGCAACGTCGGGCACAGGACACTACGCAGACCAGTGACCTCACCCTGCCATTGCTCATGCCAGATGGAATTGGCTTTATGTTGCTTGTAAGAGATTGATCCTCAATGCGTATCGGCAACATATCGATGGAGTTATCACCAATGACTCTCCTTACAAGGGCATCTGCACACTCACTGCCATGAATACCCACAAGGCTCGGCACCCTCATGAAAGCTATGGTTGAGCCCGATGTTGAGGCTTGGTGTAGCGATACACGTAGGCTTTGCATTAGGGGATCATCAGAATATGAGTCCCTAATCGCCTCGATGGTACTTAGTGAATCGCTACAGATCCCATAATTCCCAACTCCCAATAAATGGCAGTGTCGAGCAGCCAGTGTCAATGCCCACAGCTCTGCTGTGAACACAGACACAACTGGTGGAAGGCGTCTAGTGACTTGGAAGTTAGGGCTCCAAAGAGCAAGGCCAACACCATCAGGTGTCTTTGAGCCATCAGTGAATATAAAAGTGTGTCCAGCATATCGCTGGATTGCCTCAGCGTAAAGACATCTGAGGATGTGTGGGGGTGTATTGCCCTTGACCCCCCGACCTTCATACGAAGGTCAACACAATTTCAGTATCTTTTAGCGAATTTTTGAAGAAAATTAAGCTATTGCTCTCGCCTCAAAATTTGTAGAATGTGAATTTTTGAAAAAATTTTAGGTATGCAGAAATCCGTTTCAGGCTATTCTGAATCATATTCTGAAGTTTAACGCATTTTTTTATGTATGTATGTATATATGTATGTATATATGTATATATGTATGTATGTGTCATTCCAGACGATAACTGTCCGTAGAATTGTGCTAGAAACTTCAAACAAATTTTAAAATGTTAAGGACACAAAACGAAAGTTCAAGTTCGTTGGCCAGCATGATCGGATTACATCTTCGGGTTGAAATTTTCAAAAATGTAGTCAAAAATTTCAAAATAGCCTGTTTTTTGCGATTTGTTGTGCGAAATAATTTTTTCAGCATACTAACATGTGGTATATTCGGAATCAGCGTAAAATTTCCTATCAGAATATGTATCAAATTTTCAAAAATTTAAAAGTTGAAAAATCAGTCGAAAATCGGAATAATGCCGTCCGCTAGATGTAAAAATCGGTAATATTTGCATGAAACATTGTCCAAATTCAGATTGAACTACTTATGGAAGTATCCCTGTATAACCAATCCTAGAACCATGCTGTTTAAAACGTAGGTAGTAGGTGCTTTAAAAAAAGAAATAAAAAAAAAAAAATAAAAAAAAAAAATAAAAAAAAAAGTAATCACAACTGATGAGTTTACTCTGTGCATGTGTTAATAATTTGATTCCATGTTTGTCTATCAAAATCATAAACTAAAATTTCTCAACACGATCAATAGCGACTGAAATGTCGATTTCTTCAAAAATTCGCTCATGGGGTCATGCTGCATGACTTTACTTTTTTATTTTTTGTCTCATTATTCAATTTTTCATCTATTTAGCTAAAGTTCACTTAATCAGGACTTGTAGAATAGTTCGTTTTGAGTGCCTTCCCTGGTTTATCAAATAGTCGGTTCCATGATCTGAGTGTTACCTAGCACAAAAAATCTACTACCAACCTACTCAATTTTTTATTGAACTGGCAACATCTTTTACATAAAATCTATCATTTAAACATAAACCTGCTCGTTCTCTGAATCTTTATGTTGGCAGATTCAGTTTTGTTGTACGCAATGTACACGCAGATGCCTACAAAGAACAGACCCTAGGTACCTGGTTTAAAATTGGAAAAGTATCGACAACTGCATGCACTCCGAAGTAGGTGAACAGGATATCTGGCTGTTGGACTATGTAGGTACTTCGTTCACGTGATAACGGAATTTGATGTAATAGTAAAATTATATTCATCATAGGTTTAACTTTTCTCACTTTTGTGGTCACCTTTGTGTCAGGCTATGTTGACAACGCGTAGGACGGAATTCCAACGAAAGCATTTTTCCCGCCAGCGTGGATAGTCCTCTTTCCCATATACGCGTAGTTCTACGTGTTGAAGCGTAAATTCGCGCATACGCAGTTGATGTTTCAGTCTTTTCGCGCTCATTGTTAGAAAATTACGGGAAGAACAAAAACTCTATATTATTTGACGACGTTTTCGACTCCAGCCCTCATAGAAAACGAAGGGTTCAACCTACAGCATTGCGGATAGTTTTAATCGATTATTTGGGATTAAATTTATCATGACAAGCAAAAAATCATCACTGCTACCTTGAAATTTTTTGAGATCTCGATTTTTGAATATGTTGGCCCTTAATTACAACCCTTTAGGGTTGATCAAAAGTGATGCCTATAATATTTAAATAAGAAACTGGTTTTATAACTAAATACACATGGATTCAATAAGATACGGTTTATGACTGATACGCCAACAGGTGTACAGGTAGCGGTGCCAATATAGAGCGGTAATGATTCAAACTACCTAGTTCTGTAAGATTCCACTAGATGGAGTGGGCTTCTTAATATTACAATGCCGATGTTAATGGCACATCCCCGGCCGACGTATGATTTTTGCGCCAAATTTCATAAACTTTGGTCCAGTAGTTTTGGAGAAAAGCTCTTTTAGCGAATTTTTGAAGAAAATTAAGCTATTGCTCTCGCCTCAAAATTTGTAGAATGTGAATTTTTGAAAAAATTTTATGCAGAAATCCGTTTCAGGCTATTCTGAAGTTTAACGAATTTTTTTATGTATATATGTATATATGTATGTATGTGTCATTCCAGACGATAACTGTCCGTAGAATTGTGCTAGAAACTTCAAACAAATTTTAAAATGTTAAAGGACACAAAACGAAAGTTCAAGTTCGTTGGCCAGCATGATCGGATTACATCTTCGGGTTGAAATTTTCAAAAATGTAGTCAAAAATTTCAAAATAGCCTGTTTTTTGCGATTTGTTGTGCGAAATAATTTTTTCAGCATACTAACATGTGGTATATTCGGAATCAGCGTAAAATTTCCTATAAGAATATGTATCAAGTTTTCAAAAATTTCAAAGTTGAAAAATCAGTCAAAAATCGAAATAATGCCGTGCGCTAGATGTAAAAATCGGTAATATTTGCCTGAAACATTGTCCAAATTCAGATTGAACTACTCTTATGGAAGTATCCCTGTATAACCAATCCTTGAACACCATGCTGTTTAAAACGTAGACAGTAGTTGCTTGTTAAAAAAAATGTAATTATGTAAAAAATGTTTAAAAAAAAAAAAAAAAAAAAAAAAGTAATTACTACTGATGAGTTTACTCTGTGAAATATTCCGTCCTCAGATTCTCTCGGTCGCTCTCTTTAATGTTTTACGCTCAACTGTTTTAGGACTTGATGTAGCTTTAATACTGACTGTGGCTTAGAAAATATCAGCCATGAAATTATGAAGAAGTTCTATTTATGTACGTACTAGCACGCAGACCCAAGGCCTCGCTCCGCTCGGCCGTCAGTAACGTTAATCTCAAGTTTCTCTACACGATCAATACCGACTGAAATGTCGAGGATTTCTTCAAAAATTCGCTCATGGGGTCATGCTGCATGACTGGACTTTTTTTTTTTTTCTTGGTCGATTACAAAGGTTCAGTATTGAAAATAATAAACCAAAATGATGAAGTTCATGGTAAATACTTTCAATAGCAATAAATTGGATTTTGTGTTCAATTGCAACTTCGTTGTCGACGGAAGAAAGCGAACTGATCGTGTTTATTATTTCTTAGTTTAACTTCCCAGGTAGTGTTTCCTAAAAACACCAAACTTGATCCCGATTCTGAAATTTCATACACCTCGGTTGTTGATGAACGTAACTAAGCCCGAGATGATTTTCCAACTAACTTGATTATTCGTCGGGACTCAATTATAGCTTTTAATTTAGAAGTTTTTAATGGAAAAGCTACCTTGAAACTTTTCGAAACAAAACCCATCATTGAGCCTGAGCTTGATTGTCATCTAAGACATGATAGCCTTGAACTCAGATATTCAGCCGGTTAAAGATGATGAAAAAGCATAAAAGCCAAAACAACAAATCAGCTATGCTTACATGAAAACCTGCATTGCATTTAGAAGGCGGTATTTAGACGCTTTTTTTTTTTTTTTTTTTTTTTTTTTTTTTTTTTTTTTTTTTTTTTTTTTTTTTTTTTTTTTTTTTTTTTTTTTTTTTTTTTTTTTAAGGCGTTCTGTTGAAAATCAATTTTGTTTAAAATTAATTTTTGGGGGCTGCGTGTAAGAATCATAAAGGGTCAGATAAACGGAACTGTATATTTTTAAATACAAGTAGATGTAATGAAATGAGTAACACCGCGGCAAAGCCAATACGTACGAATTAAACAAAGGCACTTGATGATAAAAATGAAAGATTTGAAAACTGTACTTACATACTTAGCACAGTAGAAAACTTAATTGGTTTGCACAAGGCTCAAGAAGTTCAAGTGAACGTTTGTCCCCTGGCTGAGTCCTATGGATCTCCCGAGAATGTTGACTCCAACGGCATATGCTAAGTAGTTTTTCGATTAGGGTTATACATTTATTACAACTATGACGTCATTGAACCTCTCCAGGTTCACTCGACCCCTTTATCTAGTGTGACGTCACCAAAAACGTCTACCCAGTCCAGTTGGGGAGTCAGTATAGCTTCTTCACTTATTTGTAACATGGACGAATTATTTGAATTAGTTGAAGATCAAAATACGAGTTGAAATGATTGAACTAGCTAAATAGAACAGTAATATATGTTTATAAATACATTATAATTTGCTAAGTAGGGCTATAATCCATCTGTATACAGATTTGTACCCAAGTATTCTACCAAATTGGAACGAAATCTAACCAATCATATATCGTGAACGTTTGCCTATTTCGTGATTACAAAATATTCTTGTTGTTGGCTATAGGTCATATGAATGTGAAAGAATTCAAATCTCTTTAGGCTTACTTTTTCCTATAAACAGCTACAACCCATTTCTTACTTCGTTTCCTAGGGGTTTTTCAAGGAATGTTTGAAATTTCAGTAATTTGGTTGGATCATTTGACAACCGTCACCCGACGACTCAACAACCATTTGTCATTTTTCTGGTCAATTGATGAAATGTTTCTGTTTTATTAGTCAACAAACTAGGTGAAAACGTATAAATTTGTTAACTGTACAAAGTTACAGTTATCATATGAAGTTACGAGCCAAAAAAAGAAGCAAAATAAAAGTGTGTTTTTTACATCGTTTTTTACATTTGTTCGTTTCATTGTTGATAAATTTTCTCGCTGTATACAAAGTTGTTTTGTATTAAATAAATTCATGGTATCGTGGATAAATATAATTCCGGAAGTTCTATGAGAAATCAGAGACTTTAGCAATAACTCTGTTGGTCTATTGTGCGAAAGAAAACAGAAAGATATCTGTCAATAGTTTTGCACTGCCTTAAAGATCTAGGTTTGAAACTGAATTTTGGAAAAACTCATTTCATCACATACTGTGATTCTACTATGAATGTAATAAAACGCCATTCCTTGTGTTGCACAGATACTGAGAATTCTAATTGCCTTAGTAATAACAGGGTTGCTAGTATCTGTTACCTTGGAGCGGAAATTGACGAACGATTGACGGGATTTAAAAATAAATTATATGATCTGCCGATTAAGAAAACTAGTATTGATACGTTTGTAGAGAAATGAGGAATTTTATGTCACTAGTGTCCGAAAAGATGTTTTATTTTGCCATGGCGCAGTCTTTCATGATATATGGAGCTTTGGGGTGGGGTGGTTGCCGGAAGGAATTATTAGATTCATTATTTATGGTACAGAAGTGTATAATTGAAGTTCTATTACATAAAAATAAGAGATATTCTATAGAATTATTGTTTGAAGAATTCAAGGTTTATAAAAACATTTAAAGAAATATGTTCTGGAAACCTGACCAAAATTCCTGGTTTTTCAACTCTCACCAGTTCCCAATCGTTGGTAAGATTGCCTTTTCGGCTCACATCAACGGGGCAAAGGTGTTATGATTACAGAAGAGCTCGGCTCAATATCCTTGCCTCAATATCTTAGGGAAATCGCAACTTTAAATTCCTTTAAAATTAAGATAGAAGTTCCAGTCATGCAGCATGATCGTATGAGCGAATTTTCGTGCATTATTGTATTGTATAATGTTGAATTGTTTTGGAATTCGAGTGCAAGGAAATCGCCGACTATATTAATATTATGGTAAAAATGTATTCTAAATAATAATCTCCTATTCGAATTCAGGTTTTGAATTTTTTGCTTTATTGCAGTTTTTATCGATTTTTTGCAAATTTTAATGAATTTTTGGAACATTTTCAGCATAATTTTGTACAAAAATTTTTGAATGTTCTATTTTATAGTTGATAAACTTCATTTGAGCAATATTCTACCAAAAAATATAAATTCAACTATTTTTAGCAGTTTTTGGTCCTTTCGTTTGAAAAGCTTGATTTTTTGGTGCAAGATCGAAATTTTTATCTCGATCTTAAGGAAAGTTATCGGCTGGAAACGCACTTTTCTTACACATTTCCACAAAGCACAAAGCGTACTAAAATGAAGGTTATTCGGTATTTTCCCAAGTTGGTGTTGCAAATATCAATAAATGAACATAATTACGAGGTTCAGCACAAACAAATCTCCAAAATCATGTATTACATTGAATTAAGAATCTTAAAAACTCAGTATTTCACATTTATTGAACTTTTAGAGCGGAATTGCGCCCGTTTGCGCGCACTTAAAAAATCAAATGATGGGTCATTTCTTCATGAAATTTAACGTAGAATTCAAATCTGCAATAAAAAATGCGGGTTACCCATTTTAAATAACAAAATTGATGTCAAATGCGCACGTTTGCGCACGTTCGCAATGCGCAAAGTGCTCATGTTTGAGATCCTTGGAAGAAAAAAACATGCAGATTTTAAAAAAAATTACCCCGGAAATTACGGTTTTAAAAGGGGGGGGGGGGGGGGGGTGTCTTCGTCTTGTGGAACACCCTGTATATATTGAGCATAATGCTAATAATATAATACATATATAATAATGATATTTACATAATGCATTATATTATAGAGTTTATTTTCTTTTGTATTTGTAACTCCTCCCCTCAACTCAATATTTCTTAAAGAGTTGAGTGGATAATTAATTCTGAATGTATCAATTTATTTGTAAAAAAAAATAAAAATATATGCAATTAAAAAAAGAAAAATAATCTCGGGATCACAGGCATCATGCAGCAAATGGTAACCGCTTTGTTTCCCACAGCTGCCGCTCTGAGCGCTGGGGTCGATGCTCGCCCTACACGTACAGCAAGTACTACGTCAGTGCGCGGTAGCGATTGCTAATAATCTAATACATATAATGCTAATAATGTAATACATAAATAATAATAATAATAATAATATATACATAATGCATTATATTATAGAGTTTATTTTCTTGTGTTAGTAACTCCTCCCCTCAACTCAATATTTCTTAAAGAGTTGAGTAGATAGGTAATTCTGAATGTATCAATTTATTTGTAAAAAAACTAAAAATATATGCAATTAAAAAAAAGAAAAAAAATCTCGGGATCACAGGCATCATGCAGCAAATGGTAACCCCTTTGTTTCCCACAGCTGCCGCTCTGAGCGCTGGGGTCGATGTTCGCCCTATACGTACAGCAAGTAGTACGTCAGTGCGCGGTAGCAATTGCAGCGAGTTGCGTTTGAAGGTGCGTACGTGTACGGTACACCGGACCCCCGGACGCCTTTGTCGGTAATAACCGGCCGACCCTGCTACGTGTAAAAGTGGTTATTAAAGCACCTTCTAGATGATTTACATGGTCTTGTCACTGATTCATGTAATTAATGTTATTACCCCTCCCTAATGGGGCTATTATCCGCGGCTCTTTCGATCGCTTTTAACTTCGCCAGTTTCACTCGCTCCCGTCCTTCTCCTCCTTTCCGCTGCCCGCCTCTCAAATAATAACCTTCCTCTTCTCACAACAGTCATCCAACTTTCTTGCAACATGTCCTCCATAACCTTCCATTATTCTCACTGGGTAAATGATTTTCATCTCAACCTCTTCACATTCTTCGCTCCTTCAAGCCCACCCTGAGAGCTCTTCGTAATTTGTTCGCGAGTCTTGAACGCTTTTAATAATCAAATCCTTCTTTACCAATTACTGCTCCACCATTCATAATAGTCTATTCTTCATCTATTTAACGCTGAAGAATCTAATCCAGTCTTAAAACCAAACTATGTTTATTCATTCCTTTCATTTGAACAATTTTTGCAAACACAGGGGAATAGATTTGTATGTGTAAGAATCAAATTATAATCGGACGGCACGGGATCTTAAACAATATGTATTTCACAAAACTTCGAACACGACACTACAACTAGGCATATTTTCTTGAACTACAAGTAAACAATTCATTCAGGGAACGTGGTTGCCAATAGAAACAAATAACAATCTGGACTGGACTCAATTTTGATTCCAATTTACCCACGGTCTCCAATTCTCCACAGTATGTATTAAATTGAATAAATCTGTGTAGACGACAAAATATCGTGCCGAGCTTCAAACGACTTTCCAAGTTGTATTAAATTTACATTAGCATAACTGTGCGTAGAACCGCGACAATTTTGTAGTTTTGAATGACATTTTAGAGCATCCAGAGCTCCTCCGAGTATATTACTGGCTTTCCGTGTTACCGGCCTTCATTTGGACCCACGTGAATTTCATCAAAATCATTGAGTAGCATAGAATTCATAAAAACCAATAGTTACATTTTATATTCATCACTTGACTACGCTTGATAAAAGTGAAACTCAGAAAACATTATTATGTTTGAGTAGGTGCTATTCACTGTCTAAATTAAAACCCAATTCAAAAGTCCGTTTTTAGCTATCTAATCGTTGAATAAATTGTCACTTTCTCGTCCAAGTAAAACGTCAGTTTAAGGCTGATTAGCTAATCTCTTTAGCTTCTTAAAATATCGCTATCGACAGAAAAAAATGGGTATGTTGCCTTAGTTGAACGTTTGAGTCGTCGAATTATTTTCCGAAGACCACCACCAAATCATAACCCTGACCTAATTAATGGACTTTGTGTAATACTGATTACGCTAATTTGTCATTGATAAGTATTTTACAGAAATATACTTCAAGTTGTAAACTCTCTTTCGTACACGCATGTTCGGTTTGCATTTTCTCTTGATAATTCAATCAATAATCATATTTGCAATACCGAACCTTCGTAATTTACTGCAAAGGCTGAAAAAAATTTAACCTCCTCTCAAAATTGGTTTACTTTACAAATGACGTAGATTCCAAAACTGGAATAAAAATATACGTCCGTCCGTCGAAGCTTTTTTCCGAAATTATTGGACCAAAGTTTACGAAATCGGATCACATCGGCCGGCAATGTGTCTGTAATCTTGGCATCATTTTCGATCAATCCCAAGAGGTTTAATTCGAGGGCTGAAATTTAAAAAAATCAATATCTTGAATCTTTCGGAACAAAAAGGGGAATTTTCGGCTGATGTCAATAGCTGTTATTTCAATGAATTGTCAAACCAACCAGCAACCAGGTTGCTCTTCGTTCAACCGTTTGATCCCCTTAAGAGGATCTTCATGAGTTTTGGAGTTAAAATGGGGCTGGTTTCGGGTCTCAAATGAGACAAGTGCATTAACTAATTCTTAACTAGAATTCCTTGGCATGTTCGCGCAAGACGTCCACACTTGTAGTTAGGTTGGTTTTTTATAACTTCCTTACATATTGACGGGCTACTGAAGCGTAGATAGGTGATTTTATTATGCTCCATTAATATTCTCTCGGTAGTTGCCTGGGTCTACGATTTTACGTTATGATGTACCATGTTACATAAAAGCTTCGCTCTTGTTACCTACAGATGGACTAGTTTTCTTTTGGAAGGTACTTGATAATTATATCTATTACATAATAAAAAGGATGTCTAAATTTATGTATGTGCCAACATCACAGCTTAACGGCTGAACCAATTTCGGTGCAGTTTTTGGCAAAATGATCAGCGTTTTTTAGTAACCACTAAATAGAAATTGGATTAAAATCGTACTCCATCATCGTGAACGGAGCCTTCCCTAGCAACGAACTCAAAATTGCCCGGTTGTTTTGTTTACTTTGTAATTGATTTGGAAAAGTTACGAATTTTACAAAAATTACCATTTCCCAACTTTTTGAATGGCAGGTAGTTATTTAGAATACGTTTTTTGCCATAAAAATAATAGTTTAACAATTTCTTTGCTCTCAAAAAGCTCAAATTTCATAACTATTTAACATTGTACAATACGAGAATTTCCGTAAATTGTCTCATACGATCATGCTACATGAGTGGGACTTTTCACTTTAAGTTTTGGTGCTTGTCATCGCAATAGCACTCTCAAACTGTCATTTTTGATGTCTGAGAAATAGTTTTAATTTTTGAGGAGGTAAAGGAATTATTTTTAGGACATTCTGATGTGTGCTATCAGTGTCTTTGCTGTCATTATTCATTCTTTCATCCACCATTAACATCACTTTTTTTTGTTGCAGGATATCAAGCTATGGTCCATCGGGGCACAACACTCATAGTCCTCTGTATCGTATCCATTGCCCGCACTCACGCCAAAAACCAAGGTGAGTTTTCCAACAACCTCCTGACCAGTTTGTTGTCCATTAACACCAGCTCAGCAGTGTAGGTACTGTGATTACGAGAGGTGATGGAAAGAGAGTAGTTACTCCTTCAAAGGGGAGAGGCATTTATCCTGCTACCCCTAGAGGATATCCTGGACGCTAATAGCCCAGGAACTTCCCTCTAGATGTAACATCTGCAAGAATCGAGAAGGAGGAACTACTCCTATTCATCACAGTACCTACCTATTTATAAGTAGGTATCACGTATTTGTGGATACCCATGCATATTGTTATGGAGTTCGGTTGCTTCATGTGATGAGGGGAATCCAAAGATCACTTTTGGTTATAAATTCCATCAGAAATGAGAGGTTCTTTTTACAGCACTCTCTTCTCTACACCATTAACCCCCCCTACCACCCTCACACACACACACACACACACAACCATCCAAAATTATCGGATTATGGATAGACCAAACTATTGGAAGGGGATTTTACATGAGATGGAACTGTGAAAACCACAAAAGAATCGGATTGGCGCCACAATGGCAGTACCGTGCATAGTTTTTAAAATGTTGAAACTGGAAAAATATTAAATTAGTAGAGGTAAATATTATCCAAAAAGAAAGTTGGTTACTTTTTTCTTTTTTTCAATTAAATACATTCCTTTTGAGATTCATACAAAAGAGATTCGTCCAATAAGAAACTTGTATTATTTTTTTACTAAATTTCTGAATGTCAGGACAGGACCCCTTCAAGGAATGATCAATCACAAGGAATCTGATATCTTTCGGGCTCGTCCATAATAAGTGGCGCTTCTGCATATGCAGCGAAAGAATTATGAACTAACTAGCTCGAGAGTTCCTTTCCCCCACACCTTGGCTGTGACTCAACATCTCACAGCGCTTCTGCTAACAGGTCAACAACCTTCAGGAGTGAGAGGCATCAAAATCTTGGACTGCTGGACTCTGTCTGATTCAAACAGTCAGATTTATTTTGAAAATTCAAATTGAATATTAGAATATCTTAAACGGAACTGCCGACCTACATTTCGTGTTTTCCGTCACATAAAACGAAGATTACCATATTTTTCAGCTGATCTCAAATCATTTCAACTAGTGAGATTTTTTATGCAGATTCTGAGGAAGGAAGGCATGATTATCAAAATTTGGCTCGCGCATTCACTGCGCACCTCACAATCTTAAATTTAAAAGAAAAAAAATTGAGTGGATCTGTGCAGTCTTTGCTGTGTACGTCCGAGAGTTAACATTAGAGAGTTTTTAGTTGTTCTAGTTCTAGTTGTTCTTCCCGTACGATTTTCCCCCGTTAACGCGTAGAGCAGCGTCTCGAGCAAGCAACTGCAGATGCTAGCTCTTTGCGTATTTCTACACGTATGTACATGAATAACCAAACGCTATCGTCACGCTAAAGTCTCTTTAGTATTTCAATGTCAACGATTCTCTTGAATTCGAGATCGAGTAGAAGAAGATTGAAATTATTTACACGCTGCTTAATCAGCTATCCTCACAGGCATCGAATAGCTAGGTTCGAGCAATCAATAGACCTACGACCTGAAGAAAAATGGTATTCACAAACGCCCATATCTCGTTGAATACATCAATTATTCTCGTCTGATCACCGAAGTTAAGCAACGTCGGACTTGGTCAGTACTTGGTTGGGTGACCGTCCGGGAGCACCGAAATTTCGGCATCTTTTTTTTCCCCTCATTATTCAAATCTTCATCTATCTGCATCAAGTTTACTCAATCAGGCCTCATGGAATAGTTCGTTTTGAGTGCTTTCCCTGCTTTATCAAATCGTCGTTTCCATGATCTCAGTGAGTACCTAGCACGAATTCTACTACCAACCTACTCAATTTGTTATTGAACTGACAACAGCTTTTATATAAATCGTATTATTTAAACACAAACCTGCTCGTTGTCTGAATCTTCATGTTGGCAAATACAACTTTACAGATGCCTATAAAGAACAGGTAACCTACCTACTTTAAAATCGGAAAAGTATCGACAACTGCATTCACTCCCAAGTAGGTGAACAGAATACTTGGCTGTTGGACGATGTAGGTACTTTGATCACGTAATCAACGGAATTTGATTAAATAGTATTTTCATATTTATCATAGGTTTAACTTTAGATGGAAATTATTAGACAGCAGTCACAGGAAGAGCCAATACTTACTCTTAATACGGTGGTTACCTTTGTGTGATTCGTTTAAAATTAGTCCAATTAGGTAGTGAAGCCTTATAAATTGGCGTATTTATTGCTTTTGATGGTTTAATTACGTTGGGATTGTTCTTATAATGACTTTTATGCCGTTGAAGTGGTAAGTAGGTAGCCACCGTCATAAACAGACGATAAAATCCAGCCCGTCTATATCCTTCCTCCCCCCCAGGGTACTTCAAATTGTTCCTTTTAGTCACTAAACCCATCAAATTTAGTGTATATAACAAATTTGATAGTTGGATTACTTTGGAACTACTTCTATAATGACGTGAATGCTGTTGATATGGTAGGTTACCTACTGTGGTGAACAAACTCATGTGATACAGTCCTTCTTTTGCCTTCAGCATCCCGGGGCGGTTGGAATTATTCCTATTTGGTACTGGACCCATCTAAATTAGTGTACTCCACACATTAGATAGTTGGATCACTTTTGAATTACTTTGATAATGACATTTAAAATGCTGTTGGTATCATAGGTACCATAGTAAACAGACTCATGAAATTCAGTCCATCTTTCGCCTTCAGCACTACAGCGTAGTTGAAATTGGTCCCATTAGGTAATGAATGAATCCTTCAAAATTGGGGTATCATGAAATTCAGACCTTCTTTTCGCTTTCGCACACTAGGGTGTTTGAAATAGGTCCTTATTGGTAATGAACCCTTCTAAATTAGTGTATTTAAGGGCACTTGGTACCCCAAAACAAATTTTTCAACTTTTTTTTTTTTTTGGTCTTAAATAAAACTAGATTCATTCCTGAACAAGATAATATATTACATGTAATATTTACAAAATTGAAAAGTCTCATAAATCAGCTTAGAAGTTGCCCGCGTCATAGTCGGCCGCCCCTGCTTCTTCAAATTCAGCCAACCAATTTTATCATTGTTATCATCTTATCATTCTGGTTGGTTGGTTCGTTGGTATTATGCTCTGACTGTGTGAAGTCATTGAGGTTACTAACTCATTCACACATATTCAAGTCATATTAGTTCACCAAAACGTCGCAGAAGCGCGAATATCGTTACTTTTAGCGAATTTTTGAAGAAAATTAAGCTATTGCTCTCGCCTCAAAATTTGTAGAATGTGAATTTTTGATAAAATTTTATGCTCCTGAAAAGTAGCATATTTTTGCGAATCTGTCCCTATATCTTGGGATCTACTGAACCGAATTCATTTTTCTTTCTTTAGAAAGTTACCTCTCAACCTACTGCAAAAATCTGCGGGAATAGTTTATCGAAATAAGTTATTGTAATTACGGGACAGATAATCGAAGTTACCTGAAATACCACCCGATATTTCCGAAATTGGCTTCGATATTGTAATGCGGCAAATTAATATTTTTTCAATCTGATTCCGCAGATTTTTAGATCTTTACTAGATCTATCAGTTAAAAAAAAAAGATCATCGAAATCGGTCCAACGAGTGCCGAGATAATGGGTCACGGATTTCGCCATTTTTGGGGGGGTACCAAGTGCCCTTAACGCTTTTGTGGAATTGCTCTAATGATGACTTTTATGCAGTTAAGTGCAGTTAAGTTGTAAGTAGGTATGCATCATCTTAAACAGACGATAAAATCCAGCCCATCTTTATCCTTCCTCCCCCCAGGGTGCTTCAAATTGGTCCTTTTAGTTACTGAACCCATCAAATTTAAAACCCATCAAACGAAAGCATTTTTCCCGCCTATGTGTAGGTAGGCCTCTTTACCGTACGCGCGTAGTTCTACGCGTTGACGCAAAAATTCGCGCATGTGCTGTTGATATTTCAGTATTTTGGCGTACATTGGTAGAAAATTTCGGGAACAACAAAAACTCTGTATTTTATGTGGGAGAAAACAAAATGGTGGATCAACTGGCGCGCTCTTAACCTCTCTGGGTGTTCAGAAAGTAATTTATCCAGCTGGGAGTCAACTAACTCATTTCGAGAGAGGGATTCGAATGAGCATGAATGTTACTTGAAACTTTCGATGTTGAGTAGAAAGAATTTATCGTTTTCCTTACCCTTTCAGCTCACTGAGGACTTTTTTCTTCTTTCTTTCCTAGTCTTTTGAAGTGTAACATGTTACTTCCGTTAAGCCTCATTAACCCCACAAGCTGAGGGATGAGGAAGTCAGTATATTAAGATCGGGGAGTTGAAAATAAAAACCAAATTCTGCCCCTGCCTTACTGTTTAGGTAAGGCAACACACACACACGCGCTATTACACGTATAATACATTAACTACCCAATACACAACGTGCTACAAGATTCCAACTCCGTTCTATTAATACCTCTGTTCCTTGGCTTCTTTTTCATAAGGAGACTAGACTGATTTTTTTTCCTTCCATTCGTTGCCGAACAAAAACGAGAGAGAAACTCGAAAAAAAGAGAAAGAATTCAAGGCCTTGTTACTTAGTCATCTCGCCGCTCTGTCGCGCCTTCACAGCCGTAAGAAACTCTAAAGAGATGGTGTTTATGACCTCTCCCCTATTTTCGTTCACGAATTATTTATATGCGTATTCACACATTCACTAACCGTACGGCCCGTTTTATTTCCCTTTCGCCTTGGTTTTTATTGGGTGCTAAATCTCGTTTATCAAAGGGAAATTATCGTAACTGTTGGTAAATAGAAGATTTCTTTCTTGATCAATGTGTTTCTTTCGTTAAGTCTACAAATACGACACGACAACGCCACCCCTGCTTTTATGTACTTTCTATATATGAGTCAGTATTGCTTTGGGCACTCACAAAGTGCTTTGGGTGCAACTCACAAAGTTTGAAAGCTATTTTTATGACTCGAAAACAATATTTTTTAATCATTCTAAGAGCTGTGTTTCTAATATGTTTTCGACGAAAATTAAGCTGTAGAAGTAGCTCCTAAAATTTTAAAAATAAAAATTTCCAACAAATTGTCACCCTGATAAATTGCTAAAATTTCAAGAAACGTGTAAGAAAACCAGTCATACAATCGTATGAGCGAATTTTCGTAAATTATTGTGATATATGTTTCGAAATTTAAGGACTTGGAGAGCAAAGAAATTGTTAACTATCAACTTTGTGGCAAAAAACGAGTTCTAAATAATATTCTGCAAGTCAAACAAGATTCAGGATTTTTTAAAGCTTTATTTTGTACTTTTTATCGATTTTCAACAAATATTAATGAAATTTAAGTACATTTTTCAACAGAATATTGAGCAAATTTTTTAAAATGTTTTGGTTCATAGTTTATATACTTCTTTTGGCTAAAATTCTGTTTAAAATATAAATTTAAAAATTGATAGTCGTTTTTAGTGATTTTTTTAGCATAGTTTTTGAAATTTAACCAATTTAATGTGTTCAAAAAGTGCTGGCTAAACAAACTCATCCTTTTATTTGGAAAGCTTGATTTTTTTGGCGCAAGAACGGAATTTTTATCTCAATTCGCTGGAGAGTTATCGTCTGGAATGTCATATATACATATAAGCGTTACACTCTCTCGTTTCAGAATGTCTCAAAACGGATTTCAATAAAGAAATTTTTCGAAAATTTTGATTTTGAAATTGCAATTTAGCTTTATTTTTTACGAAAAATCGCTAATATCACTAATATTGGCAAAAAACTGCTGAAAATGGTTTAGTCGATATTTTTTAGTAGAGTATTAATGAGAAGAAGTGTACCAACATTCAAAGGTTAGACGATTCATGCAAACAATTGTACGTGCAAATATACTTAAATTTCATTAAAATATGCTAAGATACCGATAAAAACTGCAGAACAGTTTTGAAAATTCAAAAACTTGTTTATAAAGCAGAATATCATTCTTGTTATTTGTTATTACCTACTTATCGTAATTTTTATTTATTTTATTTTATTTTATTTTTTTTTTTTCCGCCACGTTTTCCGTGAACACAAAGTGCTCAAATCACAAAACAGATTAAAATAAATACCTAATTATAGAACGAAAAATTAAGAAAATTCGATAATTTGATCTTGCTGCTTCACTAGAATTTTTTTTATTAGCTACTATGCATACGGCATTCTGAGTACGAAACCTTCGAAGTGTATTCTCATATTTTCTCATCTATATTACCTTTATCATAAGAATATAGTTGTAGAAATAAAGTTCAAATAACGTGAAATAACAACAGCCGGCACTGGGGAATGCGCAACGACACCCAGACGGCCCAGGATAAAAGTTAACTGAACAAGTCGGTGTGGTTGTCGTGTCGTTGGCTTGTGGTTGCAGTGTGGACAGGTCTTTTATAGATTTAGGGTTGGAATATGCACTCTATTCGAGGTAATTTTTTCAGACGCGTTTCCATAAAAATTCGAGAAGAAATATATTGAGAAGTCGTCACTCGTCAGGACTTCCCCCATATCTCTTTCCAGATTAATACGTGAAACCACAACAACAACAGAAGAAACAACAAACGTGGGCTGTTGGTGCCACATTGATCCGTTTTGTAATAGGTGACCCGGGGGAAGTATTTTTAAATGTGTATGCTCTAATGGGACACGGAAAGCTCCTCTCTCCACCCCAACCCCCCCTTCATGCCCTCGATAGCATCTAACTCTGTTGTTACATCACTAAGTATCGATCACCAACACTCCACCGCCTCGCTTTTTCTCCTCCTTACTTATCAGTTGTTGTGCCTACTTCGCTTTCCCAACTTTTCCCCCCTCCATAATCCCAATAATCATCTTAATTTTCCTCTTATTTTCCTGTTCTGTGGAGACTATTTCCTCAATACTTTTAGCCCACCGTCATCCCCCCACTCCCCTTTCCTTTCAGAAAACATAATGTTTCTGCTCCGTGGCAGTGATTACGGCGTTGCTTACCGCCCAGAATTTGATGAAAGGTTTTCTTCGCTCTCCCCCTCAAATTAGGAAGAAAGAAACTACATCATGTTTCAACTCTTCCATTTCTAGTCGGCTGGGCATTGAATGATTTCACAAGTTCCTACTCTTGAAGGATTCGTCTTTGACCTCAGGTTCCGCATAGCCATTTGATGCTTCATTACTGGATACCGGATTTGCATGCATTTCCATCTCGCTTCATCCAGGGCGTCCGAGACTTGATTCATTCTTTGAGGTGACTTCTTCAGCTGACTTCTTCTAATGCTATACTGCATATTCTTGCTTATTCGAACTGTAAACGCATACTAGCGGATTTGAAAAAAAATTTGTAATGATATGCACAGTTGCCTACCGACCAGAACTTGACCAATGGTTTTCTTCGCTCACCTTTTCAAATTACAGAGAAAGAAACTACATCATGTTTTAACTCTTCCATTTCTAGTCGGCTGGGCATTGAATGATTTCACAAGTTTGTAATCTTGAAGGATTCGTCTTTGACCTCAGGTTCCGCATAGCCATTTGATGCTTCATTACTGGATACCGGATTTGCATGCATTTCCATCTCGCTTCATCCAGGGCGTCCGAGACTTGATTCACTCTTTGAGGTGACTTCTTCAGCCGACTTCTTCTAATCCACATTCGTCCTTATTCGAAATGTAAACGCATACTATTGCGGATTTGAAAAACATTTTGTAATGATATGCACAGTTGCCTACCGACCAGAACTTGACCAATGGTTTTCTTCGCTCACATTTTCAAATTAGAAAGAAAGAAACTACATCATGTTTTAACTCTCCCATTTCTAGTCGGCTGGGCATTGAATGATTTCACAAGTTCCTAATCTTGAAGGATTCGTCTTTGACCTCAGGTTCCGCATAGCCATTTGATGCTTCATTACTGGATACCGGATTTGCATGCATTTCCATCTCGCTTCATCCGTGGCGTCCGAGACTTGTATCATTCTTTGAGGTGACTTCTTCAGCTGACTTCTTCTAATGCTATACTGCATATTCTTGCTTATTCGAACTGTAAACGCATACTATTGCGGATTCGAAAAACATTTTGTAATGATATGCACAGTTGCCTACCGACCAGAACTTGACCAATGGTTTTCTTCGCTCACCTTTTCAAATTACAAAGAAAGAAACTACATCATGTTTTAACTCTCCCATTTCTAGTCGGCTGGGCATTGATTGATTTCACAAGTTCCTAATCTTGAAGGATTCGTCTTTGACCTCAGGTTCCGCATAGCCATTCGATGCTTCATTACTGGATACCGGATTCGCATGCATTTCCATCTCGCTTCATCCGGGGCGTCCGAGACTTGTATCATTCTTTGAGGTGACTTCTTCAGCTGACTTCTTCTAATGATATACTGCACATTCTTGCTTATTCGAACTGTAAACGTATACTATTGTGGATTTGAAAAACATTTTTTAATGATATCCACAGTTGACTGATGACCTCAGGTTCTGCAAGCTGTTTGGTTATTCGTTACTTCATTTTAATCTTGCTCTATTCGAGACGTCCAAGACTTGTATCATTCTTTGAGTCGACTTCCAGCTGATGCTGTTTCTAATGGTGTACTGCTTATATGAACTATAGATGAATAAAATGCGTATTCGGACAAGATTTTATAATGATGTCCACAGATGACAGCTAAAAAACTACACGCATTTCGACTATTTTTGGAGAATGAGAGAAAATAAAGTTTGTTATACCAAGGAAAAATAAATAGGTATCTATTAAACCAAAGAAAAATAATCTATTTTATTGAGTTTTATTCAGGGTTTTTTACTATGCTGGTGACAGTCGTGCTTATACTACTGAAACAGAAAACCTCTTTCGTTGAAGTTGATTTAAAATGTGACTACATCAAATAGGTATTGTCGTTTCTTTAAGGTGAATGTTCATCTTTATAGCATAGAGGTTTGACGGAGCTAGAGAGATAGGAGCCTATCTATTCGTGGAATAATAAAAATTAATATTCATGCGGCATTTTGTCAGGAACCATTGCGTTTCCACCATTCATCACCAACATTTTCTTCTGACATTTAAGCATTTCGTAAATTTATTATTTTAAAAACTGTTAAATAGCCTCTGTGTGTATTCATCGATTTTGTTGCAAACTTAAATGAAATTGTAGCACATTCTCGTACATAACTTTGGACTTGAAATGACCAACATTTTAATTTAGAGCTTTCAAACTTTTCCAGGTAATATTTTGCAAAAAATGACCATTTTTTAACTATCTTTTGATGCACCCAATACTAGTTGGTTTGATAAATTGTTTGGATATCTTATTTATTAGGGATTAATGAAACGGCCTAATCGGTACCTAAATCATAAAATTCGTTCAATAAATCATACGATTGAGACTTGAAATGACCAACATTTTAATTTAGAGCTTTCAAACTTTTTCCAGGTAATATTTTGCAAAAAATGACCATTTTTTAACTATCTTTTGATGCACCCAATACTAGTTGGTTTGATAAATTGTATGTTTGGATATCGATTATTTATTAGGGATTAAGGAAACGGCCTAATCGGTACCTAAATCATAAAATTCGTTCAATAAATCATACGATTGAGACTTGAAATGACCAACATTTTAATTTTGAGCTTTCAAACTTTTTCCAGGTAATATTTTGCAAAAAATGACCATTTTTTAACTATCTTTTGATGCACCCAATACTAGTTGGTTTGATAAATTGTATGTTTGGATACCGATTATATTATTTATTAGGAATTAAGGAAACGGCCTAATCGGTAAATCATAAAATTCGTTCAATAAATCATACGATAGAGGTATCGATGTTTTGCTTTCGCTGTTGAGCGGTACGTATTCCCATTATATCCGAGTTTTCGCCGTTTCATCAATCCCAAGACAGTTCTTTTGTTGCTGGGATCTCTTCACACCCCGATCATCCTGTACTGCACGCTCTTGGATTTCCCATTTCGACTTAGCTTTGTTGTTTCGTTATTGTCCCTCTTTGTTGGCCATTTCTTTCTTTTTGTCGTTTTGTTATATTTCCCATCGCCTGGGCGTCACTCCGTACAATAGCCGGCGAGTTTCTCCGAGGTAACGTTTCGTGTAACACTCATCCCGCGCGTGTTTTGAATTGTTCAGTCGGTTTCCCCTACAGATTTAAAACCCTTCATCCCGTAGAAAATCCCTGGGCCACTACAGAAGAACCCAAACGGTTGAAATGCGCAGAAATCCCTAATTAAACGTGACTTTCTCTGTCATGAGTTTCATAGAGGCTCAGTTGAAGGCAATATGAAAACCTATGGACTGAAATAACTTCATGTAGTTGTTGTTCAAATCCTCAAATAACATGGCATCGCTAGTGATTTCATACTTCCATTAACAGTTACGCTTGGCTGATACAATCGAGTCTCATTTTGAATGCTAACCAAGACATCGGTTCTTGACATGAAAACATGCGTCCTTGGGGTCAATAGGTTATTTATAAGGCTAAATTTTTGAGAAATTGATTGTTGTCCAATCGTGAGTTTTTGTAATGGCTTATCAGGCAAACTATTTACGAGTAATATCCTTGCTCGCGGTCATTTCAGCAAATTTACGTTGAAAATTGAGCTATTGTAATTGCTTCAGTATGAAAAATTAATGACATTTTCGAAAATGTTCACCATATAAATCTGGTTTGGAACATTCTGAAACGGTTTCTGGATTCTAAAATTCTTGCTATCAGTCATAAACCAAGAGCCATCGCAGTACTAGCTATTTTCTTAAAACACGCTAAAAATTGTTAAATGCAAAAACAAAGAACTGTGGTATTATTAATGGTTTCTATTCTACCTCATACTTGCAGGACGAGGGATGTAAGGGCAGATGTTCTTTGCGAGTGTCTTGTGTCACTCGGTGTGAATATAGCAGTGTTACATGTTTTCGAGATTCTGTGTGAATATAGCAGTTTTAGACGAAATACGAAGAGAGAGTGTAGGATTCATTCGACCTCCTAACTTGCAAAACTATACCATGCTACACTATTCTCTGCTAGGTACCAATAATTCATTGAAGTATATTATACTTTGTTTTACTAGGTATACATTTCGTAGACTTGGAAGGACAGCGCAGTATAGATTTCTGTATTTATTCTTTTCTATTCCTAAAACTAAAGAAAGCTATCGCATGCAAGGTTGTCTGAAAACACTAATTCGTTTAGTCGGAGAGTCTGTAGTCTGAGGTACGATGTAAGTGTGGTGGATTTAGATGAGGAAGGCTGTGGAAGCGTAGTTGCTTCATTCCACGGGGAGAAGAGAAGCCATGATAACTCATTCCTTCCCAATGCCTCCCCATCCCTTCTCCACTATCCTCTGCCCATCATCCTCATCCTCACTGCTCACTTCCCCCACCACCACCACCACCCCACATCTCATTACCGCTACTGGCTTCTCCTTCCTTGATGTTGATTCAATTTCTAGCGGCGGTAATGGGGCCCCTCAGGCAATCACACCGAGCGCAATTACTTTAGACCTCTTAATTAGTCAGATTGGAACGCCACGCAAAATATTATTGCTGAGATTGCCCTCGACGAGTTCATTGGAATGTTTAGAAGAAAACTTGAAGGGATTGCTTCACGACTGAACTTCCTACGCGCGGTCGGATTACTATTTCGTCTTTGAAAGCATTCTGTGGAAGCTTTCTACAAAGGCGCTGTATGATGGTTATTTATCGATCGTAATTGGGCGAAAAGTGTCATATTATAACCATTTGATTACGGTATCTGCGTATTTATTTAGCTGAAAATGTTATGAGTGGACCGCTGGTTGTCAAAATCGTTCAATTTGATATTGAGGTTAAAATCTTGAATCCCAACCCATTTGCAATATATACCTCAAGAAAGAAAGAAGAACTAAAAAAATATCGATTGGCTTAATGAAACTGGGTTGGATACAGAGCCTAAATGTGTGCGTTGTGACCTTCCGATTGTCGTGATTAAAATTCTTGGATTTCTATAATATATTTCAATCTTTGGTATAATTGTGGGATTCAGGTGAAATAATTGCAACAAGAATTCAATCACTTGGATAATATATTACGCTTTCTTTATATCACTCCAAAAGAAAGGTAGTAAGGAGGGTTTTGTATCTAGCCTGTCGGTTGCTTAATTTCTTATATTCACTTCTTTTAAAGATGGTTGGCTTCTCCCGTCGTGATCGCTGGTGGATACCTGCGATAACGACGTTCCACTGAACGAATCATCGTAACAGTTTTCGATAGCTGTTACAGCGTACATCCTTAGTGGTCGAGAAGAGCATTCCAGTTGGTCTCTCAATCAGCTGTCAGCTCTCGGATCGAGTAACTTAGATAAAAATTGCCATTCACAATTATAATTCGGTCGCGGGAAATCATATTTTTAGAGCGTGGTGAGCTTGAAACCATCAATTTTCAAGGATAAATAATGTAACGTTGTGACAGAGCCGGAGATCCGATTGGTGAAGAAAACATTCATAAGGTCACTCCACAGAAATAATTGTTGAAGTGCTGTGTCTGAACTTTGATTCCCTTTATGTATGTGGGAGCTCCCCAATTCACAAGGGCAAAAACTGTTCATGGTGAAGATTGCTCGTGATGGAGCAGGTATATATTTAGGGTAAGCAATTTGGTTTTATATTGAGCAAAAAGAGTAGCGCAGGGATCGTGCTGTCCACAGTTTCATGATGATGGTGGAGTGTGAGTGAATGATCCTTTGACAGCAACATTTTCATACGAAGCTGTCGATAGGTTTTCCGCTGCGAATGAACTGTAATTAAAAACTGTTTCAGCATCTCTTGAACAGTTTTCGCGTAACAAGACTTGAAAACGCTGCAAATTATTACTCAAAGGTTTATTATTTATGTATTAGACAGCCCTTCTACGTAGATCTCTGGTCCATAATTATTAAACGCCGCTTATAGTATATTTAGTATCGAACTCGGAGCTTCGGACCTCACAAATGGGTTCAATCCATTACAGCAGCGGAATCTCACAATTTTACGCTTTTTAATATAGTTGATAAACATAACAATTTATTACCAAGCCATCTTTCCAACACATAAAAGTGTTACCTATACTGTATATTGATATCATTTAATTGGTCAAATTTCAAAAAATGTGCTGACAAAATCACTGAAAATGGCTAAGAATCTTCAAATTGATATTTTTTAGCATAAGATTGGTCAAATGAAGTTTATCAACTATGAAATAGAACATTCAACAATTTATGTACGAAATTATGCTAAAAACTTGAACTTCATTAATTTTGTTTTAAAAAATCTATAAAATTGCAAAAAAAAGCCTAAAATCCAAATCTCTTCTTGAATAGAAGAGTATCATTTAGAATACTTTTTTTTCATAAAATTAATAGCTAACATTTTCTTTTCACTCATAAATCTCCAATTTCTATACAACTTGAAATATACAAAAAAAAGACACTTTTTCACCTATTTTTGGCTCATAGCACCCATGGGTGTGGAGCGATCGAGCTGGCGAGAAGTTAGGACCAACTGGACCCCAAGTGGAGTCTATGTGCGAAAGAACAGATTTTTAAAATCAATTCTAAGGCCTTTTATGGCACGTACGGCAAACGGCAGGCGGACGGACATTGCAAATTTGGATTCTACGCACTTTGAAACGTAAAAAAATGACAAAGTTTGATGGGGGGGGGGGGGGGGGGTTATACAAATTTTTTAGTTATACAATCACATAGGCTTATTATTGAAAATACATATAAACAAAATACATAATAATTGATGCCACCAATAGGTAAACATTACACTGAAAAAACCAGTATCAACAAAAACCTCATTTATAAAAACTTTAATGGAAAAATTACCTATTGAATGGAGTAAGTTTTCTTCTTCTTCAAAATTCATCCTCATGGAATTAATAAAGTTATAAACTATTCATTTTATAGATGTGTTTAGGTTTAAAAAAAATATTCCTGGGGCACATCTGTAAAGTGACAAAGTTTGAGGGGGGGTTATAAAAATTTTTTGCTATATTATTGGAAATAATAAACCAAAAGTTGACGCGACCGAGAGGAAGTTCATCGGAAAAACCACGGATACGCGTTACAAACAGTTGCGCCACGATTTCCCTAGAGCCTATTAGGATCAGGTAAACATACATATTGTGAGGAAAAAGCTTAGTGGGCTATAGACTTCTCAGCCATCAGCATGAGAGCAGCCACTAAGTACTTGGAAATCCTTTTTCCTCCAGTGCTAACATTGAATTTACGTTGCTCTTTGCTATTTCTATTCATAGCGAACGCTCATCGCGTACGGATCATGAATACCTCCTATATCCGTTTCCTGGATGAATTTTGTCCGGGACTGAAAAACCTTAGCTGTGAAAACGGGACGCGTCAAGTTTGCCTCGCTCGGAGGTTGAACAAAGCGAGGTTTTGATGTTCTGAAAAGACCTGCCCCCTCGCCCCCGCCCTTCATTCCCTCCACAGGGAAAGGTATGTTCACCTCATTAGGTCCCGCGTTAACGCTCGAATTGGCTTCAAAGATGTTAACACTTCATCCCCGAGCCGAGCAGCGCAAGCCGTTTGAAAACCTTCTGCTCCGCACGTTCTGCATCCTTTTGCCCTCGTCCGGAGCCCTGTGATTTCTATTTATATGCCGCCTTGATGCCCATACAAAGCACATTGTGCTCACAGGATGCGGGAAAGTGCTGTAAAAATCCTGCCGGACGCCTTGCGAGCTTTACATTTCTTCTCCTGCGAGTAGGTAAATAAGTTGCCCGATATTGAACCCAGAAAACCATGTTGTTCAGCCTGATCAATTTTCGTCACATCAATCCTTGTTCTCAAAAGAAAGTTTTTGGCGACTTCAACTTAACGTGACCCGTTACCTTAGTCTTGAGGGAGCTAACGAAGATGCTAACCCAAATGGAACCGGGAGAACGGTTGCCTTAATTTTGATGTCACGTTAACGGTGGTTGGGTAACGCGATATTTTCCCCCCAGCTGTCTTGTTGTCTACTGATTGACTAATCAATTTCTTCATTTCGATATGAAACGCCGATTTTCAATCCTGAATTCGAATTTCATGTTAGTTTCAATACAAATACGGGCTAATTTCTCATTTTAGCGAATTTTTGAAGAAAATTAAGCTATTGCTCTCGCCTCAAAATTTGTAGAATGTGAATTTTTGAAAAAAAATTATGCAGAAATCCGTTTCAGGCTATTCTGAATCATATTCTGAAGTTTAACGCATTTTTTTATGTATGTATATATGTATGTATGTATGTATGTATATATGTATGTATGTGTCATTCCAGACGATAACTGTCCGTAGAATTGTGCAACAATAACTACAAATAACAACAAAAAGTTTATTGTGCAACAATAAACTTCAAACAAATTTTAAAATGTTAAGGGCACAAAACGAAAGTTCAAGTTCGTTGGCCAGCATGATCGGATTACATCTTTGGGTTGAAATTTTCAAAAATGTAGTCAAAAATTTCAAAATAGCCTGTTTTTTGCGATTTGTCGTGCGAAATAATTTTTTCAGCATACTAACATGTGGTATATTCGGAATCAGCGTAAAATTTCCTATAAGAATATGTATCAAGTTTTCAAAAATTTCAAAGTTGAAAAATCAGTCAAAAATCGAAATAATCGCTGGTTGTAAAAATCGGTAATATTCTTCAAAAATTCGCTCATGGGGTCATGCTGCATGACTGGACTTTTTTTTAGTTTTCAATTCGTAAACAGGGGATGGATACTAAGCCTCAAGTGTGGAACACCGCGGTTTAGTTGTACTTATAGGTCATTAGTCGTTACGAACTTCATGTTTTTTGGTTTTCTGTTGGGCAAATTATCAACAAGTATGAAAAAGTATTTATCTCTATGACAATGAAACAGGATTTTACCTGACAAAATCATCAGTGAAGGCAGCACTTCACGCAATTTTCACGAGAAAATAGCTGAGAGTTCAGGTAAACTAAGAACAATACTGCGAAGAAGTAGTGTCTTAAAACTCAGTTTTCTCATTTAAAATATGTGGAATAATAATAGAAACAAGGCTCTAATCAACCAAATAGAGCCTGTGCGCAAAAGAACGGATTTTTTCGATCGAGTTGAAGGCTAGTAAAGCTAGACAGCGGAGGCGGACTTCAGATGGCACATTCGGTTTCTACGCGACTTGAAACGTAAAATAACCAAGTTTGAGGGGTGTTCAAAAACCTACCCGCTACATCAACATAATTAGTTGGTAATGAGGCATTTGAAAAGAAAAACTATCATTATTTACTTCACCAGTATTCGAGTAATTCTGAAGTGCCCAGTAGTGTTACATTTACAGGAAGGTTAGGCTGGTGTAGTGTAGTGTGCCTTTAGATCCTCAAACGGGTCACGTAAAATGAGCCATTCTAACGTAAGACGTTGCTAACGTCCCCTCAAGGTCACGTAATCTTGGGTACGTTAGGGTGACGTTAAGGGTACGTTAGTGGTTACCAAAAACTCTCTAAAATTAAAGTAGGTATCCGAAAAAGTCCAGTCATGCAGCATGACCCCATGAGCGAATTTTTGAAGATGTTTCATGCAAATATTACCGATTTTTACAACTAGCGAACGGCATTATTTCGATTTTTGACTGATTTTTCAACTTTGAAATTTTTGAAAACTTGATACATATTCTTATACGAAATTTTGCGCTGATTCCGAATATACCACATGTTAGTATGCTGAAAAAAAATTTTCGCACAACAAATCGCAAAAAACAGGCTATTTTGAAATTTTTTACTACATTTTTGAAAGTTTCAACCCGAAGATGTAATCCGATCATGCTGGCCAACGAACTTGAACATTCGTTTTGTGTCCTTAACATTTTAAAATGTGTTTGAAGTTTCTAGCACAATTCTACGGACAGTTATCGTCTGGAATGACACATACATATATACATACATACATACATACATAAAAAAGTCCAGTCATGCAGCATGACCCCATGAGCGAATTTTTGAAGAAATCTTCGACATTTCAGTCGCCATTGATCGTGTTGAGAAATTTTAGTTTATGATTTTGATAGACAAACATGGAATCAAATTATTAACACATGCACAGAGTAAACTCATCAG
This sequence comes from Adelphocoris suturalis, assembly GCA_030762985.1. Taxonomy (NCBI): domain Eukaryota; kingdom Metazoa; phylum Arthropoda; class Insecta; order Hemiptera; family Miridae; genus Adelphocoris; species Adelphocoris suturalis. Next base: position 105,541,721 of record CM061045.1, on the reverse strand, counting down.
TTGTGATTACATTTTTTTTTAAGCACCTACTACCTACGTTTTAAACAGCATGGTTCTAAAATTGGTTATACAGGGATACTTCCATAAGAGTAGTTCAATCTGAATTTGGACAATGTTTCATGCAAATATTACCGATTTTTACAACTAGCGAACGGCATTATTTCGATTTTTGACTGATTTTTCAACTTTGAAATTTTTGAAAACTTGATACATATTCTTATAGGAAATTTTACGCTGATTCCGAATATACCACATATTAGTATGCTGAAAAACTTATTTCGCACAACAAATCGTAAAAAACAGGCTATTTTGAAATTTTTGACTACATTTTTGAAAATTTCAACCCGAAGATGTAATCCGATCATGCTGGCCAACGAACTTGAACTTTCGTTTTGTGTTCTTAACATTTTAAAATTTGTTTGAAGTTTGTAGCACAATTCTACGGACAGTTATCGTCTGGAATGACACATACATACATACATACATACATATATACATACATATATACATACATACATATATACATACATAAAAAAATGCGTTAAACTTCAGAATATAATTTAGAATAGCCTGAAACGGATTTCTGCATAAATTTTTTTCAAAAATTCGCATTCTACAAATTTTGAGGCGAGAGCAATAGCTTAATTTTCTTCAAAAATTCGCTAAAATGCGTTAAACTTCAGAATATGATTCAGAATAGCCCGAAACGGATTTCTGCATAAAATTTTTTCAAAAATTCTCATTCTACAAATTTTGAGGCGAGAGCAATAGCTTAATGTTCTTCAAAAATTCGCTACAAGAAAAAAATTGTTTGACCCATTATTAACGATTTTAGTAGGGGGAGGGGGACGTTTTTGGGGAAACCCTGTATAATTTATTATAAACAGATGTTTTGAGTAGAAGGGTTACTCAATACAGAAGTAAAACATTTGTGTAATAATTTGCAGCGTTTTATGACTGAGGTTAAAGAATTGATTTAGATTAAAACTTGAGTCATGAAAGTTTGTACCCGTTTGTGGAATTCGAGTCACGTTTCGTCGCTCTGAATCTTTAGAGCTGATTTTTTTGCAGTGTTTTGGCCTTGAATATAGAAATATGTTTTCAGTTTGGGTCAGCAGTAAAGTATTAGAGGAGTTTCAGAAAAATGTATTCAGGCGCCATTGAATTTCTTCTTCCTAACTGTTCTTCAACAGTTCGTGTTCTTAAGAAAGAAATAAGGCTTCCGAGTCGCTGAGATTCCTATGTTGGCGTAACCCTGAGACATCCGTGTTTGGAGCATCCGAAGTTTGTGCGTGCACGGAGGCCGTTATTGAATCAATTGCAAATAGAATGCGTAGGGCTCAACTCGCAAGACCTCAATAAATGTCAGTGTTATCGAACCATTCGTTCTTGAAAGATTGGTATTTTTAGGATTTCACTTTCCACATGCGTAGAGACATACCAACAATCCAAATGTGGTGAAACTCAGCGTTAGTGAGAAAATGTCAAGAAAATTTGGTACTTTTCCGTTATCCCCCCCCCCATCAATTTGTCTTCAACACGCCCGCCCGATGTTTCTAGGCATTCCTTCTTAGATTACATATTTACGTAGAATTGGTGACAATTTCAAGCTGTGGAAAGAAATTATATTATTTAATAAAAAAAAGGAAGAAAAAAAGAATTACCGTGTTTTCAGAAGTTGCCGATGTCGGTGAGGATTTGTTGAAACAAATTGGCGTGGTTGTGGTTTGATTGCCTCCACATGAATTCGCACAAGTAGATCAGAATGCTGTGTATCGGTTGGTGGTCTGGATGCTCGCATCTCAAAATTACATAACATCAAGTAGCCAATCCCTTAGTAAAAATTCAGATTAGTTGAACATTTAGGTCAGAATGATGTGTATACTTTAGCGTCTGGATACTCGAAAGCTCGCATCTAATAATACTCAACAAAACATAACATAATCTAAGTAAGAAGTAATGCCTAGAAACATCGGACGGGCTTGTTGAAGACAAATTGACTGATTTTCATTATTAAAAAAGCAAATCATTATTTCCTGATTTTTTCGAAAAAACGTGATTTCTATTTCAAACCCTGGTTATTACCAATGAATTCGATGATGAATGATAAATAAAAAATGACGATGATGAATAAAAAATAAATGACTTACCTATCTTGAATTGAGATGGGTTCACGTAATTTTGTTGCCTCGTGGCAAAAACTGGCGCGATTTTTTAAAGCAGATCTTCAAAATTTGAGGAGGACATCCGTGTGAAATTTCGATACTGCCAGTTCGCCACTCTGCCTTTTGGTAAAAATATCTGTCATCCACCAACGCCGCCGTTTCCTTTTTAGCGAATTTTAGAAGAAAATTAAGCTATTGCTCTCGCCTCAAAATTTGTAGAATGTGAATTTTTGAAAAACTTTTATGCAGAAATCCGTTTCAGGCTATTCTGAATCATATTCTGAAGTTTAACGCATTTTTTTTTATGTATGTATGTATATATGTATGTATGTGTCATTCAGACGATAACTGTCCGTAGAATTGTGCTAGAAACTTCAAACAAATTTTAAAATGTTAAGGACACAAAACGAAAGTTCAAGTTCGTTTGCCAGCATGATCGGATTACATCTTCGGGTTGAAATTTTCAAAAATGTAGTCAACAATTTCAAAATAGCCTGTTTTTTTGCGATTTGTTGTGCGAAATAATTTTTTTCAGCATACTAACATGTGGTATATTCGGAATCAGCGTAAAATTTTCTATAAGAATATGTATCAAGTTTTCAAAAATTTCAAAGTTGAAAAATCAGTCAAAAATCGAAATAATGCCGTTCGCTAGTTGTAAAAATCGGTAATATTTGCATGAAACATTGTTCAAATTCATATTGAACTACTCTTATGGAAGTATCCCTGTATAACCAATCCTAGAACCATGCTGTTTAAAACGTAGGTAGTAGGTGCTTGTTAAAAAAAAAAAAAAAATGTAATCACAACTGATGAGTTTACTCTGTGAAATATTCCGTCCTCCGATTCTCTCGGTCGCTCTCTTTAATGTTTTACGCTCAACTGTTTTAGGACTTGATGTAGCTTTAATACTGACTGTGGCTTAGAAAATACCAGCAATGAAATTATGAAGAAGTTCTCGCTCTGCTCGGCCGTCAGTAACTTTAATCTCAAGGTCTCCCTCCATCGAAATCTATGAATATTTACATACATTTGTCTTTAAATCTACAAGATTAGTTTAATAATAATAAAGTATGAGTACCTCCTAATTATTTTTAATAATTTGATTCCATGTTTGTCTATCAAAATCATAAACTAAAATTTCTCTACACGATCAATAGCGACTGAAATGTCGAAGATTTCTTCAAAAATTCGCTCATGGGGTCATGCTGCATGACTGGACTTTTTTTTCACTCCTCCTCGGAATAAATGCGAGCACAACTGCAGGCAACCAAGTTGCTTGTTCCATCTGGATAAAATGAAACTGGAGCGTGGAAGGATCGTCGAAAATACGGATCGCCCTCGGAGCGCGGTTGGAGCGCCTTGATTTATATTTCGGCGAACACGATGCTCTCCGAGGACGCTCGGAGCGCCGTTGGAGCGGAGCGTGTTGGGAGCGCTAATGTGAACGCGGCTTTACAGTTCAATTTGCAAAAAGTTCAGTCAACCACAAGAAAGATGAATGTAGGAGTAGCGCTGGGTCTTGCCATACCTCTGCTCTATTTTCTGTCATGATCAGAGATGGGCATGTCGAAATGTCAAATCATGCAGCAACATCTTTTTTGGTGTGTGGTACTGGTCCAGAAACTGACTTTCCAAGAACATGTGGACTATTTATTGATAATAATTAGTATTTGATTTATTTCTAATTTACGACTAATCAATTAATCCGTCCTATCTGGACGTATGTATTACCTGTTTTGGGCACATGCTCAGTTTCACAGTTCCGCCTAATCGAGCAAGAAAAATACTTACTTGACATTGCTGCGACATCTTCTACAAAACTCCACATCTTGTCTCTAACGCCACTACATTTAATGATTACCAACTCCCTACTTCATCCATGTTGTTAAAAGAACTAACCTCTAAATTCATCCGCTAAATACCGACCCTCTCGTTAACTGTGGATTCAACGTTTTGTTTAATTTCATCATTTAAGTTTTTGTGTTATAATTTCATAAATTAAATGTGTCATGGTTGAACTAACACCCATGAGTGGAGTCAACGCAAGTGCTCAATATTCAATTACGCTTTTCCTCAATCGACACTTAGGTATTACTTGTTCATAATGGTCTAAAGTTAAAAAAAAAAAGCCTAGCAACCTCATTATTGATCGGATTGAAATCTGTTGAAGCACATTTGGCAGAGGGTTATACCTTTTGAGGTTTTCACGGAGCAAGTTTCAGTTCAGAGCCTATCCCGTTGACTTACAACCTAACTCGTTGGTTCTGTTTAAAAACACCATTTCGGTGATTTTATATGTAAAATGACAACAAACCTACGAATTATATTGTTAGTCAATGGGGTAGGGTGTGAACTGAAAATCGGCCGATACGAACCCCTGAGTCAAATGAGCTTTGACAAACTAAAATCGGATCTATAATTAGCACTGGGTGATTTTGAAGGCAAAAGTTTAGACAAGGGTAGAAGAATCACCCAAAATTAACCCAGTTTCAAGGAGATAGTGGATAGTTCTTGGAGTATGACAGTGAGCATCATTGCTTTTGCATATTGTTTATTACGAGGCTCTTCATGGGCTCCTTTGTCAAATGACTACATATGTAATATTATGTTCATGTTTGACGAATAAATAAAGTGTCCGGAGCTTCCGGCCTTGCAAAGTCGAGCGGCTGCATGGTGTGGGCAGCCAACATGGTGCGAGCACCCAGCTGGCGCCTGTATCACACCATACTGTCTGCTCTCTGACCACCAGGAGATGGCCTGTAAAAAGGCTGGCGTGGAAGCTCTGATGACCACTCTCATGCAAAACTTTGACTTCTTCACTTCTTTCCCTCCAACCTTCCTACCTACCTTCATCCTTGCTGTCAGCTGTCTGCATTCTTGCTTACTCCCAGCAAGACTTTGTGCTTGGAGGAGTAAACTGTACACCATCTCGTCTCCTCTCATTCAGAGGGACCACATGCACCGAGGCAAATTTATATCCTTCCACAATCTACTCCTCAGCTCAGTAAATAGATTATTCATTAGGAAAGATGATAAATCTCAATTTCACTCTCAAACACACATGTTCAAATCACAACAGGTTGGGTATTCTTTCACACCTTATCTTTTATTTTTTCAGTCCCTCCCATTCCTAATAATAATTTATCATAATATATAGGTATTAAATTTTGAACAGAGTATTACTATTCATGTCTAATTGAAATTCATGTTCTCTTTGTTACAGAGCCATACGACACTGCTTATGCTTGTGAAGGAAAGGTACTAAGGATAGAGTGCAAAAATGGTGAACTCATAGATTTACTGCGTGCCAACTATGGAAGATTCTCCATTACTGTTTGTAATGACCATGGCAATACGGAGTGGAGCGTCAATTGTATGGCGCCCAAGTCACGGAGGGTCCTCCAGGCCAAGTATGATTGTTAATTAAACCGATTTAAATTTTGTTATTTTCATTCAATACTTCATAATATATTATTTTGTGTTTAGGCTACCACATTTGAGTTGCTTTTTATGAAACCTTTCAATCTGTCTATTTCTACCAGCTTTCGGAAATCTTCAAATCTCTCACTTAGAAATGAGCAATCTAATTAAACAATAGTATTCTTACTTTGATCCTTAATGATTCTGATCACGATATAATTCCATCAAATATAAATTTCAAGTTGGTCCAGCCAAATCAAGTTACAATGAATAGTTAACAATTATGTCCACGTATGTATTTATGATTGAAAAGAATGTAGGTAATTAATGAGTTTCTACCTATTCGGCGTGCTACTTTTTATGTGCTAAAATCTTTATTCAATATGATTTTGCAGGTGTAATCAACAACAGAACTGTAGTATACTAGCTAGCACATCTTTGTTTGGCGAACCCTGTCCTGGAACTTTGAAGTACCTTGAGGCCCATTATCGCTGTGTTCCTCGTAAGTTTCAAATACATTACTAGAAATTTACATTCGAAAACTATAACATGTGTAGACAAAACAGTAACCATAACTGCAAATTGATGCGAACAATGGGATTTATGTATCTTCAGATTTTCTACTATTGGGATTCGTTTTTCTCACAATTATCTCAATTTTTCTCTGTATATTTTTCTGTCTGTTCTGTACTGTTGTATTTTTACTTGAGTGGCGGAGTAATTATGGTTAATGTAATATAGGTAGCTTATTTAAATTCGTGCAATAAATTAATCGTGAAATTGAAAGTTAGATATGAAGGGGCTGGGGTGAATCTGTGTACTGACTATCAAGCTTCAATATATGATCTGGCTTGAGTATCTGTGGATTAGCAGTTGATTTGTTCTCAATTCTACCCCAAATAGGGAGTAGAGATTCAATCCAAATCCAAATTCATTGAACTAAGAAGGTATTAGGTTTAAATGTTGATTTCTCGAGAATTTGATTAATATTATATTTTTCATCACAATCAGGTAGGCCTTTCAACTATCAGAATTTAGCTCTTGACTAAATTGTACCTATAGTATGAATCTCAACATTCAAAATTAATGCCAAGTTGGCACTAGTCTAGTTTTTGTAATCTGTGTAAACTGTAAATTATGTTTATTGTTGGTTGAAAAGTTGTCTAGTTCTTGTCTCCTCATATTTCTCCTTATATTAGGCCTTTGTCTCTTATCTCCTTATATGCTAACAGTTTTGTTAATTCCAGCTGCTCTAACGACCACAACAAATCGACCCAGCCCACCATGGATGATGACATCTCAGCCAAGCGTGTGGAGCACAGCCAAAGCAGTCACACTCCGAGCAACTGTACCAACGGGGGTCGGTGGTGCACCCCCAACTTCTACCACTGCAAGCCCACCGCCCCTGATCACAGCAGCCTCCACATCTACTTCAGCATCTTCTCCCTTGCAAACACCAACAACCACTGGTACAACTACTACGACCACCACAACCACTCCAGCTCCAACTACATTAGTTAAGTCATTGGAAGAAGAAGTGATTGATATCCAACCCGTCTCAGCTTCCCCAGTTCCATCAGATCAACCCATCATTACGTCACCTTCAGCTGCACCCAATGAAGGTACACCCTTAATTCTAGACTACTAGCTAATCAGTATTTTTAATCATTTTCCAAATTAAGGCCAGGCTTGGGTAAGAATTCGTTTAACGGGAGGCGAGGGGGTGGGGGGGCCAAGAAATTCGATTTTGGGGTGAATACATTTTCTAAAACTACATCATTTTCTGAACAAAATGAATATATTTTCAAAATTTTACAAACATGAAAGCGTATCGTAATAACCCACTGAAGTACAGTCTCGCGTACAGCTTACAGTCAGCTTTATCAAAATAAAGCTAATGTAAGATGAGGTTATCTTATTCTTCTTCTACTTGTGTTGATCATTTTTATTTGTCCTAGCCTGCGTCAGTGTCAGACAGTGTTTCAATAGTTTCTTGAGAGAGAAGTAGAAGTTTCCACCAAATGAAACGAGCAAGTGCTTCGGGCTTCGGTCGAGAGCCGACTTTTTTTCAATCACGTTTTTCTCGAAACGACGTTTTCCGCTCTTCGGGAACATTTTTTGACCGGCCAACAGGCCTGAACATGTCGTATCGGATCGAATTTTTTTTTCCTAAATTACCGTGAGAAGTGTGGGAATTGAATGACTGAAAAAAAATACTGGAAATTTCCTGGGGGAATGCGGTGGATGAAGGAACGACACGATAAAACCTCCGATTTTGCCAACTCATGCAAACCATTATGCAGTATCGTATACAAGAAAATTCTCCAATCAATCGAAAAATGACAACATGAAGAGTGAATTAAAAAAAAAATTCAGCTCAATTGAACCAAAAATGAGGGCAGAGCAAGTTCTTGAACTACCCCCTTTTTTACTTTATATTGGTATTACCACCACGCCTCCCGTTAATTCGTTAAGCAGAAAAGATTCAAGGACATTTTCGAGAAAATATCTGTGAACCAACCTGCCTTCACATTTCTTAGGTAAAAATATTTTCTAAATAACATATTTTATACTAAACTTTTTTTAGTACCCAATTTCGATTTTTGAGAATTTATATTTTATAACCCCCTCAAAATTTTGTTAGTTTAAGTTTCAAGTTACACGAATTCAAATTACCGAATTTGGGGAGAAAAGTCCAGTCATGCAGCATGACCCCATGAGCGAATTTTTGAAGAAATCTCCGACATTTCAGTCGCTATTGATCGTGTTGAGAAATTTTAGTTTATGATTTTGATAGACAAACATGGAATCAAATTATTAACACATGCACAGAGTAAACTCATCAGTTGAGATTACTTTTTTTTTTCTAAAGCACCTACTACCTACGTTTTAAACAGCATGGTTCTAGGATTAGTTATACAGGGATACTTCCATAAGAGTAGTTCAATCTGAATTTGGACAATGTTTCATGCAAATATTACCGATTTTTACAACTAGCGAACGGCATTATTTCGATTTTTGACTGATTTTTCAACTTTGAAATTTTTGAAAACTTGATACATATTCTTATAGGAAATTTTACGCTGATTCCGAATATACCACATGTTAGTATGCTGAAAAAATTATTTCGCACAACAAATCGCAAAAAACAGGCTATTTTGAAATTGTTGACTACATTTTTGAAAATTTCAACCCGAAGATGTGATCCGATCATGCTGGCCAACGAACTTGAACTTTCGTTTTGTGTCCTTAACATTTTAAAATTTGTTTGAAGTTTCTAGCACAATTCTACGAACAGTTATCGTCTGGAATGACACATACATACATACATACATACATACATACATATATACATACATACATATATACATACATACATATATACATACATACATATATACATACATACATATATATACATACATACATATATACATACATACATAAAAAATGCGTTAAACTTCAGAATATGATTCAGAATAGCCTGAAACAAAATTACCACAATCCTCTTCCATGTGTAAGGCGATTCGGTCCAATTCATGTCATCCTCATTTGCAGGTGAAGTTATTGATGAAAGTGAGATGTGCGTGCCCGAAACTGCACGAGGTCTCATGTGGAATTGGACAAAAGTTGGAGAAGTGAATGTGCAGCCATGTCCTGGAGGTGCATCTGGATTGGCTAGATGGGGCTGTGTAGGTAGCAGTTCTCCTCGGCGCTCTTCACCAACCCCAGATCTCAGCGAATGTCGATCAGTTTGGCTCACTACTTTGAACACCCGCATTGCTGAAGGGGATTCGATTATCAATATTGCTAATGAGCTTTCACAGGTAACAAAAATAACTCTATAAGTTATCAATTATTTTCAAATTATTTCCGTTGTAATTAATACGTTTCTGACTTTATTATTATTACAGGTCACTGACAGTAAAACTTTATATGGAGGGGATATGATGACGACGACGGAAATTATGAAGAAGATGGCCAAGCGTATGGCTCAAGATATTCGAACGTTCCCTGACCAAAGGCAGAGAGAAGCAATCGTGACGGAGCTCCTCCATGGAGTCGTTAAAAGCGGCAGCAATCTTCTTGATCCTGCGCAGATGCCATCGTGGAGAGACTTGACTCATAAAGAACAAATGAGAGTCGCTACCTCATTATTGGTAGAGATAGAAGAAAATTCATTTCTGCTTGCTGATACAGTTGTCAGAGAAAAAACTGTATATCAGAGAGAGAAAAATATATGTAAGTTTCAACGTGTTTTTTCTAATTATAAAATCAGCGTGATGCGAAATTCTTACCTATTGACATTAATGCACTCAACCAGTTTTAGGACGTCTCTCCTCTGAAGCTAGGCTTCATCAATAGAGGGACGACCTATTGGAATTGATCCAGGGGGTAGGGGATAACCCAAGCATGAGAAAAAAATAACTGCATACAAATCCTTTTCAGACCATTCTAATACCGAATCCGTGAAAAAAAAAACCATAGGTGAATGTGTATGTGTGAGACACAAATTTTGTCAACACTGCCCAGGCCACAATTTAACGCTGCCCAGGTCACAATTCTCAACTGATTTTCGAGATTCTTTCTTTGTTCGATTCCAATTTCAGTCTAGTTGTGTAACAAACCTCGGAAATTTCGGATTTGCTGTCGTGGTGGCTTGGGCGCCGACTTGTCCAAAACTTTAGTGGGGCTTGACAAGGCGGGGGGGGTATGAAATTTGACGAATTTCATGCAAAAAGTTACCATTTTTGGGCCCTTTTGGATGCTTAAAAAGAACACTATTCTATCCTGAAAGTAAAGTAAATTTGCTAAACAGCTTCTTTTTTTATTTGTGATGAGTAATAAACAACGTTTATAAATCAAAACGGGTATAAAGTTCAATGATACACCAAACAATGAGTACAATGAATAAATTAAACACCAAAGTATCATGGTCTAAAAAATTTACGAGTATGATTAATATAACTTCTACTTTAATGTATGACAAAATAATAGTGAAAAGTACGTAAAACAATTTTGACCAAACTTAACTTAAGATTCTTTAGCTAATTACAAAAAATTAATGTTTTGTTTAAAAAGAACTAAATGTTGGCCTAATTAGGATGAAGGCACATAAAAAACATTCAAGTAGCCTAACACTATATTTTATGAAAGGAAAAAACCGTAATTAACAAAGATAATAATAAATAAATGAGATAATAAAAAATAAATTTAAATAAATGAATCACGTTCACATAAGTAACGTTCTGATGGAGTACATTGAAGTTAAATATTTCTGAAATATGAGAGTTAAAAGGTTAAAAAAATTTTATTAAACTTCAGATTTTTTTTAGCTAATTACCGTACATCAACATTTAAATTAAATATTTCTGACATATGAAAAAAATACATGAAGAAACTATAACAAAAGCAGTAAGCTTAGTTAAATTGTTCTAAAACAAAGCAATACTTGCTTTTCTAATATTATTTTTATTAACAAACTCGTTAACGAGGGGCCTCATGTCCAAACTATCTAGAACTTCTTGATGGCAGTTGAGAATGGCTATATAGTTTAGTCTCTCCTGTGTTTTTTGAATGTCATTCAGCATAGTTTCATTGGTCGGGCCACATTGCTGCCTACTCTGGGGATGTGTAGAGTTATACCACTAAAATTTTAAGATTTTCAGTAAGAAAAATATTGGTGGGGCACAGCCCCACCACTCTCATTATTGGTGGGTTCATCTCTTATGAAGTCGGCGCCCATGCGTGGTGGGGATAATTGCAGATGTTTTAAGCGCTGCTCAAGCTACAAATATTTACCGATTTTTGTGATTCTTATTTTGTTCCATTATGAATTCGATATAGTTTTGAAAGTATGTCAAGATTTTTAAATTTCATCAAGAGAAAACTCAGAGAGTAACTTTTGTTACTGATAAATAATGACGTTTTAACTATTCTCGTCCAATTTTCGAGTTTTTTTTCCCCAACTTTGAATTCGGTCTACTTTCGATAAATGTAACAGCAGTTTCAAATGTCATGATGGAAGGGGGTCAATGAAGGAGGTGATAACAATAAATCGAATTGTATTCATCAGACTTTTCGTGACTGTTTTTATTGTTTGTTCGATCCAGATTTTAGTCCAGTTATGCAACCTTGATAGTTTCAAATTTACTGTCGGAGTAGGGGTTAATGGGGGGGGTCCGAAAAACCATGATACTTTTCTTTCTCTTATTTCAATTCTCACCATAATTATATACAATCCATTCAAAGGGATGTCCCTGTAATGCATGCATTACTCACCAATATGTTTCAGTCCTACGATGGATGAAAATCTCATCAGTAACGTTCATCTAAAAATCATCGTTTTTTGATGGAAGTTCTCTACTTAAACTTGATCAGATATATCCTCATATTTATTGAAATTTTTTCCCAAATTATATTTAGTTCTGTCCTGATTATCATCAACTACATTAAGATTACTAGATGAACGCTTACTAGAGTTTAACTGTTGATGTATACGTGTATTTTTTGTGCGTGCGTCCATGTATATGTCATTCTGGATAATACCTCTTCTTCGAATTGAGGTCAGCTACCTTGAGAAAAATCTTGGAAAGATAACATCATAAGAGAGAGGGGTTGGTATCTAGAAATCTCAGGACGAAACTACTTTTATACACACAAATACTTCGCACCCCGGCAAGAAAAGTGACACTTCTCAAAAAATCCGGTTTTGGGTTAGCACTTTCATTGCGTGCTCCAGACTGATATCTACCAGAGGAAAAAGTTATTTTGGCTGTAGTAACAACACTGGCCGTAGGAAGTCGCTAGTGTCAGTTTTCCTCACACCTGTTTTGGGCTAACTCCCAGGAAGAAAAGTGACACTTCGAGAAAATGTTTCCCAGTTTTATGATCTCAAGGGTTCGGCACAACAAACTGGAACTAATCATAGTGAAACCGTTAACGGAAAGTCAATTAAAATCACAGACCTAAGGGTTATGAAGGCTCAAAAATCGACTCAAGGGGTTCTGTTTCTTTTAAAAATCTGGTTTCAAAGATGAATTTTTGGAAGTGGTTGTCAAAAATACTCGAGCCTCTTCAAGGCGTGCTTCTTCGTCCCATCCTTGCGAGCTCAGTCTTTCCCCTGCTTACTCAAGCAAGATACCACTAGCAGATGGTGAGAAATCAGATATTAATGATTTGATTGATGACAACCTGATTCCTCAATTTTATGAATCCTACTATCGCACCTTATTTAACTGACTGCGAATGACATATATGTGACTCCGAATTTCCTAGTCTTAACTCTAATGGCACAACACTACTTCGTGCCAAACTCTTTTTAATTAGTTTCTACAGAGTCAGTTGTTGGTGCTTTAGGTATTACCAATTGCCTTAGGTCCTACCTATCTCTTTTGGTTTATTATTCTTCAATAAACCATTATAATCTCTTCAGAAAAAACTTTTTTTTATTAAATGTTCCTTGGTTTTATGAATCATTTTATCTTAAATGCGTGTATTTCTTTGCAGACTGAAGTTGTTTTTTAAATGGATGTATAAGTTAGAATTGTGTTGCGTTCTCTAGTTCTTTAAATAATTAATTTAGTTTGAGAATAATGACATTTATCTAGGAAATTTTAAGACTAAGTACCTAATCAAGTGCTACCGAAAAGTGCCTAACTTTTTCAAGTGCTGTGATTAAGGTTCACTGTTTCTTATGTTCTATTACAATGTTGCTGTTACAACAAGCTTTTTGTTGTTTCACACCCTTTTTTTCAGTTTAAAAAAATGGAAGTGTCGTTTCGCAAAGCTAGTTACAATTCAATTTAGTAGCACCTTTTGAACTATTCCGGCAAGAAAAGTGACACATCGACAAAATTCGCCTTTTGTTGGCCAAATAATCAATTCCTGATGACATTACCAAAACAATTATTAAGATATCTGTTATCTGAATTGCTTCTTCCGTACAATCGGTTAAAATGGCAGTCCCAGGTAGCAGCGTTTGGACGTAATCATCATTATTGTGTTACTGATTTCGGTTTTTTGGCTTTCCTGAAAAGTGAGGTTTTTTAAAAGTGTCACTTTTCTTGCCGGGGTGCGACTTGTTTTCACCCTGCGATGTTTCTCGCTATAGTGTCTTCTTCACATTCTTATTGAATGAAGACTAATGGTGGGGTTTGAATAAATATTCATATTCTTCTTAATATTTCTTGCAGTGTTGGCTGTGAAGGTAATAAAAATGTCGAACGTGAACACGGAGGAATTCAGCAGTATTGTTACTCCTTTCAACACTGAAGAAGGAGCTGGGAAAGAGGAGGCTGATGGAGGAGGTGAAAATTGGCTTCGCCTCGAAAAGCAAGCCCTCATTGCTAACAGTGAAGGTGATCTACTTAGACTGGTCTATGTAGCTTTCGATCGCCTGGAAGAAATTCTCCAGCCCTTGCCTAGAGCCAATGTGTCCAGAGTCGTCAACAGTAAAGTGATTTCGGCATCCCTTGGTCAAGGTCGACATATACAGTTGTCGCAACCTGTCACCATCAGCTTGAAACACATACGCACTGAAAATGTAACCAATCCAACTTGCGTGTTCTGGGATTACTTAATGAGGTTTGCATTCACACTATTTGTACTTGAAAATCATGTAATTAATCACAAAATAAAATAAAATATTGATGCAGTTAGTCTGATTTACATACAGAATTTTTGAATGGAAATGCATTTATACGTACCTATCTAATTTTACAATATTAAATTATTGTTTACGTTTTTTCTTTTCCAGTTCGTGGTCAGAGGAAGGATGTAGAGTACATTTTACGAATACCACTCACACAATTTGTATGTGTGACCATCTCACTAATTTCGCAATTTTAATGGATGTTCATGCAACTTACCTTCCGCCTATTCATCATATAACGTTGCAAATCATCACCTACATAGGATGCATAATATCCATTGTATGTTTGATTCTTGCCACCATTACATTCCAACTTTTTAAAGGGCTAAAGGTTGGTAATAATTAACATTTTTCTATTTAGTTGTTCATTCCCCTTCAACTTGAGTTCATTCCACATTTACAATTTTTATTTTTTACGATGATTTTATCCTATTTTTATCATCTCTGATTCGAAACTATTATTTCTCCCACGCTTTATTTAGTTTTTCATTTTTTTTATATACCTAGTTTAATTTGTTTCAGTCTGATCGAACTACAATTCATAAGAATCTCTGCTTATGTCTGTTGATTGCTGAAATCCTATTCCTTGTTGGAATAGGTCAGACGCATCAAGCCATCCTGTGCGGAGTTGTAGCTGGGTTACTCCACTTCTTCTTTCTCTGTGCATTCGCCTGGATGTTTTTAGAAGGTAGTTTCATCAATAATGTTGATGTTGCCATGTTTAACCCAACGTCGACCACGTGGGGTCCAGGTGGACCCCATGCGCACCTTTCCCCCCCTCCCTTATAGCCACTTTGCCCCTCACTGCCTGCTCCTCGAGTAGCTTCCTACTCAGTACTGCTCCAGAGGTTGGCGAGGTAGCAATGGTCCTCCAGGATAGTGTACCTTTTGAATTCATTTCTGTTTGATGAAAATCGTTGTTGGGGTCTGAGTAGACCCCACGTGGACTTTCGTGAAAAAAAATTTCGGCACATTCACTCACATGTTTTGTCTTAATTTTCAATCGTTTGAGCATACATACGTAGTGGTTACTTAGTTCTCCTGTTTGCACCATGTAAAAAACTGGGAATGTGAATCAGTCGTTTTTTGTCCATACTAGTAGACAGTGAAGTGGAGGACGAAATCTTGCCTAACGAGGACTCAGTGTCCGACGAGTTCTTTGTTGTGAAAACATGAAAAATACCAATCGCAATGTGACTGCAAACAATTGGTTCACGTCATACGTATTAGCGGAGGTGCTCACTAAATGTAAATTCACTTTCGTAGGCACCATGCAAAAAGGCAATATGAAAAGGCAATTTTCGAAAAAGTTCTGTGTTGGCTGAAGTTCCGTATTTTATTGAAAAACAATGGGCCTTCTTAGAGTTTATATGCCTAAAAAGTTGACTAAAGTTTATATTTCGTTCTGATATAAATAAAAGACTTGAACGTTTTGCTTTTTATTCCTTTCTCTTGCGTTTTTGGTTTTCTTAGATGAGGAAATTCTTTGGCCCATGTAATTTCGGAGCTACAAGCTGCAACTTTGCTACCATAGACACGATATTAGGAGACTATCCTCGTAGACACCTCAGAATTGATTGCATGATGTTTTGACGCTAGTCCCATGCAACAATAGGGCGGCACAGCCAGAAACGTGGGTGGGCGACTATTATTCTAGCTCCCACGTGGTCGACGCAGGGTTAAGAACATCTACCGAATTCGTCTAACAAAAACATACCAACATTAATTGAACATTTTATTTCCATTTTCAGGTTTTCAACTTTATGTGATGTTAATAGAAGTATTTGAAGTTGAAAAGTCTCGCTTACGTTGGTATTATTTATTTGCTTATGGGGTTCCTCTAGTTATTGTTTGCATATCTTGCCTCATAGACCCTTTTAGTTACGGTACTGAAAGATACTGTTGGCTGCGTGCAGACAATTACTTCATATTTAGCTTCGTTGGTCCTGTTATTGCTGTGATACTTGTAAGTATAACTTACTTTAATAATTTATTTTTTCATCTATTATATGAATAATTTTCTGAATGTCGTTAGTTTGATTCCCAATTACCAAAAATGTCTATTGTGTCAGTTTCTTAATTACCTTTGATCATCACTTTCCTTGAAATTTACTCACTTTTCTAATTTTCTTACAGGCTAATCTAGTCTTTTTAAGCTTGGCCATATATGTAATGTGCCGACATGCCAATGCATCCATAGCCATGAAGAGTAAAGAACACTCAAGATTAGCCAGTGCAAGGTATTTCCTAATGCTGATAATTTTTTCTTACATTTCCATGTCTGTGAATTTAATTTTTTTGGCGTCCTCTGTGGCCGAGTGATCTGAGTTGCAATCTTAGGCCTCTCAGCTGAGCAGGGGATCTGGAGTTCGATTCATGTGTTGGAAAATTTACCAAGTCTTGGGTTTTACTAAGCAGTTTTTCATCTTCAATTGTAGATTTGGTATTAGAACGCTTTCCTTCCATATTGACTCATTTCTAAACATCTCTAACACTATACCAGAAAACCTCCACCCCCCATATCCTCATCAAACTATCAGTTATCCCCTGTAAGTTGAAATTAAAATGAAAATCTTACCTTGACGACACTATTATGTAGCATTACTTTGTCGTTTTTTAGGGTTTGGCTGAGGAGTGCTCTGGTGCTTGTGTTTCTATTGGGATTGACTTGGCTCTTTGGCATTTTATATCTAAACGAAGAGTCAGTTGTCATGGCTTATTTATTTACTACTCTGAATAGCCTTCAAGGACTATTCATCTTTGTATTCCACTGTTTGAAGAATGATAAGGTGAGTCTCGAGATTTCATATTCCTTACGTTTGGGTTACTTATGTTAAGTAAATATTTCTTTAAAAATTAAGAGTTGAAGTGACGCCCACTTCAAAAACGGAAATTCTGTTTCACCCAAAATATTTTTCAATGTGAATACCCGTTCTATAATTATGATTATTGATTGTGAGATTAATGAGTCTGTGTGTTTTAAGGTACAAAAAGAGTACCGGAAGTTCTTGAGAAGGCACGTCTGGCTGTCGAAATGCTTTGGGTGCCAAGAAAGTAGTGGAGTGCCTGGAACATGTGCTGGAGAGAGTAAGGAAAGGAGAACAAGTTTATACACTGGTAGCCATGGAAACGCTCAAAGTACTGAAAGTACTTCAGCATCAAGTAATGCAGCACCTCCGGGGACTGGACTTCCTCCTCATGGAACTAGCGTGGGTAGAACTCAAATGAACATAACTAAGGTCAAGCCCAACCCCACATACCAAGGTATAACTCTAACCAGTAATCAAACCTTGTCGTAACTCAATTCCCATCATATTAACAGACATGTGAGGTTCCATCATCTTTGACTGAAAAATCTCCATTTAAAATAACATTTGCTCACTTCTTTCCATGATATCCATGAATGACAATAATATAAATATCACAAAACATAGAAAATAATAGAAAATAAGCATTCCTGATTTAAACCATTAGAAACATTGCCGTATTTTTCATTCAGTACCTATCTGATTACCTGTTAATTTTTTTAACATAAGAATGTTATAGAAGATATTTTATTTTGGTTTATAGCTTGTTGCATTTATGGGTTTACTACCTCAAGAGGGTAAGACCACTTTTTATTGAATCATTATCTGTTCTAATTTATTTGTTTGATATTGCCATTAAAATGTTGGGTGCTTTATCTTTTAATACGTGTCAAATCAACTAAAACATATATATCTATGTCAGCTGGGCCATCAGTATCAAATTTTGAATAAAATACCTGGCCCCTAAAACTTCCCTGACAGTTGGTTACTTTTTAATGTTAGTTTTTCTGTTGTCACTCGTTGTTGCTTTGCAATTATTACAAAATTTTGACTAACTGCTTACCACGCTTTTTCATTAACTCCTAGCAAATATGATGTTGATGTTATTTTAGTTTAATTCACATGATGGAACCTTACCTTCTGTTAATATTGATCCTGTGAAAGATAACTAACAAGTGGGGCTGGGCTGGTCAATCAAGATACTGCTGACACGTAGTATTTTCCAAGCAGTGATATCTTTTTTCCTTAGCGAATTCTTTTGAAGTGATTGAAGAACAGCTTGTGTAATACTATCCCCATTCCCTTATAGTGCTCCCTTCTATATAGTACCTTGTAGGTCAATAATAATCCACTTTTTTAACTTATTTCTTGTCTAGCGCTAAGTAACCCGACGTTGATTGTGGTTTGCTTGTTTCCTGATTTTGGGTTAGTCATGTCTCCTTGGTTTGGTACTGTGGCGGTACCAAGCAACACAACCTTCATTTTATATCTCTCTTTTTTTCAACTTTCGATTTACAGTTGAGTGACTGAAAAACTCGTCACTACGTATAACACATCATCATACAAACTGAATAAATATTTCACCAAACGATTCGCTAAGGGGCTAAGAGGTTCACTTCACTAACCATTCGTCTATCACAGCATTGCTTTGCTTACTCTGTTCCCCCAAACACTCTTTACCACACACTGTTGAATGTAACCAGTTTTTCTTTAACTGGATTGGATATTTCCACTGACCTCCTACCTGTTCCAAAACTTGTAGTCTCGTTTTCTCCCTTGGATAAATCAAAATCAATTGCATCTTCTTCAACATTCCCTCAAATGTCTCTTTACCCTTATACTCTTAAAATTAACTTGGGAGTTTAATTTGGCTGTATCAGTTTTTCTACGGAGGAGAAAAATAAGAACGATTTCTGAATTAAACTTTGATATGGGCTACGTACTAATATTTGAATTCAATTATTTTGAAAGGTTGTTCGGAGTTCTAATACCCAAATGCAAGGCACCCATATCTCTTTCAAACTGTTCAAACGATTTTCCTGTCCATTTCGATAAATCCAATCTCCGAGGAGGTTTTGTATAATGAGGCATTTTCTTTTACACTCAATGTTTGGCAAACTCATCAAAAAAATGTCGTGACTGTTACGCTGGGAAAAAGAAAAAAAATAGAGTATGGGCCAACTTTTTCTTAAGTACTAATGTGTGATCCAAATTCGAAATTGAAAAAACTTGAGTTGACGAAGTACACCACACTGGTGTGTTCCCATAACATGAAGCATATTAAAGTTTACTTTAACCAGTCCTCTGCTCTGTTAACCCATTCATTTCAGTGCGTTTTAGGCTGCAAAGGGGGCACTTCTTGTTCCCAGGTCCATCTGCTTAACACCAAAAAATTGATAACTACGTGTTACTTCCTTTTTTTTAAATTTTGCTGAAGTTATAGTTGCTGAAGAAAAAGCTGGTTTATGGTAGTAAATTGGTTCCATTGTCGTTAGATTTGTCCCTGTGATTGAAAATACCAAATCTCTTCTTAAAGTTCTTCATACAAAGTTCTCTTGACTGATCTAAAAAAATTGTTTTCTTAACAAAGCAAAGATTCGATGTCAACTTGTTTCTTCTTTTGTCGCTTTATGTAATTAGCATTACAAAATTCACTAATGTACCAAAACTTTATATATTTCATGTTGATATTATGTGAAGGCATCTCACTCTTCCAATCTGCCAGTCCCAATCTTATACTATCTTAGACTTCAGTTTCCTTTCATTTTACCACACTTAATTCACCACTCGCTTATAGTTTTTGTGTGTAGGAATGATCAAAATTTTGGTACTTGCAGGTGCTTGAATATAATTGATATAAGTTTATGAGATAAGTTTTCCAAATTCACTTGTGAATGCTTGATTTATTACTCGATTATTACTATTATTTTTTAATTAAATTTGTTGTAAGAAAGGTGTAAATATTAGCAGTCCTTAATAGAGCAAGTTTTCACTTGTTTTCTCAAGAATCCTCCTTATCTACTCATATTTGAATTTGTAACTGATTCGATACTTAATCCACCTTACTGTACCAAGTATTTGTTGGCTGGCCTTTGGTGTTATTGAACCCGAACATCAACCACCTTCAAAATTATCTTTCTTGATTCCTTCAACTTTCATTCTTCCTTACAACCTCCATGAAATACATATGAGGGAAGGTGGTTGTGATTACAGTATTGTTGGGCACGAGGTGAAGAGCCGGAAGCTTCTATTGCTACTTTGCCTTATTCTCCCAGACCCACTGGCTTTCCTTCTCAAAATTTACCCAAGTCTGCTACAACATGGGGTCCTTTATTGTGGAAGGTGAGGTTACATTGCTTCCATGGGTTGAATATTTTGCATGTTCCTTCCACTAACTCATAATGTTCTGGTGATGTGCATCTTTTCTAGGTTAGAGTACTGGTTGGATCTGCTGGATTCAAAAGCTTTGTCGTTTATTCCATGAGTGAAATTATGTTTATGTTTTCCTTGAGTGGTTATCATGTTCTAAACCTCATTCACTATTGTTAGGAATTTACTTGGTGGGTGGTTTGTTTGATGGATGGGTGTAGATAAATTTGTGCATTTACAATTAGTGCAATGCACAATTTTCAAGAATTATGCGAGTATGGTTTTCGGTAGTCCTTGTATAGGTCTATCCCTAAATGGTCCCCAAATTCACCCACTTGACTGACTTTTTTTAAATGATAAACTATGTTGTTTGTTTTCAATATAAAAATATGGTGGGGTATAGGTAACTTCATGATTTGATGCAGTTGGCTGCTTTGGTCTTCGAGCACACTGGGTATTTCCTGTTTAGCAGTCGATTCCATTTTCCTGTGACCTAAAATGTACCTCACATTCTCTTACCAGACCTTTTGAAATCTGAAATCCTCCAAAAATAATTTATTGCTATCCTATGCTAAAAGGAAATAATTATATTCAAAGGTTGATAAGGACCATGAAAGCTGTCCTTTTATTTGATGATTTATAAATAGTTCCAAATATCAATGATAAATGAATAACTTCGTGTGATCAATTAAATATTCTAACTTTCCTTGCAAGAATGGTAGGCTAACATTTGTCTTTACACAATGGATGAGTGCATGTGAACTTGAACATGTTTGAATAATGTTCACCACTATGTTTGTGTGTGTTTCGAAGTAGGTTTGTGATGTTTATTGAAGTATGAATTTAGTCCTGAGTTATGGGTCGTCAAGAATAAGATAGGGTTGTAAATATAACTCTCTGCTTACCTTCTCCCAAATATTTAAACCAACTTCAATCCTTGTACACCATCTTCATTCTCCAGCCATCTTTTGATTATTCAGAGGTGAAGAGAAGAAACTTGTGTTAAAGGGAGCCCCTTAACCCTTGAAACCACTTCCCTTCTATCTAGGGGCTGAGTTATACTCATAGGAGTGGCTCTCAAGCTTGACGGCCTATAGTCAAATGTTTTCTCGTGCTTGATAAACTACTTGTATTTTCAAAAGGATGATCTAATTTATCAGCATGGTGCAAACGTCTTTCCTTGTCAAATATATCTCATATCGTTCACTGTTTGACGCAATCAGTTACCGAGTCTGGCTCTATATCAATAACGATTGATTTTTGGAGTACGTTGTTTAAAATATTTCACCTGTAATTGAGCATACATACTTTGACATAATATCCACTCTTCCTTCTTTCATGGGTTGGGCCCCCACAGAGTACAATTTTGTCAATCCTTAAATAATGTTTACATGCTTACGCTCATTTATACCTTCACCAAAGCACCCATGAACGTTTACATGTTGGAGAATAAGTGAGAAGCTACACACTGGTCACTATGACGATATTATGACTCAGATATCTACTTAATGCAAATATGTATTGTTCTGAGTTCATGTTAGCCTACCAGTGAAACATATGTTCACAAAAATTCTGTGAATTCGTACAAATATTCATACATCCAATCTATTTGACCCTTCACTAGCTGTGGAAACACAATCAGTATAAATGTGAAGGTTTGATCTGACTGAATTGCCATCTCTCTGGACAAGTAGTATGAGGATTTATTAGCTGTGGTAGAAACCACTTCTGGAGTTGGACATTTCCTTTTCAAACTTATTATCATGAATTTCTTTTCGATACATGGTTGTTATTAACGCATTATTATAGGTTAGTTGTTATCATAGAACCATATAAAAGACTCATGGTGGCCTCAATGCTACGCAATAGTGAAATTGAGTGAATTTGGTTATTCTCAAATTATGCTTGAAAATAGACTGTTTTAAAACATAGTGTGGATGAAATTTTATCTGTAGATATGTTTTATCTATAATTTTCTGGTCATAATTTCATCATGAAATTGTGCTATTCATCGTTTATTGGAAAACATTTGAAAAAATGTATCGTTTTTGATTACAGAACATATCGTTTAAATCATTCAGTCGAGACTCTGGGCACGGTGGATCGGAGCAGGAAGACTCTCCAAAGGCACACACCATGGCGTTGACTAGTAACTCACTCCTTCGACACAAGGAACGGCCCATGTACATGTCTGCTACTTATTCTCATTCCCATCTTCAACCTCAGTTCCCTCATTTGCAGTCAGCCACTATGCAGCATCGGACCAAACGCTCAAATGGAACTCTACGAGCTACTAGTCCTTGGAACCACACGTATACAGAGATTAGAGAGAGGGAAAGGGAAGCAAAAACTCGGGAAGACGACCCTGTTTATGAAGAAATAGAGCGTGAAAGAGCTGAGATACAAGTAAGTGATATGAGCGATGAAGATGGAAGGCGGCAAAGTGACATGAGCCGTCAATCTTCTCGGAGTTATGGTGACCATAGGCCACTGATTCCTTACAGCCCTGCTGCTGACAGGAACTTCCACACTGCATTTGATGCAGCTTTTAGACAAAGGTTGAAAGAACAGGCTCAAAATCGAGCCAACACTCATCAAGGTACAATTGCAGTACTTGATGGTGAAACAGTAGTATGCCATTTGCAGCCTGAGTATACTTCGAGAGCAATACTCCAGCAGCACCATCCTTATAGTGAATGTTAATAAAAACTCTTAACATTAGGAAGAGACATCCTCTTAGATTGTAAGTGGTTTGTCAAGCTCATGCTGCGAAATCCTATTTGTTAATATGTACATATTCAACTGCTTGTAAATGTTAATTTTAATGTAATGTATTCAGCGAGAATTATTTCGTGTTATGTACAGACTTACTGAAAATCGTGTAAAAAAATTCTGTAACTTTTTTTATATTTCAATTTGATAAGGATGTAATATAATAAATAATGCTCCTGTGATGATGCAATGTAGTTGTTATATGTAAAGCATCACTACCTTTAAGACTGTTGTAAAATAAAAACTACGCAAGAACATTAATTCTCAATTTGTGTTTTACTTCTACCTCAATGTTTCCAACTTCTTCAATAGATTTAGGTATTTTTAGAGAAGGGACAAACACTGAAGCCGAATTTAAAGTATTCACCAACAGTAAGTTCACATAGAAACCAACCTCTAGCTTGTTTGTTGGATCATAGGGGGTAATTTTTCAGGAAAACCCTCGATTTTATGGAAAAAACGCGTTTTTTAGTGTTACAACATCATTTAGCGGATTTTCTTAGAAAATGAAGCTATTGCAATGGCTCGGAAAATTTCAAAATCAAAATTTTTGAAAAATTCCTTGATTGAAATCCGTTTTGGGTTATTCTGAAACGATTCCTGAAGTTTGCGCTTTTTCATATGTATACATATATATGTGTGTGTCATTCCAGACGATAACTCTCCTTAGGATTGAGATAAAAATCCCGTTCTTGCGCCAAAAAATCAAACTTTCCTAACGAAAGGCCAACAATTTTCGAATTGGTTAAATTTCAAAAAAAAATGTACTAAAAAAAATTCAAAAAATGGCTAAATCGGCTAAAAATTGTTAAAATTATATTTTTTCGCAGAATATTGCTCAAATAAAGTTTACTAACTATAAAATAGAACATTAAAAAATTCATGAACAAAATAATGCTGAAAAATGTACTTAAATTTCATTAAAATTTGCTTTAAAAAATCGATAAAAATAGCAAAAAAAGCTAAAAATCCAAAACCTCATTTTGAATAGTAGATTATAATTTAGAATACATTCTTTGTGATAAAATCAATAGTCAACAATTCCCTTGCTCTCAAAAGACCAAATTTCAAAAGAATTTTACATTAAACAATACGATAATTTACGAAAATTCGCTCATACAATCATACTACATGACTGGGACTATTTTTTCTCTCCTAATTAGCAAAGTAAGAGTACAACTAACTTGTGTTGGAAAGCTGAAATTCCAAAAAGCTTTCCCCGTGGAGTGTCTCCCACAGCTGTTATGTATTTTGCATTTTAGTAGCCTCTTTTTTACACATCAAGTGGGCTTTAAAAACAAATCGATGCTCTTTTCAAACGTGTTCTTATTTCTTACGATTTTACAATGAACCAAAGGAAGTGCGTCTAAACCTTTTCACTGTTATAAAATAGAAAACACTACAAAATTAAATGTAAAAGTACTCAGAAACAAAGCCTTGAAAAAAATTTCTGGTGTACATTTTGTTGCAAGTTTGTTATAGAATCGATCTCTGAAGTTCGTAAAATCTTGAGTGTGTTCACCCTGCATACCAATGAAAATCCCCTAAAAGACGCCTAGGTTTATCGTACGCTAGCCCTCGGGAAAAGAAGTTGTTACTCGTGCTGAGATGGCACACTCCATGGCAAATTCCTTAGCTCCACAACCCATACCCTACACAGTTGCCACCATGATCTTGACGTTATTTGTTGCCTCTCATATTAGCACAGAAACAGTTCATTGTAAGCCATTTCTAAAATATTCGTTCATCTTAGCCCCCAGATCCGCATCGTATTATGTATCCACTGGACATCCAGGATTATTGCAGTTTTGATAGCAATTATATCCAGCTACTTGACCTAATCTATCGGCATATGATACTCTCTCCCCCTCTCCACATCACAGCTGCTTGATGACAAAGCACCTGCCTGGCAACGGCATTATTAAGTAGAATATAGTCACCGTGACATGGACACTGCTGCATTGTGCTGGCTTAAGAGGCTGCCCACATGTATCCAATTACCCAATTTTGGTAATCGCAAGTTCTAATGCCCTCTGAAACCCATTCCTTCAGTAGTAAACTCAGTAGATAAATAATCTGGATTTTTGGGGGGTTGGTGTTTCTTGGTGGCACCACACCAATTGCAGCCTAACAAAATCAAGGTTAGTAACCACATGGTCGCTACTCCAAGCTTCAGCCCCTTAAGATTAAACAGGCACTTTATTTCTACTATTGTATGTCAGCATGACAAACACTTCCAATGTGGTGTGGTGTGGTGCCCCCTCCTGAACCGAGACCTCAGTCTGCAAAGTCAATTGATTTTCCACTATCAGCAACCAATTAACTGTGAAAAGATGAACATCTCCAGCCTGATATTTTGCAGCTTGTTATATAATTACCAAACTTACGAGTTATATTACTGAATTCATAAGTTTATATTATTGTGAGATTTAGGCTTAAAGCAGTTAGTTGCCAAACATTCATGCATTACTTGCACAGAGTATTTTGGTACTTACCGAACATTTTGATCTCTGTTCATGTACTTGTCGAGAAATATCAATAAAAATGTCCCAGACACTCCTTCCCTTCCTCCTACCATTTGGCTAGCATTGAGAGGGAGTACAGTTCAGGAGGGACGTGTGACCATATGGATACACTTGCACTTTAGGTGTCAAGCTTATCAGTGAATTTACCAAATTTAGACACAGAAGGGGCATGTGACCATATGGATACACTTGCACTTGGTGTGTCAAGCTTATCACTGAATTTACCAAATTTAGACAAGGTACTCAAAAAGCAAATTGAATAATTATTAAGCTTTAGGATGCACAGGCATGAGGGTCGGGTTAGGGAAGTTCAGAAGGAAGAGAAGCCTCCAAACATGGCTGCTGCCATCACAAGACGTGAAAGACTACTTTGCAACAGCAATTTGCCTTGAAGGAATCATCCAGAGCAAACATCCGTCACAATGGCTTACAGTCACAACACTGCATAAGGATGACTTGGACCTCTCCCCAATTAAATTCTGGGATGGTCTTATAGTAAGATACAGGCGTGAACCTGTAGGACCCCACACCATTGTGATGGATGCAATGAGAAAATGGACCGAACCTTGGGCTGAATTGTGGGAGAGGAGGCCTGGTAAAGAAGTATAGTCATGACCAAATAAGAGACCAATGTGCCAAAATGGCCTGCCAGGCATGGAATTCAGTCAGTATTGAACCATTAATGCAAGATGGAGATGACTGGAACCAATGATTAGTGGCAAATTTCAAGGTCCAAGGGGGTGTGGAGTCAAGAGAGGGTAGCGTATTTTGATACTAGAGTGATAAACTCAGACGCCTCCTCTTACAGTTCCCTCTACTGTCCAATGGGCTGCAGATTCAAAGTATAGAAATTACGATGCAGCAGTGGAATATTTTCGTGGATCATTTACCCCCCTAGTAGTTAGGTGATAAGGATCCCTGCACAAGTGGTATGACGACTGGCTGAGAAGCTGACTGACAAGTGGACCAATCCCCTCTCACAAGTTACTGGGTAAGAGTGAAAAACGCAAATGCTTGTTATTCTGGCAGTCTTCATGCGCCTTAGAGGATTCAGGAGGAACACGGAGGGTGCCTAGGAGCAAAATAATGACATCGACCCCCATAATTCAGATTGTTAAGATGAAAGAACCCCTCTTTAACACAGTTCATCGTAATCATATGCAGTCCCTTAGTTGTTTTCATGAATGATATTAAATCCTTAAAAAGTATCATTAATTTACTGTAAATCAATTTACCGCAATCAATAAGGAATAGGAAAAGTAGGTACTTGCCTATATCAAACAATAAGATGTGGTACCTATCACAATTTTCTGTCTATCAATTCACAACTCAACAACGTAAAATTCATAAAATCTTATTTTGTAATTGGTATTTACGTAAATACCTTGAAAATCGTAAGATTTGTAAACAAATGTTGGTATATATTTGTCTTGGGGGGTGTGAACTGCTGCTAAGATGTTTTCCCTATTTATGTCTGATACATTACCTTATTGTAAAGTCAACAATAAATGCATATGTAAACAAATTACAACTACGTTTGTGCTCAAGGCCGAAGCTCATCTTGACACTGCAAACAAACAAACTCTTGAAGCTCTTGAAACAAACAAACTGATGGATGAATATAGAAGGAAACAGGCAGTAAAAATTTAATCTCTTCAAGGCACTAAATTTTCAAGGTCGAGTTGGAAAATAATAAACCCTAAATACCAGCTTTGTTCTAACAAGGACAAAAGGGTGCCCTAGAGGAGCTCAGCTCGAAATCACGTTCCAAAAAGGTTATGGGGTTGAGAGCTCCGTGTTCCAACAGATCTTAGAGCGCCCCCAGAGCTGCTCCGAGGGTACCCCAAGCAAACCCACACTTTTAGCGGGGTACTCATCGAGTGCTCTGACCCCTACGCATGCGCATTTTGAAATAACCTGCTACCCTTGGGTAAACTAAGTATTCGCGTAACCTTCTCAAACTGTTTTCACCTCTCTACTACGGATTGGCGAGCCTTGGCGATGGAGTGTGGGTGGAAGCAGGGTGGCGGTGGTAGTAAGCTCTGATGAAAAACGTTGACCCTCACTCTTTCAGTGACTCAAGCTGATGTTCTCATGACGGCCAATACCAGCTTCCGTACTGCCAGCCTAGTGCCAACTTATGTTTGGCAAACTGTGCCTGATCATAAGTATCTTGTCTCTATTCTGATTTTGAATAACTTTATTCTTAGCTCCAGAAGAAAACGAAGTCTTGATTAGATGGTTGGTATTGGTGATATTTTGCGACTTCGACACTAGTACACATCCTTGCATTGAGGAATCTTTTTGTCGTGATGATGAGTAAACTATGCAAGTGAGCCATTCTAAGTCCTTCTCTCTTCACAGCCTACACAGCCAATACAAGTCAATCTTAGTTCCTAATTCCGTATTTTTATTATGCCAATTATGTTAAGTTTCTGAAAGGTGGTGACCTGAAACGGTATGATGGTAATATTAGTGTGGTGGCGATCCTTACAAAATGTAGGATGGGGAGTTCACAAATAATCAAGTGTTAGTAGAAGTTAGACATCAGCCACAAAGATGTTGTGGAGTTTCTAGTTTTCAGAACTGTTCTTTAAAACAAGTTAAAAAAAAAAAAAATGAGATGCCACAAGAGCTCTGCCAGACGGGAATAATATTGCCTTAGGAAAGGTAAGTGTTTGCGCTGCTTTTCGTATTTAATTACATGTTGTTCCTTTACCCACTTAACCAACCCTTCAGTACATGCGTCAATTTACACACACATATACGTCGGGTCCATTTAACCCAATCCTTTTTTAAGTCACATTTGTCATTTCAAACGGTATTTAAATTTAAAAAAAAAGGACTCAAATTCAGAATGACGGACTGACGCTGTTTAATTTGAATACAAACTTCGTCCTAATAACCTATGTGATTTAAATTGGTCAGCGAAAATTGTATGTCAGTAACCTCTAATGTCACAAAATGCCACACGTTGAGCGCTCTCCAACTATATAAGATACTGCTCCAAAGCATTAGTAGTATTTTATTTCAATAGGTACCTAGAGCATTGAAAAATTCCAAAATTGAAGGTTTTCTGGTGTGGATCAGTATGTGTACAAAATATTGTGAGGGGTACCTACTTTGACAACACCAGGGCGCATAACATTGAAAAATCATAGAAAGAAAACTACTCATCGTAGGAGAGCGTGGTTGATGCCAAACTTCTTAGGATGGAATCTTCTTTCATTTAAAACTAGTTAAAATACCTTTTTCGCATCCATGGATAACACTCGTTATTATTTCTCTTATTTTTCAGGTCATTCTCAAAGTCTAAACTGTCTATCTGTTCACAAGTTCTTAGTTTTCAGATGCTGATTAACTATAAGTTACTACCTATAAATAAAAACACGTTCACCATTAGATAGCTACTGTTGGCTTCTACCGAAAATTCTGCAAGCAGTCATGATTTTGAAACATAGTCTTACTCAATATTACTTTTGAAAAACAAAATTGTTGATTAATGCCATTATAACCCCGTATTAGGTCGGCATAAGACGGCAAACTAATTGTGTAAAAGAGGTTGGTGGTTACGATTTACTGACATGCCATGGCGGACATTAGCAGTAAACACAAGCCAACTGCATGTGTGACGTCACGAAAACTTTGACACTAGGGCAAGGCTATAAACCCTTATAGTCGAGGTCATTTCTCCTTGTTGTCATGGTGACGAGTAAACTATGCAAATTGGCGCCATTTCCTGTCACTGCCTACATACCTAGTCATCTTACGGTTCCACGTATTTTTTTATTATGCCAGGTAATAAATTGTATGCAAATTATATTAAACTGTTGTCTAGTGGTGACCTGAAACGTTATGAACGCAAGATTAGTTTGTGTGGTCGAGATCCCAATGCAATGGTTGAAGAGTTTACAAACAATGAAGTGTTAGAAGTTCCAGACATCAGCCGCGAAGATGTTGTGGATTATCTGGTTTTCAGAACTGTTCTTTGAATCAATTAAGAAACTAAAAATCTTTAGTGTCCTGTGAAAGGACGTGCGATGAGACCTCAGCCAGATAGGAATGTTAGGTACATATAGCCTTTGGAATGTTAAGTACCAAGAGAGGTATCAATACATAGGTACTTGTTATTTTCTGATTTAAAAAAAAAAAAAAAAAAAAAAAAAAAAAAAAAAAAACGCTGCAAATTATTTCACAAAGGTTTATTATTTTTTCAATTGAGTATGATCGTAGTTTAATGTGGCTTGCGTACGTCATAAGGCCCGTCCAGACTCCTTGGCGTGTCTTCGAGTTGCCACAACCTATACTCCTCCTATAATTATATACGTATGTTTATCTTTCTCTATTTGAGCTCCTAACTATTCAAATAATTATTGCCTTAATAATATCATTATCTAAGTACGTACAAAAAGTCTGGAGGATATGTTATTAAATATGCGTAGGCAAAGCATTGGTATTAACACACAAATTTGACCTAGAAAAAAACGTATATTCATGCCTCGAAGGAACATGAAATTCGAAAGCAATACAAGTGTAGGAAGTTTTCCACGCCACCCTGGAGGTACTCCCTAGGTCTCGTTACCTCACAACCGGAGGTTCACCACCCTATCCGTTCTCCTACGCCCCTGGCGCCGTTCCGCTTTGCCCATAACGCCGTACCCACCTCATGGTGCCGCGGTGTATTATATGGGTGTTACTTGTAAAAGTAATGTATATCCGTTATCCTACGCCCCTGGCGCCATTCTGCTACGCCCCTGGTGACGTGCCGCTATGCCCCTACAAGGCGCCGCGCCTCCTCCCCCTCCCCCCTCATGACCCTCTGCCAATGTTTTCATCATTCCACTAAGCGTGCCAGGCGTGCGCGCGTACGTCAGTCTAACACTCAAAGCCTCGAAAAAGACACTTTTTCACCTATTTTTGGCTCATAGCACCCATGGGTGTGGAGCGATCGAGCTGGCGAAAAGTTAGGACCAACTAGACCCCAAGTGGAGTCTATGTGCGAAAGAACGGATTTTTTAAGTCAATTCTAAGGCCTTTTATGGCCCGGACGGCGAACAGCGGACGGACATTGCAAATTTGGATTCTACGCACTTTGAAACGTAAAATGACAAAGTTTGAGGGGGGGTTATACAAATTTTTTGCTATACGATCACATAGGCTTATTATTGAAAATAATAAACCAAAAAGATAATAATTGATGCCACCAATAGGTAGGTAGGTACCTTTTACATTACACTGAAAAAACCAGTATCAACAAAAACCTCATAAAAACTTTAATGGAAAAATTACCTATTGGATGGAGTAAGTTTTCTTCTTCTTCTTCAAAATTCATCCTCATGGAAATAATAAAGTTATAAACTATTCATTTTATAGATGTGTTTAGGTTTAAAAAAATATTCCTGGTGCACATCTCAGGAATATAAGTCCTAGGGTTGTTGAGGGTGAGAATGAGTCAGCTTCTCGTATTATTTACTTTTATTCAAGCTCAGCGCTTTCACCCATTGGCCTCGTCAGAGCTGTAAAAAGGTGAGTACACCCTAAGTACAGGTTTGTATTATGTTAAGCTATTTAATATTTTAGTGTAGAGTTCAAGTTTGAGACTATTATTATCACAGTTTCCACCTAGCAGACCTAGGATGTATTCCTCACAGCCAACATGGAATATAAGTCCTTGAAACTTTTGGCATAAAGGCCGTATTTATATTCTGATTATGCGGGTTAGTCACCGGGTTATTCCCGTTGCATTTTTTCAGCTTTTTTGGCTTGCATTTTTAATGCTTGAATGTAAAGAAGGCAAATTGATTTTTTCCAAGGTCACCTGTGAATGTTGAAGAGGAATAAGTGCAAAACCGCATTCTGGCAGAATGCAATCTTATTAAGTCTGTCAGGTTAGGGCTTGTTGGGGTTTTCCATTGTATTGTTACGCCGCCGTCTCATCGCCTTTCTTCCCAACTCGCCAGTCTATCGCTCACCGAGCACGCAGTTATAACTCGTTTCCCCGCCCCGTCTATTCGCAGCTCTCGTGTGACGCCATTCTATTCCGTCGTCATAATCCGAGTTATTGGCAGTTACCTATCCTCCGCCAAACACGGAAACTAGTCGGAGTTAGAGACACCTATTTTTCTCAACATCTTCCGACCAAGAAGGGAAATAAGACGGGAAACTAGTCTGCCCAGATCCGAACGTCTTTCGAATTCGGCGAACCCAAGCGAGAAGTGTCGGAACCGGCCGATGGTCAGCGGTCCCCACCCCGCTACCCTCGTTCTTCCACTCGCCTGCTCCCCCTACGCGAGAGGCAACAAGGCGCTCCGTCGTGAGTTCAAATCCAAGCGCGGACAGAAAGTATTTTATTTTTTTAGAAAGACATTTTCTATATGATATTTTATTTTAATTTTACATTTTATTCAGAGCTCTGATTTCATTTAAATTGCCTTTGCCTCATTATATACTTCGTGTAAGAAAACTCGTTTATTTTTTTCTTTTGCTACCTTAAACTTCTATTGAAAGAATTTCTAGGCTTCCTTTTTTTTAAATTTGCTTCCACTGCATTCTATTACATAACATTTTGGTAGCAGAGCGTGGTTACTACCACGAAATTCTATTTGTTTTTCTGTGTTCTATCCTCAAATCACAGGAACACTTTATACCTATTATAAAATTATCAACAATTCGATATCAATATTTTACGCCAATTTATATTGACATTTTGAACAGAACATTGTTGATTCTATATAACTAATTGAATCTGCAGTTCAATTAACTGATTCAATCATTCTATATAAATTTTTCTATTATGCTATTCTTGAATTTATAGTTGTAACTACGTATTTTCATTCTTTGACTTTATCAGACATTTACCTATAATATTATTATTGCAATATTTTTTTAATCACTTGTTTAATCAACTAAATTTTCAGGGATATCTCATTTGCTGGTAATATTGTACATTGTTATTTGTTTCTGGTGTCCTATCCTTCTACACAGTTCTTTGTTTCTTAAGAGATCCATTTCTTGATCCTTTTAGTCCTTCCTTATCCTTTATACAATCAATTATGGCGAAAACGGGTTCTATATCTTCGATTAGAAGGCAATTGAAGGATTGTGGAACACGACTATACTCTGTAGCAGATGCAGGGAAGAAGGCCATAGCCTCCCCTACGGATTTAAGCCAAGTTGCTTACTTCAAGGGTATGATTAAGTTGATGGAAAACACATTTACTCGATTCGATGAATTGTGGGTTGAGCTCTGTGATTTTGGAGATGTTGAGGCGCCTGCTTCTAGTGGTGGTGTTGCTGAGGGTTCTACTGAGGGTATTCCATCCACTCAAAATAAGGAGTTGAGAAAGGCTGCTGAAAAATATTACCTGCTAGCTTGTAGTTATCACGAGACATTGAATCAAAGGACAGCCGATGAGGCTGAACAGAGGCGCCTCTCCGCAGAATCATCCAACCGATTGAGTACCCTTGAGCAAACCTTGGCGTCACCAAAGCCTTCCAGTACTCTACCGAAACTCCAACTACCCATGTTTGATGGAACCATCCTGTCCTGGCCTAAGTTCCGAGACACCTACAAGTCTATAGTACATTTAAACAACGCACTCTCTGACACTGAAAAATTCCATTACCTTAGGACATCTATAACTGGTACAGCACTCAGTGTAATTTCTAATGTTTCACTGGAGGCTGCCAACTATTCAATCGCCTGGAAAGCTCTGACGGATGTATATGACAATGACAGGAGATTGGCGTCTTCATACCTTGACCAAATTTTGAACTTTAAACCCATCCATGGGAAGGCATCATCGGTAGACTTGCAGAAATTTCTGTCTACAGTAGGTGATACAATTTCTTCACTAAAATTACTGAGAGTACCTAATGAGGCAGACTTCATCTTGTTCCACCTTGGTATTCGATGTTTGGATTCAGCAACCCGAGAAGCATTTGAAATGATGCATAGAGATGACACTTTCCCAGCATTTGATACCCTATCCAAGTTTGTTCAAAAAAGAATGCTAGCTCTTCAGTTATCCCAACCTATACCTTCACCTGTTTCTAGTATCAACCTGCCGAATAGTGGAAATAGATCCAGACCCCCAAAGCCAATGAAATCATCCAAAACATCTCTAATCACTCGAAATAGTAAGGAACCAAAGACCAAGTCCTCAGATGTTAAATCCTTACCACCATGTCCAATTTGTAAAATGAGCCACCATATTCTTAGTTGTGAAAAATATGACCAAGCATCAGTAGAAGAAAGGTACCAACTTCTTAAGAATTGGCAAGGGTGTGTTAACTGTTTATCACCCCATCACAGTTCTCAAGAATGCAGGTCTCATTGGCATTGCAGGTTCTGCCCACATAAGCATCATTCTTCTTTACACTTGCACAAGAAAGTCCAGAAATTGGGAATTGATAACAAGACCCAAGCCATACCAGGAACAAGCCTCAATGTCACTGAAACCTGTGATACACAGGTACTCTTGGGAACTGCAATAGCTGAATTTCAAGATGCAAGAGGAATCTATCAACCAGTTAGGCTGGTGATTGATTCGGCAAGCCAAGTCTCCTTCATCACCACCAAGTGTCTAAACAGGCTTGGACTCCCCATGAAGAAGATGCAAAGAAAAATAGCTGGAATAGGCCAAACATCATTTGATGATGCTAAAGGTGTAGTAACATGCTCACTGAGACCCCAGAACCAGAACCTGCACGGTAATGAGCTACAATCAGAAGCCCTCGTAGTACCCAGCATCACGTCTCACCTTCCAACTTCAAGGCTTCCCAATAGCTTTATTAGTTCTTGCCATGGATTTCAAATGGCAGACCCTCAATTTTGGAAACCTGGACCCATCGATTTTTTGCTGGGTGCAGAGTTGTTCACCATGATATGGACAGGTTCATCAAGGCCTTTGCTTGGTTCACAAGCACGACTATTCTCAACAATATTTGGTGACGTTATAATAGGGCGAGTAGGTGATTCATACCACGATTCAGTAAACTCATTATTCACTATCATTGGAGATAGAAATGATGATTTGAATTTTGAATTGAAAAAATTCTGGGAAATTGAAGAAGTTAAAACACCAGTACCACCCATAAAACCAGAAGATTTACAGTGTGAAGAGCACTTCCAAGCAACTCATTACAGGCTGCCTAGTGGTCAATATGTTGTGCGCCTTCCATTCAAAAATGGGGAACCAACATTAGGTGACTCATTTAACATGGCATTCAAGAGGTTTCAGAGCTTGGAAAAGAAGCTATTGGCAAACATACCATTACAGAAACTTTACTGTGAGTTCATGTCAGAATATCAATAACTAGGGCACTTGGCTCTCACCACTAACCCATCAAAATTCATTATCCCTCACCATTGTGTGGTGAAAGAAGCCAAAACTTCTACTAAAATCCGTGTGGTTTTTGATGCCAGTGCTCATATCCATCATCAGTCCCTCAATGATCATCTACTGGTTGGAGAGAAACTGCAGACAGATATCAAGAATGTGATTCTCAACTTTCGTCGGCATGCTGTTGTCTTCAGCACTGATATCGTCAAGATGTACAGAATGATAGCAGTTGATAAGCAAGACCGTTCATTCCAACACATCTTATGGAAGGATCCAAGTGCTGAAACTGTAAAAAAGTTTGAACTTTCCACAGTTACCTATGGACAAGCATGTGCACCGTTTCTGGCGCTTCGAGTGATTAAGCAGCTGGTCATTGATCATGGCAGTGATTATCCTCTAGCTGCTAAAGTACTATCCCATGATATCTATGTGGATGATATTCTAACTGGTGCAGCATCCATCCCAGAAGCAGAAGAACTCCGTGATCAAATCATTGGTCTCCTGGAAAAGGGATGCTTTCAGCTCAGCAAATGGGCTAGCAATGTTCCTGAATTAATCCATCCTTTCCATCTAACGAATCCTGAACCAATTTCTCTCAACATGGAAGACTCATGGGTGAAAGTTCTTGGTTTACAGTGGGATCCGTACACAGATGAATTCTGCTTTACCATCGAACAGCCATCTACAACTCAAACTAAGAGAGGAATCCTATCCACAATTGCCAAATTATACGACCCGATTGGGCTTTTGACACCAACAACGTTCCTAATGAAGAGCTTCATTCAAGAAGTGTGGAAGCTGGCTTTGGAA
Organism: Adelphocoris suturalis; assembly: GCA_030762985.1. Taxonomy (NCBI): domain Eukaryota; kingdom Metazoa; phylum Arthropoda; class Insecta; order Hemiptera; family Miridae; genus Adelphocoris; species Adelphocoris suturalis. The sequence continues at coordinate 105,505,853 of CM061045.1, read as the reverse complement.
TGGGACACTCCAATTCCACCTCATCTGCAATCGCAATGGGACAACATAATATCAGAATTGCCATTACTCACACAACTGAGAATTCCACGTGGTGTTGGTATATCCAGGGATTCTTGGTGCCAAATAATAGGATTCTCAGATGCTTCAGAGAAAGGTTATGCAGCAGCTCTTTACCTCCGTACCTGCACACCCAACAATGATACTTGGAATGTACATTTATTAACATCAAAATCAAAGCTGGCTCCCATCAAGACTTTAACAATCCCAAGACTTGAATTGAGTGGAGCAGTGCTGCTATCAGAACTTTATTCATCCATCACCCAGTTTTGTGAACCATTTTCTGAACGATTGCTGTCGCCAATCTTCTTTGTTGACTCATCCATTGTCCTTGGTTGGTTACATACTCCCACATACAAACTGCAAGTGTTTGTCTGCAATCGGGTTTGCAAGATCCTGGAGGCAGTACCTCTTCAATCATGGCGTCATGTTTCCACATTGCACAACCCAAGTGATTTAGGATCCCGGGGCTTATTTCCATCACAATTAATTGGTAACAATCATTGGTGGCATGGTCCAGAATGGTTAGCACATCCTGAACCATGTTGGCCTGTTTCATCGGTTTCTGTTCCCAATGAGCTGCCAGAGATGAAAACACAGATCCCAACATTAATTGCTGTCGCCAACCACAATCCAATGATTGCTTGGATGAAAAGGTTCTCCTGCTATGAGACTCTGATTCGGTCGTCAGCTTGGCTTCAACGGTGGATGTATAATCTTAAGCACGTCAAGTGCTGTTGCTGCAGGATGCGAACTGGTCCCATTAGTCTTTTTGAGCTTAACCTTGGGTTAGCAGCCTGTATCAGAGCTGTTCAATCCCAATGGTTGTCAGAATCCAACTCTCAAAATGAAGCGCTCAAGAAGTTTGAAAAGCTCATGCCCTTCTTCGATTCTGAGGGAATCCTAAGAGTGGGAGGTCGACTAGCTCATGCCAATATATCTGAGAGGCAAAAGCATCCAATCCTTTTGCCACACAACTCGCATTTCTCTCTATTGTTGGTGGACCACTATCATAAGATGTATTTGCATCCAAGTGCTTCTACGCTTCAAGCTATCATCCAGTCAAAATTCTGGATCCCTGCACTGAGGCGCCTTATTAGATCTAGAGGTTTTCATTGTCTAAGATGTTATCGATCACGTGCTACCCCAATCCATCCACTCATGGCTGATTTACCCAAATGCAGAGTGAATGGTGATCGGGCATTTCAACATGTGGGTATAGACTTTGCAGGTCCATTCAGTATCAGGGAGTCTAATCGGAGAAAAGCTGCTTTGGGCAAGGCATACCTATGCCTATATGTGTGCATGGCTACAAAGGCACTGCATTTGGAGGCTGTAACCAAATTGTCGACCGAAGCATTTCTAGCATCCTTAGATCGTTTTGTAGCCAGAAGAGGCCTTCCATCTGACATATATTCAGATAATGGGACCAACTTTCTAGGAGCATCAAATTACCTGAAGGAACTTCATCAATGGTTCCGTTCCTCCGATACTCAGCAAGCAATAGCCAGCTACTCACTCCAACATAGGGTCATTTGGCACTTCAACCCACCTCAAACTCCACACATGGGTGGAATTTGGGAGTCGGGTGTGAAGTCTGTTAAGGGTCATCTAAGAAGAGTTGGGAGTGATACTCCACTGACTTATGAGGAATTGGCGACCCTTTTCTCCAGGATTGAGGCCATTCTAAACTCCAGGCCCCTATGCCCTTTGTCCACAGATCCATCAGAGACAGACTACTTGTGCCCAGCTCATTTCTGGGTGGGCGGGCCACTCATAGCCTTACCAGAACCATCATTATTGGACACGTGCGATAACCTTTTGTCCAGATGGCAGGTAGTCCAACGGATGTGTCAACAGTTTTGGAGACGATGGAGGTCTGAGTATCTAACTACACTACAAAGAAGACCAAAATGGTACAAGTCAAATGACAACATTGCCGTAAACGATTTGGTCCTCCTGAAGGATGATTCTCCTCCTTTGCACTGGCCAATGGCGAAGGTGATCACAGTCCACCCTGGTAATGATGGTATTGTTCGAGTTGTCACCATCCAACTGCCAAATCAATCAATCTACAAACGTTCTGTTGCCAAACTAGTACCACTCCGTCATTTATCCTACCCATCCTATCCATAAAATCCAGAAATTTAACTTTAAATTTGGTGGGCGGCATGTTTTGGCCAAAACACCTTTCTATTATTGTCTTCCGATTACATTCCTGAAGTGATTAGTTTTTTGTTGTGCCGAACTGTCTATGTTTGTGCTTCACCCGTCAAAGTTCACCTGATAGCGCCGCCGTCTCATCGCCTTTCTTCCCAACTCGCCAGTCTATCGCTCACCGAGCACGCAGTTATAACTCGTTTCCCCGCCCCGTCTATTCGCAGCTCTCGTGTGACGCCATTCTATTCCGTCGTCATAATCCGAGTTATTGGCAGTTACCTATCCTCCGCCAAACACGGAAACTAGTCGGAGTTAGAGACACCTATTTTTCTCAACATCTTCCGACCAAGAAGGGAAATAAGACGGGAAACTAGTCTGCCCAGATCCGAACGTCTTTCGAATTCGGCGAACCCAAGCGAGAAGTGTCGGAACCGGCCGATGGTCAGCGGTCCCCACCCCGCTACCCTCGTTCTTCCACTCGCCTGCTCCCCCTACGCGAGAGGCAACAAGGCGCTCCGTCGTGAGTTCAAATCCAAGCGCGGACAGAAAGTGTGGTGAAATCCACCACCTCTTTTCAACAGCCCTTTTCAGGGCTACCAAAAAGAGGTAGGCACACCACAAAAATATTTACAAGACGTCGAGTTACAACTCCGTCAAACAAAATATTTCACCAGAGAGAAAATACTAAATTCTCTCCCAAAAGTGAAATATTAAAGATTAACACGCAAGGCGACCTCCCCAAACATTTACTGGGCGAGAGAGATACGACAAACATCTCGAGACAAGTCGCCTTGAATGAGAACACGCAAGGCGACCTCCCCAAACATTTACTGGGCGAGATAGATGCGACAAAAAGTTCGAAACAAGTCGCCTTGAATGAGAAACCTCAAACAGGAAAACTCAAGGCCGTTCAGCCACCCCCGGGGACCCCGTCAAAGCAACGGACGCAGGGAAACCACCTCGAAAAACCAACTCAGCTATCATATGCACAGATACTGGGAAAACACTGTGCGAACCAATGAGATTGCACAGTAGAATTAATGAAATTAAGCGGACCAACCAGGAGGCGGCAGGAGGCAGTCACCTCCCTATAAATACCCCGCTGGGAGCCCTCCGAATTTCATTCCAATCTCCGCTCTCGACGACGACACCTCCGAAGTACGAAGAATTCTACACGCTCTACGCTGACGAACCTTCTGCATTACGAGTTCATCTCAAGAACGGCTTCCTACTGCTTTCTACAAGCCAGACCTTCTCTCCACACAGATTTCGCATTGGCATCTACGAGTCCAGTGATTATTCATCCTGCTCATTGCCCAACGTAGTTCATCTGTTAGGACGCCACCCGGTACTTCTATCGATATTCTCTTTAGACAGTACGCCCGAGGGACGTTCCGAGCCGTGTCACCCGGATTACATAGCCTTAAGCTCGTAGTCGACCGCTGGGGCACGCCGGTAAATTACTCAGCTCCTCCGCTCTAATTTACCGTCTACGGAAGTCTTTATCAAGACTGCGAGGTAGGACCCTGCCATCTGAGCATTGGAAAGACGCTCTGGCAAGCGAGTCCACTTCCAAAACCCTCTATTTTTCACACGTAGAGGCATCGAAACGAGCAAAAACTCGATCATTTCGATGGAACGTCAGCCTTCTTACTTCCCCTTGCAAGGGAAGGAGGAAGGCGGCAAGGCCGGGCCGAGTGACCAACGTAGTGCGCCCTACCGGCCACACGGTGAGTCCGCTGAACCAAACGTCAGCGCAAGGCGCGACCCTCACGTCCGGATCGCCTTCTCGCCCGACGTATTCGTTCGAGAAACTTTCGAACAAGACTCACCTATACAAAAGATCGAGCAAACCTTTCAGACTCGCTCTGAAGCCGATCTTTATGATTCGACCAAGCTGTCCGACTACCCACGATATCCGACGCAGGCTTACACGGTCGATCCGAGTGTCAAATACACTCCAAATGCACAAAAAGCAGAGGATACTTTTCAGTACCTCAACCAAGCTCAATATATTCCCCTTTCAGATGTAAATCTAAGGCCGGAATATTACAAAACGGCTCAGTACAAAACTGATCGAACCCAGCACTTGGTACACGAGCCTAGCGCTCCGCGCGGCTGCGACACGGACTATCCACCCTTTCAGCCCGCGAAATCAGTTGACCTTGGCGGCTCCGCCCGCATTCCTCGTGGGGGTGGCCTAGAAACCAACCCGCATAACCGGGATATAAATGTCCGACTTGGTCTACCTACGTCAAGTCAAACCTATATAAATCCACTACAAATGGTGACCCCGCCTTTGAACAGGCTCAACACGGAGCATTTCGTTCCCTCTTATGAAGCTAGTGGATTTCAGGGAACCACTGCAGGCGTACGACCCCCGCCGGGCCTCTACGCCCCACATCTCACGCAACATCCCTCTACACAAGGTGGTTTTCAAGCACTTTTAGAGGAGATGGGAGATTATCAAAAACCAGTCTTCCAAAAGAAGAATATCGATCATGCACTCGCCGAATTCGATCAATACTGCGTGAGAAAACACATGAGAACGCAAAACGAATGCTTCTCAGCTATATACAAGTGGGTACCAGAAGAAATGAGGGAAGCTATCGACTCAGCTTACCTCACGGCACCCCACGCTCCCTACGAAGAGGCCAAACAACGCCTCCAACGAGAATATGGGTTGTCCTTACAGGACAGGCTCCTCGCACTCGAGGACCCCGCATCTCTCGCCAAAAAACCCAGCACCAAGTACCACGAGATGTACTCGAAAGCTGTTGGGTACTTTTCGGAAGCTCTAATCACTCAAAAGTGGATTGAGACTCTTCCCATCGAAGCACGAGGTATGGTCGCAGCTCAGCCTACCACGACCTCCCGGCTCGACCTAGCTGATACGCTACACGCGTACAGAGCAGAGAATACTTCTCTAAACATACGAGGAGTTGAATCTACTCCGAAACCCATAAATACTGGTTTCAAAAAGGCCCTCCCGAAACAAGCTGAGTTCAAACCTCAACCAGTGGAGAGTAAGCCTCACAAGCCGACGGCCTACGTCTGTCGAAACCACGCACGTTTCGGTAACGAAACTCGAAAATGTGCAGACCCAGAACACTGCACTTGGAAGACAAACACTGCTTCCAAAACTAGCAAAAAGGCTGCGACTATAAGCCAGCCTAAAACCCGGGTTCCTACCGGAAATACTCAGCAGTCGGTACAAGAAAGTACCATTCCAACCTCCGACACAAAGAATTCGGAAAACGAATAACTGCCAGTGTATCTGAGCCTATACGCCGGCAGTCTACTGAGTATAAAAGGCTCTTTTTCAAGTGCAAACTAAATAGCACTGAATTTCTCATTGACACGGGAGCAGAAGTGAACATTCTGCCCCACAATGTCACAAAAAAATTGGGCTTGAAAATTCTCAAGTCCAACGTTAAGCTCACAGCAGCTAACGGAGCCCCTATAGATACACTAGGGCGAGCTGACACAACAATTAACATCGGCCTCGGGGACATGACCACCGAGTTTATGATCACGAAAGTCGATCTAGCGATCCTAGGTATCCCATTTCTCGAATCTTGGGATATCGGAATACGGGTCAAACACAAGTACATTTATAAAGATAAAATGAAGTGCTATGCCGATCAAAATATAGCTGCAGTCATGAACAAAAAATTCACTGACGAACAAATTGCAGCTACTATCCCTCACCGTGACAATACACCTCAACCAGAGGACGTGCAAATCACGGAGGACGAAAACATTCGCTCTATCATTACCAAATACAATGATAAAATGAGCAAAATTCATGGTAAATGGAAGAACAACGGGGTTTACCACCGTATAACCACGGAAGGAACTCCAGTACACTTCCGAGCAAGACCCATGGCAGGAGAAAAACGGGCTCAAGTCAAAAAGACTTTTGACGAAATGCTTTCAGAAGGCATAATTGCACCATCGGATTCCGAATGGGCATCTCCGTTACACTGTATGCCAAAAAAAGACGGGTCATGGAGAATCACCGGCGATTACCGTTTCCTCAACGCGAAAACGAAGAAAGACGCCTACCCTCCTCCTCACATTCGCTCGTTCCAAGCGAATTTGCATGATACGCAAATCTATTCAACAATAGATTTAAAATCAGCGTATTATCATATTCCAATGCACCCAGATGACGCTCATAAAACTGCGATTATTACACCTTTCGGTCTTTATGAGTTTAAGAAAATGAGCATGGGTTTGGCCGGAGCGGCTCAAACATGGCAAAGATACATGGACAGCATCATGCGAAAATTCGATTTCGCATTTGTATATCTAGATGACATCCTGGTGGCTTCGAAGAATTATAACGAACACATGAACCACCTCAGACAAATTTTTGACAAACTAGGGGAACACGGACTTCGAGTAGGTTTTGATAAATGCATTTTTTCAAAACCTACCGTCGATTTCCTAGGTTTCACTATCTCGAAGGAAGGGATAATTCCTAAACGAGACAAAATAGAAGCCATAGAACAATTTCCTAGGCCAGTAGACGTACGAAGTCTACGCAGATTCCTAGGTATGTGTGGTTTCTACCGAGCATGCTCAAGCAAATTCGCTCACACGGCACAACCTCTGTATGACTCCATTCAGTCAAACAAAAAAAATGACAGAACACCTATCGAATGGACATCAGAGAGAGATAAAGCTTTCAACAGCCTAAAGCAAGCAATGATCAAAGCAACATTGCATAACATTGCTCACCCACACCCTACGGCGGAGTGGAGATTAGTCTGTGACGCGTCCGACACACACATCGGAGCGGCACTAGAACAAGAAATTACAGACAAACATGGCTCGAAATCGTACCAACCATTGGGATTTTTCAGTAAAGAAATTCCAGAACAATGGAAGAACAAAGCATCATTCGACAAGGAAATGTTCGCCGTTTACCAAGCGTGCATTCACTGGCACAACGACTTGGACGGCAGATCTTTCCATATTTGTTCGGATCACAAGCCTCTGCTAGGCACGATGCTTAAGAAAAATGCACATTTTTCTAAAATGAGATTAAGATGGCTAACATACATCTCTCAAATGACGAGTGACATTCGTCATATTTCCGGAGAGAGCAACGTCGTCGCCGACGCACTCTCCAGACCCTTCGATCCGGTTGAAATTCAAACGAAATCGATTTCAACCCAGACGGACGAGGGTCCACCCATAGCTGAAATTTCGAAGATTACGGCTGCAATAGAATGCAATCTTCTACTGCACATTTCAAATTCACAAATTCGCTCTCCCCCTACCGCGGAGGACAAATTGAAACTCACACGAGTTGAATTCTCTCAAGGAGAAATTTGGTGTAACCTAGACCTAGGACACCCTAGACCTTATATTCCAAACGAAATAAGGGAAGAAATAATAAGCCAAATTCACAATTTGGGACACCCAGGTATACACTCTACAGTGTATAAAGTTAAACAACGATATTTTTGGCACGGACTACGTGCAGATGTCTCAAACTGGGTCCGAGCGTGCGAAACTTGCCAACGAGCAAAAATCACGCGCTCCGTGAAGCTCCCTTACTCCGAATTTGAAACGGCAAACAAATTTTCACACGTACACGTGGATATTACCGGACCCTTACCTTTAGCAAAAGGAGGGAAACGTTACATTTTGATGATGGTTGATAGAGCAACGGGTTGGCTAGAGGCAGTCCCTCTTAACAACATCGAAACAACCACATCACAAGTGATCAGGGCACCCAATTTGAATCAGATCTGTTCAATTCCATTATGGAACGTCTCGGAGTAAAACATACTCACACGTTACCATACAAACCATCAACAAACGGTATGGTAGAACGCAGAAATAGATCTTTGAAGGAGGCTCTCAAAGCTCAAAACGAAAATTGGCTCGATGCACTTCCTAAAGTTCTACTCGCCATGCGTACGGCAGTAGACCCGGCGACCGAAACTACGCCTTTCCAAAAAGTTTACGGGATTGACGTACCTCTCCCAGGAGACATTTTCGTAACTTCTACGAACATTTCAGAACCTCTTTTCTTCCGACCTACGCATATTAAACATAATAATACGAAATATGCCGTAAACATGCCCAAAAATTTGGATACATGTACTCATGTCTATATCAGAGTGCCCACACAGCTCACCTCTCTCCAATGTCCTTACACGGGACCGTTCAAAGTAATTAAAAGAGATAAGTTTTCGGTTACAGTGCAAATTGGCGAACATACTTAGAAAGTTCCCAAACAGCAAATCAAGCCAGCTTATACTCTACACTCGGAAGAAGCTGTATCGCAAGGACAATCTCTGTTACAAAATCAGACAGGAAGTAAGGAGAAAACTCCCCGAAAATCCGCCAGAGGGCGCGTCCCATCTACCAAATTTGACGGAAAGTGGGTAACTGCGCTCGAAACAAGCCACGCCCATTTTTCTCGGGTAGGAGCAGTGGGAAGTATAAATATGGAACGCCCCACAGCCAGAGACCATAACAATCTCAACCATGGCAGCTTCTACTCCGAACAACATGCTAACAGACGAAGTCGAGGAGTTCCTCCTTGCCGAGGAAACTCTCCCAGCTCCGCTCGGCCCGCTACCGCCTTCGCCAAAACGAGAGACGGGGAAGACATCAAACGCTCCCACGGAGGTGGTTTGGACAAGGCCCCAGCCACCAGCTCCACCCACCCAGCCACTGCCTACACCTCCGCCCGCTCACCAGCTACCAGCAGTACCCAGGCAGTGGATCTCCTCGGGCGACGTGCCGGTTCCTCGCTGGGAGGAGATGAGCACCGCGGGGTGGTCAGAGCCCAGCACCTCCCGGGCTCCTCCGCAACAGCCCAGCCGCGGCCGCGGGCCAAACCCTCGCGGGTTTGGTTCCCGTCGGCAGAGCTCGGGCCGGCCAAGGCCGCCCCGCGACGCTCGTCGAAACCGACGAGGCCGGGGCGCACCACAGGGACGGGACGCGAGGCCTGCACCTCCGCCTCCGCCCCAACTGGCGAGGTTCTCCTACGGAGAGTTCCGAGTAGACCTCCCAGTTCTCCCCCATCGGCGTCGTCGTTGATAACACGACGTCTTGGGGGGGCCCCTGTGGTGAAATCCACCACCTCTTTTCAACAGCCCTTTTCAGGGCTACCAAAAAGAGGTAGGCACACCACAAAAATATTTACAAGACGTCGAGTTACAACTCCGTCAAACAAAATATTTCACCAGAGAGAAAATACTAAATTCTCTCCCAAAAGTGAAATATTAAAGATTAACACGCAAGGCGACCTCCCCAAACATTTACTGGGCGAGAGAGATACGACAAACATCTCGAGACAAGTCGCCTTGAATGAGAACACGCAAGGCGACCTCCCCAAACATTTACTGGGCGAGATAGATGCGACAAAAAGTTCGAAACAAGTCGCCTTGAATGAGAAACCTCAAACAGGAAAACTCAAGGCCGTTCAGCCACCCCCGGGGACCCCGTCAAAGCAACGGACGCAGGGAAACCACCTCGAAAAACCAACTCAGCTATCATATGCACAGATACTGGGAAAACACTGTGCGAACCAATGAGATTGCACAGTAGAATTAATGAAATTAAGCGGACCAACCAGGAGGCGGCAGGAGGCGGCCACCTCCCTATAAATACCCCGCTGGGAGCCCTCCGAATTTCATTCCAATCTCCGCTCTCGACGACGACACCTCCGAAGTACGAAGAATTCTACACGCTCCACGCTGACGAACCTTCTGCATTACGAGTTCATCTCAAGAACGGCTTCCTACTGCTTTCTACAAGCCAGACCTTCTCTCCACACAGATTTCGCATTGGCATCTACGAGTCCAGTGATTATTCATCCTGCTCATTGCCCAACGTAGTTCATCTGTTAGGACGCCACCCGGTACTTCTATCGATATTCTCTTTAGACAGTACGCCCGAGGGACGTTCCGAGCCGTGTCACCCGGATTACATAGCCTTAAGCTACCTTGGTCTACCTACGTCAAGTCAAACCTATATAAATCCACTACAGAAAGTATTTTATTTTTTTAGAAAGACATTTTCTATATGATATTTTATTTTAATTTTACATTTTATTCAGAGCTCTGATTTCATTTAAATTGCCTTTGCCTCATTATATACTTCGTGTAAGAAAACTCGTTTATTTTTTTCTTTTGCTACCTTAAACTTCTATTGAAAGAATTTCTAGGCTTCCTTTTTTTTAAATTTGCTTCCACTGCATTCTATTACATAACAGTTACCTTCCCAAAGGTTACATTTTAGCAATCTTCGCGTTGAGGGAAAAATTAGAACATGTTCTAATTTTCCCAAGTGAATTTAAAAATGCTCCGCCAGGATGCGCAATGGTCGAAAAAGCTGCCCTAGGAAAAAAAGCACTTCTTCACGTTTAGACATTAAAAATGCGGAAAAAATGCTAGTGCGATACGGCCTTTAGTAAAGATTCGGCAAAACAGTTTTCGATTTTTGCCAAACTATGAGAGGATTTGAATTTAGTGGAAGGTACAGTGGGAGTCTTTTATTTTATTTAGTGCAGTCTTCTTTTTCTTCCAAATAAAACGAGCAAGTTTCTAATGAGTCTCCCAAAAATCGTAGGTAGTCTGTCTTTCAATTGTAATATTTGCCTCTACTTCCTTAAATTATCAATATATGGGCCAAAATTATCAATAGATTTTTTTTCTCTCGATATTTACGAAAAAAAATATTACTGCGATAACAACTTTCTGATCCCCTAGTGCCTCGATGATCCTCTGGCTAACCAACCACGTTACCACTATACTTTGATCAAAGTCCAAGGTAAGTCTGTTATAACTCTAGCCTCTAAGGATATCAACGCTGCCACACATATCAATAGGTCATCAAATGAGGGAGCACATGGTCATAAGGTATACCTACACCCTATACAAGGGAAGTTCCCTCTACCATTAATAAAAAATTATAATAAATACAGAGGAAACAGGAAACCTCCTTTTTGGTTAAACTTTTCACTAAGTAATGGAAGGCAATAAGGAGACATGTAGCTAAGGACATAACTAATTAAACAAAAATATGCACAAGGGCATGCCCAAAAAGGTTGTGGGGTATCACGGACTTAGGTCGCCCCAGTGGTGCAATGGGGCCTCAATCAGCGCTACATAGAGAGAGGGGAGTGTGACAGTGCCATTAGAGATACAACTCGTACTAATAGTGTAATGTGCTATGTTCGGAGAAGATTAAGTTTCTGGTTCTCGGATCCTCATCTATCGCCAAACGCATCTGTAGTGGATTTATATAGGTTTGACTTGACGTAGGTAGACCAAGTCGGACATTTATATCCCGGTTATGCGGGTTGGTTTCTAGGCCACCCCCGCGAGGAATGCGGGCGGAGCCGCCAAGGTCAACTGATTTCGCGGGCTGAAAGGGTGGATAGTCCGTGTCGCAGCCGCGCGGAGCGCTAGGCTCGTGTACCAAGTGCTGGGTTCGATCAGTTTTGTACTGAGCCGTTTTGTAATATTCCGGCCTTAGATTTACATCTGAAAGGGGAATATATTGAGCTTGGTTGAGGTACTGAAAAGTATCCTCTGCTTTTTGTGCATTTGGAGTGTATTTGACACTCGGATCGACCGTGTGACCCTGCGTCGGATATCGTGGGTAGTCGGACAACTTGGTCGAATCGTAAAGATCGGCTTCAGAGCGAGTCTGAAAGGTTTGCTCGATCTTTTGTATAGGTGAGTCTTGTTCGAAAGTTTCTCGAACGAATACGTCGGGCGAGAAGGCGATCCGGACGTGAGGGTCGCGCCTTGCGCTGACGTTTGGTTCAGCGGACTCACCGTGTGGCCGGTAGGGCGCACTACGTTGGTCACTCGGCCCGGCCTTGCCGCCTTCCTCCTTCCCTTGCAAGGGGAAGTAAGAAGGCTGACGTTCCATCGAAATGATCGAGTTTTTGCTCGTTTCGATGCCTCTACGTGTGAAAAATAGAGGGTTTTGGAAGTGGACTCGCTTGCCAGAGCGTCTTTCCAATGCTCAGATGGCAGGGTCCTACCTCGCAGTCTTGATAAAGACTTCCGTAGACGGTAAATTAGAGCGGAGGAGCTGAGTAATTTACCGGCGTGCCCCAGCGGTCGATTACGAGCTTAAGGCTATGTAATCCGGGTGACACGGCTCGGAACGTCCCTCGGGCGTACTGTCTAAAGAGAATATCGATAGAAGTACCGGGTGGCGTCCTAACAGATGAACTACGTTGGGCAATGAGCAGGATGAATAATCACTGGACTCGTAGATGCCAATGCGAAATCTGTGTGGAGAGAAGGTCTGGCTTGTAGAAAGCAGTAGGAAGCCGTTCTTGAGATGAACTCGTAATGCAGAAGGTTCGTCAGCGTAGAGCGTGTAGAATTCTTCGTACTTCAGAGGTGTCGTCGTCGAGAGCGGAGAGTGGAATGAATTTCGGAGGGCTCCCAGCGGGGTATTTATAGGGAGGTGGCCGCCTCCTGCCGCCTCCTGGTTGGTCCGCTTAATTTCATAAATTCGACTGTGCAATCTCATTGGTTCGCACAGTGTTTTCTCAGTATCTGTGCATATGATAGCTGAGTTGGTTTTTCGAGGTGGTTTCCCTGCGTCCGTTGCTTTGACGGGGTCCCCGGGGGTGGCTGAACGGCCTTGAGTTTTCCTGTTTGAGGTTTCTCATTCAAGGCGACTTGTTTCGAACTTTTTGTCGCATCTATCTCGCCCAGTAAATGTTTGGGGAGGTCGCCTTGCGTGTTCTCATTCAAGGCGACTTGTCTCGAGATGTTTGTCGTATCTCTCTCGCCCAGTAAATGTTTGGGGAGGTCGCCTTGCGTGTTAATCTTTAATATTTCACTTTTGGGAGAGAATTTAGTATTTTCTCTCTGGTGAAATATTTTGTTTGACGGAGTTGTACCTCGACGTCTTGTAAATATTTTTGTGGTGTGCCTACCTCTTTTTGGTAGCCCTGAAAAGGGCTGTTGAAAAGAGGTGGTGGATTTCACCACAGGGGCCTCCCCAAGACGTCGTGTTATCAACGACGACGCCGATGGGGGAGAACTGGGAGGTCTACTCGGAACTCTCCGTAGGAGAACCTCGCCAGTTGGGGCGGAGGCGGAGGTGCAGGCCTCGCGTCCCGTCCCTGTGGTGCGCCCCAGCCTCGTCGGTTTCGACGAGCGTCGCGGGGCGGCCTTGGCCGGCCCGAGCTCTGCCGACGGGAACCAAACCCGCGAGGGTTTGGCCCGCGGCCGCGGCTGGGCTGTTGCGGAGGAGCCCGGGAGGTGCTGGGCTCTGACCACCCCGCGGTGCTCATCTCCTCCCAGCGAGGAACCGGCACGTCGCCCGAGGAGATCCACTGCCTGGGTACTGCTGGTAGCTGGTGAGCGGGCGGAGGTGTAGGCAGTGGCTGGGTGGGTGGAGCTGGTGGCTGGTAGGGCTGGGGCCTTGTCCAAACCACCTCCGTGGGAGCGTTTGTTGTCGTCCCCGTCTCTCGTTTTGGCGAAGGCGGTAGCGGGCCGAGCGGAGCTGGGAGAGTTTCCTCGGCAAGGAGGAACTCCTCGACTTCGTCTGTTAGCATGTTGTTCGGAGTAGAAGCTGCCATGGTTGAGATTGTTATGGTCTCTGGCTGTGGGGCGTTCTATATTTATACTTCCCACTGCTCCTACCCGAGAAAAATGGGCGTGGCTTGTTTCGAGCGCAGTTACCCACTTTCCGTCAAATTTGGTAGATGGGACGCGCCCTCTGGCGGATTTTCGGGGAGTTTTCTCCTTACTTCCTGTCTGATTTTGTAACAGAGATTGTCCTTGCGATACAGCTTCTTCCGAGTGTAGAGTATAAGCTGGCTTGATTTGCTGTTTGGGAACTTTCTTAGTATGTTCGCCAATTTGCACTGTAACCGAAAACTTATCTCTTTTAACTACTTTGAACGGTCCCGTGTAAGGACATTGGAGAGAGGTGAGCTTTGTGGGCACTCTGATATAGACATGAGTACATGTATCCAAATTTTTGGGCATGTTTACGGCATATTTCGTATTATTATGTTTAATATGCGTAGGTCGGAAGAAAAGAGGTTCTGAAATGTTCGTAGAAGTTACGAAAATGTCTCCTGGGAGAGGTACGTCAATCCCGTAAACTTTTTGGAAAGGCGTAGTTTCGGTCGCCGGGTCTACTGCCGTGCGCATGGCGAGTAGAACTTTAGGAAGTGCATCGAGCCAATTTTCGTTTTGAGCTTTGAGAGCTTCCTTCAAAGATCTATTCCTGCGTTCTACCATACCGTTTGTTGATGGTTTGTATGGTAACGTGTGAGTATGTTTTACTCCGAGACGTTCCATAATGGAATTGAACAGATCTGATTCAAATTGGGTGCCCTGATCACTCGTGATGTATTTAGGGACGCCCTTTGAAGCTACCCAAGTATTTATAAAGGCATTTGTGATTGTGGTTGTTTCGATGTTGTTAAGAGGGACTGCCTCTAACCAACCCGTTGCTCTATCAACCATCATCAAAATGTAACGTTTCCCTCCTTTTGCTAAAGGTAAGGGTCCAGTAATATCCACGTGTACGTGCGAAAATTTGTTTGCCGTTTCAAATTCGGAGTAAGGGAGCTTCACTGAGCGCGTGATTTTTGCTCGTTGGCAAGTTTCGCATGCTCGGACCCAGTTTGAGACATCTGCACGTAGTCCGTGCCAAAAATATCGTTGTTTAACTTTATACACTGTAGAGTGTATACCTGGGTGTCCCAAATTGTGAATTTGGCTTATTATTTCTTCCCTTATTTCGTTTGGAATATAAGGTCTAGGGTGTCCTAGGTCTAGGTTACACCAAATTTCTCCTTGAGAGAATTCAACTCGTGTGAGTTTCAATTTGTCCTCCGCGGTAGGGGGAGAGCGAATTTGTGAATTTGAAATGTGCAGTAGAAGATTGCATTCTATTGCGGCCGTAATTTTCGAAATTTCCGCTATGGGTGGACCCTCGTCAGTCTGGGTTGAAATCGATTTCGTTTGAATTTCAACCGGATCGAATGGTCTGGAGAGTGCGTCGGCGACGACGTTGCTCTCTCCTGAAATATGACGAATGTCACTCGTCATTTGAGAGATGTATGTTAGCCATCTTAATCTCATTTTAGAAAAATGAGCATTCTTTTTAAGCATCGTGCCTAGCAGAGGCTTGTGATCCGAACAAATATGGAAGGATCTGCCGTCCAAGTCGTTGTGCCAGTGAATGCACGCTTGGTAAACGGCGAACATTTCCTTGTCGAATGATGCTTTGTTCTTCCATTGTTCTGGAATCTCTTTGCTGAAAAATCCCAATGGTTGGTATGATTTCGAGCCATGTTTGTCTGTAATTTCTTGTTCTAGCGCCGCCCCGATGTGTGTGTCGGATGCGTCACAGACTAATCTCCACTCCGCTGTAGGGTGTGGGTGAGCAATGTTATGCAAGGTTGCTTTGATCATTGCTTGTTTTAAGCTGTTAAAAGCTTTTTCTCTCTCTGATGTCCATTCGATAGGTGTTCTGTCATTTTTTTTGTTTGACTGAATGGAGTCATACAGAGGTTGTGCCGTGTGAGCGAATTTGCTCGAGCATGCTCGGTAGAAACCACACATACCTAGGAATCTGCGTAGACTTCGTACGTCCACTGGCCTAGGAAATTGTTCTATGGCTTCTATTTTGTCTCGTTTAGGAATTATTCCTTCCTTTGAGATAGTGAAACCTAGGAAATCGACGGTAGGTTTCGAAAAAATGCATTTATCAAAACCTACTCGAAGTCCGTGTTCCCCTAGTTTGTCAAAAATTTGTCTGAGGTGGTTCATGTGTTCGGTATAATTCTTCGAAGCCACCAGGATGTCATCTAGATATACAAATGCGAAATCAAATTTTCGCATGATGCTGTCCATGTATCTTTGCCATGTTTGAGCCGCTCCGGCCAAACCCATGCTCATTTTCTTAAACTCATAAAGACCGAAAGGTGTAATAATCGCAGTTTTATGAGCGTCATCTGGGTGCATCGGAATATGATAATACGCTGATTTTAAATCTATTGTTGAATAGATTTGCGTATCATGCAAATTCGCTTGGAACGAGCGAATGTGAGGAGGAGGGTAGGCGTCTTTCTTCGTTTTCGCGTTGAGGAAACGGTAATCGCCGGTGATTCTCCATGACCCGTCTTTTTTTGGCACACAGTGTAACGGAGATGCCCATTCGGAATCCGATGGTGCAATTATGCCTTCTGAAAGCATTTCGTCAAAAGTCTTTTTGACTTGAGCCCGTTTTTCTCCTGCCATGGGTCTTGCTCGGAAGTGTACTGGAGTTCCTTCCGTGGTTATACGGTGGTAAACCCCGTTGTTCTTCCATTTACCATGAATTTTGCTCATTTTATCATTGTATTTGTTAATGATAGAGCGAATGTTTTCGTCCTCCGTGATTTGCACGTCCTCTGGTTGAGGTGTATTGTCACGGTGAGGGATAGTAGCTGCAATTTGTTCGTCAGTGAACTTTTTGTTCATGACTGCAGCTATATTTTGATCGGCATAGCACTTCATTTTATCTTTATAAATGTACTTGTGTTTGACCCGTATTCCGATATCCCAAGATTCGAGAAATGGGATACCTAGGATCGCTAGATCGACTTTCGTGATCATAAACTCGGTGGTCATGTCCCCGAGGACGATGTTAATTGTTGTGTCAGCTCGCCCTAGTGTATCTATAGGGGCTCCGTTAGCTGCTGTGAGCTTAACGTTGGACTTGAGAATTGTCAAGCCCAATTTTTTTGTGACATTGTGGGGCAGAATGTTCACTTCTGCTCCCGTGTCAATGAGAAATTCAGTGCCATTTAGTTTGCACTTGAAAAAGAGCCTTTTATACTCAGTAGACTGCCGGCGTATAGGCTCAGATACGCTGGCAGTTATTCGTTTTCCGAATTCTCTGTGTCGGAGGTTGGAATGGTACTTTCTTGTACCGACTGCTGAGTAATTTCGGTAGAAACCCGGGTTTTAGGCTGGCTTATAGTCGCAGCCTTTTTGCTAGTTTTGGAAGCAGTGTTTGTCTTCCAAGTGCAGTATTCTGGGTCTGCACATTTTCGAGTTTCGTTACCGAAACGTGCGTGGTTTCGACAGACGTAGGCCGTCGGTTTGTGAGGCTTACTCTCCACTGGTTGAGGTTTGAACTCAGCTTGTTTCGGGAGGGCCTTTTTGAAACCAGTATTTATGGGTTTCGGAGTAGATTCAACTCCTCGTATGTTCAGAGAAGTATTCTCTGCTCTGTACGCGTGTAGCGTATCAGCTAGGTCGAGCCGGGAGGTCGTGGTAGGCTGAGCTGCGACCATACCTCGTGCTTCGATGGGAAGAGTCTCAATCCACTTTTGAGTGATTAGAGCTTCCGAAAAGTACCCAACAGCTTTCGAGTACATCTCGTGGTACTTGGTGCTGGGTTTTTTGGCGAGAGATGCGGGGTCCTCGAGTGCGAGGAGCCTGTCCTGTAAGGACAACCCATATTCTCGTTGGAGGCGTTGTTTGGCCTCTTCGTAGGGAGCGTGGGGTGCCGTGAGGTAAGCTGAGTCGATAGCTTCCCTCATTTCTTCTGGTACCCACTTGTATATAGCTGAGAAGCATTCGTTTTGCGTTCTCATGTGTTTTCTCACGCAGTATTGATCGAATTCGGCGAGTGCACGATCAATATTCTTCTTTTGGAAGACTGGTTTTTGATAATCTCCCATCTCCTCTAAAAGTGCTTGAAAACCACCTTGTGTAGAGGGATGTTGCGTGAGATGTGGGGCGTAGAGGCCCGGCGGGGGTCGTACGCCCGCAGTGGTTCCCTGAAATCCACTAGCTTCATAAGAGGGAACGAAATGCTCCGTGTTGAGCCTGTTCAAAGGCGGGGTCACCATTTGTAGTGGATTTATATAGGTTTGACTTGACGTAGGTAGACCAAGTCGGACATTTATATCCCGGTTATGCGGGTTGGTTTCTAGGCCACCCCCGCGAGGAATGCGGGCGGAGCCGCCAAGGTCAACTGATTTCGCGGGCTGAAAGGGTGGATAGTCCGTGTCGCAGCCGCGCGGAGCGCTAGGCTCGTGTACCAAGTGCTGGGTTCGATCAGTTTTGTACTGAGCCGTTTTGTAATATTCCGGCCTTAGATTTACATCTGAAAGGGGAATATATTGAGCTTGGTTGAGGTACTGAAAAGTATCCTCTGCTTTTTGTGCATTTGGAGTGTATTTGACACTCGGATCGACCGTGTGACCCTGCGTCGGATATCGTGGGTAGTCGGACAACTTGGTCGAATCGTAAAGATCGGCTTCAGAGCGAGTCTGAAAGGTTTGCTCGATCTTTTGTATAGGTGAGTCTTGTTCGAAAGTTTCTCGAACGAATACGTCGGGCGAGAAGGCGATCCGGACGTGAGGGTCGCGCCTTGCGCTGACGTTTGGTTCAGCGGACTCACCGTGTGGCCGGTAGGGCGCACTACGTTGGTCACTCGGCCCGGCCTTGCCGCCTTCCTCCTTCCCTTGCAAGGGGAAGTAAGAAGGCTGACGTTCCATCGAAATGATCGAGTTTTTGCTCGTTTCGATGCCTCTACGTGTGAAAAATAGAGGGTTTTGGAAGTGGACTCGCTTGCCAGAGCGTCTTTCCAATGCTCAGATGGCAGGGTCCTACCTCGCAGTCTTGATAAAGACTTCCGTAGACGGTAAATTAGAGCGGAGGAGCTGAGTAATTTACCGGCGTGCCCCAGCGGTCGATTACGAGCTTAAGGCTATGTAATCCGGGTGACACGGCTCGGAACGTCCCTCGGGCGTACTGTCTAAAGAGAATATCGATAGAAGTACCGGGTGGCGTCCTAACAGATGAACTACGTTGGGCAATGAGCAGGATGAATAATCACTGGACTCGTAGATGCCAATGCGAAATCTGTGTGGAGAGAAGGTCTGGCTTGTAGAAAGCAGTAGGAAGCCGTTCTTGAGATGAACTCGTAATGCAGAAGGTTCGTCAGCGTAGAGCGTGTAGAATTCTTCGTACTTCAGAGGTGTCGTCGTCGAGAGCGGAGAGTGGAATGAATTTCGGAGGGCTCCCAGCGGGGTATTTATAGGGAGGTGGCCGCCTCCTGCCGCCTCCTGGTTGGTCCGCTTAATTTCATAAATTCGACTGTGCAATCTCATTGGTTCGCACAGTGTTTTCTCAGTATCTGTGCATATGATAGCTGAGTTGGTTTTTCGAGGTGGTTTCCCTGCGTCCGTTGCTTTGACGGGGTCCCCGGGGGTGGCTGAACGGCCTTGAGTTTTCCTGTTTGAGGTTTCTCATTCAAGGCGACTTGTTTCGAACTTTTTGTCGCATCTATCTCGCCCAGTAAATGTTTGGGGAGGTCGCCTTGCGTGTTCTCATTCAAGGCGACTTGTCTCGAGATGTTTGTCGTATCTCTCTCGCCCAGTAAATGTTTGGGGAGGTCGCCTTGCGTGTTAATCTTTAATATTTCACTTTTGGGAGAGAATTTAGTATTTTCTCTCTGGTGAAATATTTTGTTTGACGGAGTTGTACCTCGACGTCTTGTAAATATTTTTGTGGTGTGCCTACCTCTTTTTGGTAGCCCTGAAAAGGGCTGTTGAAAAGAGGTGGTGGATTTCACCACAGCATCATTCCAAGAACTCAAGAAGGGTGCGTTCCATCCGCCACTAGAGTGACGGATTGATGCGACCTCTCTTAAAATATGAGAATAGACCTTATGGTGGTATAGACCCTCTTAGAATATACCACGTGGTATAATTTACTGGTTGAGAACTGATGCTCACTAATAAATAGCTGCATTGGCGATTGAGGATGAGAAAAGAGAAATTAAAACAGGATGGTTTTTCAATGAATCTTCATATGAAGTATTCATTAGGTAATTTATTAACCCCCAATCAAAGATTGGAACAATTGGAAATAAACGGTTGCTCAAGTATGGAGACTTATACCAATAGGAAAATAAAATAGATATAAAAATTTGTGGCCCACGTTGGGGACTTAAATTGGGAACTAAGCCCTGGAAATAATAATTGGGAACTATGCCCTTAAATTAGTATACGTAAAATAATTTTAAAAAAAGGGAAAGGCCTGATACCATTGGTATGAAAATAGAAATTATATGAGGGGAAAAATGGAGAAATGAAAAGTCAAGAACCAATGAAATTATTTATGTACCCAAGGGATTATAATGGGTATTCCTTCTGGAAACCCGGGCCATGTTTCTTTTGAAACATATAGCCCTTAGAAATAGTGGACCTGGATGTACTATAACCATGCGTAATCCAGGAAACCACGCTCTGCTACCATATCACGGACTTAGGTCGCCCCAGTGTTGCAATGGGGCCTAAATCCACGCTACATAGAGAGAGGAGTGTGACAGTACCATAAGAGATACAAAACGTACTAATAGCATAATGTGCTATGTTTGGAGAAGATTAAGTTTCTGGTTCTCGGATCCTCATCTATTGCCAAACGCAACATTCCAAGAACTCGAGAAGGGCGCCACTAGAGCGACAAATAGACACGACCTCTCTTAGAATCTGACGGGAACTGTCACAGGGTGAACATGTTATCTCCACTTCACAGTACCCACCTTTTGGATTTGTTGACTAGGTAGAATCAACACAATTTTGCCCTTACACAAACCAAACCTTCAGCAAATTACAGTCTGATTTCCAAATTATAACCTCCAATTAAAGTTGTTTTGTACCCACTAAAGTTTGTATTGTAAACTTCCTTTTTTAAAGAGATTCCTCTATGACAAGTCGATACCTACCTACTAAAGTGTAGAAT
This sequence comes from Adelphocoris suturalis, assembly GCA_030762985.1. NCBI lineage: Eukaryota > Metazoa > Arthropoda > Insecta > Hemiptera > Miridae > Adelphocoris > Adelphocoris suturalis. Next base: position 105,484,866 of record CM061045.1, on the reverse strand, counting down.
GGTTTGCTGTCACCTCCAACAATTTATCTAAGTAAATATCGTGACAGTTCCCGTGATATCCAAGAGAATGCGCGTCCGTCGCTCTCACGCCGGACGTCATCCACGAGTTCTTGGAATGCTGCGTTTGGCGATAGATGAGGATCCGAAAACCGGAAAATCGTCTTCTCCGAACATAGCACATATGCTATTAGTACGAGTTGTATCTCTTATGGTACTGTCACACCCCCCTCTCTCTATGTAGTGCGGATTCAGGCCCCATTGCACCTCAGGGCGATCTAAGTCCTTTACAAGATCAATCGAAAAACAGAGAGCTTAAAGAAAACACAAAGCTATAATTGAGCTGTTCTTTTCTTTTGACAGACATTAAAATAGAGCAAGAATAAATTAAAATGATTCGGTTACACAAGGTTTGGTAGCTTGTGACAAAGTGGCAGTCTTCGGATAGTGCGTGAATTATTTTTATATTTTAGATTCAAATCAGTACCTATGTGTGGTGAACTCACCACATATCATCGGCCCTTTTCAGGGCCACCAAAATTGAGTTCACTCCTAAAACAAGGTAAATAAGACGTCAGGCTACCTCAAGACGAAACAAGATAAATCGCGGAAAAGATTATATAAATTACATAACCGCCGAGGCAATAAATTCGTCAGAAGGTAAAATACGACAAGCTAAACGCTCACTGCACGAGCGAGGCTAAGCAAGCCGACGATCTGACACACGAAAATTACCTTAAAACAAATGACATTGAAACAATAGCCAAGGGCAAAGAAAGCCACACGCGCTCTATCGAGAAGGGGGAGAAGAAGATGTTTCACCCCACGACTCCTCAAGCGCACTCGATCAAATCGAAACAGCCAAGCATCAGCATCCGGCTCCCCGACGAGTATAAATATAGCAGCTCTAACCCCTATATTTTATACCAATCTCTACCTCTGATCTTGAAGCTACCTTCCGACTCTTGAAGAACCTGTGCCTTCCAGCCTACTGCGATCGAAACTCCATTGGGATTGACTGAAAATGGAGCGAACACCTAGTTTTTGCCTTTTTGAAGGTATAAACGAAGCCAGTACGGCAGAAACTCCGGTTTCACGGCCTGCTGATTCTTACCAGCACAGCGACAGACAGGCCGGCGCCGGTGGGCGAGGGCACTCCCTTCCCGCGGAAAGTGCGGACGTAGTTCCAGCATTTTCCGCACTCGGCGCCGCCTACGCTAACGGGCAAGAGCAAGCCTTCTTCGCAGACTCCTCGCCGTATGGTTCACACGCCGGTCTCCTGACAAACACGAGCCCACCTCGACTTCTTGAAACACAGAAGGATCGAGCATATTTCATGGGACAATCGTACACATCCCCAGCGGATATAAGCTACACGGCCAACCAATATCAAACCCCTTCTGAAAGGGTCCCTTGCGAAATAAGTTCACGAGCGGAAATACGCCCATCCTTGCCAACTGGGTACACACGAGATAAGAGTCTTTTTCTAGACTCTCGAGACCCACTCAAACACGAAACAAAAGGTACTTTTCAGTGCTTTCAGACTCCAGTTTCGTACGGTCGTGAGTACACTCAACAAAAGCCCGGGAATTTATATTCCCAAATCGGAGAAACTCATAAAGATCAGCGTCGCGAAGACCTATCTGGAGAGGTATTACTCCACGGCTCACATACCCCATATCCTCCAGAGCACAAGGATATACAAGATAACAACGGTACTTCTTCGTACCTCTCACAAAAACCTTTTCAAGGGTCAAGCCCGTATAACCACATGTACAACGTGGCTCGTGATATTCCACTGGGAATACCGACTCCCAGTAAAACTTACATAAATCCACTACAATATGTAATTGCCCAATACTTATCAATATCATTGTACCTACTGGCCAAAACTAGGGACCTAGAAGTAGGTATTTGACTCAACTGAGGTTAAGTTCTGCTCACAGGCAAATTATAAGACAACAGTAGCTTGATTAGGTAAATTATGATGTTACCTCAAAAGCACGCACGAAACAAAGTTGTGGAAACCCATTTCACTGAAGAAAACGGAGGTTGATGAAGAATGTTGTCTATTTCCACGAAAAATAAACAGTTACTACCCAACTCTATATTTTTGTGGAAATCAAAACGTTCTCCATCAACTTCCGTTTTCTTCACTCAAAAGCACTAGGTATATAAAAATATAGGTATTCTTAAACAGCTGGAGTTATTAAACACAAAGAATATGTTGGTTCTGGTAGAAGTAGGTAGGTACCTAGGTTGTCTCAAAAGCATTCTTTTACAACTCTGTAGTTGACAACACACGGGAAACTAAAACCTACTAAATAACTGCTGTACCAGGGGTTACCTACCATCGGGGTTTATGAATAATGTTACTACTTAAGGGCAACTGCACCTGTAATGTCCCTTTGGGGCTTATGAAGGACAGTGGTACACAGAAGATTTGTCCAGAGAAACAGTCCCGAATCAGATCGGAATTAAAACAAGCTCGGTGAAGTTAGCAACGGTCCATAATTCCGTTAATAACGGACGAATTGCGTCCAAATTTCACACATACACTCAGCACCCAGACTGGCACCTCCGATTGAGGTCGGGCACGGCGTACCTACCCCGGGGGCGGCTGTGGAGGCGGCTGGGGGCGGTTTTACGCACTTCCGGGGGATGTGCCGCCAAAATAACAATCAGAATCGGATTCAGCACCCCAAAAAACCCCCATGGCACTATTTTCGTATTTACTGGCAGTTTTGGAGAAGGGGAAATTTTGGCATATTTATCCAGTGGGGCACGAACAAGCTGACTAATAGCATGATAGCGTCATACGTTAATATTGATCGAATTGAGACCAAATTTCAAACATATACTCAGCACCCAGACTGGCACCTCCGAGTCAGGTCGGACACGGTGTACCTACCTCGGGGGCGGCTGTGGAGGCGGTATTACGCACTTCCCGTGGATGTGCCGCAAAAATAACTATCAGAATCGGATTCAGCACCCCAAAAAACCCCTATGGCACTATTTTCGTATTTACTGGCAGTTTGGGAGAAGGGCAAATTTTGGCATATTTAACCGGCGGGGCACGAACTAGCAGACTGATAGCGTCATACCTCCAGCAACGGTCCGTGTATTTCCGTTAATATTGGTCGAATTGAGACCAAATTTCGCACATATACTCAGCACCCAGACTGGCACCTCCGAATCAGGTCGGCCACGGCGTACCTACCCCGGGGGCGGCTGTGGAGGCGGCTGGGGGCGGTATTACGCACTTCCTGCGGATGTGCTGCAAAAATAACTATCAGAAATGGATTCAGCACCCCAAAAAACCCCTATGGCACTATTTTCGTATTTACTGGCAGTTTGGGAGAGTGGGAAAACGGGGGCGCGAGTGGGGGCGGTTATGAGGACTTCCTATGAACATGACGCAATACCAACCGTCAGAAATCTACATATCTATTATCTGTGTTGATTCTGTTCACTTAGATGAAGGCGTACATTTTTCGAATTTATTGCAGGGGCACGAACAAGCTGACTAATAGCATGATAGCGTCATACCTCCAGCAACGGTCCGTATTTCCGTTAATATTGGTCGAATTGCGTCCAAATTTCGCACATATTATACTCAGCACCCAGACTGGCACCTCCGAATCAGGTCGGACACGGCGTATCTACCCCGGGGGCGGCTGGGGGCGGTATTACGAACTTCCTGTGAATGTGCCACAAAAATAACTGTCAGAATCGAATCCAGTACCCCAAAAACCCCTATGGCACTATTTTTGTATTTACTGGCAGTTTGGGAGAGTGGGAAAACGGGGGGGGGGGGGGGGGGGGGGGGCTATAACGACGAGTTATACCCTGCGAGTATCTTCAATTCAGGTATTGTTGTTATTTCATATCGATCCATATTATAGCTTTTAGCTTTTCTGTCGCAATATCGACCCTAGTGGGTCGATAATTCTTCACCTATCATATCTGATAATATACTCTTTCTTCTATGGTCGTCTCTTAGCTTACTTACCTCTAAGTTATATAATTAATTATTGACTACGTGTGTCTATGTGGAAGGTAGGATAACTGCCTAATTTATTTCGAAGCAACGTACCTATATGTCAGTGGACGAATAAAATTCTTCACTTATGAAATGTTGTGAAACCTAATAAAATTTTACGGTAATTCAACATTTATTCGTCATTATTCTTACCTCTAAGTCATAATCTGAATTATTATACCCTTTGTTTTCCTGTGATGCACGGGTGTTAACTGTGTTATAACCATCTAAAGTACATAATTGGCTCACTAAAATCCTTCACCTTGAATCTCTGAGAAAACTGTACTTTGTTGTCCGTAATTTATTACTTAGTGGTCGTCCCTGAAGGTTGGGAAATAAATTATAACCTTCGTGTTACTGCAATGAAGGATTTCTAGCAATTTAATATCTACTCAACGTTTGTAATTGGAAGTCGGGCACGGCATACCTACCCCTTGCTAATAATATATGTATTACTGAAATAAATAAAATTATATATTACATATCGCCCTCGTGTTGCTTAACTGAAGGTGTGCTAGCAATTGCGTACCTATCCAAAGTCTAGAAGGAGGGAAAAATAATAGCCTACCCTACGACACCTGTGACAACTATCCAAAGTAAGCGCTCTTTTTTGTATTTTTCCTAGCTAAGATTGAAAAAATATATATATATATATATATATATATATTACATATCGCCTTCGTGTTGCTTCACCGAAGGTGTGCTACCAATGTCATACCTATCAAACGCCAAGAACTTGGAAAAAAGGTATTCTCTTACCTACGACACTTCTCACAACTCACTAAATTAAGCGCTATTATTTTTTTTCTTTTTCGTACCTGTACGATTGAAAAAAGAAAAAAAAAATGAAAAATAGCTACACCGATCGCCAATTGATAATGTTGGCGTATTTTTCTTACCTGGAGATTCTAGCAGATCTTATAGCTTTTCTGTTGCTTCAATGATGGTGTTGCAGCAATATCGACCCTACATATTAAGTGGATGCCTACAATTCTTCACCTGTCATATCTGATAATATACTCTCTCTTCCCTGGTCGTCTCTTAGCTTACCTGGAAGTTGATAAATTAATTACTGCCTACGTGTCTATGTGGAAGGTATGATAGCTACCTAACCAAATTGAGGGATTTTTCTCTTTTGTTACCTAAGTAATTTAACAAATACACATATAATCTTCGTTATAAGAACTAGGAAAAAACTATTCTCTTACCTACGACACTTCTCACAACTAACTAAATTAAGCGCTATTCTTTTTTGTCTTTTTCGTACCTGTACCTTTGATAAAAAAGGAAAAAAAATGGATACATAGCCTTCGTGTTGCCTCACTGAAGGCGTGCTACCAAATTCATAGCTATCCCTTGTATTCAAGTAGGAATAAAATTTATTCACCTATGATATGAAAGTGAACCACATTTAGCGCAAATATAATTTTGTCGATCTTTCTCTTACCTGGAAGTTTCAAATGAAATTAGAGTGTGAGCCGAAACATTCATGCACCATCTATCTGACAACAACCTACTGTTTTTGCAGTTCCTACCATTGTGGAAGGGGTAAAAGATATTAATTTAGAAAAAACCATACAGTTTTCAAAAGATCTTATAATTGTTGGGGATTTTAGTATTTTCTCCATAAAAAAGCAATACAATAAACTGTAGGATCCATATAACATATTTCAATGTTCCCTCCAACATGTGAACGTACGTTTCAAATCTCGAACATGTGAATATTATAAATGGTATGTACAATTCTGTATACAAACTATGACATTCTGTAACATCAATGTTTAATAACTACAGATGATTTAAGAGGGTGACAGTATTTGTTGGTACTGCCACATAAAGGTAATACCCAACCTAAACATACATACAATCATTCATCATTACCTCACACCATATTAGTTGTTGCGAAATATACCGGTGCATCCCATGAGCAAATGAGTATATTTATGTTATAAGCAAATTCAATTAATTACCTAATTCCATCTCATTATTAATTACATTATTCACCTAAAAACATATCAGCGAAATGTTTGACAATCCATCAATAACTGCAATTTTGACCTTATTATTATAGATTAAAGCTCATCTATATACACACATTTCTTCTTCACAGAAAATATTTTCAATTGCTCCTAGTTGTTTGTTACAATCCTAGGTCTCACACCTACTTCAGTTTTGCGTCAAATTGGTAACTATACTAAATGTTTAATGTGCCTGTTGAACGTCCTACGGTTGGTACCAGTTTCCGGGTTCAGGATTGAGAATCCACATTAGATGTTCATTAGGTGATGACTTCGGGTTCGTCCCTGGAAATAAGTTATTCTACACATTATTGTTACCAACAACGCCTTTAACAAATAATTAACTAATCCAGGATCCGTCCTCTCACGAACTATATTGGTAAGGCATTGTGAATGTAAGGTCTTTGTGAATGATCTACATTTGTCCTTAAAATACAACGTGTAGAAAAGTTTTTTCGTAGTGTTACGCTGCTCATTATATTTCTATAAAAACCTATGTTGAAAATTCAATTTGCAGTCTTAGGAGTCACATCAACAGTGGTACCACTAATTAGCTAAATAATTGAATATTGTCACAAGAGAATTTAAGTTAATTATAATTTGAAGACTGCCTTTTATATATTGAATCATATAATTTGTAATGAGTACCAGTTAAATTTTTTTCTCTCCCAAAATAATGATGAATTTAGTTACACTTTACGAGTCATCTCTTGTTAGGAAATTGTAATGTCAGGAACACACAATATACACTGCGAACAACTGTGCTTTATTCATCACTTGTTTACAAACTGAATTACACATCAAAAACATAACCTGCTCATCATAAACTCTACTTGCATCAAGAAGTTATGCAACATGGAACAATATCCTACATATCTCCCCCCTCAATTTTTTTGAATAACAAAAAAAATAAGAAAAAACTCACTGAACAAGAACTGAAAAAAAAGCAAAATAAGATCTATGTACGTAGTTCACACTTCCTCAATCAACCTATGTACGGGTTTCTTCATCCAAGCAGGACGTTGGTTGTTCAAGTGTTCCTCCTGAATAGCAGGAGAAGGCTGATCAGACGAAGAAACAGCATCATCAACTTTGTCTGATGAATCTGAGTCTGAGTGTTGAGTGTTTACAGAATTGGTAGGGTCATCACTTTCAACAATGCTTACAGCTTCATTATTGACACCTGAGGGAATGTCTGCATGCCCATCCAATTGACCAGCAGGGTCACGCATTCTCAACTGATCCAGATGGCGAATCCAATTTAAGTTCAGCGATGGCACATAAACTCTACGACGTCGAGGCCCCAAATGTTGGACCACAGTTGCAGCCAACCACTTAGCACCTCCACAAAAATTGAGTGCCCAAACTGGGCTACCCAGTTCAAAATCTGCGTCTGTTACGGCAGTACCTCTATAGTTCTTTATCTGCGCCTTTTGAGATTGTTCCACCTTCGCCGAAGTTTTAGGAGGTCTAAGCAGATCCAACCGAGATCTCAAATGCCTACCCATCAAAGCATGGGCTGGAGAGACCCCCGTAGAACAGTGAGGAGTGTTTCTGTAATCTAGAAGAAAACGGTTGAGAGTAACATTGAAATCCGATGTTGATGAATCAGCCAGTGCACACTTCAAACTTCTCTTGACACTCCTAACAGCATTCTCAGCAGCACCATTCGATTTAGGATTAAATGGTGCGCCATGTTTTAAAGTAATACCATTGTGCTGCATGAATTTTTTAAATTCGTCTGAACTGAAGGACGAATAATTATCTGAAACGACTTCTTCGGGTAACCCAAATCGAGCAAAGATCTGTCGCAGGCAGCTGATTACTGTAGTAGTCGACATGGATGTAGTTGGGAAAACCTCTAACCACTTGGAGTGGCTATCAATAATTACAAGGTAATACTTGTTAAGAAATGGCCCCAAAAAATCAATATGTAAGCGCTGCCATGGGTTGGTAGGCCATTCCCATGGTATCAGGCTTTTCTTTGAAGGATTATCCTTCGTCGAATTGCAAGAATAACAAGATTTTATATGAGACTCAATATGGTCATTTAACTTTGGCCACCAAACGTAAGAACGGGCCAGTGCTTTGATCTTCACAATGCCCATATGAGATGAGTGTAGCTCGAACAGAACTTCAGTCTGCAGTGACTTGGGTACAACAATTCTATATCCCCATAATATGATATCCTTGGCAACAAATAACTCATCCTTCCTCTGGAAATATGGCAAAAGCTCAGAGTCTATCACAGATGGCCATCCGAATTTTAAATATGATATCACTTGCATCAGTAATGAATCTTTCTTTGTTGCTGATAGAATCTTATTGTAGTTCAACGGTAATTTATCATTCATGTCAAACACATAATGAATCTGCAAATCGTCTCCAGAATTCTGAGGGCAGTCAGGTAAAGGTGCACGAGAAAGCCAATCAGCAACATTGTCCTTAGACTTCACCCATTCCACGTTATATTTGTAATTAGACATAATCAAAGCCCATCGTTGAAGTCTATTGGCAGCACATGCAGGTATTCCATGTTTGGGACCAAAGATTGCCAAAAGTGGTCGATTATCATTGACAAGAATAAACTCACGACCGTAAAGGTATGTGTGAAACTTGGTAACACCAAAAATCAATCCAGCCGCCTCAATGTGTAACTGTGAATATGACCTTTCAGCCTGGCTCAAACTCCGGCTAGCAAATGCAAGTGGAAGCTCTTCTCCTCCAGGAAGTCGCTGAGAAATTACTGCTCCAAGTCCATGTTCTGATCCATCAACAAGTAGTCGAATTGGTAATTTAGGATCATAATGTGCAAGTGAGCGATGATTTTTTACTTTTGCCTTGATTTCGTTAAAGGCATTCTGGCAGTCATTGTCCCATTTCCAGGGAACACCTTTCTGCAGGAGTCTATACATTGGACTAAGAGTTTTGGCCAAACTTGGAATAAACTTAGCTAAAAAGTTTATAAATCCCAAAAAACTTTGTAACTCCTTCACATTATTGGGTTTTGGTGCCTCTACAACTGCACGAACTTTTGAATCTGTGGTGTGAATACCCTGCGCGTCAATGCGGCAACCAAGATATTCTAAGGAATCCTTTCCTACTTCACATTTTGTTGTGGACACTGTAAGGCCAAACCTTTTCATTTTTTCTAAAAATTTATACAAACGCTGTTCAAGTTCTTCCTTTGTAGTTCCTCCAATCAAAACGTCATCCAATAGTGCCACCACCCCCTCCATGCCATTGGTCAATGAATCAATGATCTTCTGAAATTTACTCGGAGCACATGCTACCCCAAATGGAAGACGAGAATATTGAAATAAGCCTTTATTCGTAGTTATAGTCAGAAGATCACGTGAGGACTCCTCCACTTCACACTGCTGGAATGCACTAGAAAAATCCAGTTTCGCAAAATGCTTGCACCCCTGCATGTGTTGAAACAAATCCTCTGGTCTGGGCAAAGGGTGTTGATCTATTTTTAACTGAGGGTTTAGTGTGAGCTTATAATCTCCACAAATTCGGACAGAACCATCTTTTTTTAAAACGGGTACAATGGGTGAACCCCAGGGACTGAAATCCACCGGTATGAGGATACCTTCAGCTACAAGACGATCAATTTCCTTATTAACAGCAGCTTGCAAGGCAAAAGGAACTCGTCTAGCTTTGATAAATTTAGGCTTTGCATCTTCAATCAAATCAAGTTTGACCTTGCCTTGGTTAAATTTTCCGAGTGTATCACTAAAAACCTCTGGAAACTTTGCCATTGCCTCCTGTAGCATATTTGATGAATCACAAAAATAAACTGGGCTAAGCAACTTCGAATCAGCTCCTACAATTCGAAAACCCAACTTGTCAAACCAAGAGCGCCCAAGCAAGGGGGGCCCTGTAGAGTCCACTACATAAAATTGAAGGTTATCATATCGGACTCCATTGTGTTCCACGTCAACAAAAACCATTCCTACAGGTTTTGCCTGTTCATCAAAATAGGAAACAAATGTCTTATTAGTTGGTAACACAACTGCCTTAACAAATGTTTTGTCAAAAATACGCAGCGGTACTATGGTACTTAAACAACCAGTGTCAATTTGAAATCTGATTTCAGGCCCTTGAACAACCTTCAAACTTACATGGTAACCAGATTCTGTGTCCTCAAAACCCTCAATACGATACATGGATTCAAAATCATCTGATAAGTCTTTGACAAAATGAGCTTTCTCGTCTGAACTAGTGCGATTCTTCGGAGACTGGTCAGTCTTACCTTGAATCATTTTCATTTCAGACGACTGATTCTTATCCATTTTATTTGGACAAACTTTGGCTAAGTGGCCCTTACAAAGACATATTTTACACGTGAAATTTTTAAATTTACATAAATCAGCATCATGATTCCAACCACAAACAGGACATCTCTTCCCTTCTCGAGCAGACATCTGTTTGCGTCCCATAAATGAATGTGTTGCGCCCCTAGAACGAATATGTTCGACAGGCTCCGCTTTTACTTGCACACTATTCCCAAGATTGTAATGGTTACAACTAGCATCTTTTGCAGAAGCTAACGTCAAAGCTTTATCCATCGTTAATGTACTTGCCTCCTCTTCAAACAACCTATCCCGAATCGGCCCTTTACCAATGCCTAAAACGAATCTGTCTACTAACATTCGGTCCAGATAGGCATCAAACTTGCAATCTTGGGCTAAATCTCGCACTCTAGCCGCCCACTCATTGAGTCCTTCCGTCGACTCTCTTTCAGCATTATAAAACTTGAATCGATTTGCAAAGATGGACTTAGTAGGGGAGAAATGAGTATCAAATAATGTCACAAGATCCGCATAACTTATAGTATCAGGTAACCTGGGAACTGACAGACTAGTCAACAACTTGTAAGCTTTTTCGTCGAGAGCATTAAGAAAAGCATCTCGTTTTAGTTCCTCATCTACAAAAAAATGTCTATTCATTTTGAAGAAACTGTCCATACGTGGCTTATAAATGGACCAATTATTTTCAAGAGAAAACTCACGCAGTCTGCCTACAATAGCCATGCCAACGTTATCTTCCATGTTGACGGGTACAAACGACCGAACTCTATCACGTAGATTCATACGATAACTTCACAGAACAAATCTAACAAATCCTCGTCGCCAATATGTAATGTCAGGAACACACAATATACACTGCGAACAACTGTGCTTTATTCATCACTTGTTTACAAACTGAATTACACATCAAAAACATAACCTGCTCATCATAAACTCTACTTGCATCAAGAAGTTATGCAACATGGAACAATATCCTACAGAAATGTTGAAACATTCATCCCCTCAGGAATGTCAAAATTCCATGAACTCAAGTAATTTCAATATTTCATGAGCTACAAATATGGGGAAAAAGCTTCCAAGTCCCGAAAACCCCCTCCCCTTCCCCTTAACACACCAACAACTTTCGGACTTTTTTTTAATTTACTTAAAACGTGATATCAGACTCCACAAAAACTACAAGTTTTACTTCGATATCTTAGAAATAGTGGAAACAGTAAGTTTTTGGAAAGCCTGTATAATACATCAATTCAATGCCAACAACAGTCTTCCTACAACATACTTACACAAACCACTTGAGTTCAAGAAATCACGAATATATTTTCCTCTGAGATTGATTTATCGGTTGGATCCTGTTTTTCTGAATCATATGACTTCAACTGAAGGCCACTATGTCAATGTCATCATGTCTAAAGATGTTACCACGCATCGTTCCTGCAACAGAAAGAAGAGTTACTCCCCCCCCCCCCCCCCCCCAACTCCACCACCACTCCCTCTCAGAGGGTAACTCATATAGACGAGATAAGGAAGGCTGATGACCATGGGAAAACTGTAGGAACAAGTTGAAATTTGGAACCACTGATCCATTAATGATTTTAAAAGACGGTCTCCCAAACCTCCCATAAAAACCGTCCCTGACCACACCGTAAAGCAGTGGTAACCGAATAACTGCTTACATGCTTCATCCTGTGATGCTGCATTTGATGGGCATTATTACTCTAGGCCCTGAAAAACGTATAGACATGGACCATGTAATTATTTGTGGGTTTTCAGCTGTAATGCTCAAGTAAAGGAAAAAAAACCAGTCTCTACCTCATTTTGACTACAAACGCCTCATTTATACCTGCTTGATTAACAAGTCAAAACGACTGTGCAGGTTGATATTGGAGTTATTTACACCTGCTTCATTAACAAGTCAAAACGACTGTACAGGTGATTTTGAAATTGTTTACACCTGCTTCATTAACAAGTCAAGACGACTGTACAGGTTGATTTTGAAATTGTTTACACCTGCTCCATTAACAAGTCAAACCGACTGTACAGGTTGATTTTGAAATTTTTTTTTAAACCTGCTTCATTAACAAGTCAAACCGACTGTACAGGTTGATTTTGAAATTATTTAAACCTGCTTCATTAACAAGTCAAACCGACTGTACAGGTTGATTTTGAAATTATTTAAACCTGCTTCATTAACAAGTCAAAACGACTGTACAGGTTAATATTGGAATTATTTAAACCTGCTTCATTAAACAAGTCAAAACGACTGTACAGGTTGAGTAACGAAATTATTTCAGGCGTTGGGAATCCAAACAAGGTACATGCAATTTTGTAAATAAATATACTGGTCCATGTAATTAAACACTACCATCTGCCTTCCTTATGTTGCTATTATGAGTGCTTTATGATTGAAAAAAAGTTATTTTGTTATCTTTAAACATTGTCTGATTGACAGCGGTATTCTCGATATTCAATGCATAGGATGCAATAGAATGTAAAGCTAGAGAATCCAACTTTATCCTGGTCAATAACTGACTTCGTTATTCTCTCGTGACAACTGATATGAGTCCAACGTTGACAAATGTCACATTGTACCCAATTTCCGGCAGACTGTTGGAAACAGAGTAAGCAATATTCAACTACATCATCTGAGCCCTTAAGAAGGATGCTCAGAATGTCAGACCTATATTCATCAGCATTAAATTGTTCATTAAAAGTTGAACTGTGAAGTACATGCTCAACATATTTAATAATAAAAACACCACAATTGTAACTGTCCTTCTGTCTAGGCAAGTGTTCCACAGACATTATTCGGAAAGGAAAACACGTTGCAATAGGTCGAGCTTTATTGCTTAAAGCTAGCAAGCTGTTGTATTTAGCTACAAATTTGTCAAATTTATCTTTCATAAGCAGTGTTTCTTTCACTAGTGCACCACTGGGATTGTAATATATGAATAACCTTTGCATCACATCTAAGTGAATTATTGACCAATGTATTCCATGTTCATTAATGGGGAAAAACAAATGGTCAGCCCCTCTCATGTCAGGTATGAATGTTAACTCAAAATCTCTATTATCCCAAATGATCGCAGTAGACACCTCACAATTAAGTGCTACCATTTTTTTATTACTTAAAGTCAATTGAGATATGGTTGCATTAATAACATCACTACTCAGCCAACTTTCTTCCGTCGTTTCATGTAATGTGAGGGTCGACAAGTCGGAAACTTTCAGGTTTTGCATCAGTAGATTTCTATAAGCCATCTTAACTACCACTACATTTTTTATTATGTCCCGTGATGACATGGTCAATGTTGTATAGTATTGTACATCGGACACTAGTCCGTTAGGAAGTACTTTCAGTGGTTGTAAAGACGTTATTGTAGGGAAATGTTTTCTAACGAACGATTTAGCAAAGTAAGAAAACGGCCTTTTTACCCGTTTACGGCCCCATCGTTCAATCGGATTAGAAGCTCGTAGCTGGATCAGACTGCTTTGCGAACCATCAGAATCAAGCTCTTCACAGTCCTCTTGTGAAGTAGTTGCAATACGAGATGTTGTATTACCATGGAATTCTTTCAACACTGTTGCACAATCGTATTTCATAGCATTTATTCGATCAAGTTGATAGCGATCGCTGCTGTTCATAGGCCCATCCAATTCGTTACCTACTGTCAAACAACTGGAATAGCTTCCGTAATCCAGCCCTATCTGTTGTGCTGTACATGTTTCTTTGTTGAAAGAATTCATTTTCTTGCAAGTACTCCTGTACGGGGGAGGATTAGATTTTAAAGGTTTAGCTTTGTTACTACTTTTCCTAGGGGTACTAGATTTAGGAATACAAAACAAAAACTCTTTTGAAACACTCAAAACATGAGTTCTGATAATACGTAGAAACCTTGACATTTTTTATGCATAACCTTGTCCATTAAATTGTTTTTAACTAAACCCATAAAATTTTCAACTACCCCATTGCTACATCTCTCAATTGAGAAATCGCTAGGGCAGGATTTAACACCAGCCCACATAGGATAAAATGTGAAATACTTTTGAACAAGGGTTGAGAGTAGGTCTGGATCATAATAATCATTTTTCTCTCCGGACTCTTCTTTTATAAGCAGCCCCTTCCTTCTTTCTGCTACCAACATGAAATGGCGAAAACACGAAGAATGTTCTAGGGTTGTTGGACCATTCAAAGGGGGTGGTAACACGTGGATGCTGGACTTGAGCTCAGCGATTTCATGTTCCTGTGGACCACGGATAACTAAAATCTGTAATTGTTGTAGGCTGGTCAATACACAGTTATTAACATGTTCAGACAAAAGCACAACTGCCAAATGGTCAATCCAAAGAGATGCATGCCAAATGCATTGAATATTAAACAAATTTGCCATACCTTCCTTAATCAAAGACCTAAAACTCGAGTTACGGTTTACCTTTTTGTTATCAATCACCTCTACCATATTTTTCATCATGTGGGCACAACATAATTTCACTATTACGGGCAACTCAGGGGAAGCTACTAACGGAGCTCCTTTAATAACAAATTCATAGCATTTATTGAGGTACGAATATGTTGTCATCAAACCCCATGAATTCAAAACAGATTTTATTAGAGCTCGGCTCCAGTCTACTACAATTCTATCAAAAAGAGGCCACCTATTGTGGTACAAGCAGAAGGCTTGAAATTCTGAAAGCCACTTGCTAATGCTACAACTGTCCTGATTGCACGAGATTCGCTCAAAAACAGGAAATGGCTTATTCAACCCGTTCCCAAGATGGATGACTCCAGCATAATAGTAAATCTGTTTTTCCATTCCATCCGGAGAACGTACAACGCTACCAGTTGCATCGATATGGAGATCGAGCCAACCATTTCTGTCAAGAGAGGTTAAAACTACTTGCAGTTGCTGGATGCTCATGATCTCAACAGTCAATGGATACGCAACACTATGGATGAAACGGTGGCCACGACTGTCATGGGATTTTTTCATATAGAGAACATCCAGGAAATCATCGGTATCTCTATCTCTTTTGCTTAAACTTTCCGCTCTCACGTGTTTCAATACTTCAATAGTTCTCACACCATCTGCATTACCTATTTCTAGTAAAGCATTACGGCTAGCATTGACGCATTCACTGTGCACCATGGTAGGCGTTTGTTTTTTAAGCTTTTCCTCAACTATTCGTCTTTCTGATGCTCGCAGAGGTCTGGCAGCCATGTTTCCTGGCTCGTGGCAGAAATGCAACCCATGACTGTACACACTCATTTTCCTATGACTTACACTCCGTTTCGGTTGTTCTATGAACAATTTAAATGATTTACACAAAGGATGAGAGCAATAACCGTATAAAACAACGTTTTTAATGTAATTCTACGGTGTTTAATCATAGGGGTGCATGTGTTGTTAACAACACCAAAGTATGCAGCAAGAAAGAGTTGATAAACTCCTGCCTTAAGATTTTGCCCATCCCATATGTCATTCCAAACAATGGGTGGTATCTCGACACATCCTTCATAATGACTGCATTCATTGAATTTAAACCGTCTTTTGCAATCAAGCTTATTGATCAACTCATCAGTCCATTTATTTAACTTACCAACTGGTACGACAGTATTGTCTTTCTTGATATCCTTTAACATCAAAGATGCAGGACCTACTTCATTCTCACTGTCGGAAGAATTCAGAATGTAACCAGGATCACAAGGGCTACTTTCGAAAAATCTACAGCACTTCATTTTCATCAATTTCCTGTTTTTAATGGTATTGGCAATGTTAGTTAACGTGCACAGTTCCCCATACACGGAATTAGGGGGACAATAAGTTTGTTTGAAATACTGTATCCAGTCTTTCTCGTTCCCTACCATGTTAATAGCCTCATTTAACGTGATCCCAGGGTTCTTAGGTTTGTGAGCAATTTTATCAACAACGCTAGGGACAGATGACTCTAACTATTATTATGGAACTTAACCCACTTCTTGGTCTTCCTTCTAAACGCATATGAGTCTTGACCGTACAGGATACTACTTACACGTCCCACGGTAGGATTACTTATAGGAAGACTTAGAAATTCTGCGACTGACATACGAACGTCGGAGAAATGAGTTGAAACCCCCACCAGGTCAAGGCCACTTGCACGTCCCTTCATTATGTACTGGTATCTGTAAATCAAATCAAACATAAGTACCTATTGTGTCACAGTATGTAACTAGTGTTGTAAGATATTTACAAATAAGGTATACTTACTAGTGTGTGGAGATACTACTACGTAAGTTCTTGAATGTAGAAGTACGATGTAAGTAGCACACGTTTTAGAAAAACGTTGAAAACAAAATGATCTTCTCCAGGCAGCCACTCCAAAGTAATATTATCAATAATTAGTATTAACAACCATTAATCACAAATGTGATGCCATGAATGTTATGTTACCGAAGTTATAACTTCAACAATAAATTTGTGAACTAGGTACGATATCTACAGTAGATGGCTGATGGAGTAAGAAGCAATAATGAAAAATTGTAATTATTAAATACAACCAACTGCCATAGACATTGAACCCTGGATACTCAACACATACCCGTGAGCTATGACGACATAAAGAGCATATCCTTTCAACAATTACTTTATTTTCCTAAAACTCTAATTATATCTCACAACGATTTAAATTTGAGATAGTAATTCAACACTAAACATTATTTGTCCAGTTACTACGGAACACAGGAAACCGTTGTTTTACCACACAATATATAAAGAGAAAATTGTCCCTTTTTGATGTTTTTATTTTGAGTAGGAAGGGGATGGAAGTAATGGATTCAGGAAGTAAATGGATCACTCCTCGTTGACGTTGCTGCGAGGGTAGTCATAACTCAGACCCACCATTGTGAGACCACCACTACATTACCTACACGAACGGAGGTGGTATCAACGCTATGTTAAAACGTGATCATTACCATATAATACATTCTGGGAAAACATACTTCAATTTTTCCTGATTTTAGAAATAAATAAATGGTACTTGGAAATGGCCCTGTCTTGTGAAATGGTAGTTGTCAACTTGCATTAATCACAGTGTGTCAGTGTGGGTCAATTTTTGGCCTAATTATCATCACAATCCCTACATCAATCAATAGCCAATCATTTCTTATGCATGGAAATACCTCAAATAATTTTTTGGAATCTGAAAAAAATTATTACTCAACATTCCCAAACATTACTGAATGTAAATGTAACATATTTCTGCATTTAACATGACATTTAAGTAAATATTGAAGTAAATGTAAAAATCAAAGTATTATTTAAATTTAAATATTTCAAAAATGATTTGAATTTAAATATTTAGCAAATCATTTTAATTTAAATATTGTTATATCTATAAACACATATAGGTAAATATCCATAAAAAATGTAAATATCCATAAAAAAATTATAAATATCCATAACTATATTACTTCAATATTGTTACATTATCTACATTTAAATATAATAAATGCTGTCATTGTCCCTCTACCTAATGAAGTAACCCATTCCAGTGTCGTAACCCATGTTGCAGTGTCCTTTTGAAACCCCTATTTGTTTATCGCTAATGACCCTTCCGGTTGATACGCGGCTTAAATTCTAAAAAAAGTCCAGTCATGCAGCATGACCCCATGAGCGAATTTTTGAAGAAATCTTCGATATTTCAGTCGCTATTGATCGTGTAGAGAAATTTTAGTTTATGATTTTGGTAGACAAACATGGAATCAAATTCTATCTACAGCATGGTTTTAGCCTTAAACAGCATGGTTCTAGGATTGGTTATACAGGGATACTTCCATAAGAGTAGTTTAATCTGAATTTGGACAATGTTTCATGCAAATATTACCGATTTTTACAACTAGCGAACAGCATTATTTCGATTTTTGACTGATTTTTCAACTTTGAAATTTTTGAAAACTTGATACATATTCTTATAGGAAATTTTACGCTGATTCCGAATATACCACATGTTAGTATGCTGAAAAAATCATTTCGCACAACAAATCGCAAAAAACAGGCTATTTTGAAATTTTTGACTACATTTTTGAAAATTTCAACCCGAAGATGTAATCCGATCATGCTGGCCAACGAACTTTAACTTTCGTTTTGTGTCCTTAACATTTTAAAATTTGTTTGAAGTTTCTAGCACAATTCTACGGACAGTTATCGTCTGGAATGACACATACATACATACTCGTACATATATACATACATATATACATACATACATAAAAAAATGCGTTAAACTTCAGAATATGATTCAGAATAGCCTGAAACGGATTTCTGCATAAAATTTTTCAAAAATTCACATTCTACAAATTTTGAGGCGAGAGCAATAGCTTGATTTTCTTCAAAATTCGCTAAAATAACTGTTTTCTATATTCAATTATTATCTATACCTCATAATTTGTAAATTTTCATAAATGTCGGAATTACCAATATTTCTGCATTTAAAGTAATATTTAAATATATATATATATATTTTTTTTTTTTTGTGGATAATAAATTAAGCCTTGTCTCAACCGGAGGGTCACTAGCGGCAATCAAAAAGGGGTGTCGAAAGGACAGAGTATTTAAGTGTAATAATTTATATATTAATATTTTTTTAAAGATTCAAGCCACATCTCAAGCCCCTCGAGCTACCCGATTGACAACTATTCGGGCCCTCCTTGGGAGTTGGGCCAAGGATAATTTGTATTCTATCATTAACATTTACTTCTTATAATTATATTATGATTTTATATATATATATATATATATATATATATATATATATATATATATATATATATATATATATATATATATATATATATAGTAATGTTATATATATTAAATTTAGATATTACTATTTCCAAGTTTCCCTTAATTTAGGATTTAAAATGTCCAATATTTTTGAGTTTGAAATAATATTTAGATACCTATTAAAATTCGTATAAATATTTCTAAATTAAACAAATATAAAAACGATTTAAACTTAAAAATTCTGAATATTATTAATTTTATTTATTAATTATAATTACGAAGAAACCATCAACATCCTGACTCCATGACTAGTACCACTAAAATGCATTCCACTTGCTGTGACACCTGAATCGATCGCAGCACTTACTGTGGTCGCTTTTTTCCTCAGTAACTCATAGATTACCTTCGTCATGATACTGTTTCCCTTTCATCCATGTTGCGGTTCACTGACAAGTTTTTGGTGTTGGCGGGAACCCGTTTTCGCGTTCTCCATCTTCTTTTTTGTTAGGAATCCCACAGAGTAGTCAGCTAGTCAGTTACCCCACAGCACAGACCACAGAGTACAGTCAGTGTTAATTCCCAAGTTTAACCAATTCCATCTTTTATCCAACTCACCAATTATGGTATGTACCTAATCAATAGTGTTTCCATTACAAACTTCGAGTTACTACTACTATTTCTTTGAGTAGGTATGCGATTGTCGAATCTGTGCAGCATAAACTGATGAGGAATATAGTAGTGAACTTTAGCACCCAGCATTGTAAGAACATGAACATTATTGTTTCCCCTTCAAAACCCTTCTGAGTGCCTGTGTACAGTGCCTAGTCGGTAGTCATGAAAGTAAACATTATTTTGTATTGTGGACAAATCATTCAGGTATTCCAATAGGTAAATCGTTAGAGTATTCCAAACATATCTAATCAATCTGGTCCTAAGTTTATTCAGTGAGGTCCAAGATACCTCATCCCCCCCCCACCCCCCACCACCACCACCTCTCATCTCTGAGAAAACATTCCCTTTGGGTAAGATTTGAAAAATTTCAAGTAGCCTGTGATTTGAATTAGTGTAATTCACACATATTTTAGCAATCAGGTTCGCAGTTTATTCAGTGATGTCCATGATACACCATCTCCCCCCTCCCCCAAAACATCCCCTATGGGTTAGATTTGAAAACTTGAAGTAGTCTGCGATTCAAGTAAGAGTACCTATTTCAAACATTTCTTACCAATCGGTTCCAGTTTATTTAGTGATGTTCAAGATTACCCCATTCCCCCCCCCCCCTCCACTCCCAAAACACCCCCTATGGGTCAGATTAGGAAAATTTTAAGTAGCTCGTGTTCCAAGTTAGAGTAATCCAAGCATATTCCCCATCTCAGATCCCCGGTTCTTTTAGTGACTTCCAAAATACCCTTTTCACCCCCTCCCCCTTAGAACACCCCCATGGAGCAGATTTGAAAAAATTTCAAGTAGCCTGTGATTTAAGTTAGAATAATCCAAACATATTCGATAAATCAGATCCCAAGTTCGTTCAATGGTGACATAGATAGCCCCATTTCACCCTTCCCCCCCCCCCATAAAACAACCCCTCTGGCTCAAATTTTAAAAACTTCAAATAGCCTATAATTTAAGTTGGACTGATACAGACAATTCCACACTTCATATCAGTTATCCAATGACAGCTGTAACCGTGGAAAGCGGAGAAACATACGGACAGACAGGGAAAAATGTAGAAAATGGTACCAGTCGGCTACAAATAGCATGAAACGGAAAAGAAACGCGAAATTTCGTGATTCTAATCAATGTACAGATAGATATACTTACGATTTTATTAATATAGAACGGTAACCCAAAAGAACGTTCAGAAGAACGCCCAAAAGAACCCCAATTTCATTTGTCCGAACATCAGATCACCAGTTCGTTCAGTGATGACCAAATTATTCCATTTAACCAACACCTCCACCCACCCCCTCCTTTTTTTCTTTACCACAAACACCTCCGTATGGTTGAGCTTAGAAAAAAATTGTATGGCCTGTGATTGAGGTTGACGTAATCAAAACATATTCAGCCAATCAGATCCCCCATTTGTTCAGTGATGTCAAAGATACCCCTTTCCGAACCCCCTCCCCCGAAAACACCCCTATGGGTCGGAATTGAAAATTTCTAAGTAGGCTGTGGTTTTTTAGAGTTATTCAAACATATTTTATCAATCAGGTCCTCAGCTTATTCAGTGATGTTCAAGATACCCCCATTCCACCCCCACCCCTTCCTCAAAATACCCGTTATGGTTCAGATTAGAAAATTCAAGTAGTTTGTGATTCAAGTTAGAGTGTTCCAAGCATATTTAATCAATCAAGTCCTCAGTTTATTCAGTGAGATTCATTTATACCCCCTCCCCCCCAATAATCTAAAACACCCCCTTCAGCTCAGATCTGAAAAATGTCAAGTATCCTGCGATTTGAGAAAATGGTACCAATCGTCTACAAATAGCATAAAACGGAAAAGAAACACCAAATTTCATGATTCTAATCAATGTACAGACAGATATAGGTAGGTACTTACGATTTTATTAATACAGATTCAGAGCACTCAAAAGCCCGCTGAGCCAGTAAAAAAAAAACCCCCAAGACAACAATTTATTAATCGATTTTTTGTGGACTAAATTAATGATCCAGTAAGGCTCCCAACTTGTAAACGAAGCTTTACAAAACGAAAGATTGCCATTAAATTTTCCAGAAGGTACCTACTCTCTTTAAAGATGTTGTGGCTCAACTGGGAATTCGGAAAACGCGCATCACGGCTCTACACCCACAGAGTGATGGCATAGTTGAAAGATTCCATCGGACTTTGTATTTTAATTTCTCTTTCAGTCCCCCCCCCCCCCCCCCTTTGGCCAACGTCGGGGTGTATCACAAATGAAGCATGTAGGGGATATTGCTTGCTTCACTCGATTGGTTTAACTGGGTACCTACGTTTTTTATGGATTAAGACAGAGCGGGCAAACATGACTATAATTAACTAGGTATTTTGTGAATACAAATCATTCAGGTATTCCAATAAAAAATCAGGAATCAAAGATTATTAATGCAATTTACTTCATACTTTTTTGAATATTCAACAATACTCGGAACTATACCACATGAACGAATAGACTGGGAATTCTGAGACTTTTGATTTGAGGGATCTCCCTAATTTGACTGAAGAGATTAGGTAATGCTATGAAAATGTTAGGTACCTAATTATAGATATGGCAACTGCAATGAATTATTTAGATTTAATGAGAATAGGATTATATTATTATGTTCTCATTTCACAGTGTTATGTTGTCATTTATTAAGTAGTAACAGTTAATCTGTGTAGAAGGGGTATCAAAAACAGGAAAACGTAGTGTAAATAATATTTTGTAGTTTTATATATTAACTTTTTTTAACCTTCCCTCGACCAACTCTCAATTCACATTTCTCATTACTGTTGAAGGTGTGATTTTACACTAGACCATTAAAAACAAAAACAATGAGTGCCTACACTAAAAGTCGCGTTTTATTCAATGTAAATATTGATTTTGTTTTAGGGAGACGACGATCCGTACGTAAGAAGAATGGCGCAATTCTTCAGGAATGTCATGGATGGACGCGACCATCGTGGTGGTCCCGTGGCCGGGGGAAGCCACCAAGGTCCACCCCCTCACCACCCTCCATTCCATCCGTATGGAAGGGGAGTGGGTGGCTGGGCCCATAGTGGCCCCCGGTTCCGGGGCCACCAACGTGGTGGTCCCGGGGGCCGAGGCCTCCAACGAGGGGGTCGGCGAGGCCAAGTAACAATGAAAAGAGTATTCGCAAATGGAGAGTGGCAGTGGTTGAGAAACCCTGCCACTCTCAACGACGTCCGTATCCAAATCCAGGCGGATATGCGAAAGCCAGGTACATAGTTGTGTAACCATATATCGTTGAACGTTATTACGTTTATGCAAAAATTTATTGTGTATTGCCTGTAGATGTTCATTATGGCAGACATGTAGATTCAATGAATACAATGTTCAAACATTTATCTGTTAGTATAATAGTACATCAGTGCGGGGACGTATGATTTTCATTTCATTTTCTTCTTTCTTTGTTGTAGAACCAGAGTAATTCGCTCAGCAGAGGCTGAAAGAAATTAAAAGAATCCTCAAGGTCTCCGAAAGGGAGGCCTTATCAGTCTTGGCTGGATTGTAGTAAGTACATACTCAATTTCGGTTGGTGATAAAGGTAGATTAAATAATTTCCCAACACCTCTGCTAGAATGCGAGCATCTTCGCTAATGGGGCTCCGAAATCGAGAAGCTCTACGGACCTTACTGATTTGCACTTCTTTTGATATAAGGGCAGTCGTGACTTGAACTTGTTTTGATCATTGTGGTGGTTATTTGTTTGTTTGTGTGCTTCTTTATTATAACAGTAACATAATCCTCATTATTGACCAGTATTGATGAAATCAATTGTACAGTGAAAAGGGGTGACACAAGATATCAACAAGGGGAAAGTCAGGTCAACCTCCATGCTCCTTAGATCCTTTGCCCACCAGCGCTCCTAGCAGCAGACCTTGTTATTTCTGAGCCCCATAGTTTGGTGTTTAGTACTTCAACGTACATTTCACTATAGTTATATATTGATAACATTGTAGTACCATTTTCATTATTTTTACAATACATTTTGTTTGATATCAACAGTTCCATTTTTTTTCGGTGTATAATAAGCCACTATGTATTGTGTTACAGCGGGGTGCCCCCTATACAATATAGATCAGCGAAGGAGTTGAGAAGGAGGATAAAGAAGTTGAAGGTACGTTTGATTACTGTAGCTAGTTCATTTTTAAGTAGACTTATTTTTTTCACAAGCAATTTTAAATTACGTATGTTATTCGATGGACTTGCTGAGTGGTACAGTGTTGCCCGACTACTGAATTGTTGGTAACAGTCTTTTTGGTCATATGCAACAAACAAAAAGATTTACAACAACCGGTGGGGTGGTCTGTGGAAATTATTCTCTTAGTATTAAGCAAGACCATCCCATACCCCCATTTAAAATTTGTATTGCCCTATCTCTCGAGAGAGTTCCACTGTTAAATGCAGCCCATCTATATTCTTTAAGGATAGGACAGATACACAAAAAATAATAGCTGAATGGGTAGGTGAAAAAGCTTTTTTAAAAATAATAGCTGCACAGCTTCTACACTAGAGTACTCCATATATCCCCAAACCTGCGCACCATACGCTAAGATTGCACGTACTATAGCATTAAACACCTGGAGCTTGGCCTGCAAAGGAAGGCTAGAACTGCCCAGCGCATTACCCCAAACATAATTCATAGTGAACTTTGCCGATTTAGCCTTCAGCTGGAGGTGCTTCGCAAATGAAAGTCTGGGCGTTAATGTCACTCCTAAATACGTATACTTAGAGACAATATCAATTGCATCACCCCCCACCTTTATAATCCCATTTTTTCGGTAGCTCGCCGCCTTCCCCCATTTTGGAAAATGAGAATTTTGGATTTCATTAAATTTACAATTAGCCCCCACCTTTCGCAATAGGCTTCCAAAACATAACTATGTTATCTCCTCTTTTTTGGTTCAGATCGCTGCAATTCTTCTGGATTTTCGGCCACTATCACCAAATCGTCCGCATAAAGTAGAATCTTGACTGTCATTGCAGATTCCCCAACCCTCACCCCATTTTCCAGCTCGTCAACCAAATCATTGATAAATAAAGCGAACAGAAGGGGGGATATCGGACAACCCTGCCTTACACCACAGTATTGGCCTGATGATCTTTCACCGTTTTGAAACCATGATAACTTCTGCAACTTTCCAGCATCATGGTACCTACTTATTTCAATCTCAGTTATGCAATCAAAGAGAATAACATCATTCTCATGCCTTTATTTGGGAGATGCTTTTCTAATTTTTACTGTATCAAGTATCCTAATATTAGCATTTGTTTTTATATTAATGTATATTTCTGTTATGTTTGTTCCAAAAGGAGAAAGAAGAGAAGGAAGAAGAGAAGGAAGGAGAGGAAAGGGAGTGAAAAAGAAGGAGGGAGAGGAGTTGAGGAGGTCTTACAGTACATATATATACAGTTTTACAATAGAGTTATGATACATGAGTATACATGTTTGAAATTTATTTAAACCCTTCCCTAAACAAGGACAGAGTAAAAGACAAAATACAGTTAGCAGGTAAAAGAAAATATGACAAAATATTATATATGTAAGTACGTTACAGATATTGTATTGGTACAACACCTTAAATGAAGGCAGAGGATTAATTTTATTTTCCAACTTCCGTGTAACTGAAAGGATGACAATATAGTAACTTAGAGCTAAATTTGGTAAATATGTAAAAAAAATCGTAGGAGGAGATTTATTTTGTTGTGTAGTAGGGTAGATATGATATAACATATATACCGAACCTTCATTACATCACCACAAAAGCCATCATTTAAGTAGATTATGAACTCCAGGTGAGGAAAACTACGACAAAAAATGAAATTAGCGAAAAAAGGGGAAGTTTTCACCGATATTGCAGATGAAGAATTGTATCCATCCAATTAGAAACGTTGAGTAGATATTACATTGCTAGAAATCCTTCATTACAGCAACAACAAGTTTATAATTTATTTCCCAACCTTCGGGCAAGACCGCAAAGTAATGCGTAAATTAGGGCAAATAAAGTACAGTTTTCTCAGAGATTCAAGGTGAAGGATTTTAGTGATCCAATTATGTACTTTAGATCGGTATTACACAGTAAACATCCGTGCATCACAGGTAAACAAAGGGTATAATAATTCACATTGTGACTTGGAGGTAAGAATAAGACGACAAAATGTTGAATTACCGTACAATAGGATGTGTGAAGAATTTTATGACATAGTTGGTTCGATTTTACGTAGGTAGCTATCATACCTTCCACATAGACACGTAGGCAGTAAATAATTTAATAACTTCCAGGTAAGGTAAGAGACGACCAGGCAAGAAAGAGTGTATCGTTATCAGATATGATAGGTGAAGAACTGTAGTCATCCACTTAATATGTAGGGTCGATATTGCTGCAACACCATCATTGAAGCAACAGAAAAGCTATTACATCTGCTAGAACCTCCAGGTAAGAAAAATACACCAACAGTATACATTGACAATCGGTTTAGCTAATTATCTGTTTCCTTCTTCAATCATACAGGTACCTACGAAAAAGACAAAAAAGAATAGCGCTTAATTTAGTTAGTTGTGAGAAGTGTCGTAGTTGAGAGAATAGTTTTTTTCCAAGTTCTTGGCGTAGGATAGGTATGAAATTGCTAGCACACCATCAGTGAAGCAACACGAAGGCGATATGTAATATATATATATATATATATATATATATATATATATATATATATATATGTATATATATATATATATATCGGTTTTGTGAATGACCAAAACTAGTCTGGGTGTGGGAGGGGGGGGCAAAGACTAGTTTTGGTCATTCACAAAACCCATCAACCAAAGTTTATATATTGGACTAGTCATCTCCATCACCAAAAGTATATATATATATATATATATATATATATATATATATATATAATATAAGTATATATATATATATAATTTAATATATATACAATTTTTATTTATTTTTTCAATCTTACAGGTAAGAAATATACAAAAAAAGAGCGCTTACTTTAGATAGGTGTCGTAGGGTAGGCAATTATTTCCTATAGTATGCTCTATACACTACTACATTCAATACACTCCTTCATCCATACTAACCAGCATTACTTGCCGGTATTTTCCCTCAATTATTTGTTGTTCTGAGAGCTGTGGGATCATCCCACATAACCAGCAACGCACCTATACATCTCAAGACCAATCTCTCAGATATACTAACCAGCATTACTTCTCTGTATAATCCCAAAATTATTACAAACATACACACACCATACATGCATACTAACCAGCAACACATTTATATCATATATTCATAAATTTTTTCTAAATTCAAATTTCTGTCCTTTTTCTTCAGACAACCTTGTGTCCTAGAAGATAGGGTACGGCGGGAAATGTGTCCCTGTTTATAGGACACGACGGAAAATGTGTCCTGCTTTACTGGACACAATGTGTGCAATTATTTGGGGCACAAATTAAGATGTGTCCTATCAATTATGACTCATAGGGATTGTGTTTGATTATGCTGGACTCATTTGGATTACCTTTGTGCTCAGGATTATTGAACACAATGTGTCTTGGTTCATTGGACACATTTATGATAATTAATTAATTAAATATTATAATAAATTTATTTATAATGTTGAGATATGTAGGAAATGTGGAAATTCGTCAAATTCTCTTGAAAGGCACATCATAAAAAGAAACGAATTTCATATTCGGATTCAAAGACATAATTTCCAAAAGACATAATGACCAATATTAACGGAAATACACGGACCGTTGCTGGAGGTATGACGCTGTCATGCTATTAGTCAGCTTGTTCGTGCCCCACTGGTTAAATATGCCAAAATTTCCCCTTCTCCAAAACTGCCAGTAAATACGAAAATAGTGCCATAGGGGTTTTTTGGGGTGCTGAATCCGATTCTGATAGTTATTTTTGCGGCACATCCCCCGGAAGTGCGTAAAACCGCCCCCAGCCGCCCCCGGGGTAGGTACGCCGTGCCCGACATGATTCGGAGGTGCCAGTCTGGGTGCTGAGTATATGTGCGAAATCTGGACTCAATTCGACCAATATTAACGGAAATACACGGACCGTTGCTGGAGGTATGACGCTGTCATGCTATTAGTCAGCTTGTTCGTGCCCCTGCAATAAATTCGAAAAATGTACGCCTTCATCTAAGTGAACAGAATCAACACAGATTATAGATGTATGTAGATTTCTGACGGTTGGTATTGCGTCATGTTCATAGGAAGTCCTCATAACCGCCCCCAGCCGCCCCCACTCGCGCCCCCGTTTTCCCACTCTCCCAAACTGCCAGTAAATACGAAAATAGTGCCATGGGGTTTTTTTTGGGGTGCTGAATCCGATTCTGATAGTTATTTTTGCGGCACATCCCCCGGACATGATTCGGAGGTGCCAGTCTGGGTGCTGAGTATATGTGCGAAATCTGGACTCAATTCGACCAATATTAACGGAAATACACGGACCGTTGCTGGAGGTATGACGCTGTCATGCTATTAGTCAGCTTGTTCGTGCCCCTGCAATAAATTCGAAAAATGTACGCCTTCATCTAAGTGAACAGAATCAACACAGATAATAGATATATATATGTATGTAGATTTCTGACGGTTGGTATTGCGTCATGTTCATAGGAAGTCCTCATAACCGCCCCCAGCCGCCCCCACTCGCGCCCCCGTTTTCCCACTCTCCCAAACTGCCAGTAAATACGAAAATAGTGCCATAGGGTTTTTTGGGGTGCTGAATCCGATTCTGATAGTTATTTTTGCGGCACATCCCCCGGAAGTGCGTAAAACCGCCCCCAGCCGCCTCCACAGCCGCCCCCGGGGTAGGTACGCCGTGGCCGACCTGATTCGGAGGTGCCAGTCTGGGTGCTGAGTATATGTGCGAAATTTGGTCTCAATTCGACCAATATTACCGGAAATAAACGGACCGTTGCTGGAGGTATGACGCTGTCATGCTATTAGTCAGCTTGTTCGTGCCCCGCCGGTTAAATATGCCAAAATTTCCCCTTCTCCAAAAGTGCCACTAAATACGAAAATAGTGCCATGGGGGTTTTTTGGGGTGCTGAATCCGATTCTGATAGTTATTTTTGCGGCACATCCCCCGGAAGTGCGTAATACCGACCCAGCCGCCTCCACAGCCGCCCCCGGGGTAGGTACACCGTGCCCGACATGATTCGGAGGTGCCAGTCTGGGTGCTGAGTATATGTGCGAAAGCTGGACTCAATTCGACCAATATTAACGGAAATACACGGACCGTTGCTAGAGGTATGACACTGTCATGCTATTAGTCAGCTTGTTCGTGCCCCTGCAATAAATTCGAAAAATGTACGCCTTCATCTAAGTGAACAGAATCAACACAGATAATATATGTATGTAGATTTCTGACGGTTGGTATTGCGTCATGTTCATAGGAAGTCCTCATAACCGCCCCCAGCCGCCCCCACTCCCGCCCCCGTTTTCCCACTCTCCCAAACTGCCAGTAAATACGAAAATAGTGCCATGGGGTTTTTTTGGGGTGCTGAATCCGATTCTGATAGTTATTTTTGCGGCACATCCCCCAGAAGTGCGTAAAAC
This sequence comes from Adelphocoris suturalis, assembly GCA_030762985.1. Classification (NCBI taxonomy): domain Eukaryota; kingdom Metazoa; phylum Arthropoda; class Insecta; order Hemiptera; family Miridae; genus Adelphocoris; species Adelphocoris suturalis. The sequence goes on along the minus strand of CM061045.1, from coordinate 105,455,455 downwards.
CGCCCCCAGCCGCCTCCACAGCCGCCCCCGGGGTAGGTACGCCGTGCCCGACATGATTCGGAGGTGCCAGTCTGGGTGCTGAGTATATGTGCGAAAGCTGGACTCAATTCGACCAATATTAACGGAAATACACGGACCGTTGCTAGAGGTATGACGCTGTCATGCTATTAGTCAGCTTGTTCGTGCCCCTGCAATAAATTCGAAAAATGTACGCCTTCATCTAAGTGAACAGAATCAACACAGATAATAGATATATATATGTATGTAGATTTCTGACGGTTGGTATTGCGTCATGTTCATAGGAAGTCCTCATAACCGCCCCCAGCCGCCCCCACTCGCGCCCCCGTTTTCCCACTCTCCCAAACTGCCAGTAAATACGAAAATAGTGCCATAGGGTTTTTTGGGGTGCTGAATCCGATTCTGATAGTTATTTTTGCGGCACATCCCCCGGAAGTGCGTAAAACCGCCCCCAGCCGCCTCCACAGCCGCCCCCGGGGTAGGTACGCCGTGCCCGACCTGATTCGGAGGTGCCAGTCTGGGTGCTGAGTATATGTGCGAAATTTGGTCTCAATTCGACCAATATTAACGGAAATACACGGACCGTTGCTGGAGGTATGACGCTGTCATGCTATTAGTCAGCTTGTTCGTGCCCCGCCGGTTAAATATGCCAAAATTTCCCCTTCTCCAAAAGTGCCAGTAAATACAAAAATAATGCCATAGGGGTTTTTTGAGGTGCTGAATCCGATTCTGATAGTTATTTTTGCGGCACATCCCCCGGAAGTGCGTAATACCGACCCAGCCGCCTCCACAGCCGCCCCCGGGGTAGGTACACCGTGCCCGACATGATTCGGAGGTGCCAGTCTGGGTGCTGAGTATATGTGCGAAATCTGGACTCAATTCGACCAATATTAACGGAAATACACGGACCGTTGCTGGAGGTATGACGCTGTCATGCTATTAGTCAGCTTGTTCGTGCCCCTGCAATAAATTCGAAAAATGTACGCCTTCATCTAAGTGAACAGAATCAACACAGATAATAGATATATATATGTATGTAGATTTCTGACGGTTGGTATTGCGTCATGTTCATAGGAAGTCCTCATAACCGCCCCCACTCGCGCCCCCGTTTTCCCACTCTCCCAAACTGCCAGTAAATACGAAAATAGTGCCATAGGGGTTTTTTGTACCGCCCCCAGCCGCCTCCACAGCCGCCCCCGGGGTAGGTACGCCGTGCCCGACCTCAATCGGAGGTGCCAGTCTGGGTGCTGAGTGTATGTGTGAAATTTGGACGCAATTCGTCCAATATTAACGGAATTATGGACCGTTGCTGAAAACCGTTGCTAACTTCACCGGGCTATTAAAACAGAACCAATGGAACTAAAAAGTTCCAGTCACTGAATGTCATGAGCAAATTTTCGTAAATTATCGTAGGTATATTTCAAACGATCGTATCGTTTCAAAACGGCACTGTTTTGAAAATTGAGCACTATGAGTACAAAGAAATAGTTATCTACAAATTTTATGGAAACAAAACTCGTACAAAATAATATTCCACAATTCAAAGATGATTTAAAAATTTTAAGGTTTTTTGGGAGGTTTTATAGATTATTCAGCAACTATTAATGAAATTTGAGTAAATTTTTCTGCGTAATTTGGTGCGTAAATTTTATAATGTTCTACCTCGTTGTTGATAACCTTAATTGGCTGAAATGCTGCTAAAAAAAATATAAATTTAACAACTTTTGGTCATTTTAGCCATTTTTAGTAATTTTTTTTAGTACATTTTTGAAATCTGACCAATTTAATGTGCTCAAAAAGTGTAGGTCAACGAGCTCATCCTTTCGTTTGGAATGCTCACAGAGAGGGAGAGAGGATATCGGAGGTTATCAATTCCGAACTAGTCGAAATGGCGTTCGGACTGGGAGTTCAGAACTAGAGCTTCGTTCTCAGTGCGCGTTCTGCGAGTTCGGAACGGTTCTGGGCAAGAACAGTCGAGTTTTGTCGTTCGCAGTGCCAGAACGCGGTTCAACAAGTTCCGGAATGCCCCTGGATTTCCCGTCCCAGTTTTGATGAGTTCGAGAACTGTCAGAACGCGCACTGAGAACGAACCTTTAAGAGTTCTAAACGGTTCTCATCCCCTCCCTTTGCAGTTCGATTCCGAAATGGTTCAGAATCAGAACGTGTCCGAACAAACCTTTACATTTACCAGGAAGGTACTATTCAGGAATGTTCATTGAATAATAGAATAATATTAAATAATATATAAAATAAAATAAATTAAATTTTTAACCATAATCATAGGGGGAACACAATAAATAATCTTCCGTGAAAATGTGCTTATAAACAAATTAAAATAAAATACCTACTTATATTAGAAGGTTTAGTAAGATAAACTACTCGACAATCACTAACTGTAAATATTTACCTATACTATAACGTATAGGTACTGACCTTTCGAATGGAAATTCATTTCTGCCTTATGGAAGCAAGGGCAGTTGACAATATGCCCAGATTTGCCTAATCTGGGGTTTGAAGGGGCTCACTTCGAGTCAGGGTACAGTTAATAAAAAGCCCTTTTTTACTCATCACAGGGCTTAAATTTATTTAAAAAAAGAAATAAAAATGCATGTGTCATATGTGACCAGACACTAGGTACACAACATGTCCCGCTGTGCGCGCCCCTGCCGACCTGAATTCGAACTAGCATCAACTGGCAATGGAAATAAGCTCCCTTATGGGTAACTAAGTTCAGTGATTATTCATTAGTTGCTAAATTTCTCTGTGGTGCAGTGAATAGCGTATCAGGCTTCTAAAATAGATGGACCTGAGTTCGACCCCTAACTCAGGACAATATTTCATTGCATTCGTATTTAACCTCCGAAATATATATTTTTTTTATAAATGTATTAAATCATTCTTTAAAACGTTATTTTGATCTATTCGTCTAACTAATCTGTATTTTACTAAGGGATTGACTACTTGATGTTACGTATTTTTGAGATGCGAGCTTGCGAGCGACCAGACCTTGAAACTATACAAATCATTCTGATCTATTAGTAAAACAAATCTGAATTTTTACTAAGGGATTGACTACTTAATGTTATGTATTTTTGAGGTGCGTGCTTGTGAGCATCCAGACTACACAAACCATTCTGATGTATCTATCCATCTAATCTATATTTTAGCAGCGGACATAGATTAATAAAAATTGTGGCGCCAATTCATTCAAGGGAATCTATTCGTGCGAAAACACTATGGGGGAACGTAGTTACAATTCAGCTCGGTAGGGTCGCGCACAGCGGGACATGTCGTGCAACCAACGTCAAGTTCATTTGGATCAACCACATAGGTCTTAATTCACATGGATCTAGAAGCGGATCTTCTCTGAAGGTCCATGTTCATTTGTACGTCAAGGGTTATCACATCTGATAACAACCGGTTTGTTGTCGTTAACTACGTCAATCTCCCGCTTCTACTTGAATATGTGTTAGTAGTTGTTAACTAACTTACATCCGGAAAAACTGTTGGCCTTTTTTACTGTTTATTGACAGAAAAACTAGTACTGGCTAAACTACGAGGAATCATTCAAATATGTTGGAGTTATTGGTGGTGTCTGCTGTTTTGTTTAGCGGCTTTGTACCTGACAGAACCCTATGCCATCTAGAAAATCATCATATGTATAATCAAGGTGAGGTCCATTACTAATCCGTTAATATACTGTAGTAGGACCAAAGAAAATAAAATCTAAGCACGTCAAATTCAAGAGATTGGCTGCTCAATGTTTCAATATATGAACTATCACATCTATGCATATGTGGACTCAGCAACAATTTTGCCGGTACATTCGCGAAGGTTTCTATTTAACCATAAGGGTGGTCGTCCACTGGAAGCGTTTTCGTTCGTATGCAAGCGACTAATCCCATCAGCCTAAAACGTATTAGAGCTCCTCCACTGCAAGCTACATGAGCGACGCGACTCGCGCGTTTTGAGGCGACGAGCGACTGATCCCATCCGGATGGGATCAGTCGCCTGTCTTCGAGCGACCTGGCTTCCCCTCCCATGTTTTCTCGGCATTTTTACACGTAGGTATGGTTGTTAGCCCAAAATATTCACATTCAACGGTACGAAAGTACGTATAGATGCAAAAAATGAAACTAAATATAAAAAATTTAGTTTTTGAAGTTCCTTTCCGTTTAATTTTTTTGTTTCTTAATTTCGCATCGGTGTATTTTGCTGCTCTCGAAAGGCCATTTAAACCACATTATATATATATCTATATATATATATATATATATCTATATATATATATATATATATATATATATATATCCGGAATAATGATTTAAAGAAGATAGTAATGTGTTTTTAATAGTCATCCATCCTCCCACCTCATCCTCCTTGACATCTCTTCCCCTCCAACTGTCACAAACCCTATACAGGATGTAACCGTTTGTAGGCCCATCTTACAATAATTTCGAAACTTCTCCAAATCTCCCTTCAGCTCTTCGTGGGGGTGGTTGAATTCACCAAAACTTTGCCTCCTTGACAATATTGGGTTCATCCAGAACATTCGTCGTTTCCTTCTCACCCGAAAGAAATTTACGAGAGCATTTATCCAGCAAATAATAACTATCTATGTCGTCCATTGTGTAGTACTTCACCAAAAATACATGCAGTCCACTACACACCACCACAGACTTCGCGCGACTAAGTCGCCTCCAATGGAGGAGCTCAGTCGCATCCCAGTCGCCTCGCGGAAGTCGCCTGTAATCGCCTTGTCGCTTGGTCGCTTGAATACGCTTCCAGTAGAGGTCCAGGCTAAGTCCAGGGGTGTTCCACAGAATCGTCTACTGGGGCCACTAGGATTTTTTCCACTGCTGCACTGAACAGGTTCAGGTTAAGTAGCGCTTGCGCAGTGAAGAAGGAGTAAGAAAAAGGCGTTTCCGCAGTCCCCCAGTTCAGATTCGGTGCAAGATAACCGGTGTTTCCGTTGCCCAAGGAACATGATCCGAACATGACCTTTCTGCTCCTCCAGAAAACCAGGTGCAGCTTGTTCCGCGCATGCACGCTATGAAACTAGATAACCCTACATATCCTTCCTCAAACTTCCATAACCTTAAGTTAGTTTCACATGGAGCAGAACGAGTGCAAAAAGCGGAAGGACGGAGCGCAATCCGATTGGCTGTTGGGACAACAGTTGAGGATGGAGGCAGCCATGTTGTCGGAATAGGCGGACAGCGGACGGCGGTAGAAATTTTTATACCGTTTCCACGTTCCGTCAAGCTCCCCGCAATCTCATTGGACAGGAATGTTGATAACCGCAAGTAGAGGTTTCAGATCAGAGAGGCTTTCAGCAGGAAGGTTATGATTCCGTTCATCAAGGAGACCGCTTCATGTCAACAATCTTTCTGACTCCGCCTCCCCTCCGCTGATTTTTCTGTCCTTCCGCCTTCCGCTCGTTCCGCTCCATGTGAAATCAGCTTCACACAGAACAACAGTTGAAGGACAGACGTCGGAGGGCACAAAAACAAGGATTTGTTTGCTAAAGTTCCGCTAACGTGACTCCATTTTCATGGATCTTCATGTATCCATGGTTACTGCTTCGAACATGTCCTTGAGCGTTTCTGTTGCCATCTGAACTGAACAGCCATGGTTGTGCTATTGCTCTGCACTTGCTCTGAACAGAACCTGCTCCGGAGAAGCAGTGGAAACAAACCTACTATTATTTTTAGTCAAGGTCAAAGACATGCCAACTACAATTGAAGTTAATCACACTAGAGTTGTCACTAATGCAGATGACACAAACTTCTTGGTAGCTAGGAAAAGTATTGTGGAATGTGTCATAGAATGCAAAGTGAAATTAACCCGATAAAAAACCTGGCTCAATTCCAATAAGCTCCAACTGAACGGGTCCGTGACACAGCTCCTCAATTTCAAAACAAGACCATCAACAACTGACATTAAGCCTTTCTATCTCGGACAATGCCTCCTAACTCATTTTAGGGACTCACAGTCGACTCATCCCTCAACTCCAGGAACCAAGTGGTATCACTTTGCTCTAAACTTACATCAGCATGCTTCTGTCTGAGGAAGTTTCCTCCCACTCTTCGTAACGCTCATCATGGACTCTTGTTTTCATAAGCAACATACTTAAAGGGATTTTATTTTATGCCAACCTTGTTCATTGAATGAAATTCTCAATAACAAATTGGGAAAAAAGCGAAAAATTGTCAGAATTGCCCCTTTTCCTCACTCGTTTTCACACAGTGCAAAGCGTACTTGAATTTCGTTTTTTCAGTGTTCTTAAAATCAATTAATTAACATCACTATGTGATTCAGCGTGAGCAAATACCCAAAACCATGAGGTGTACTTTAGTCCCCCCCCCCCCCCCCCCCCACATTTTCAAAACGTGATTTCTCCATTTGATGTGATTTCTCAATTTTAAAAATGCTCAAAATTCTTCATTGTTTGTTGACATTTGAAACATCCTAAAAATGATCTACATTAATTAAGTTTTAATTTAAAATGTTGAGGGCAGCACTTGAGTTTTTACCTAGTCAAAACTTGGTCCCCCCCCCCCTTGCAACTATCTAATCGGTAGTAACAATTAGAAGTAATAACACATGTATGACTGATGACACAGATACACACTTGAATCGAACGTTGAGAAGTTTAGAGGCAATAACATTGTAATAAGTAATCACTATGTGACTCGACCTCTTAAGCAATTAGTCGGGTATGAGGACTCGACCCTGTTCGATCTTGGGGCTTTTCTGACCCAACATTATGTTACAGCCCAACAATATTTGATTCCTCGGTCACAGTTCAAACTCATATCTTTCTTACTAGAGAGAAATTTCTCTTCAGTTGCAGCACTCCAACGGGTTGAACTGTAAGGCCAATTTAATCAGACCTCTCCAACTGTAGAGTTTTCCTTGAACATAATATAAGTAGATTTTGATCTATTTAGTAAACTAATCTATTTATTAAAAGGATTGTGTTTTGTGAACTACTTTTGCAATAAAATCACTAAATAAATTATTAAACTAAATATAGCGGAGCGGGACAAAAGATCAAGCGAGTTCGAGTTGTATAATGAATTTGTATTTTTGGAGTAACGTGAGATACAGGAGTCACGTTAAGATGTGACGTCATTCCCAAACAATTCCTTTTTTTTTAACGACAGGAATATTGCTAGTTCAAAATTGAACCTTTTCAGACTAGATAGTTATTTGATTTACGTTTCAGTCTTTGAATTTCGATCTCATTATAAATACTCCTAGCTTAGATTCAAATTCAATAAATTACAAACATAAATATAATCATGATTTTAAATGTCAGGTATCAAAACATTCAAATAGCAGAAAATTAATTTCTCATAGCCGACACAACATTAATTATTTCAAATATCAGGACTAGAACCTCGAGCAAATAAATTCATAACATTTCTATAACCTATTTCACAAATTTTGAATTATTTCTCTTTTCACTTCTTTCCTTGTTTTGAGCTCTTTGAGCTTTTGTCACTTGCACCAGAATCATCACTATCAAATGAGAATTTACGAGTGGGTTTGTAGCGTCTACCAAAACGTGAAGCTATCGTTTCGAAATCTTTAGAACCACCAGGGAGAGTATCTTTGGATCGTCCATATTCTCTGAGAGATTTTCTCGGTTCGGGTTTCGGAGATGAACGTTTTTTGGTATTCGTTTTCAGTTTTGGAGACAAGTTGAATTTGATGGGCGATGTTCCGACTGAGCTGGTTTGAATTTTCTGTGGTGACCGTGATTTTTCTGGAGACTTCGGGATGACTACGGATTTGCGAGGTTGTGCTGCACCTGACGTTGAGGGTCTTAACCAGGTACGGTCACGACGATAAGTTCGACCATCATCGGTGCTGACGTCATACGAATTTCCATGGCTCTTCTCGGCAACACCTTTGTTCCATACTTTCCCCATTTGAGGTTTGATGAAAACTTCCTAGCCAATGTCGAGATTGGGTAAAGTTTTGGCGGTCTTGTCATGATGAAATTAGGCGATTTCTCGTTTGGTGATTATCATCTCGTGGACTTCTGGGACGACTTCGGGAATTAGAAGTTTATTTGAAGACGGAATCAGCATTCTAGTTCTTCTTGATATCAATTTCTGTACAGGGCTGAAATCCATTCCTACTGTTGGCGTGTTCCTCCATTCCAACAAACCTGCGTGGAAATCTGTGCCATCACGAGAGCATTTCCGAAGCATGTTTTTAGCAATTTTCACAGTGGCATCAGCTTTTCCATTCCCCCGGCTGTGTAGTGGCGCTGATGTCGAATGCAAAAACTCCCAATCGCTTGCAAATTTCCTGAACTCATTCCCAATCAGCTGTGGTGCGTTGTCAGTGATGAAATTCGATTATATTTAGTTTAATAATTTATTTAGTGAATTTATTGCAAAAGTAGTTCACAAAACATGGTGTCAGAAGTGGGATACAGGAGTCACGTTAAGACGTGACGTCATTCCCAAACAGATTGATTTGGGATATTTTTTAAATATTGAGATGCGAGCTTGTGAACATACAGACCACCGAATCATACACGTCAACTACATTACCCAATTAACTATTATAAACCGATCCTTCTAGTAAAATATAGCTTAGTTGGACAAATAGATCTGAATGATGTGTGTTCGGTGGTCTGGATACTTGCAAGCTCGCAACTCTCCTGAGATCAAACAGGGACAAGTGTCCCCACGGAAACAAGCTGTCATTAACATTATCCAACTAAATGCTTGGTGGGGACGAGTCCAATAACTCCCATAGTAAGGTAATTATGTACTTATTGCAATATTATTATATCTAAACCTCTCTAGTTTTGGTCGAAATATTTATCTGTGTCATCAGTCAAATACATGTTTTACAGTTGCTGGTTGTTGCCTCCATCTAGAGTAAGCAATGATCATTCTGAAATGTTCAAACTCACAGACAATGTTCAAGGTATTCAGCGGAAATACTTGGAATTTTGGAGGCACAGAACTATCCAAAATGGGTGGGGCAAAATAACATGAACAAAATCGATTTGGTTGTTTTCTCCAAGTCTTTGAGCACATTAAAATCTTTGAAAGGGCTCTCAAGAGCTAATATTCCCCGAAATTTGTAAACCCTTGCTTAGCTAGAAAACGAAAATATGAAAGTCACCTTTATATGGGTAAAGGCTCAGATCGGGATACAGTATAATGGAAAAGTGATATATTGGCTTAAAAAGGGGCAGCTTGAGGGATCCTAGGAGTTGAAACCATTCCCAAGGAGGCCTTCTGTCGTGCTGTAGGTGAGCATCACCAAAACAGTTGGGTCGATAAGAGAATAGGCGATTTCGCAAAACTGCCGAATTAAGCCCACACCAAAAACCAGGGATATTCGATAGTTCGAACCAATGAGAAATGAGCGCTATATGCTGGATTAGAAGTAATCATTGATTATGTTTCGTATATCTAAATCATTTCACCGAGAATGAAAGCAAGGATTGTAATTTGGAAGATGGTTCCCTGGAACACATAATCTTGATATGTACAGCATTTTCTGCGCCCCGACAGAAATGTTTTGACGAAGTTACCTCAATATTGTGTTTAGTTTTTCATTACAGTGCACTGTATAACAATGGGAACCATTGTTCCCATGGAACATGGAATGCAGTGTTTCCTCCTTCAAAGGGGAGAGGTGATTATCCTGCTACACCCAGAGGATATGCTGGAGGTTGAATAACCCTCCAGAATAAGCCAAGGAGTAGCATTGGCAAGAATTGAGAAGGAGGAACTACTCATTATCCATCACACTCCTGGGGCAAGGGGGGGGGGGGGGGGTGCAGAGTGTAAGGGGGGCTCCAAGTAGGCAGGGCTGGGGTAAAAGTTCAAAGTTTTAAGGGATATTGCACCCATTTTGCTATTGGTTGGGGGGGGGGGGGGGGCAGCAGAACATTCAATAATAGAGTGACAGTGGGGGTGGGGGTGTCGTTTGAAACCATGCTCTGCTACCATGTGACAATGGAAATGATGGAAACGCATTAGTTCCCCCTACAAAGAGGAGAGGTGATTAACCTGCTACACCCAAAGGATATCCAAGGTTGAATAACCCTCCAGAATAAGCCAAGGATTAGCATTAGCGAGAATTGAGAAGGAGGAACTACTCATTATCCATCACAACTAATAGGTAATAAATTAGTTCTTCCCAGAATATATAACTACTAGGTGTGCCCACTTGCTTTGCTCGCTCATCCAAGACTTTAATGTATCATTACATTCGTTTCTAATCAATTGTGTCAGCACTGTCTAGGAAATACTATCTACTGTTAATTGGTAGATGAGATGCTCCATTCCAAATTTCAGCATCTTGGGTTGAATACGAAGATAATTAGCTACAGACCTCACACAGCTGATCAGAGTGGTTTTTCAAATTGTAATTGTCTCTGGCACACCTTGAGTATTTTATAGGCCATAAAATAGTTGAATCCTCTTTTAAATTGAAGGGGCCTCTTTTTGAGGGAGAGTATAAGCCGTTCATGGTGCCTGAAACTCTTTTCCAATGGTAACCCCAAGCAGTGAGTGAGTGAGTGACCTAGATTCTAGAATAATACATTTTGAAGTATAATGTCAACTATATGTGCGGTAGTGAATACAGACGTTTTTCAACACGACATAAAATTGTCAATTTTCACGTTAGAAAATTTTCATTTATATTTTCGGTCACACCAGTATTTGTGATACTCAATGGTGAAAAACACTATCTGATATGTGGTGGCCAACATCAGCGATGGCCTCCTTGGAAGTTGGCCACCACCCTCTCTAGCATGGCTTTGTCAAATGCGGCGATTTCCACGTGAATAGCTTCCTTCAAATCTTGGACAGTTCGAGGCTTATGCCCTTCAGATGTTCCCATGTGGAATAATCTCATTTCAATAGGTCGGAGTGATCAAGGTGGTGACCAAATGTCCCCTACCCTAACCGGGAAATTACACGACCTGGGATATGACGATGAATAACGAGCACATCGCACAGTGGTCTGAGAGCAGCAAAAACCTGGCCGAAAAAAAGTTTCATTTTTTCGTTGGTATGGATTGAATTTAATGTTTAGCTATCTAGTTGGTGGATGTAGTGCACCTGTTTAAACCCACCAAATAGCTGCGATTAGCCTCAAAGTAGGTACAAGTTCAAAGTTGAGTCAATCATAAAGGTGGTTTTAAACATTCATTCCAACAATCAAACACAATTTTTCTTCGTGGTATTAGTTTTTTTCTGTACAATTTTTGGTTTCGTTGAGTTACAAATGGAGAACAGTTCAAGTGTTGAGTAGGGTTTGCGATCTCGAAATCCCGGGATCCCGGACTATTTTGCCAATTCCAAATCACGGGATTTGGAGGACTGATCTCGGGATTTAAAAATCAGCTTTGAATTACTCAACTTTCGCTTTATAAAATTTATAGGAAAAAAAACCTAAACTGTAAACAAGAAGTATGTGAAAGAAGAGCATGGAAAGGAGATACAACTGCTCCTGGATGTTAAAACTAGGTGGAACAGCCTTGTCACCATGTTGGAACGTTTTTTAAGTTTGAAAGGAAGCATTCAGAAGGCATTAATTGATTTAAAGCACCCGCTCAAAGTTAGTGATTCCGATTTCGTTGTAATCTCAGGCGAGGTTGCAGTTCTCGCAACAATAAGACTTGCTGTTTTAGCGTTATGCAGGAGAGATGCTAACTTGTGTAAAGTGGACACAACCATAAAATTTAAGTTTGAAAGACTTGACGCGAACAATTCGGCGTTGGCAGGAAACATGTCGTCACCATTACGAGCTCACTTGAAAGAGAGAAGGCAGAAAACCCTATCAGGTGTCCTGAGATACCTGCACAACCCTGGAGAACCCAAAGAAAATGATCCAATGTTTGAATTACCCTCACGTAATACTATAAGAGGAGAGGTGAAGCATTATTGGAGAGATTATCAGTCAGAAGCCGTTTAACCGACGACGAAGGATCATTTGAAGAAGAGGAAGAGCCTGACAAGGATGATGGATCAGTTGCAGTGACTGATGCAGCAGAGGCGAACATAAAAGATCAGCTGGAGGCACGTCTCAAAAAATCGATGCGCCAACAGCAACCCACTAAAACAATTCCGAAAGATTTGACGACTTTCATTAAATAAGAGATGAGCCTATTCGGAAATGGTCGCACCAAAGGCTACCATTTGTAATTAGTGTATGACCACTTGAAGACCATCCCACCAACCAGCGTGGAAGCAGAACGTGCTTTTTCAGCTGTGGGACTTTTTTCTACAAAATTGAGGAGCCTGTTGGCCGACGGAACTCTGAATTCATTGTGCTTCCTCAGAGCGATTTTGTTAAACAAGTAAAACTTTTGTTTCATGTGTACTATAAATAAATGGGTTTTTCGCTATTTTTTTTCCATTCTTAAAAATAATTCCTCAATCCCGGAATTGAAAAAACCATTGGGATTGCAAACCCTACTGATGAGTGTTATTTAATTTTTTGTTACCTAATAATTTTTTCTGTGAGGTTTTTGTGGTTTCCAATTTCACTAGTAAATTTCAACTTCTAAGAGAGTTTTCTCTAATACTACTTTTTACTACCTTTTCGTTCTGGTATCATTTTGTAGGTATTTTAATACCCTCTACAGTACCCTGTAAAATCAGCTTCACTCATCTGTGGCATTGGTTTTTTTTTTTTTTTTTTTTTTTTTCCCCCAAAGCTCACAGAATTATAATTTGCTACTTTTCTCCCAGCCTAATGGTTTTTTTGTACCTTTTCTCTGAAAATTTCCGAAACGTTCCGATTTCACATCGAGGACTATTTGATGTTGTGAAGTTTGAAGGACTAGTGGTGTTTGTTTGTGACAGATCAACGAAGGAGTTCACTAGAGCTTAGTGAATTTAATAAGGTATCATGCTTCCTTCTGCAAACCTTTGCAGCTCAAATTGATTTTCTTGTGAACTATAATACATGCTGAATACCAAATCAAAGGAATTATGATTTATAGGTTTGTCCGAAAGACTTAGTGTTGCAAATAAATAAGTGGAAAATAGGAGTTAGCTCAAAATTTTGAAACACCATAGCTCACTCAATTTTTGAGGAAAACCAAAACATTGTTGGTCAATCGACGCAGAATTGAATTTCCAACAACTTATGGCTCTCCGTTGAATATCAACTTTCACCTTTATTTTACAAAAAACTGTTTTTTTTAGTACTACAAACTTTGAAATACTGTAACTCTGGTGGTCAATCGACGCAGAATTCAATTTCCTATTACTTTATAATGGAACAGTAATTATTTCGGATCGTATTTGTAGAAGAAAAGTTGAAAAATATGTTAAAAACCCAGGTTTTTTTTTTTTTCAAGGAAAACGAATTAAGGAGCCATTTTAGGTATGGCGGAAGGGTAAGTTAGGAATCAGCGTAAAATTCTCTATAAGATATAGGGGAATAAAATAGTTTTGGCTAGCCAGAATTGCTTATCAGACCTCTGTGCGTCGGATTGGAGTTTGTTACGACAAAGACGAATCCCAATCTGACATGCATGGTCAATGGGGCAACAGCCCACACTGTGAATGCTCGTTATTCGTCGTTATTTCCCAGGTCGTGTGATTTGGTCCCAGTTTGGGGAAATTCCGTGGCCACCTTGATCACCTGACCTGGCGAAATGTGATTATTTCATGTGGGGACATCTAAAGGCGCATGTGTACAGGCATAGGGTTCAAACTTTGAGGAATCATAGGCTTCAAAGATTTGAAGGAATCTATTCCCATGGAGGGTGTAGTTCGTTATCCGCCCCCATTTTGTTCTCTCTTTTGAAAGCACACCCGACCACCTTTTTCAATTTTTAAGGAGTGTTCCGTAAACTAGATTTCATCTTCTTGAGCACAATCGTGACGAATTATAATTTTTGATTGGTTAAGATTGGGAAATTAGGTGTTGAAAAAAGTGGGGGCGGATACCGAACTATTTCTCTAGTGAAAAAGTTCGGTATGCGCCCCCACATAGTTAGTAATGGAAAACACAACATTTTTGGTTTAAATAATTCATTTATTAATATGAATATTATGACACATATTGTGGTGTTGTATTATTCTATGGTTGGGTCATACAAATTCTTGATGCAGTCCAAAAAATGCTCAAATGGATCTATGCCCATTGACTTCACACATCTCCTCCACAAAAATTCGCACAAGTGTGAATGAAGACTGGTGATGTTTCCTCCAGCATTGATATTTCGTTTAACGTTTTGCGTGTGAGCCAGCGTTGATGGGTCCACGAAATGAGGGGAGTGATTCATCGTTTGATGTGAAAACTGCAAAGTTGAGAGACGACTATATGCTCGCCACTCATCGCTCATTATTGTTGTGCCTGGTTTCACATTTAAAAACATCGTTTTTATCTTATTTATGAGCATCGCATCTCAACCTCTTAACTTTCGATCAAAGTTATTCTCTGCCTCACCAGTTATCTCTCCCAAGAAAACGTCCGAGGCCGAATCAATGCAATTCAGTCGTGGGGTTATCGAACTTTTTCTCTAGGGAAATAGTTCGGTATAAGCCCCCACTTTTTTCAATGTCTAGTTTCATTGCTTGGAGTATTTGAAAACATAAGTGCGGTATATTATTCATACAGTACATGAAATCTAGTTTACGGAACACTCCTCAAAAATTAAAAAAGGTGGTCGGGTGTGCTTGCAAAAGAGAGAACAAAATGGGGGCGGATAACGAACTACACCCCCCGTGGAAACCACTGCATTCAACAGAGCTATGCTGGAGAGAGTGGAGGCCAACTTCCAAGAAGAGCTTTGGAGAAGCATTGCTGATAGTGGCCACTACATATCAGGCGTTGTTTTTCACCACTGAGTATCACAAACGCTATGAACTGACGTACCCGAAAATATAAATAAAAATGTTTTTTCATGAAAATTGACAATATTATGACTTTTTGAAAAACTTCGGTCTTCAGTGTCATACCCTGTACGTTGTATAATGCCAAATAAATACAATTAAAAAAAAAAAAAAATTATGAAGACGATGTTTTTGTTTCAGAAAGTAACGAGTATTATCAACAATTTCAGAATGCCAAAGAGTTACATGGCAATCATTCTTGTTCTGGTTACAAATGCTTTGAAGACACCATCAGTAAAGACCTTCAACCATTTTCCAACGGCATTGACTTGAGCATGGTCCAGGCAGGTTATCAGAAGTGAGGATACATGATTTTGAGTTCAAAAATACGTTTATCAATTAACTTTTCGTTTTTTACCTACCTTCTTTGAATTAGTTAAATTCTATAAAAACAAATACGTTTCCTCAAATGAAATGGTAAGCCTATTTAAAAACAAGCTTTCATTTTTCCCATGTACTGAATAGAAAAAAGTGTAGGTACAAAAAGCTCATTTGACCAAGTATTCGTAATATACAGGGTGGAACCGGATAAGTGACGAAAATTTGTTTCTGTTAGTCTGTATCAAAAATGTAGTAAAATCCCGCCAACAGCATATTTTTATCTCAATCCGTACTCGAGATATGATTTTTCAATTTTTTTTCTTTTCTTTCAGGAAAGTATTTTTTCCTTTTAAACTCACATTTCTCCACTTTACCTCATTCAATTTTAATTTTTGACCTCATTTTCGAAACTAGCGTTGAATTTCCTAAAAGAATAGTGTTCTACGGTTCTTAAAAAGAACCATCCAAAGACATCAGCTCAAACATAGACGATTTTGAAAAAATAAAATTTCCGAAAATCTTAAAAACTAAGAATTAAGGATAAACAAATCCTAGAAACTGACAAATCTCATGAAAACTGCCTTATTCAATACACTTTCCAATGGTATAGACAATTTTACTTTTACTCTGTTATTTACGGGAGGAAGTTATGCTTTAATGTTGAAAAATGAGTCTTTCAATGAAATCGATGGTTTTATCGAATAATGACTATCCATGAACTTACGAGTATCTGGTCGGTTTCTACGTATTTTTTCACGCTGAATCGAGTGGTAACACTTGCAGGTCTCTCCAACTACGCTATAACCGAGTTCACACATACATTTATGCATAACAAACAAATTAAAAATTTGTGAGTTTAAGTGTAAAACTCGGTTATAACGGAATCGGAGAGACCTGCAAGTGTTACCATTCGATTCAGTGTGAAAAAATACTTAGAAACCGACCCCATACTCCTAGGATCATAGAGCGTCATTTTTCGAGAAAACCATAGATTTCATTGAAAAACACACATTTTTCAACATTTAAACATAATTTTCTCCCCTAACTGACAGAGTGAAAGTCTAGAGTCTATACCGTTGGAAAGAATATTGAATGAAGCAGTTTTCATGAGATTTGCCAGTTTCCACGTTTTTTTTTTTTTTTTTTTTTAAGAGTAGTTTTTAAGATTTTCAGTAATTTTATTTGTTCAAAATCGTCTATGATTGAGCTGATGTGAGGGTCTTTGGACGGTAATTTTTAAGAACACAAGTACTCTATTCTTATAGGAAATTCTTCGCTGATTTCGAAAATGAATTCAAAAGTTAAAATTAAATGAGGTAAAGTGGAGAAATTTGAATTGAAAAGGAAAGAAACACGGTTCTCCTGAAAAACCATTAAAAATCATGTCTCGAGTACGGATTGAGATAAAAATATGCGGTTGGCGGCATTTTTCTACATTGTTGATGCAGGCTAACAGAAATATTTTTTTCGTCACTTATCCGGTGATTGGTAATTATCTAGTTTTTTTTTAAACAAGAATTTTCTGTGGGAAAAAATTTTTAACGTGAATTTTCATTGAATGCTTTTCGTTTTATTTGGTTCATATAAAAAATAATTTGTTTCAGTCTTGTCCTTTTTCGTTAGTGTAAATGAAAACAACTTAAGGGCATTTTGAAATATCACAGCACCATTCATAAATATATATATTTTTTGTTACCTATATTATGTTTAAAATAAAGCATGGTACAAGGCATGATTCAAATCAAAATCAGCCAATTACTATCTTGATTTATATTGAATTCTGATCTTCCATTTGGAAGACAGCTGATAAAGTCCGCGACGCCCGAGGCAGTCGGACGAAATGCCTCAAACCTGGAACGGTTGTATACTTTACCTTACTTACTATTTTGATTTATATCAAGCATAAAGTAAATTAATAAAAATGAACGATAAAAATCAGTATCATCGCAAAAAGCTAATATGTTTGGACTCTCACTATAAAGGATAAGTGGTTCGGGAGTAACATTCAGCCTCCTCATATCTGACAAGCACACACTGCTTTCCCTAACATGTGAGGAGGAGAATTAGGATAAAATTGGACGAATGATAACAGTAGAGGCTCATCTCACGAGTATTTCTGTGAAAATTGTTAACCTTTCTGCGGCAACTGTCTCCACAAATTTTCGATCATGCCTCAATGCTATATTGTCATGTGAGGTTCAACTCCGTGAAGATTCCGAAATATGCGTGCCTTTGAGGATCTCACTACACATTTATTTTCAAATTTCTTGAATACTATCGTGGTTAATTGTGAGGGGGCCATTGGTGTGCTATTTCTTTGGTGTACTGGCACATGTACACTTCGCAATCATCAGAATTTCTTTGTTTAGGGATATCGTTGGGCTCCTGTAGAGTCCATTCTGTAAGATTCAATGGGGACCCTTTTTTATGTTGATGTTCTTCCGAATGATATTGGAACATTCATTTGAGGGTATCAGAACCGTCACGTCCTTAAGAATCCAGGTAAGTGAGTTTTTGTTTGTGAATGTCCGCAATTACGATACTCCAGTGGCATGACTTGAAGATGGGGGATGATTAATAAATCGAATGCAAACAGATCTGAGTTCTTTGCTTATTGTTTTACTCGTTCGTATCCTCCCTTATGTGTAGGGTACATATAATAACTAGTTGAAACAGAAAGTATTAGGAAGATTTTCGATCTATCTACTTCTGTCATGAATCACTTCCACGTGCGTCACGCGGAGAGCGTTACGCGGAGATTCCCTAATGATCCCACGATTCTGAGATTTGGTATGTAGCCCCTTGAGGGACTTCTGAACACAACTGACCGATCCCAGATCAGCTGAGTGGCTCTAGAATCCAGTTTTTTCCCTAATGATCCCACGATTCTGAGATTTGGTATGTGGGCCCTAGAGGGACTTCTGAACACAACTGACCGATCCCAGATCAGCTGAGTGGCTCTAGAATCCAGTTTTTTCCCTAATGACCCCACAATTCTGATATTTGGTATGTGGGCCCTTAAGGGACTTCTGAACACGACTGACCGATCCCAGATCAGCTGAGTGGCTCTAGAATCCAGTTTTTTCCCTAATGATCCCACAATTCTGATATTTGGTATGTAGCCCCTTGAGGGACTTCTGAACACAACTGACCGATCCTACATCAGCTGAGTGGCTCTAGAATCTAGTTTTTTCCCTAATGATCCCACGATTCTGAGATTTGGTATGTGGGCCCTTGAGGGACTTCTGAACACAACTGACCGATCCCAGATCAGCTGAGTGGCTCTAGAATACAATACGGGGTTTTATAGGAAGGGGAAAGGGGGCGCAAAGACATAAAATGTCTCTCGTGGTTGCGTACTTGTACGAAAGCTGTATCCACTGTATGAGTTTCAGGAGGTTCTAATACCAAGTTCAGAGTACATACGTTTCAAAGTTTAACATAGTCCCGAGTTATGTTGTTTTTTTTTCTTTTGTGTTATGATATCTGGCCTAAATTGTGGCGGATTCATTTATTGTTCGTTTATTGTTTTTTATGGTTTCATTATTGTATTTAGGTTTGGTTTTATGTTGTTTCTGAACGGCTTTGACGTGTACTTCAGGTGAGTGAGTTGAGTGGATTTTTTCTGTCATGTGTGAGTAGAAGAGATTACTTTGACTTCATGCTTATTGAGGAAGTTATTTGCAATTAGGTGATATTATGACGTTATCGACCTTGGCCGTATCACACTAGCATTTTTTCCGCATTTTTTCGGCATTTTTAATGCCTAAACGTGAAGAAGGCAAAGTGCTTTTTTCCAAGATCAGCTGTAAATGTTGAGGAGGAATAAGTGCAAAAACAGCGCATTCTGGCGGAATGCATTTTTATTAAATCTGTCAGGTTAGGGATCCTAGGGGTTTTTCTTTGAATTGTTACCTCCCAAGGGTTATGTTTAGCATTTTTCGTAGGTAAAAATTAGAACGTGTTCTAATTTTCCCAAGTGAGTTTAAAAATGCTCCGCCAGGATGCGCAATGGTCGAAAAAGCTGACCTTGGAAAAAAGCACTTCATCTTCTTCACGTTTAGGCATTAAAAATGCGGAAAAAATGCTAGTGTGATACGGCCTTATGGTTTTCTCAGGGGGTGAACGTCGGAACTGTGGAACCCCTATTTGGAACCGTTCCGGTGAGGGAACTGGAACCCATGTTTCAGATTTTTATGGGAATGACCCATCTCTAGATGTGACTCACTTTCTGACTTATTCCACTGCTGTTCTCACCTTTTCCATGGCTATAAAATGACTCAGACCCTTCACATATGCATGTGGAGCTCAATAATAGGACACCTCCAGAGTTGTATCTTCTGCTTCCTCCTTTGCCAATGCATCTGTCAGCTCGCTCCACTTAACCTCACTATGTCCACGAACCCATTCAAAAGATGTTTTCCATTGCAGGATATTCTTCATGTTCCACACCCGTCTTCTTTATTCCTCAACCACTTCTGTCCTAATTTTACTGGATGCTATAGATGTCAATGAGGTCCGACTGTCAGAGTAAATTGTGGCTGGTCTTAATTCCAAATCACTTTCCTCATTTTCCAACCATCTAATTGCCTCAAGGATAGCATAAAGTCAAGTCTGATTGTTACTTCACCAACTGGCTAGCTCAAATTCGTAAGACACCAGAACCGTTGTTTGGTGTACTACTTCAAAGGAGCATCTAATACCATTCACAGATTTGCTGTGTGTGTATTTGTCTTTCATGTGTTCGCTAATCCTTGTAATAAGCTTACTTTCCTCAGTTTTCATCCGAGTTCCATTGTTCCCAAACTAATACTCCATTCTGCGCATGGGAAAACGTAAATTACATCAAGCACCATTTTCTCGTTTCCTAATTAAATGATTTTGACGTTTTTTGCTACATTTTGACTCATTTTGTTTTGAGATCATTTAAAACATGTCAATGTTTAGATCATTCATATTACTGGTAAGAGGAAGCCAAGTGCCACATCCACTTGGCAAACGTTTTTTCCATCCAAAATACTTTGTACTGTTTTAAATACTTTATTTTTGAAGGTGAATGGAATCGGACACTGATTACTTGAACTACTTAGTAGGTACCTAGGTTCTACTTTCCTTCTAATTGGTAGAATGACGAGACATATTGTGGCTGAAGTGAACAATAGTAGTTGAAAGTTACTCCTCTTTGATTAATTTTTTGCTGTTCCTGTCCTAAATTTGGCCCTTATGTTCTTTATTAAATCTTGTCAACATTTATTGTTTTCTGAAAAAGGTGTTTGTTTGTGTTTGTTTTAATGATTAATAGCTTTGAAATATGGATGAAAGGAGAAGACTCGATCTGGTTTCTTTTTTCTTTGATGGTGTGAAACTCATACCTATTTAGGTAGCTTATTAGGTTACCTACATAGATATTCAAAACGTAACGTGCGTTAAGTCAATGGAAAACAAAACATCTTATAAATTGTAAAAATACAAATTTATAAAAGTTCCAGTCATGCAGCATGGTCGTACGAGCGAATTTTTGTAAATTATAGTATTATGTTACTTCGTTTTGAAATTTGGACATTGTGAGTGCAAAAAAATTGATAACTACTTATCAATTTTATGAGCCTCCGATTTTTTAATTATGTATAAAAAATATACATTCAACACTTTTTAGCTGTTCTTACACATATTTTTAGTTTTTTAAAGCACATTTATTGAAATTTGAGCAATTTAATTGCTCAAAAAGTGCTGGCTAACAAACTCTTTATTTGTAAAGCTTGATTATTTGGCGTAATAACGGGATTTTATCTCAATCCTAAGATGAGTTATCCACTGGAATGCTCCACACACACACGCACACGCATACACTTACACACACACACACACACACACACACACTTTTTTTAAAAATATTTTTATAAATCTCCCCTCAAAGGCGGAGGGGCACACCATTAAATTGAAAAATAAACAAATTAATAAAAAAAAGTGGGGAGGACGCCCAGGTTTACCCAATGCAGGCTCTAGGCATGAGGGAAGTTGCAGAAGGACGAAGAGGATAGTGGGATGAAAGGAAGTGCCCTTATAAAATGACCACCAGTTGAGGTGCGAGCCCCTGAGGACGTGGGTGGTGATACCATAGAGCACTCCCGTTGAGATGCTCAACTCGTGTAACTCTGTGGCACTTTTCCTGCACCACACACCTCACCATGACACGGTCACGGCCATGACCTTGATGTTGTTAATCGCCACTCCTTTTAGCTCGGATATCGCTTGCCGCAGGTCATTTCTATCATATTTGCGAATCTTCGCCCACCAGGTCTGCTCCATGTCCACGCAGCCACTGACAACTTGTACGTCCAGGATTATGGCAGACCCATCGGGCTTGACGACAACAATATCCAGCTTCTTGCCCCGGTCACACGGCATGTGATACAGCCTCTCCCTCTCAACACTCCAACCGCTGGATGACAAAGCACCTGCTAACTGCTTGGCAACCGCATCATGATGTAGGATGTGGCCACCATGAGTCCGAGGGCACTGCTGCGCCACATGATACAGGTTTTCATTTTACCACAACAGGCATGGCAAAGGGTGTCTACTGTCCCTCGACTACTCCTTGAACACCTCATGTAGCCACCCGGACGGTATGAAAATGGCGATAATCACAGGCCCTGATGCCCTGTGAAGGCCATTCTACCTACTGGGAAGAAATGGGGGATTCAGAGCACTGTCGGAGTTCTTTATCATCTACTGACTCATGCAGCCCAGCAGCCAACTCAGTAGATGCTCGGTCACACCACTACAACTGCTTTGTGACGAAGTCCAGGTCAGCAGCAGAGTGGGCGACCACCCTGCTTGAGCCCCCAAGGGTGAGCAGGCGCTTCCAGTGTAAAGACATGATGCTGGCTGATAGATAGACAATACCGAGCCCACCGGCCTTGGCTGGTGTGTGAATATAGGCACTAGGGACACCAGGTGGGAAGCCTAGCCAAGAACGCATATCAGAGCAAACTTCATGATCTAACTAAATAAGCCTACCAAAGACTAGCCCGTTAGCTTTGGCAGTAGGTACATGCGAAGGAGGCGCAGCTTCTGCTGTGGCTTCAATGGAGCCTTGGTGACAAGAGATAATGCTCCACCAAGGTCCACACGGCTTGCAGCAATGGTGGCCTCACCCATGAAGTCAACTCCAAGGTACCACCAAACCTCCAGCATGGATTGGTTGGAGTTGGGTGATTGTCCTATGACAAAGCACAACACACACACACAAACGTTTGCGTGCACACACACACACATACAGACACATGAAAAATTTTAAACTCTGGGATTGGTCTTAGAATGCCTCAAACCGGATTTAAACGAAGAAAATTTTCGAAAATTATGATTTCGAAATTTTTGGAGCCATAGCAATAGTTCAATTTTTTACGAAAATTAGCTTTAAAAAAATTATTAACAATCATAAATAATAATAATAATTAATTAATGATTTAAAAAAAATATATAGGTGGAAAATAATGCTAGGACAAAATTGAAGTATCATAGTATGACTTGTACATAACTTAGTTTCACTTTGAATATTTCATCTTTCATGGAAAATCCGCGATCATCCCACACGCAGCACCATGTTTGTGGCAGGGCAGTGTACATATATGCA
Source organism: Adelphocoris suturalis (assembly GCA_030762985.1). Taxonomy (NCBI): domain Eukaryota; kingdom Metazoa; phylum Arthropoda; class Insecta; order Hemiptera; family Miridae; genus Adelphocoris; species Adelphocoris suturalis. The sequence continues at coordinate 105,432,577 of CM061045.1, read as the reverse complement.
CGTTAAGAGTAGAAAAATGTTCGTGAAAAGCTCAGATAGGACAAGACCTCCATTCAGACTGATGAGAGCTTGGTCCCTGAACGGATCGAGAGGCCTGGCTCACTTCGAGTCTTTGGCCAAGTGTCTTCATTGCGGCGGCTTTTCCATTGTAACGTAAATAGGTAGCCATACACGAGCAGATATCTGCGACAGATATCGCGTTTTTAAACGATATCTGGGGGAAAGATCTGTGCGTTAGTGGGCGTTAAAAAATAATGAAAGATGTGAAAATCGACCAGAGATATCTGCGAGAGTTCAAATCTAGCAGATGGTAGTCGGGCGTACCCCTTAACCTGCAGACTTCTCGGAAGCGATGTCTGTGGTTCACAGAACTGTTCTATTGGATCGAGCAGAGTCCCTTAACGTTAAGATGTTCAGTTGTCCACGTGTGTTTTCCTCTGTGAGATCTCTCCTCTAAAGAAATCAGTTTCTATTGGTGTTTTTTTTTGTGCGGTATCAAAAAATGGGTAAAAAAGAGTGGCCAAACGAGTTAATTGAAATGATGATCGACATGTATAGAGACAGACCTTGTCTGTGGCAGTTGAAGCATGTTGACTACATGAACAAAAAACGTCAAAAACATTGCTTACGACGAAACCCATGACTTCTCCCAAACTTGTCTTTTTTTTTGGCTTAGCCGTTTTTTGGGCAATAAAAAAAAAAAAAAAAAAAATACCCGCCGCAAAAGCCGCTAATTTACGCTTTTTACTACGGACAGTCACTAACCCCATGGCATCAACTTACGGAATGTGTGACCGATCTGGAAAAAATTTCGGATTCGACCGATAACTCGAGTCTGCCAGACGAACGTCGGTGACAGACCTGAATCTGTCAGATTTCATCCCACGAACGAACAGATGACATCGGGCACTAGTCAGGTGACAGATCTCGGGCATGAAAGATCGGCCGATAAGTTTTTCGTGTTAAGGGGCAACGACCGATCTCATCGGTCACTCCAGATCGTTAGCGATATCTGTCAGATGAGATCGGGCGACCAAATCTGTCGCAGATATCTGCTCGTGTATGGCTGGCTAATGTCACAAAGGCTCTGGCGGGTTAACATGCAATTAATTACTTGTGGTTATGTACTTAATTATTATCATACACTTGGAAAAGCCCTACATCACATGCTTTCACTTCCATCATTGATCATCTGATTCCTCATTTCAGGGGCGTTAAGTATTTGGTAATAAATCATCGTATTTATCGACAGAAAGACTGCATGTTTCCATCACGTTGTGAAGGCGTCGACTATTTTTTGAGCTCCATTAGAAAAAGTATTCCTGATACCCACTTTGTGGTTAACTTCCATGACTGGCCCCAGATTAATAAGCATTTTCAAGATAAAATTCCAATGTTTTCCTTCAGTAAGGTGAGTCATGGTTACATTGTTGTATATTGCATGATGGGATACGTTAGTGTATATTGAGTGATGGAATACGTTATTTTGTATTGCACGATGGGAACCGCACGTCGATGAAGAAAAGATAACTATATAAAAAATAAACGCTGCCAACCGCAGATCGTTATCTCCATCCATTCTCGAGATGTAATTCTATATAGGCTATTTTCTTCTCAGAAACCCGTGTTTTTTTCCTTTAAAATCAAAGTTCTCCTCACACCCTTTACTAAATTTAACTTTAATCTAAATGATCGAATTAAGCATTTAATTTCCTATAAGCAGTGTGTGCTTTTAGTCTTGAAGGACCTTCTATATACAGGGTGCGGCAGAGAGGATAGATGGTTTTAAAAAATCATAAAATAGTTAATTTTTACTCAAAAACAAATTTATTGATGCAATCAGGTTCGCAAGGGAATAGCATTTGAGACAGTCAATTTTGAAAAATCACATCAGGCATGAGGTGGCCCAAATTGTTGATGCAGTGCTGGAGGCGTTCTCTCCAACATAGCTCTCTCAACTTGGGCGACTTCCACGCGAATTGCGTCCTTCAATTCCTCCAGAGTTCGGGGCTTGTTCTCGTATACTCTAGCCTTGAGGTGCCCTCATAAGAAAAAATCGCATATGGATAAATCTGGGGACCGAGGAGCCCAATGAACATCGCCAAACCTGGAAATTAGGCGACCAGGGAAGAGAGGGCGAATAACGTCCATTGATGCTCTGGCTGTGTGGGCTGTCGTCCCGTCCTGCTGGAACCACACACGTCGGGTTGGAACACGTTGCCGTCGTAATTCAGGGAAAAGGAAGTTGGTGATCATTTCGACGTAGCGCTATGTTGGAGAGAGTCTACGCGAACTTCCAAGAACACCTCCAGCACTGCATCAACAATTTCGGCCACCACATGCCTGATGTGATTTTTCGCACTTGACTGTCTCAAATGCTATTTCCTTGTGAACCCGATTGCATCAATAAATTTTTTTTTTTCAGTAAAAATTACCTATTTTATGATTTTTTTAAAACCGTCAGTCCTCTCTGCCGCACCCTGTACAATAGCTCAAGCATTGGAGAAAGAAAAAAAAATTCTGGAAATCTTTGAAACGCCATAACTCTTAGAAAAAAAAAACTGGCAAATTTTATGAAAACATTTCATTTAACAAAATTTCCAATAGTAAGCTCGACATTACTTCATTCCCTACCTCACAAGATCTGCTCCAGGCCCAAAATCCAAGCTCGACCCTATGTAATCTGGTCAAAAACAAGAAAGTATTCTTGGTTCAGGTATTCAGCTTCAGTGCGACGCCAACACGGCCCCCCCCCCCCCCCTTTCCCGTCACCTCAAACCTTATATCTCGAAGGAACTTAGGTTTAAATATTTCCTCCTCTACCACTCAATCACCACTCATCTGGAAATAAGGGCCTCCCTTGACCTGATTACTCCAAAAATCTACTGGCCTTCTATGAACCTGGGTAAATGAAATCCAGTTGCCAACTGTAAACGGTGTGCTTTACTTAAGCCCTCCAAGGGCCCCGACCCACCACCACAGAAATCCAAGGAATTCGAACATGTACACATAGATATAGTGGGTGTACCTTCACCCTAGGAAGGCAAAAAGTTCATCTTGACTATGATTAATCAAAATACGAGTTGGCCAGAAGTGGTTCCACTAAGTTCCATCACTTCCAAATCCATAGTCCATGCATTTCACAACACTTGGGCTTCCTGGTATGGGTGCCCGTGGTACCTAACCACGGTTCAAAAGGAGTACCTAACTTTGCTTCTTTTACAAAACAAATGGGGATCCAAAAGTCTGGATCAACAGCCTGGCACCCTCAATCGAATGGAAAATTAGACCGTTTTCCACCTTTTTGCAAAAATTGTAATCTAGTCAAGATCAAATACCGAACTTTTGTAACCTGCAGAAAACCAACAAAGCAGAAAACTTATGAAATTTCATGTTTTGAAAAAATAAAATTCCAGGGGGGGGGGGGGGGGTTGTAGTGTATACACCAGACCCGTGGACCCTAATCTATGTGTACTCTGGCCCGGCAGGGTTACCCCCCCCCCCCCCATCCAGGCCATCCTGTATGGGTGATATTCTCGAGACTTGGACGCTAGCGCATCCTTACATCGAGGCAAGCGAAATAGAAGTTATTCCACCTTGTTGTCATGGTGACGAGTAAACATATGCGAAAATGCCCCATTTGTAGTCACAGCTGGACAACAGCATAACATAGTCTCACCTAGTTCCGAGTCAATATTTTCATTATTTTGTAATATGCAAGGTGATAAATTGTACGCAAATTACACCAAGTTATTATCAGGTGTTGACCTCAAACGCTACGAATGCAAGATTTAATCTGTGGGGTAGTGGGGTAGAGATCTATATGAAATGTGTGTTGGGGAGTTGACATACAAGTGTTCTAGATAACCAGACATCAGCCGCAAAAATGTTGTGGATTACCTATCTAGTTTTAGAACTGTTGAATCAATTGAAACTAAAAATCTGTAGAGTACTGTGAAAGTGGTCTTGTGAAAGGATGTGTTATGAGAGCTCTGTTAGGCGGGAATAGTAAGTTGTATCACATGTGGAAAGGTAAGTACCTACGTAGAGATAAGGTATACCTACATACTTTCCGTATATTATTACTTGTTCATGTAGGTACTTCATTGATCAAAACGAAAGTAGGTACCTAATTTCCTTTTTTTGTCCATAACATTTCCGTAACTGCAAAACTCGCGCAATAACTGCACTGCCAATGCCGTCTTTATGAAATCTTACCTTTAGAGGAATGCATTTCAAGGTTTTTTTCCTTGCAGCTGATTTTTAATTCATGTTGCATATTCCCTGATTCAATATTTGACAAACTTGCTAATCAGCGGTTGTATTCGTCGGCAAAGCAACGACCCACCTACTTTGTTTAGGCACTTTAAACCAACAGCAAATCTGGTAGGACGTACGTAACTACCTAAGTAGTTTCGTTTCTTGGTGTAGCAACAACCTGCCTTGTTTATTTTGACAAACTATCAAATCTCTCCTTTTATTCATTCAATATAACAAGTAAAGCTTCCTCAGTTAAGCATAGTTCTACGAACTTATAATAAAACGCTGATGAAGCTACCTGAGCAATGGCTAGGTACCTACACAGCAGTACAGACACCTGAGGAATTTTCAATCATATTTTCTTTACTATTTTTCAGGTTAATTATTCTCAAAGCCTAAACGAATGAAGTTCTTTAGTTTTCTGACACTGATTAACTACTATAGTGAGTAGGCTCCTAGTCCAAATAAAAACTCGTTCACGTTAGATTGGTATAGTTGACAGCAATCTACAATCAATTATTGCGCTGGCAGGCATAATTATTTTAACATTTAGTCGAATTGAAACTTTGTATTGCTAAAATATTATACTTTTTCAAAACAAAACTGTGGAAAAATGGCCTTATAACCACGAATTATGTTGACGTGAGACGGCAAACTTCTTGTGAGAAATAGTTTGTTTGAGAGTTGCGATTCATTGACGTAGGGTGGTATCATGGCCGACTTTGGCTGAAACGCGAACCTACTCCAGGCGTGACGTCACGAGAATATGGGCCATAAAAGGCCTGGAGAGGAGCCACCCAATAAATCATTCTATTCCATATCCATCAACCGAGAATTCTCTTTATTCCTACATCCTGCTGTCACATTATTATTAAACGTATTTATTAGTCATAGGCACCCACGAACTGAAAATTAATTGGATAAATATTACTAGTCCATCTATAAGTGACAAGAGTTATGATAAACTCGATTTTGTGATGTCAGAATGTCATTGAAATAACATCAGTTGATAGGATCGTCAGAGTTTGTGAGGCGATTGTTACTATTTTTACAGCATTTATGACCTACATTCATGTTGTTGACTTTGTTCTGTTTTCTAGTCCTTATAGAGAGCAAATGGAAGAATGTACAGCATTCTTGGTAGGTTCATTCGATTCATTAAAGTGATCTCTATCAATAACAGACAAAAAATCTATGCTTAATCCGAAAATTTTAAAGATTTTAATATTTTAGTTCTTAAATTCTACACTTTAGGGTTGAATGAAAGTAGTGCCAAGATGTTATCATACATCCCCAACCGATGTATGGTTTTTGCGCAAATTTCATGGAGAAATGATTGAGCTGCATTTCATCATCAAAATCAATATAATTCAGCTGCTGAAGATGTGCCAAAACTTTATGTTTGGGTTTATGTCTTGAGCCTTCATGGAGTACGAGCTGATGACATCCATCATTTAGATCAGCGGTTCCCAACCTTTTTAATTGTGAGGCCCAACTATTTTTAAAATAAAGCTTTGAGGCCCATATATATATATATATATATATATATATATATATATATATATATGTATATATATATAGCATGTTAGTAATTGGTAAAAGATAGGTACAAGGGGAAAAAAATATCTCAAGTATTTGCAAAGAAAACACCTGTACTTTATTCACTTTTAGTTGTTACATGATGAAAAACAATTATATACAAGTGGTCAAAGTAAAAAGAAAAAACTCAATGGGATTTTTGACATTGTTTTTCTCCCACGAGTGAATCAATGTCAGGATTGAAACTGGACAGTTTTAGTCTTAAATCGCTTTCAACATTCAGTTTGTTCCTGTACTTATTTTTCAAAAAAACCAATGTTGAAAAAGGCATAAATCACATAAGTAAATATGTTGTGGAAAACCCCATCAAGTGCTTCAGTGCAATTTTGGCGATTGCCGGATATTCTTCGCAAACTTTAATCCAGAACGGAACTATGGAGTTGTTTTAAAAAACGATGCTAGTAAACTCACTTGTTGTAAAAATGCAATTGAATAATTTGACTATTGCTAACACTCAAGTGAGCATGGTTTTAAATTTAATTGTTTCCATCTCTATTCCGATATTAACTGTTGAAACTCAGATGATTTTTTTAAATATATTTTTGACCAGCATCCACGGCCCAGCAGCAAGTTGTCCGCGGCCCACAGGTTGGGAACCTCTCATTTAGGTCAATTTTGGAAAACATAGCTCCATTCAATGTCCCACATTGTAGGAGTTATATGGCGCTCCCTGGTGATAGCTTTGTTCCGCTCTATCATGTCAACACACATTCTCAGTTTTGAGTTGGCTTTGCACACCAAAGCGACAGGTGATACCTATGGGGTTGGTCCACTCGCTTTTTCTATTATGTCAGCATCAATGAGTCTCTTGACTTCTTGTTCTACAGCTTACGTCAAATGAAAAGGAATTCTTCTATTTGGATTCATTACTGGCCTGACGTTTGGATCAATGTTGAGGTCTACTAATGCATTTTTTAATTTCCCAGTTCCCTGGAATAAACTCGGTTATTGATGAAGTGATTTTGTTCAGGAACTTTCTCAGGCAGCTGTGAAACGACTGAGTATTGATGTAGCATTCTTGTCTAAGTCAAATATTTCTGCTTTAACAGATTTACCTTTATGAGGAATGACAGTGTCAAACTTACCTATGACATCTAATGGCTCCTGAAACAGATAAGAGAACAACTTAACCATTTGGAGACCAAAGCCTACAATGGTTTCAATTTATTGAATATTTTCCTAGAGACAAAGATCACTGTTGACCCAGTATCAGGGCAGAATCTAATAATACTATTATTCATTTTAACTGAGACATCTTGTGCACACTTCACTTCAGAAACATTGGACATGTGATGTACATCCTCACCTTCAAAGTGTTCAAACTCCTCATCAACCACATACTTAACGCTTTTCTTCCTAAAACATGACTCAAAGTGATTTTTCCCCATAGCCATTATAACATTTTTACCCCTCTTATGGGCAGCAGTCTGGGTGAAGCCAGTCCTCACCACAGTTTCAAAATAGCCTCTCGCCTTCCTGCTGTCTGGAACTTTGCGTATTATTCCTATGAGAATGGATTTTTAAATTTAGTTTACAGAGCAAGAAGAAATGTCTTGCTCCATCTCATCTCCCAATTTGACTTTGCCCAAACTACACCACAAGCTTTGTCAGTTAACCCATTCAGGATGGATTGATGTCATGGCAAAGATCATGGTGGCTGGGTATGTTCATATGATGTCATGCACCCATTCAGGTCCAGGCGCTCTTCAAAATCCTACCAGAGATAGGGAGAGCCTTGATATCCTCAGTCTGGTTTTTACGTTCAATGACCTTCAAAGTACCTTAAGTAAGGGTTCGTTTGAGGGTTGGTTAGTTTTCTCCAGAGCTTTGGTCTGCCAACATCAACATTGTGTTTTGAGACATGCCTGTCTGATTGTTAAGACCTCTTTTTGAATGCTGAGTTGAATGGGTTAATCAAGTAAACTCTTGGTTTCTCTCAACAACCTCTCTCTACTTTGTGAATTCTCAAGTTTCGTCACTAATTGTGATCTCGCCTGGGCATCCATGGTTGATTTTGTACATGCAGTAAAATTAAGATTGCAAGTAGAGGCCTTAGTTCAGCTTTATACTGAATTTCTGTCTCTTCACTTCTGGACTCTCACTGGGAGTGCGTGTTGTTCTGCAATTCCTCTAGGACTAGGGTATAAGTAATGTTCTTTCAATTAATTACAGAGTTCGTAGAACTTCTTTTCTTTAGGTTTTTGAGAGGCTGTTAGATATTTGAGTACCTGGTATAACGTGGTGGGCAGGCAGTAGATAAAAAGCTTGAACACATCTCTTGTCACTCTCTGAAGTGATAGTATTCAGGTTTTTCATCTCCAAATGGTTGTCTAAATGCTCCAATTAGGTATGATGCAAATGTTTCATTTGCTTTGTTGAAAGGATGCATACCTGTGACGAAACTACTTTCTGATAGCGGTGAAAATTCCTGGAGCTGGAGACCTGACAATTACATCAACAAAGTCATGGCTGCTGAATTCGATTCAGTTTCCATCCCTTGTTTAATCACATCGCCAATCACTTTTGACTAGTCTTCTAACTTTAGCGACATTCTATCAGTTCACTTGCCTAATGCACTATGTCAAAGCGTTATAGCAGGGATAAATGAGGATAATACTGAAATCATTTTACATAATCAGACTAACTTATCAAGTTGGTTGGTTGCATCTATATAAGTATCCATGTATTTCAATCTTGGCACTACCCTCTTTTCTTACCCTTTCAGGTCGAAATTTCATTTATAAAAGAATAAACTCAAAATTGCCACTTTTAAGTGAAAAAATAGTCAACTTTCAATGTATCTTAGAACCTGTTGATTGTACTTTGCTGGGGTTTGACTTGAATTGTCACAAATTTAATTTATTCAATCGTTATTCAAGGTTAATTGAAAAAAAACTGTTTAGTTTTAGTGATATAATTAAAAATGTGAAAAAACCGCATATTTCTGATTTTTTTCGATTTTTTATCTGGAGCCGATTTATTTTGAGGTGATGAACTTCAGATTCAGTCTCTGCCCTCCAAAAAACATGTTTATCTACTGAGAAACAACGTCCATACGTTTGTCTCCAACAGGCCTGTTTGAGCAACATTTTGACTGGACTAACTGGGGTGTGTGTCATTAACATTTTAGCGCCGGGGTCCGCATATACAGGGTGATTCCCTCGCAGATGTAAAAAAATATTTGGGTGAAACTACATCAAAAATAGAGTAAGATGCCGCCAACCGCATATTTTTATCTCAATCCGTACTCGAGATATGATTTTTTAAAGGTTTTTTCAGGAATACCGTGTTTTTTCATTTTAAACTCGGATTTCTCCACTTTGCCTCATTTAATTTTAACTTTCAACCTCATTTTCGGTATCAGCATTAAATTTCCTATAAGAATAGTGTACTTGGGTTCTTAAAAAGTACCATCCGAAGACCCTCACATCAGCTCAAACATTGACGATTTTGAAAAAATAATATTTCTGAAAATCTTTAAAACTTTACTACTCTTTTAAAAAGAATCCTGGGAACTGGCAAATCTCATGAAAACTGCTTCATCTAATATGCTTTCCAACGGTATTATCACTTTTACTTTTATTTTGTTATTTAGGGGAGAAAATACTGTTTTAATGTTAAAAAATGTGGGTTTTTCAAAGAAATTGTTGGTTTTCTCGAAAGTTGACCCTCCATGAACCAACGAGTATGGGGTCGGTTTCTATGTATTTTTTCTCGCTGGATCGAATGGAAACTCTTGCAGATCTCTCAACTACGTTATAATCGAGTTTTACACTTTAATTAACTAGTTTTACCCCATAACACACATACATTTAATCGTAACAAACAAACTAAACATTTGCGATTTTAAGTGTAAAACTCGGTTATAACGGAGTTGGAGAGATCTACAAATGTTACCATTCGATACAGCGAGAAAAAATACATAGAAACCGACCCCATACTCGTAGGTTCATGGAGGGTCATCTTTCGAGAAAACCAACAATTTCATTGAAAAACCTACATTTTTTAACATTAAAACATTATTTTCTCCACTAAATAACAAAATAAAAGTAAACTTGATTATACAGTTGGAAAGCATATTAGATGAAGCAGTTTTCATGAGATTTACCAGTTTCCAGGATTCTTTCTAAAAGAGTAGTAAAGTTTTAAAGATTTTCAGAAATATTCTTTTTTCAAAATCGTCAATGTTTGAGCTGATGTGAGGGCCTTTGGATGGTACTTTTTAAGAACTCAAGTACACTATTCTTATAGTAAATTTAATGCTAATTCCGAAAATGTGGTCAAAAGTCAAAATTGAATGAAGTAAAGTGGAGAAATTTGAGTTTAAAAGGAAAAAAAACACGGTTTTCCTGAAAAAACCTTTAAAAAATCATATCTCGAGAACGGATTGAGATAAAAATATGCAGTTGGCGGCATTTTACTCCATTTTTTATGAAGTTTCACCCAAATTTTTTTTTGCATCTGCGAGGGAATCGCCCTGTATACAGTTTGCTTTTCGTTTTGTTATTACTGTCACATTATTATTAAACGTATTTATTAGTCATAGGCATTTAGCATTTATTAGACTATGGACTGCGTTTACATTGAACATTCGACATTATTGGGCAGGGGGAGGGAGGGTTTACCGTTCTCCTCCCAGAAGCTCCAGTACCGCTTGCCCTTTCATACGAAATTGTCTTGTATTATTCCATCCGCGTTATTTTCTATGAAATGTTGCGAAGAAATAATTGAACTTGTGATGGATTCCCTGCGTTTGAAGTTGAATTATTTGAATTAAGTTTACTTTGATTAAATTGAAATTTTTCACCTCATTTCTGGAACAAAACTGTTCAGAAAAACGGTTGAATATAGAAAAAAAGTCCAGTCATGCAGCATAACCCTATGAGCGAATTTTTGAAGAAATCTTCGATTATTTCGATTTTTGACTGATTTTTCAACTTTGAAATTTTTGAAAACTTGATACATATTCTTATAGGAAATTTTACGCTGATTCCGAATATACCACATGTTAGTATGCTGAAAAAAATATTTCGCACAACAAATCGCAAAAAACAGGCTATTTTGAAATTTTTGACTACATTTTTGAAAATTTCAACCCAAAGATGTAATCCGATCATGCTGGCCAACGAACTTGAACTTTCGTTTTGTGTCCTTAACATTTTAAAATTTGTTTGAAGTTTCTAGCACAATTCTACGGACAGTTATCGTCTGGAATGACACATACATATATACATACATATATATATACATACATACATACATACATAAAAAAATGCGTTAAACTTCAGAATATGATTCAGAATAGCCTGAAACGGATTTCTGCATAAAATTTTTTCAAAAAATCACATTCTACAAATTTTGAGGCGAGAGCAATAGCTTAATTTTCTTCAAAAATTCGCTAAAATACTGGATATTTTCACGTGATTGATTACTATATGGTGTAACAAACATTATCTCAAAATTTAGTGACATTTGAACGAATTTTGAACCTGTAATGCTTATTAGAAGATAGGCGGAACGTAAGAGTGCAAAAACGCAAAATAAGTCAAGACAGGAGAGCTGTCTTGGTCCGAGCGGGCCCTTTAAATCCAGGACTGGGGAGCCGCGTGGGCATTTTAAAGTCAGGCGCAAAAAGTCCAGTCATGCAGCATGACCTCATGAGCGAATTTTTGAAGAAATCTTCGACATTTCAGTCGCTATTGATCGTGTAGAGAAATTTTAGTTTATGATTTTGGTAGACAAACATGGAATCAAATTCTATCTACAGAATGGTTCTAGCCTTAAACAGCATGGTTCTAGGATTGTTTATACAGGGATACTTCCATAAGAGTAGTTTAATCTGAATTTGGACAATGTTTCATGCAAATATTACCGATTTTTACAACTAGCGAACGGCATTATTTCGATTTTTGACTGATTTTTCAACTTTGAAATTTTTGAAAACTTGATAAATATTCTTATAGGAAATTTTACGCTGATTCCGAATATACCACATGTTAGTATGCTGAAAAAATTATTTCGCACAACAAATCGCAAAAAACAGGCTATTTTGAAATTTTTGACTACATTTTTGAAAATTTCAACCCGAAGATGTAATTCGATCATGCTGGCCAACGAACTTGAACTTTCGTTTTGTGTCCTTAACATTTTAAAATTTGTTTGAAGTTTCTAGCACAATTCTACGGACAGTTATCGTCTGGAATGACACATACATACATACATATATACATACATAAAAAAATGCGTTAAACTTCAGAATATGATTCAGAATAGCCTGAAACGGATTTCTGCATAAAATGTTTTCAAAAATTCACATTCTACAAATTTTGAGGCGAGAGCAATAGCTTAATTTTCTTCAAAAATTCGCTAAAAGGTTAAGTAGATGAATGAGTCAACACATTTTAAACTGTCCATACTGATTGAAAGTTCTGACTACTTTCGCGAGAAAGGAAAAATGATTGTGAACAACATTATCTCAAGATCATTAGTGAACTGTTCTCCAGAAATATTGGTTTGTTGAAAAATATTGAAAAGAGAAGATCACTGATCTATGTGAGTTGTTTTTTTATCCACTCGAAAAAAATGAATCATTATCGTCACACCACGCATTTCATTGCTTTTAGCGAATTTTCTTAGAAAATAAAGCTATTGCAATGGCTCCAAAAATTTTAAAATAAAAATTTTCAAAAATTTTCTTCATCGAAATCTGTTTTGAGGCATTCTGAAATGATTCCTGGATTTTAACGCTTTTTTATATGTATATATATATATATATATATATGTATATATATATATATATATATATATATATATATATATATATATATATATGTCATTCCAGACGATAACTCTCGATAGAATTGAGATAAAAACTTCGTTCTTTCGCCAAAAAATCAAGCATTTCAAAAGAAAGGATGAGTTCGTTGGACAACAATTTTTGAGCACATTAATTTGGTCAAATTTCGAAAAATGTACCCAAAAAATCACTAAAAATCGCTAAAAAAAGGCCAAAAATTGTTAAATTTCTATTTTTTTGCAGAATTTTAGTCAAAACTAAATTTTCAACGATTAACTAGGACATTAAAAATTTTTGCTCAAAATTATGATGAAAAACGTACTTAAATATCATTAAAATTTGCTAAAATATCTACAAAAACTGCAAAAAAAATTAAAAATCAAAAATCCCTTTTGAATCAGTGGAATTTTATTTAGAATAAGTTTTTTGCCATAAAATTGTTTTTTAACCATTTCTGTCAACTAAAATTGCTCCAATTTCAATGCAATTTAACATACTATAGTACGATAGATAGTTTATGAAAATTCGCTCATACGATCATGCTGCATGACTGGAACTTTATTTTCTCCAGCACTAATAATAAAATATTGCATATGCATGGAAACTATTACCTGATTTCCTTTTGTTTTGTTTCCAGACCAATGACTATTATGACATTATGTATCCCACTTGGTCGTTCTGGAAAGGTGGCCCAGCTTTGAAATTGTATCCTACTGGTATTGGAAGATGGGACCAATTTTATACGAAGCTCGTTAAAAAATCTGAATCTTTGGCATGGGACCCTGAATATGCTGTCACCTTTGAAAAAAATTATCACTAAAATCGGGTTTATTTAGCATCAACTCTCCTTCAGCCCTCCATGGTGGTACAGGCCTATAGTTTGTTTTCTATTTCTAAAAGGCAATTTAATTTTGTTTAGGATACTTTGAATCATCCTCCAGCTGAAGAGATACCACTTGAAGACCATTGTGATTACAAATATCTCTTCAACTTTCGGGGTGTTGCTGCGAGTTTCAGGTTGAAATTTTTATTCATGTGTAAATCCACGGTGATTCATGTTGGGGACGAATGGAAAGAATTCTTTTACGACAGTTTGAAGCCATGGTATCATTATGTTCCTATGAAGAGCTCAGCTTCACAAGAGGATTACAGGTAATAATTTACCATAGCTTCAAAATGTAAACCTTTGGAATTCATTGCAGCAAGGTTAGTTATTTCTGTATTACATAGCCTTCCGGTGCGGATCACTAGTCTATAGATAATTATTGACTGGAGCCTATATTTCATAATATTCTAAGTTTAACTATACAGCAAGCTCTGTAAAGCTTACCAATTATATCAAATGTGTTGATTGGAAAGATAAAGAAGTTACGATGGACATTGTGTGTTGTCCTGGCTCCTAGAATATTCAAATGCCTGAATAAGTCGCTGAATTGCCACAAGTCCATTCCTGTAGTACAAGGTTGCGCCATTGTTGAGATCTGAGGCATCAGTGTGGAACTAGTGGTTTGGTAAGGTCGGGATGACCCAATGAGACATCCTTAAGAGTAATCTTTTTGTTGTTTCGAAGCAACTGTCAACTTCATTGGTCCTTGATAGTACCCTCTGGTCACGTTTATTTGAATAGGTAGATATGAGATGTTCAAGAGGTAGTAGGGAGTGAGCTGCCTTGGGGATTGCATGTATAAAAAGTCCAGTCATGCAGCATGACCCCATGAGCGAATTTTTGAAGATGGTTCATGCAAATGTTTCATGCAAATATTACCGATTTTTACAACTAGCGAACGGCATTATTTCGAATTTTGACTGATTTGTCAGCTTTGAAATTTTCGAAAGCTTGATACATATTCTTATAGGAAATTTTACGCTGATTCCGAATATACCACATGTTAGTATGCTGAAAAAATTATTTCGCACAACAAAACGTAAAAAAGTCCAGTCATGCAGCATGACCCCATGAGCGAATTTTTGAAGAAATCTTCGACATTTCAGTCGCTATTGATCGTGTTGAGAAATTTTAGTTTATGATTTTGATAGACAAACATGGAATCAATTTATTAACACATGCACAGAGTAAACTCATCAGTTGTGATTACATTTTTTTTTTTAAAGCACCTACTACCTACGTTTTAAACAGCATGGTTCTAGGATTGGTTATACAGGGATACTTCCAAAAGAGTAGTTCAATCTGAATTTGGACAATGTTTCATGCAAATATTACCGATTTTTACAACTAGCGAACGGCATTATTTCGATTTTTGACTGATTTTTCAACTTTGAAATTTTTGAAAACTTGATACATATTCTTATAGGAAATTTTACGCTGATTCCGAATATACCACATGTTAGTATGCTGAAAAAATTATTTCGCACAACAAATCGCAAAAAAACAGGCTATTTTGAAATTTTTGACTACATTTTTGAAAATTTCAACCCGAAGATGCAATCCGATCATGCTGGCCAACGAACTTGAACTTTCGTTTTGTGTCCTTAACATTTTAAAATTTGTTTGAAGTTTCTAGCACAATTCTACGGACAGTTAGCGTCTGGAATGACACATACATATATACATACATACATACGTATATACATATATACATACATACATACATACATACATAAAAAAATGCGTTAAACTTCAGAATATGATTCAGAATAACCTGAAATGGATTTCTGCATACATTTTTTCAAAAATTCACATTCTACAAATTTTGAGGCGAGAGCAATAGCTTAATTTTCTTCAAAAATTCGCTAATAGAAATTTGTTAATTTTTAGCAGTTTTTTGCCTTTTTTAGTGATTTTTCAAGTACATTTTTTGAAATTTGACCAATTTAGTGTGCTCAAAAAGTGTTGTCCAACGAACTCATCCTTTCTTTTGAAATGCTTGATTTTTTGGCGAAAGAACGAAGTTTTTATCTCAATTCTATCGAGAGTTATCGTCTGGAATGACACATACATATATATACTTATATATATATATATATATATATATATATATATACATATACATATATATATATATATATATACATATAAAAAAGCGTTAAAATCCAGGAATCATTTCAGAATGCCTCAAAACAGATTTCGACGAAGAAAATGTTTGAAAATTTTTATTTTAAAATTTTTGGAGTTTATTTTCTAAGAAAATTCGCTAAAAATGCGTTAAACTTCAGAATATGATTCAGAATAGCCTGAAACGGATTTCTGCATAAAATTTTTTCAAAAATTCACATTCTACAAATTTTGAGGCGAGAGCAATAGCTTAATTTTCTTCAAAAATTCGCTAAAAACAAATAAGGCCGAAATGCTTGGAGGAAATTTGTTGATCAGTTCAACAAAGCTGGGGAGTGGGGAGAAGCCAGCTTACACTTGGCCTTATTGGTTTACATACTATGTTGATTAATTGTAGTGAGTACGGCTCTCAGATGGCAGAGCTGTTCTTCCCTATCTCTAAAAGCCACAGGGATGTCGTCGAGGTATGAGTATGTGAATGGGAGATCTCCCAAGAACCTTTGCCAAGTCTGAGGGGCATTTCGTAGGCCACAGTTCATACGAGTGAACTGGAAGGTGCTGAAGGATGTAATGACTGCAGTCTTTTTTATGTCATCAGGGTATATCCTACAGTATAGGAAGGCTTGAGAGAGATGTAGTGTTGAGAAGATTGTAGAGCCGTGTAGGGAGTTCGTGAAGTCATGAAGGTGAGGAATAGTGTACGGATCTGGGTCACAATGGACGAACCTCGCCATTGAGTTTTATCACGACGAGAAGGGGGCTTGACGATTGGGAGCCAGAAGGTACTATTGTTCCATTCCATTATAGGTCTTGAAAGTACCGTTTAGTTCTTTATGCAGTTTGCGAAGTTTGGTGTGGCAAGTTGGGCTTGTTGTCTTGATATGATGTACGATTGGAGTCTAGATGATCGATTTGTTTTGTTTGTAGGTACGGAGTAGTTTTGTGAACTTAGGAGGTGCGGTGTGCAGTGTAGAACAGCAGGATGTGGAGGAAGATACGAGGTCTAAAATAAACCTTGACTAACTGTTGTGAGGGAACGTTGAGGAGCGACTTGTTACTCAGGTCGACTAGTAGGCCAAACTGGTGTCTCCCTGTCGGCTCCGATGATGGGTGAATTAACCTCGGCTACCATGAAGTTCCATTTGTATACTGAGAGGCCAGGTAGGTAGACTGAGGCCAGGTGTTTTCCAAAATACGGACGGTTCTTCCATTGGCCGAGTAGGGTGTGAGTAGTGGGCTGATTTCTATGTAGGACAGTGCTAGGTAAAATCGAGACTTTACTGCCCATGTCGATCAGAAAGGCGACCTTGGATTTCCTACATCTGATGAACATATGTTGTTGGGGCGAGGTTCACACAGAATTTACTGCCAATCCTCCTGTGTAGTGTCAGGGGTGTTTCCAGGAGTGTGGGGATGAGCAGTTATGAACACAGCCCATCTGAATCGGTAGTAACGTTGAGTTGGCCGGCTCCTTACTGGTTAGCAATGACAATATCGCTCAACCAGAAAAGGGGGGGGGGGTCTGGGTCTCTAAAAGTAGAGAACTCATGGAAGGTTCTGAAAAGAGGTGTTGACTCATAGAGAACCGTGAAAATGAATGTTGACTCGTAGAAGTTTCTGAAAAAGAGTGCTGACTTGTAGAAGGGCATGTTTCATTGGAAGATCTCCGCATTACAAAGACCTCATCATTATCGACTGCCACAGAGAATGGCTCACGCTTTCACCAAGGTTTTGATCCGGGTTCAAGATCTAGTTCGACTATTGAACAGAAATCATCCAAAATATTGGATTTCACCACGGAAGATCAAGGCTGATATC
The DNA here is from genome assembly GCA_030762985.1 of Adelphocoris suturalis. Taxonomy (NCBI): domain Eukaryota; kingdom Metazoa; phylum Arthropoda; class Insecta; order Hemiptera; family Miridae; genus Adelphocoris; species Adelphocoris suturalis. The sequence continues at coordinate 105,415,091 of CM061045.1, read as the reverse complement.
CGATCAACTGGCTTTTGGTGTTGAATGCTCGATCACATTCAGTTACAGGTGGTGAACTTCGATCTTTGTTGGTGTTACCAAACCACCTCATCACGATTGTCCCGAAATTCTCATGTGGTATTATTATTTATCTGTACTTATTTAACTTTATTTATATGATCATTTCTCGTGTGTTTTTGTTTATCAAGTGATGATAGCATAAGCTCTCGCTCAAAGTTTTTCAATAATTTTGTACAGTGAAGAGGACGAATGTTTTGAGCTTGATTAGGATTTTACTATTCCCCGTCCAAGACTGTTCAAAGAGAGGTTGGAAGACATCGATGTTCCCTATGAAAGAGATTTCGAAAAAATGACAGGATTGCATATTTTCCTACTCGTTTTCACACAGTGCAAAGTGTACTAATTTTTTTTTTCTTTTTTTTTCGAAGTTTTTATTGCGAATATCAATAAAAGAACACATCCACGTAATTCAGCGTGAAAAAATATCTCAAAATCATGTATCATATGTAACATTTGAGTATCTTCAAAACTCGATATTCCACAATTGGCTCACTTTCTGCCCGTAATTGGGCCCATTTTTGCGCACTCAAAAATTCGAGTGATGGGTAATTTTTTGCATGAAATTTTGTATAGATTTCGAATCTGTAATAAAAAATGTGGGTTCTCGTCTGAAACGTGAGTCAAGAGTTGTAGCGCCACTGTGGCGCTTGATAATCAAAATCCGATTTCACCATTGAATAGAATTCAAAAAATTAAGAGGAATTACAATTTGAAGTTTTTTTACCCCTTCAAATAACGGAAATAAAAAGGATGGATCACCTATTAGCAAACACCCTGTATAAATATGATAATATACATTGAAAAAGTTCCAGTCAAGCAGCATGATCGTATGAGCGAATTTTCGTTAATTATCTTGGTGCTATATTATGTTATATTTGTTTAGTAAATTCTACACTTTAAGTAAAATGGAATTTTTAACTGCAAATTTCATGGCAAAAAACTCGTTTTAAATAATATTCGGCAATTTAAAAAGACTTTCGATGTTTAGCTTTTTTGCAGTTTTTATCCATTTGTTGGCGAAATTGATTAAATCATTATGTCATACTGTGCGACTGAACGTTCTTCCAATACAGTTGTCTTGATTTTTCTTGGTGTCGTTTTCAGGAGTTTACTGGAGTTCCTTAAGCAAGAAGACGCGATCGCTAAAGAAATCGCTGAGAGAGGATTCAATTTCATTCGTGATAATCTAAAATTAGATGATGTCAAGGATTATTGGAAAGCCCTCATTAAAGAGTATTCAAAGTTATTGAAATTTATTCCTAAGATGGAAAGTAATTTAATTGATGTGACTACCAAGTGATTCCTGGGGTTTTGAAATTCCTGCATCCCAAAGCTCAAGTATAGTAGGGTGGATTTAAATGTTTGCATTCATCGTTGTTTGGTGAACACTCCATACTAAATGTTCTCACTCTAATGCTAGCTGGATCCTTACAGTAATCTTTGTTATGCTATGCCCTACTTAAATTGAACAACTATGCAATCAAATCATGCAAGTCTTTCAATTAAAAAAAAAAAAAAAGAAAAAAGTTATTAATGAGTTGTATATTCTTTTCATACAACTTTGTATAATGAAACAACAAAACAGAAAATATCAAAAACAGATGATCTAGTGACTGTAATTCTTGTGTAAGATCAAATCAAACCAAGATTATCATTGTTTGTATTATCCTATTTATAGTACTATAAAATCCTGAACCATAAGGTATTACAATATGAAAACTCACTTTGAATCAAGATGTAATCTTTCTAAATCAATTAACAAATAAGTTATTTTTATGAGGGATAGAAAACTAAAAGAAATTCATTCTGAATGAATTTTCATGTTTCTGAAGATTGGGTGCAGATAGTGGAATTCTCCGTGTCTCTAGTCCCAAGTAAATTTAGTTGACGAGAGTTATTTGTTCCTTCCTTTTCCAAACACCGTAAGCTGATGTTTACAAAAGGACTCTTCAGCCATTTTAGGGGAATGAAGCAGGGAGATTCTCACGGTTACATTCTTGCCACCTACGTGGGAAACTCGTTCAGGCACAGAGCCGAATTGCATGATGGTATATTCATCTTTTTTTCTTTGCTCAAGTTGCAGAAACCTCCCTCACGTAAAACTATGTTAGTGATGATGATCTTGCTAGTAGCTCAAGGTTCGCTCTGGAGGATGTTGTAAACTCATGTAATCACACTTATAGCGCTTTACCTTGTATATACTTGTTGTACCTGATATATACCTTGTATGTCTCCTCAGAACATCAATTGCCTCACTTCAATGGTCAATGAGATTTACTAACGCTAATTAGTGTTTCTACGTACTAAGATATTTTATTGTAAACTCTCCATGTCTCTCAAAACATATACTCTAAGCGAGCTTTGCGAGATACGCTGTTCACATGCTTCTTTCTACACTCTTGCAGTACTTAGTTTAGCCCTTGCCAACCCATACTTTGTGCTGTTCTCCATCTAATTTGGCTGCAAGCCTGAAGTAATAAAGATCATTAGCATACCTAATTATAAACAACTGATGTAAAAAGTAAGTTGCTCTTGTTTATATTTAATAAATAATTATATCTGAAGAAGAGCAACTGTCTTGAAAAGCTTTTATGTGATAATAAAAACATTTTGTCGTATCTAAAGGTATAATTATATTCATCCCATAGTGAACTTTGGAAGCGTTTTCTGTGAGACTGAACACCAACTCATCAACGTCCGCTATTAACCACAGCTGAACATTACTGTGAGGAGAGCATAAATTACTCTGATTAGCATTTTCTGTTAATTAAAAGTAGGTTCCTAGTTGTTTGGCTCTTTAAATTGAAACTTGAAGTTCTGACAACGCAAAAGCAATTTTTGCAATGTTTGTGTTAAATTAACACTAAATTTTCTACGACTTTTTCATTGGAGTAAATTTCATCAGTTGTTTGACATAAAAAGTTGATGTATTAAAAAAAGGCTTTTTTCAATGCGCTATTTGAGGTATAGGAATGCATTGCAAAATTGTAATTAGCGTGAAATTTCCTATATGGATCCATAATTATCAGAAATTTGGTATCTCCGACCTTTTTATTTAACTGTCAAGTTGTTAGAGTAATTATTTTCAATAATGAACCTTCGTAATCGATCAAGAAAGCTTGTATTAACCCCCCTCAAAATTTGTTGGTTTAAATTTCTAGATACCTAGTTTCCAAAAATGGAATAAATCATTTTCCCCCATGTCACATAGGCATGCTTTTAACTTGACAATCAGAGAGCCTCTTGCTAAACTTATTCTAAAATGAGATATTCGTCAAGAATTGACGGTATGAACCCAGAAATTTCAAGGAAGGATAGACTGTCGCCAATGGAATGTATGAGCGATTTTTTTTTTCTTTTCATTTTCTCTATTGCAAGTGCTACGCTCTAGGAAAATAACTCTCACAGTCAAAGAGCCTGGCCTCGTAGCTCTGATTGTTTTCGGGAAATTCCCCGTAGTTGTAACAACGAGAGTTCGAACTCCTGTCGAAGTATCAAATATTTTTGGGCCGTTACAGTGGCGCAGTCGAAATAGGACCCAAAATCATACGAACCAATAATTAATTAAATCCCTCTCGAGCCAAAAGACTGTAAACATCACATTTCCTGTCGTTATGCCTTTCACTTCCTCGCTCACTTGAGTCAAAACACACCGTGACAATGACCTCGCTCGACTGCTGACTTGTTCCAGCGAGCATCTGCTGAGCCAGCGGCCTGCAGTTTCACTTCGTCATTCGTCCGACCCCAAACCAGCCGAGACGGCTGGTATTTGACTCCAGGGAAATGTTACGCTCCAGGAAAATAACTCACAGTCAAAGAGCTTTGATGGCCTCATAGCTCTGATTGTTTTCGGGAAATTCCCCCTAGTTGTAACGACGTGAGTTCGAACTCCTGTCGAGGTATCAAATATTTTTGGGCCGTTACAGTGGTGCAGTCAAAATAGGACCCGAAATCATACGAAACAATAATTAATTAAATCCTTCTCGAGCCAAAAGACTGTAAACATCACATTTCCTGTCGTTATGCCTTTCACTTCCTCGCTCACTTGAGTCAAAACACACCCTGACAATGACCTCGCTCAAATGCTGACTTGTTCCAGCGAGCATCTGCTGAGCCAGTGGCTTGCAGTTTAACTTCGTCTTTTGTCCGACCCCCAAACCAGCCGAAATGGCTGGTATTTGACTCCGGGGAAATGTTACGCTCCAGGAAAATAACTCTCACAGTCGAAGAGGTTTGATAACCCTGGCCTCATAGCTCTGATCGTTTTCGGGAAATTCCCCGTAGTTGTAACGACGTGGGTTCGAACTCCTGTCGAAGTATCAAATATTTTTGGGCCGTTACAGTGGCGCAGTCGAAATAGGACCCAAAATCATACGAACCAATAATTAATTAAATCCCTCTCGAGCCAAAAGACTGTAAACATCACATTTCCTGTTGTTATGCCTTTCACTTCCTCGCTCACTTGAGTCAAAACACACCGTGACAATGACTTGTTCCAGCGAGCATCTGCTGAGCCAGTGGCCTGTAGTTTCACTTGGATAACTCACAGTCAAAGAGCTTTGATGGCCTCATAGCTCTGATTGTTTTCGGGAAATTCCCCCTAGTTGTAACGACGTGGGTTCAAACTCCTGTTGAGGTATCAAATATTTTTGGGCTGTTACAGTGGCGCAATCGAAATAGTATCCGAAATCATACGAAACAATAATTAATTAAATCCATCTCGAGCCAAAAGACTGTAAACATCACATTTCCTGTCGTTATGCCTTTCACTTCCTCGCTCACTTGAGTCAAAACACACCGTGACAATGACCTCACTCGACTGCTGACTTGTTCCTTGTTACGCTCCAGGAAAATAACTCTCACTGTCGAAGAGGTTTGATAACCCTGGCCTCATAGCTCTGATCATTAGAGTGTCGCAACTTCGGGAAATTTCTCGTAGTTGTGACGACACGAGTTTGAACTCCTGTCGAGGTATCAAATATTTTTAGCCCGTTACACAGGCTAGAGTCTCAAAAAGACTAAAGATGCAATAATTCTGTGGAAAACGGACGGTTTTTTTCAGTCAGGAGCTTAGAGGAGTTTGGAGGTTTGAAGCAGCGATTGCCGCTCATAAGCCGCAGTGGCAACCCTGTCTACGGACTTATAAAACTCCATAGGCTACCTTACAGATAGTCCGTAGGTTACCATGACTTAAGATGTTACTGAGTTTCATTGCCTCTACTCTTGGAATGGCTCTCCACAGTCAAGACAATAAAAACCCGTCATGCAGCATGATTGTATGAGTGAATTTTCTTAACATCGTATTATAATGTTACATTGTTTTTAGATTTGAGTACAAAGAAATCGTTAACTACCAGTTTTATGGGAAAAAACTCGTTCTAAATAATATTATGAGAGACTTGGGTTTTTTTTTGCAGTTCATATCGATTTTTCAGCAATACTATTAAAATTTAAGTAAATATGTCATAATAATTTAGTGCAAATGTTTTGTGCTATTTGTTCAATGTTCTAGCTCGTTGTTGATAAACTTCTTTCGACTTACAATTCTACTTTTAAAATTATATAAATGTCGATAACTCGCCTTAGGATCGAGATAAAAATCCTGTTCTTGCACCAAAAAAATGACGTTTTCCCAATTAAAGGATGGTTTTGTTGGCCCCACTTTTATAGTACATTAAATTGGTCAATTTTCTAAAAATATGCTCAGAAATCACAAGAAAAATTGCCTAAAACCGTTTAATTTATTATTTTAAGCAGAATTTTAGTCAAAACAAAATTATCAACAATTAACTAGGTCATTCAAAATATTTTGCACAAAATTATGCTGAAATATTTACTTAAATTTCATATTTGCTGAAAAAATCTATAGGTACAAACTGAAAAAAAAAAAAAAGTCTGAAAATCCAAAAAAAAATTTTGAATTGCAGAATTTCATTTAGTATGAGTTTTTTGAGTTCTAGGCTTTGTCAATGGAGGGACGGCCTATTGTAGTTGATCTAGGGAGTGTGACCCAAGCACATGAAAGAGAGAAAAAAAAAAAATGGAAAAACCGTATACGAACCCGTCTCGGAACAATTTAAGACAGAATCCGTGAAAAAACATATTAGTAAGTAGATTTTATATAATTTTGGTGTGAGTTAAAATAGGAGAAAAAAAATATCGTGAATTCTGGGAATCACCCTTCCCGTTAATTCCCCTCCAGCGACAGTAAATTTCCATCATAAAACTTCCAGCATGAAATTTGAAACTCCTGACATATTTTGCAAAACTAGAGCAAGTCCATAATTGAACAAAAAATAATCACGAAAATCGGATGAGAATTGTTAAAACATGATTTATCAGTATTAACTCCTTCATTCATCCCCTCCCACGATAAAATTTGAAACTTCTGACGCAAGTCCCAAAACCATTTCAAAGTAGTAATGGAACGAAAATAAGAAACACAAAATCGGCCGAGATTTGTAGCTTGGACGGTGCTTGAAACAATAGGTAGTTCTCCCTTCCACCTCCCACCCCGATAGCGAATCCGAAACTCCGAAGGTTTGTTGCACCACTACCTAGTGCTAGTTTTAACAAGCAACAAAATATATTTTAAATTAGATATTGAAGATTAGGTTTGGGGTCTCCACAGTAAAGTTTCGAAGCTATTTTCTTTTAGCTCAATCCTCTGGTATCGGGAGGTAGGTCCTCTAGGTTCATTTCACCCCCTTCCTCTTGTTGAAAGTGTCCATGGTTTTGAATTTTTCTTCTATACCACCGCAGTCTCATTGAGATGGCCCAGATGATGGTCATCTGGAGTTTAACTCGTACCCAGCCTGCAACTTGGGACCAGGGGTTTTCCCATTTATTTACGAGAACTGAGACCAACTTCTTTACAAAAATGTTGAACTCTCGATGCAGGACACCCTCACATGAGCTGATCAGGGGTGTCAACGATCCCTGTAGGTCTTCGGCTGCACCATCGTACTTCCGGTGCTTCACTCGGGCGGCTTCGTCGGCGACTGCGGGCCACTCACGTGTGGAATAGGAAGGAGCGTCGGCGTTGATAACGTGGTTGTCAAAAAAAGCCGCTCTCTCCCAATTCTTCACTCCGTGTACCTTGATGTCAGTGATCAAGCCGGGTGAACCGTCTTCGCCCTCCTGCATAATCGATTCAACTACTACTCCTCTCCTAGCTAGTTTGACCAATCCTGCAACTTCATCCCTTATCCAGTCATGCCCTTGCTTTACCAGTCCACCCCTTTTGCAGTTGAGGGCATGATTCACCGTCATGTGTTCACCGCATCCATCGCAGGTAACTGGAAGACCCCTCAGATGTTTTCCGTATCGCTATGAAAGTGCGTCCCTGAATTGAGTAGACGATAAATCCATACTATCCACTGCCAATGGAATAACGGAAAGCCACTGTGAAGCGTTTCCTTCGATAATGCATTTTATGGTCTTTCTTTCGTGTGGGTCGAGGGCTTCCATGACTTGCTGACATTTTTGTTCGCATCTTTCCATTTTCAGCCTTTTTCCATCTTCAGTTCTTCTAAAACATGCAATCTATGGGCTTCTTCATCAAAGTCGGCTCCTATCACAATGCATACGTAGCCGGAATGGATGTGTCAAAGGCTTCTGTGGCTGAATTCACCGGATCTTCTAGGGCTAAACCTCCAAACTTGACTGGTAGAGCATAGAGATTATGCTCGTGATCAGCTATTTCCCGACCCAAGATTGAAGGTGTCAGTTTTTGACGGATCGCATTTTGCAGGGGTTCATATTGATTTGGGGCTGCACTTACCACTCTCTGTAGATATGACCATTCTCTTTGTAAAGATTTTTTGAAGGTGGTGTAAACTGCTTGGGGGCTTTCTTTGGCGAACCTAGTGCTAGTTGTGCAATACAACAAACCTTGGGAATTTGGGATTTGCAATCGAGGTGGAGGGTTAATTACTGATTCTTTCAAACTCTGTCCAAGCTACAAATCTCGGCCGATTTTCGTGATAATTATTTTGTTCTATAACGAATTCGATTAAATTTTGAAACTTAGGCCAGGAGTTTCAAATTTCATCGTGGGAGGGGGTGAATGGAGGAGTTAATACTGATCAATCATGTGGTGATCCCTCGTACATCAATTTTCAAGAGCCAAACATTCAAACGTTGATTATTCTCAAACCCTCTCCTGTTTTCTGTAGAGGATTAAAACTTGTTTAAACTGGATAAAAACTGGTATCTCATGCTTCTGAAAGAGATTCCAATGGAAAAAGCTTGGATTTTCTACCACACTTATGTACACCCCATTGTGACCATCACACTCTAGACAGAAAGTTGATCTTTGGGAAAATAATCAGCCAGGACGGGATCTCCTGATACACTTCTCTGTCAAAGACTAGCAATGGTGAAGACACCAGGAGCAGATGAAAAGCTGTGGACCTGTTGTATGAAACCCAGTGACGTGAGTATCCTCGGTTTTTATCACGTTGTCCAAGGAGGAAGCAATATTCTCCCATACAGTTAAGGGCCGATTACACGAGCAACAAAAGTTGCGCAACTCCAAAAAAATTGCACTAGAAAAGTTGTACGCAACACAAAGCAATAAAATTGCCTCGTGTTGCGTCAAGATGTTGCAAGGAATTAATTGCACTGTGTTGCACCAATAAAGTTGAGCAATAGAAATTGCTCAATTGTTTCGTTTACTCGGGCGACAACAGTTTGCACCATGGACAGTGAAGAGGTGGTCGTCGCTGCTGCTGTGGTCGTCGTCTCTGCTGCTGCCAACCAAAGGAAAAAGAGGGGAATTTGGCAGCGCCAGTTTCTGAGCCAGAGAGAATGTGGGTTGGCTCTCACCTCTGAAATTCTTTCACGTCAATATTTGCTCATAAGGCCATGCTGCACAAATAAACTCATATCTTTGCGAAATTAAAATTCTCTCATGTGGCAATACTGCACCCCACCAGTTTAGTTTCACGTCAATATTTGCTCATAAGGCCATGCTGCACAAATAAACTCCTATCTTTCCTACATTAAAATTCTCTCATGAGGCAATGCTGAACCCCACCAGTGCAGTTTCACGTCAATATTTGCTCATAAGGCCATGCTGCACACATAAACTCCTATCTTTCCTATGTTAAAATTCTCTCATGAGGCACTGCTGCACCCCATCAGTGCAGTTTCACGTCAGTATTCGCTCATAAGGCCATGCTGCACCCCATCAGTGCAGTTTCACGTCAATGTTTGCTCATAAGGCCATGCTGCACAAATAAACTCCTATCTTTCCTACGTTAAAATTCTCTCATGAGGCAATGCTGCACCCCATCAGTGCAGTTTCACGTCAATATTTGCTCATAAGGCCATACTGCACAAATAAACTCTCAACGTGATTGGCTGTTTCGTTCCCTCTCCCGACCCAAGGCCGAAAAATTGCCGCAATAGTGCAATAATTTTCCAAACCCCTTGGACTTCATTTCAACACGATGCAACAGTTGCCGAGAGGGCTCGTGGACCTGAAATGTTGTACAACTCCCGTAAATTAATTGCCTGCAATCTTCGGCAACTTTTTCGAGGAGAGAATAGTTGTCCAACTTTTTTGAAATAGTTGTGCAATACTTTTTTCTGCAATTATTGCCGGAAAAAATCGCTCGTGTAAAAGGGCCTTTAGTTGGAGGGTGCATGAGAAACAATACCAGTCGATTAGTCAAAAGCTAGAACCTCCGAGTTCTCAAAATCCAACGTATTTTTAGCAATCAATGCTGAGCTCACCTAGGAAGTTAGTTCCACAGGTGGCCCAGTGTAAATAATTGAGTAAAACTGTAGAATTGAACTTAACCTGGGAACACTAACATCTCCTAGTATGCGTTTGTTACTAAACATTAGTCAATCTGACTCACTTAGGGGGTTTTCCCAATAAGAGCATGAATACTTGGACAAAAACTATGTATTTCGGCTCCCAACCAGTCAACATGAACTGAAGACCTTTAAAAAAATTAGTTTATCAACTGAAGAGATCTTGAAAATGCATTACCCAAGTCCTAAGGAATGAAGGACACTGGACTTTATGTTTGAAGAGACCAGTCAGTTGTTCATAACAATAATGAGCCAAGATGAATTCAAAATGGTATATCACTATTGTCGCAAGTAATAACTCTTTCCCAATAGAAATAATATCATAAAGCACTTATGTTACGTTGCGATTCGGATTAGTAGAAAATTACTTCAAAACAGCTGCTTCTTACCCAAATATCACAACAATATAGCCATTTGGTCAAGAATAATCTCTTAGGTGACACTACTATTTTTATGCATGGCCTTGTTTCTATTCCTCCAAAAATACCTAATATACGAGAATAAAAATGTGTCAAGTTTTTACAATCAGGAACGAATGAAACTTGGAAGGACAAGCCTTGACAAGGAAGAGGCTCATTTTGTAATGGCATTTATCATTCCAAAAGTAGAAAAGCTTGTTAACATGAAATCTGCCCATTGCTGTTGCATCGTTTCGTGAATGGTCAATATCATTTCTCCTAAAGAGCCGATTACACGAGCAACAAAAGTTGCGCAACTCCAAAAAAATTGCACTTGAAAAGTTGTACGCAACACAAAGCAATAAAATTGCCTCGTGTTGCGTCATGATGTTGCAAGGAATTAATTGCACTGTGTTGCACCAATAAAGTTGAGCAATAGAAATTGCTCAATTGTTTCGTTTACACGGGCGACTACAGTTTGCGCCATGGACGGTGAAGAGGTGGTCGTCGCTGCTGCCAACCAAAGGAAAAAGTGGGGAATTCGGCAGCGCCAGTTTCTGAGCCAGAGAAAATGTGGGTTGGCTCTCACTTCTGAAATTCTTTCACGTCAATATTTGCTCATAAGGAAATGCTGCACAAATAAACTCCTATCTTTGCTACGTTAAAATTCTCTCATGGGGCAATGCTGCACCCCACCAGTGCAGTTTCACGTCAATATTTCCTCATAAGGCCATGCTGCACATATAAACTCCTATCTTTCCTACGTTAAAATTCTCTCATGAGGCAATGCTGAACCTCACCAGTGCAGTTTCACGTCAATATTTGCTCATAAGGTCATGCTGCACACAAACTCCTATCTTTCCTATGTTGAAATTCTCTCATGAGGCATTGCTACACCCCATCAGTGCAGTTTCACGTCAGTATTTGCTCACAAGGCCATGCTGCACAAATAAACTCCTATCTTTCCTATGTTAAAATTCTCTCATGAGGCAATGCTGCACCCCATCAGTGCAGTTTCACGTCAATATTTGCTCATAAGGTCATGCTGCACAAATAAACTCTCAATGTGATTGGCTGTTTCGTTCCCTCTCCCGACCCAAGGCCGAAAAATTGCCGCAATAGTGCAATAATTTTCCAAACCCCTTGGACTTCATTTCAACACGATGCAACAGTTGCCGAGAGGGCTCGTGGGCCTGAAATGTTGTAAAACTCCCGTCAATTAATTGCCTGCAATCTTCGGCAACTTTTTCGAGGAGAGAATAGTTGTCCAACTTTTTTGAAATAGTTGTGCAATACTTTTTTCTGCAATTATTGCCGGAAAAAATCGCTCGTGTAAAAGGGCCTTTAGGCTCCTACTTGTTATTTCGATTTGTTTCCTCGATAATACCTACTTACAGGCTTACTATCAAGCTATAGATATTTCCAACCCTACTGCAACTTTTTTTTCCTACAGAGACTCCCGAGAACCGCGCTATAATTAAGCTGCAACGTTATCTTGACGAAGAAACTATCGAGTTGGGAGCTATTAATTGGTGGAACATTAACCGGCAAATTTTTCCACTGCTCTCCAAAGTTGCCGAGGAAAGGCTATGTGTGGTAGCTACGTCTGTCCCCTGTGAGCAACTTTTTTCCAAAGCGGGGTAATTTTGTCGGAAAGAAGGAGCTCACTGAGTCCAAAAAAAGCTACTATGATAATTATTTTAAATCAAAACGAAAAACTATTTGTATAGGTAAACTCGTTCATCAAATGATTATTTTTTTGACACTGGCTTGAACAATTCTTTCCTATTGAATGAAAAGTTAGTCTGAGCCCTGATTCGTAGAGATCATTATTTTATTCGACGTTCTGTACCAGCATTTTGGAACGGTGACTTCTATGTCACTGGAATCATTGGAACCGTTCCTGAGAATTACCTGGACCGACACACCCCTACCTAAGACACCTTTCAACTGACTTCAAGCGTCCTTATCCATTGCTCGGGCAGCTATTTTCAAGTGTTTAGCTAATTTCACGAGGAACTCAAACAAGATAGGGCTTGAGGTGTCTTCGATGTCAGATGGAGTTTGATTAGTTTCGATTCTTGGGCGTCACGATAAAAATTGTGGAGCTAGGTAAAGGATGAAAGCATCCTGAATGGCAATAGTTACCATGCCATAAATGTTACTAATGACCAATGCTTTGTTTTGCGTCCACTCAGTTGTCTTTGCTAAGACAGTCAAGTACCCACCTAAGTAAACAGCAACTGAATACTAATCTCAGGGTTTTCAGGTAGCTCACTTATTGAATCATCAAGTGTTGTCAAATATCAAATTCAATTTTTTTTCACGTCATTTTATTGTACCTTTAATGCTTCTAAAACGAAAACCGTATAATTTAAAGAAGACAAATAATATAGGTACTACTTACATTTAACAATTTCATTGCCCTCGAAGTGCTCAAATATCACAAATATTTGAGGAGCTGACATGGAAAAGCAGTTAAGTCCAAAAATCAAATTTCATAGGAACTCCCTCTGAACTCTTATCAGATTTTTTTGGACATAATCTCTTCTCCATGCAAAGGTCACACATTTATTCAGGGTGCGATCTAGCAAGGACGGGAGGACCTAAGGCCGTTGGCGTGACTGTTTACTTGCACTTCGACGAAAAAAAAATGTTCTTTAGATTTTTGGACTTAACTGTCCAAACTGGACTTCTTAGCTCTGGGGATAATTCAAAATTTTCGTCCAACATCAAAAAATGTCACGCTTTTTTTTTCCTTCATCTTCTATCAATTATTGCTATAGAGAGTATAACTTCCTGATTTCCTATCCCACAAAAATCGTTCGTTGGAAAGTTGCTCTGAGAATTTATAACACATGACTCCACATTCCAATGGGCCAATTTCCCCCTCCTTAACCCTCCTGAGAAGTCCTAGCTTATGTATACAAACTAGTTTTGGGACTCTTACTGGATCAATCCACTACTCTGCTGGGTTTTTTCTCCCTAGTTCAATACTCAGTTGATTTTTCTCACAAATGGTTTACTCTAGGTCAGGGGTGCTCAAACGGTCGATCGCGATCGACCAGTTGATCACGAGTGCTTTTTTAGTAGATCTCGAGAAGAAAAACGAAAAATGTTGAAAAACGAAAAATGGCTGACTGATTTGGCATTTTTGACTGACATCACAATGCACTTAAAAACCATTAACTTGATGCTTCAAGGTAAAGGAAAAACTATTATTGAGATGATTAGCGCAGTAAACGCATTCAAAAGTAAATTGCAACTTATGATAGATCAACTGAAAAGAAAGGATCTGAAACATTTTCCGTCTTTGAAAGCAAGGATTCCTCAGTTGAATTATGATACGTATGAGGCTGAATTATCAAATATTTTGGGACAATTCGAAATGCGTTTTTATGATTGCAGTAAATTGGCAAATATAGTATCATTTATGAGTTATCCTTTTTCATGTAAAAACATTGAGGAATTAGCTACTGAAGTAGCAAGTCAGTTTAATATGAACTCATGTTCTGTTGAAAATGAGTTGGTGCAGATTATATCAGATATACATCTCAAAGCTACAGCATCTGATACAAATTTCAGGTGATATCTGAAGATAAATATCCGAATCTAAGGCAAATCGCCCTTCAACTGACGGCAATGTTTGGGTCAACTTACTTGTGCGAGTCTGCATTTTCTGAAATGAAGATAATTAAGTCAAAATATCGCAACCGACTAACTGACGATCATATGTCATCATGCTTGCGATTGGCACTCAGTGGTTAAGCACCATCTTATGAAAAGTATGCTGAGGACATGCAGTGCCACGCTTCAACATCCAAAGTCACTCCTTAGTTGAGTTTAACACCATATGTAACTCTTTTGTTTTGTAACAACGAATAAACTCGCAATTTTGAATAACTAGGAGTTTTTTCATTGATATTGTAGAGAAGAACTTAAGTAAACCTAACCCAAACCTTGACTAAAATAATGTAAATTGTGCGGAAAGCTAATATCTATATATGCTACGGTACACCCTACCTAGGTAGGTAGGGTGTACCGTAGCATATATAGATATTAGCTACACCCTACCTAGGTAGGAAGGGTGTATCGTGTATGTACGACGACCCTGCATCACACATACTTGCAGCCTCTCAGAGTCGATCGTAAGAAGTCTAAAAATATTGAGGTAGATCGCCAGCAGTTCAAGTTTGAGCACCCCTGCTCTAGGTGATGTAGTTACCAGGGAAGCCAATGGCATATCCATTCAATTTTTATGTGCGTTTTGCCTTGTTACCTTTGAACAGTTTAACCACAACTCTTGATAATTATGTTTGTCATTCGTATAACTCACCTATGAAATAATATGCACCTAGTATAATAAAGTACACTATTAAGTTTGATTGTTTAGCAGTTAAATATACTTAAAAATGATTTAAATTATTACACTAAGTTTTCATTTGAAAAATTTCCTGACATTTGGTGGTTTTTGCGAAATTCCCTGACTTTTCCCGACACAAAGAATTCCCTGACAATTCCAGTGGGGGACCACCCTGTAATTACAGATTGTTCTACCTACTGCATACCCAATCACATTTTTATTTAAAAGACATACATAAAGCGTGAATGGGGACTACTTTTGACAAATAAACTAGAATATCAATATGTGAAGCATAAAATTTTATTTAATTATATATAACTATATACAGTTCATATGCCTAATTAAAATAGTTCATTGGTGAAGGCATTTATATGTTATCACAATTCTGTTCTAACTTGAATTTACAATAATATATTACACACATAACAACATTCATACATTAGATATTTTCACATTATTTGGAATACTTCATGACACCTCTCACAATACGGTCACACATTAATAAATTAAATTATACAAGTATACCAAACTCCATGTTTATCATGAGAATTTTTGGTGTACAAGCGTACATATATATATACAGTGAGCTCGTTGGAGCAGTACAAAATGGATTGAACGGCACCACATAGTAATAGTACAAAAGAACAGGTCCTAAGAAAGAGCCTTTTTTTCAAAAAATATTAATCTGTACCGCAAGGACAGAGGTAATCTTGAACACTTGGTAATCAATAGAACATTTTGTATTCTCCACTTGATTTTTGAAAGGGAATGCTTAAATTTACATTAATCTCCATCTGCTGTGGCAATAATAAGTCGTGTGAAAGACGAAACATCATACAACTACAACACTTTGAATTAATAACAAACTGGGAATCACCTACGAAACGGAAACTAATATCACAACCGAACCAAGAATTTCAAATGTGTAATCATCACCCTTTATAAGAGGAATCAGGAAGAACCAAGTTCTTGGAGCAGCAGTTCTCTTTTTGAGGTCACAGAGACATATTGTCGATACTCTAAAGTTGAAAATCAGCCTATCTTATTTTATCACTATTATCATCATCATCGATAAATTGAACAATAAATTAGTTTTTAAAAACTTCTGTACATGGTAAGAGTCCTCTGGCTTCGTATTTATAACTTTTTAGGAACCAATTCAACAATTCCAATGCGTAGATATATACTAGGAAAAGTAAAAAAAAAAAAAACTTGAAAAATATGTTACCATACTCATATGTGTATATTAAACACTGTAGATACTACTCAATACCCAAAGTAAAAACAGTAACTTAGCATCTTTAAATAAATAAATAAATAAATAAATATATATATATATATATATATATGTAATAAATAAGAAAAACAGATCGTTCTGGAACCAATATAATTGATAAGATGAACCTCATTCAGAGAACCACTGAAAATAACTTTATAAAACCTGAAAAAAACAATAATTTTGAAATCCATAATAGTTTTACAACTCAAATTACCTAATGACACATGAGATAGAAAAAATACATCTATTAGATTGACAATGGTATGTGGAGAATGTAGAGATAGGTACGTATTGTTACCACAAGTGAGTAGGTACAGTCATAATCATCCCAATTCCTCCAGGATAAAATCATGTTAGTAGGTATAGTTGAAATAGAGTACGTCAAGTTCAAAAATGAGACTCAACTCATGGATGGGTAGATGAATCGGAACATCAAGTAAAAACTCGTTATCACAATTATTCAACAGTAATAACGAAAAAAACACAAGAATGCAAGAACTACTGGAGTGAGGATGAGCATAATAAAATCCGTGACATGAGCCAAGGCTAAATAAAAATATAATCTCGTATATCAAACATAATCTCTTGTAGCGTGTCACAAAATAAACTGACTGAGTACATGATAATAAAGCATTAGCGAATAACGGTTTAATAATAGTATATAAAAAGCAAAAACTGATAGCTGGTATATTAAACTTTTAGTCACGAGGATCAAGAATATAAAAACAAAACTAAGGATTCAAATAATGTGCATTTGTTGGGTTCTAAAATACGTTGATCAACCGAAACTACTATCAGACAGGATATTCAGCCAACCACTTGACAGCATCTCCCTTTAGCTCAATCAAAACTTATCCTTGCAAGAACTAGGATTTGGATGACATCCCCAGCTTGGAGGGAACCCAGACATTAAAATACGTGACACAGAAAATCACTTCCAATTCAAGAGTAAGCTTGAGCTAGTTGAGTTCTAGTTTATTGATGACAGACAGGTTCTACCTGTTCTACGTTTTTGTTAGCAATATACAACGAAGGAATTAACTGAATGTACACAGCCGATTGCTGAATACGCTTACATACTGATGATGCTCTTGGTTAATGTGAAGACATGCTCTATTTTGACTCAATTGGAACGTAACATATTTATAGATTACAGAAGTCTTCATAAATTCCGGATATCGTGTTGTACTAACAGATATGTATTTCTACTATGCATACAAAATGCTAGCAATGATCACAAACGAAAAGGAATCATTGTCACATATAGGCTAACTAGAAGCCAAAGGCCACTACATTTAACGAAAACAAGAACTTTTGGGTGGGTATGCGTCATCTCTTCCACAATGTATGTTAACACTATTATCTTCTACAATACCTAACCTTTTTAGCAACAACGAAATTCCAAATCAGAGATGAAATACCTATCTAAGACTCAGTTTCCCTAATTCCATAATGCTGATCGTTGAACATTAGGAACATAATCACGATTAAAGTTAGAATGGAAGGCGCTGAAAAATTCACGATTGTAAAAATTAGGAAATTCTTATTTGTATTTTTCAAAAACCGAGATCAAGGAACAAAACAGATTTGTAAAGATAATCTCAAGATACTGAGACCGTAAATGCATAAAGAACTTGAGAACTTAAAACGCCAATGATAAACTAACCCGATTTCTAAAGCTTGTAGTTCAAATGAATGAAAATACTTCCAACAAATTGGAATTTTTTTATTGCCACAACAAAAGAATTAATCAGAAACCTTAATTAGAAAGTATGCTACTCGTAACAACACTCCTACCTCAACAAATATTTTGTGCTATAGTAATAAAGCTAACTTAGTAAGAAAACTAACCGGAACATAAGTCATGAAACAAGAATCCATTTGAAGGTTTTTTTAAAACAAAATTTGAATTATGCAACTGAACTGAACAATATGAAGAAAACATTTAAATAACTGGAGACAGAAAACACAAACGGACGATTTGGGAAGCACTGAGGTAGGGTGATGTTATCCTCATTACATGTCTCAAAGCTTGTGATTCGAAGTGAGCCAAGTGAGCCCTTCACAGAGACCATCTCCTGTAGTTGCACAAGACGGTTGGACGTACCAGTTTCTGTCTCTGATTCGGGTTAGGCCTAACTTTTCTTGTATCTCGTGGGGCTTCATAGCTGTTGAACAAACAACATAATCCATTACTAATCCAGTACACTAATAGATCAGTCATATAACAGTGGGGGCACACATTTTTTGTTTCGGTTTCCAGTGCTTGAAGGTTTAGTAAGTATAGGTGCTGTAAAAAAATGTGTTCTGGTCACTGTAGTGATCATTGAATGTGTTGTTGAACTATGGGTGGTATTCTCGAGACTTGCGACACTAGCGCATCCTTACATCGAGGCAAGCGAAATCGAAGTTATTTCACCTTGTTGTCATGGTGACGAGTAAACATATGCGAAAATGCCCCATTTGTAGTCACAGCTGGATCACAGGATAACATAGTCTCGCCTAGTTCCGAGTCAATATTTTCATTATTTGTAATATGAAAGGTGATAAATTGTACGCAAATTACATCAAGTTATTATCAGGTGTTGACCTCAAACGCTACGAATGCAAGATTTAATCTGTGGGGTAGAGATCCATATGAAATATGTGTTG
Organism: Adelphocoris suturalis; assembly: GCA_030762985.1. Lineage (NCBI taxonomy): Eukaryota > Metazoa > Arthropoda > Insecta > Hemiptera > Miridae > Adelphocoris > Adelphocoris suturalis. The sequence continues at coordinate 105,396,514 of CM061045.1, read as the reverse complement.
GGGAGTTGACAAACAAGTGTTCTAGATGATCCAGACATCAGCCGCAAAAATGGTGTGGATTGCCTATCTAGTTTTAGAACTGTTCTTTGAATCAATTGAAACTAAAAATCTTTAGAGTACTGTGAAAGTGGTCTTGTGAAAGGATGTGTTATGAGAGCTCTGTTAGGTGGGAATAGTAAGTTGTATCACATGTGGAAAGGTAAGTACCAAGAGGTAAGGTACACCTACATACTTTCCGTATATTATTACTTGTTCATGTAGGTACTTCATTGATCAAAACGAAAGTAGGTACCTAATTACTTTTTTTGTCCATAAAATTTGCGTAACTGCAAAACTCGCGCAATAACTGCACTGCCAATGCCGTCTTTATGAAATCTTAACTTCAGAGGAATGTATTTCAAGGTTTTTTCCTTGCAGCTGGTTTTTAATTCATGTTGCATATTCCCTGATTCGATATTTGACAAACTTGCTAATCAGCGGTTGTATTCGTCGGCAAAGCAACGACCCACCTACTTTGTTTAAGCACTTTAAATCAACAGCAAATCTGGTAGGACGTACGTAACTACCTAAGTAGTTTCGTTTCTTGGTGTAGTAAAAACGTGCCTTGTTTATTTTGACAAACTATCAAATCTCTCCTTTTATTCATTCAATATAACAAGTAAAGCTTCCTCAGTTAAGCATAGTACTACGAACTTATAATAAAACGCTGATGAAGCTACCTGAGCAATGGCTAGGTACCTACACAGCAGTACAGACACCTGAGGAATTTTCAATAATATTTTCTTTACTATTTTTCAGGTTAATTATTCTCAAAGCCTAAACGAATGAAGTTCTTTAGTTTTCTGACACTGATTAACTACTATAGTTAGTAGGCTTCTAGTCCAAATAAAAACTCGTTCACGTTAGATTGGTATTGTTGACAGCAATCTACAATCAATTATTGCGCTGGCAGGCATGATTATTATAACATTTAGTCGAATTGAAACTTTGTGTTGCTACAATATTATACTTTTTCAAAACAAAACTGTTAAAAATGGCCTTATAACCACGAATTAAGTTGACATTGAACGGCAAACTTCTTGTGAGAAATAGGTTGGTTGAGTAGCGATTCATTGACGTAGGGCGGCATCATGGCCGACTTTAGCTGAAACGCGAACCTACTCCAGGCGTGACGTCACGAGAATATGGGCCATACAGAGCAGCTTTGTTCATGCTGATGAAATAGAATATCCATATCAAGTTCACATTGCAATGCTTAGGAGTAGTTCCTCCTTCTCGATTCTTGCAAATGTTACATCTAAGGGGATGGGTCCTGGTCTATTAGCGTCCAGCATATCCTTTGGGTGTACCAGGTTAATCACCTCTCCCCTTTGAAGGAGTAAATTACTCTCTATCCATCACCTCTCGTTGTCACAACATTCAGCCAGGTGCTGGAGGCGTTCGTGTTAAGTTTACGGGACTGCGCAAATGGATGAGTGTAACAGTGGGGGGCGAGCTGATCCATGCCCTGAACTGAACATGTACCAAGCAACTCTATTGGTCAGTGTAAACATAGAACAGATTCTCCAGTTTTTACACATACCACTTCCTTAAATGCAGATGCATACTTGAATTAAAAGTGAACCAAAGGCCAACACTGAGTTACTGAAAAAGCCTGGCTAAGATACAACCCAGTGTTTAGTCACAAGTAAATATTTGCCAGTTTTTCTTCCAAACCCTGAAATTCTGAAAAATAAATGTGCCGTAAAACGGGGTCACTTTCACACCCACTCACCATTTAGTGACTGAAGTCAACTTGGTGTCATTGCAAATGTTACATCTAAGGGGATGTTCCTGGTCTATTAGCGTCCAGCATATCCTTTGGGTGTACCAGGTTAATCAACTCTCCCCTTTGAAGGAGTAAATTACTCTCTATACATCACCTCTCGTTGCCACAACATTCAGCCAGGTGCTGGAGGCGTTCGTGTTAAGTTTACAGGACTGCGCGAATGGATGAGTGTAACAGTGGGGGCGAGCTGATCCATGCCCTGAACTGAACATGTACCAAGCAACTCTATTGGTCAGTGTAAACATAGAACAGATTGTCCAGTTTTTACACATACCACTTCCTTAAATGCAGATGCATACTTGAATTAAAAGTGAACCAAAGGCCAACACTGAGTTACTGAAAAAGCCTGGCTAAGATACAAACCAGTGTTTAGTCACAAGTAAATATTTGCCAATTCTTCTTCCAAACCCTGACATTCTGAAAAATAAATGTACCGTAAAACGGGGTCACTTTCACACCCACTCACCATTTATGGAAGTCAACTTGGTGTCATTGCATCAGTCCCGGCTTAAATTATCGATTCCACTATCCATATCAATTCAAACATGTGTTCTTGAACTTATAAATATTTTTTTATGCCCTGACCCTATCCTTGACTCAAGGTGCTTAGTGTCAGTAACCTTATTTCGTCAAAATAATGAAAATCAACTACTCCAAAGTAATAAGAGTCATGAATTATGTTTTTATAAATGTTCAAAATCTGGAATCCAGTTGAAAAGAAAAAAAAAAAGTATTCAATCAAAAGTACGTATCTATATCACGGATTTTCTTAGGGCGAGTCAGTCTCTATCGTACAGCTTCATTATCACATTAAAATATCAACAATAGTAAACAGTATTCCAACAACACTTTGACTATAAAAGTTTCGTGAGGCGAGAAGATGAGCCAAGAGATAGCTCAATTTTCCTCCACATTCGTCGACATGAAAACTATTCAAGTTTCAAATGACTTCAAATAAGACTAGTAAATAAGTTTACAATACTAAAAAGGTTCATTATTGAAAATAATAAACCAAAACTTGTACGAATCTCATTTGCATACTTAGATTTAAGAAAGAAATGCAGGAGAAATTTAAAAATGAGTGGCAAACGAAGGCCTTGTAAAAATAAGAAGGTCTTTACCTGAGAATAAGTCATTGTACGTCTGACTACTCTGACAAAAATATTGATAAAACGGTATAGGAATGAAATAAAAAATCTTGGACAGCAGCGAGGAATACTTGAATAACCGAGGGAGAGAATTGTACAAAGCAGGGGCTAGTGGTATTATCGTGGACTTGGGTAGGGATGAAGTTATTTTTATAACAAAAATTGGAGGACATCGATGTTGTTGCTGTAGCACCAGGGAGTTCAGTGCAGCCAACATGACACACTCAAATACCCTAAAAACAGTTAGAACAAAAGGTAAATCCATGCTTCAAGCCTGGTTGTTCTGAAATACACCTAACGAGCGCTAAAATTTAAAATGTGACGCCTTGGAGTTTTGACCCTTATCAGAACAACGACCCTAATAACCCCGTTTCACACACAGTTTGGAAGGTGACAGAATCGCTGGTCACACTTGTCTGCCATCCTCAGGGGAAATTTTGACAACCGACCACTGTGAGAAAAGGTTTTCAAAATGCTTTCTAGTTTCCGAGTATCATGACCAATACATTCATGAACTCACTGCCTTTGGAACCACCCAACCAAGTATATTCCAATGTATTGCATCAACAGCCACAAGTAAATTCCAAACACATTCTCAACACATCAACTCCAATGATGGAACATAGATTAATTTACATCAGTGAAAACAAGAAAAATGAAGTATGTACAAAGATAATTAACTAGAAAAGATACATGTATATCTCATTTGAAGCTCTAAAAACCAAGGTACTTAAATTAGATTTCCCAATACAACCAAGTTTCTGAAAGCATCCATCCCGCCACTGTGATATTAGCATCGTATGCACCAGGATAAGAAATTAATCCCCACCTATCTGTGTGCAATATGCAGATAACCAGTGCCGTTCTTAGAAAATGCGAGGCCTGGAACATTTTTGCTAGGCCTTTTTTAACTATGGATACCGGGGGGGTGGGGGTTCCGGAAAATATTAGTCAAGCTATACTTGCAAAGTCGTAATTGTAAGCTTTTTGATAAACAAAACTTTTATCTCTTACACTCTAAAAGGGGGAGGGGTGGTGCAAAACACCCATTTCAGGTTGGTATGTTTCGAGTAATTTCGTTTCAGGTTTCAGGTTAAAAAAACAAAAACAATAGGAATCTCAGAAAAATAAGCTTCTTCTTTTTTTCATAGCCACTTTCAAATTCCCTAAATTTGTCTGTTTCTCTAGACATGACATCTCTGTGTCATACACTAAAACATAATCAAAAAACGATTCCACAGAACGACGCTCCTACCACAGTCGGCACTCAGGATAACACCTTATTTAAATATAAATAATTAACTACAAAGTCAGTTTCAATAATTAATTTGCAAATGCAAATGCTCGAGATGCAAATTACAAGAACGTTACTACTGAACTGATGGGTCATGGATGCGGGGGGAGGTAGGGGAGGGGAGGATATCATGTTGTGACAGGCTCGTCGGTCTATCGGCGCGAGTATGACTCACCGGCGCGGACGAGCGCGAGGCTAGGGTTCGGTCATTTTGCCGCTGCGCCGCTATCAAACGATGTTTTGCATTGCTTTCTTTAAGTCACTAATATCTTGTTCGTTTTTGTTTTATCTATCCAATAATTGAAAATATTGCGCGTATAATCAGACTTTATATTTTAGGCATGTATATCTTCACTCTGCACACTATTTCAATTCAACCAAAACTTTTACTTATTGTGTTTTAGCGAGAGTAAGGCCTCGCAGCGCGAGGCCTTCCTCAGCGCGAGGCCTGGAGCGGCCGCTCCACTCGCTCCACCCTAAGGACGGCACTGCAGATAACCCCTTAGAATAACTACACCACAGTCTTCCATGAAAACTGAAGGACATTAGTGGACTAAAGCTACAAGCAAGGTAGCAGTCGTATAATTGTACTGTGACATTATCTTCAAGAAATTTATAACGATGGAATCGTAAATCAAGTTGGAATTCGTACAATATACCAGGTACCACCTATGGCATAAAATGAGAAGGGGCATGGAGGACAGAGCATAACCCCCACGAATCATCAACTTAAATTTAGGTAGGTGGTAACTAAAAAAACATAGACCAACTGCCTAAATTAATGAAATTCAATAAAACACCTATACTATACCTACGTGCTATCATATAGTACGCAAAAAAAGCTGAAATCTAAGAACAGTTGTGCATCCGAATTTAAGTCAGTTCAATTTAATCAACTACAAAATAAAGTCAATTTAAGTAACATATTAAGGAAGTTAAGTAGGGGGAGGGGGTAGGGTAGTAAGCGGGACACCCTGTCTAGGTGACAAAAGTTACAACAAACTCGATTTCTTAAAGAGAAAATTCCATTGAAATTATATCAATTATCGATCTTCGTAGTTTATAAGACAATTGTAGCGAATTTTCGTAAAAAATGAAGCTATTGCAATGGGTCCAAAAATTTTTAAATCAAAATCTTCAAAAAATGTCTACATTGAAATCCATTTTCGGACATTCTGAAACGAATTTCAGAGTTTAACGCTTTTTCATATATATATATGTATGTATATATATATATATATATATATATATATATATATATATATATATATATATGTCATTCCAGACGATAACTCCCCGTAGGATTGAGATAAAAATTCTGTTCTTGCGCCAAAAAATCAAGCTTTTCAAACTAAAGGATGAGTTCGTTGGCCAGCACTTTTTGAGCACATTAAATTCGTCAAATTTCAAAAAATGTAGTCAAAAAACCACTAAAAATGGCTAAAACCCGTTCATCAATTTATATTTTTTTGTGAAATATTGCTCAAATAAAGTTTATTAACTATAAAATAGAACATACAAAAATGTATGTATGTGCTGAAAAATATACTTGAAATTCATTAAAATTTGCTAAAAAATCGATAAAAACATAGCAAATTAACTTTTTGTCAGTAATATTCCAATGAACAAACGATTTTGTGGATTTTTACAATTTTTTCAAGTACTCCTATCGATTTTTAGCTTATTTTAATGAAATTTAAGTACATTTTTCAGTACAATTTTGTGCTTAAATTTTTAAATGTCCTAGTTCATGTTCAATTAATTTTTTTCGAGTAGCATTCTGCTAAAAAATAGAAATTTGTTAATTTTTAGCGGTTTTTTAGCCATTTTTAGTGATTTTTTAAGTACATTTTTTGAAATTTGACCAATTCAATGTGCTCAAAAAGTGTTGTCCAACGAACTCATCCTTTCTTTTGAAATGCTTGATTTTTTGGCGAAAGAACGAAGTTTTTATCTCAATTCTATCGAGAGTTATCGTCTGGAATGACACATACATTTGCTAAAAAATCGATAAAAACTGCAAAAAAAAGTTAAAAATTCAGAACCACTATTTGAATAGGAGATTATTATTTAGAATACGTTTTTGCCATAATATTAATATAAGTTAGAAATTTCCTTGCACTCAAACAGCTCAAATTTCAAAACAATTTAACATTATACAATACGATAATGTACGAAAATTCGCTCATACGATCATGCTGCATGAATGGAACTTTTCTTTACAGTTCTAAATAATCGATTCAGGTTTTATTTGTTTTGAAAGTTTTCGAGATTTTAAAAAATTTTTTAAAAATGTTTTATCCTTCAATTATACCCTTCAGGGTTGATCGAAACTGATGCCAGAGTTTTAGGACAAACTAGACCCCATAATGTGATTTTTGCCCCAAGTTTCATAAACATTTGTCCACTAGTTTCAGATAAAAGCTCTGGACAGGGTAAGGTGTGTAGGTGAATTTTGTTCAATTAGTTTCTAGTAATCTAAACCGGAATATAAACCGAAAAATTATGAGGGGGGGTTTCTTGGTGATTACAAAGGTTCATTATTGAAAATCATAAACCAAAATCAGAATAACCTCTTGCTCAAGTGACTTCGTTTCTTATGATAAATCAGATGACCTATGATCAGCTATAAGACAATTTTAAGTAGGAGCTGTGATTCCAAAGTATTACCATCAGGAAGATCTTGCTTGTTGGCAAAAATTAGTATGATAGCATCTCTCATTTCACGATCGTTGATGATTCTATGCAACTCTTGTCTGGCTTCATCAATTCTATCTCGATCTGCACAGTCGACTACGAAAATAAGACCTTGAGTTCCAGTGTAGTAATGTCTCCAGAGAGGCCGAATTTTATCTTGCCCACCCACATCCTGAAACATGAAATTCTTGACTAGATTAGCAAATCAAGATGAATTTTTAACAATTAAATTTACAAAAATAGGTAATTTGTTACCCTTTTTATCCAGAAATGTTCAACTCTCATTATGCATAGCAGTAGAGGGGGAGCTTAGACCACCCGTTAAGGAAAGTTTTTCAATCCTAAGTATTACTTGTATGGAAAAGACGTTCAAGCCCTATTTAGTAATTACAAAGTATCGTTCGATTGTATTGATTGCAAGTCTCTTATTGTTGCACTGAGAGCTGGGGGAGTCCCACCATAGTTGATCAAGTTGGTTGAACTGACTACTGTTGATTCGAAAGCACTATTTGCTAATGGTGGTAAGAGAAGGCCCATTGTTTGAAATTAACGTTAAGTCAAGCAGGGAGATTCTCTACTGGCAACGTTATTAAGGTTAATTATGAGGCAGTAAAAAAAGCCCTAGGCTCAACAAGTCATGGCAGAAGTCAGTCTTCATTGCAAGAACTGTTTGACATCATAGAGCAGATGGGGATCAGAATAAATTAGAATTAAACAAAATAAATGAGGTCAAAATAAAAATTCTGAAGTCAAAAGTGTGAAATTCCAACAGATCAAAGTTTCCCATTCATTGGCGATCTGATTTTCCTTCGACACGCCAATTTTTGACCTTGATGATGTATTACTTTTTGTCATTACACAACGCTTTTCTCTTTACACCAAGACTTGATGACCCACAATATAACATTATTCCAAACCAAAACGCTACCCAGCACCTAACAGCAGAATTTAAACCATTTCCCAGACGATTAAAAGGATGTCATCTAGAACATTTGGCTATTGAGGCCTGATTCAACAAATCTATCTTACTATCTTACTGTGGGAGCTGCCCTGCACTTAACAACTGTTAATTCAGAATTTTAATTACAAGAAAAACGATGATTTACATTATTTATTCAGATCAGGCAACCAGCCTTTGTTAACCAACTTTTGCACCTAAAACGTGAATACTCCAAATAATCTTGCTCCTTTGGGATTAGGCAAGCCCTACTTCTTTCAATTTCTTCAGTACTATATCATAATTCTATTTATTGCTACTATAACTGTTATTACAAGATAATTATAATATTAATAACAAGGTAATGATAATCTTGATGAAAAGATAATGCAAATATAGTAGTAACTATAATAAAAAAATAATTTAGATCCTCAGTTTTTAGTTTTCTTCCGCATCACATCAGTTGCTCATGCCTCTAAACTCCACATTTCCTTAGAGTATAATAATATACAAAGTGAACATAAACAAACTTACCCAAACGTTAAATTTAACATTTTTGTATGTGACAGTTTCCACATTGAATCCAACTGTGGGAATGGTGGCGACATTCTGACCCAACTTCAATCTGTACAGTATAGCTGTGAATTTGGTTAAGAAAAACACTACACACCTACAACTACGCACACAAACATTAAATACATAAATAAATCATATATATATATATATATATATATATATATATATATATATATATATATATATATATATATATATATATATATATATATAATTCAGGATCTTGACTAGTAAAAATTCGATATAAACGAGATGAGATCTTAGATCTTATAGCGGATACGAATTCATGCTTTATATTGCCTGGTAAAATAATACATAGAAACTTTGATCAACTAATTCACAATATGTCTATTTTATTAATTACTATGAACAGTATATTTACACAAGTGATAGTGAAACACAAGACTAGAACAAAAAATCTCGTTTATATATATATATATATATATATATATATATATATATATATATAAGGTGAGATCTTAAGGGAAAAAGAAACTTTGACTGAGGGTGATAGTGTGGAGAACCTGGAGAGAATTTTTGTTTTGGGTATTTCATTGGTTCTTGTATCCTTCTGGCTTTATTTCTATTACCAAATTCCTATTGGCAACTCAACGCTGATTTCGAAAATGAATATGTGTATGTTATCCATTATTATTGAGCATAGAACCACCTGAATGATTGGGAACCATACTGACGTACTACAGACAGAGTGGCAGACTGAAAAGAATTTGCTCAGCAATGATAAATGTCCAGCTTGTGACAAGACTCAAGTATTGGGAGATTTCCATAAAAATTATGTCTAAACTCAACTTTCCTTAGATCATTTTGGTGCTGTGGAAGTAAAAATATTCTTAGAGATGATACAGAAAGTGAGATGTTGTAAAGGATACTGGTTTTGCCAGCTGCATCTAAACCAAGCATGAGAATCCTCATTTCCTTATTTCCAAATATTTTGGATAACAGCTTACCCATTTTTCAGCAGACCTACAAAAGATAAGAATGGACAGTTAACAGGGATATTATATACAAGACATTAAGTACACATTGGAAATGCAGAGTTAGTTATGATATCAACTACTCTCTTCATAAGGATGCACCTACATTGGATCCGGAAGTCACCCGATCCGGACCGATCCAATGACGCCCAGCCAGCCGGTATTAAGGCAGTTCCATGGCAGAACGAGTGCATCACCCATGAAGGCTATTTTTTATTATCTGGAGCTGGTCTATTTTATAGCTTTTTCATTGCAACTAATCATTAGATGTCATATTAAAACTAATGAATACTTATATACTCGATACTTCCAATGTCATGAAAATTCAAATCATCCAGAATAAATTGCCAAGGATAATATATTTAAAAAGTTTATTACTTTATTTATATTACTTTATATACATATATTACTTTACTGCACTGCAATATAGGGGATTTGATGTAAAAATGTTATCCAAATTTTCAATATTCAATCATGTCTCTGCATTTATTTCTAGCATTGGTGTTGAACATTTATCGCCTTCTACAAGACCCATGCGCAATTACAGTACTTAGTTCTCGAATTATTGAGGGATTACATTCCATTACACCCCATTACATTCTGTTCTTCACCTCTGTTAATTTATTCTCCTTCTTTCATGCTGTAGAATGAATCTTCTATAAATGGTAATATAAAACTTAGTGTTACAGGAGCGTTCAAATTTAATTGAGAAAAGAAGCATTACATTTGTGAAAAGTTTGACCGAATTATCATATACTATACAGATGGTGAACACTACATATCTTGGAATACAATAGACAATTTTTGAAGAGGAAGAAAATCAACTTTTATTTCTTTGGTGGATAGAAGAAAGGTTTTTTTTTTTTCTGTTTGTCTTGAAATCACTCCACAGTTCTCGAGATCTCAAATCAATCAAATGGTCAAGACTCACAAGTCAATGGTAACAGAAAAAGCCTGTAACTGCTCATTCTGCACCAAAAAAAGAGATACTACCAAAGATGATAGGACCATCGACCCCAGAAGGTTAAACAAGACAGTCCTCCATAATCATTGGAACCCAAATAAAAGATGTTAAAAGTAATAAATAACCATCAGAAATTTAGTTACGAATATGAGTTCTGAACAAAAATGTCGAGGATATAGCAGAACACGGTGATGGTGGGGGGCTCTGTAATGATGACAATGCTTCCTCACAATTACAGACGTACAAATAAAATAGTAAGTAAGAGAAAGATTCCATGACGAATAAGTAGCACCAGTTTTGTAGTTCACTTAGATTAGAGCAGAAAACATGCACAGACACTATCTCGGTTGACAGAATTTTGTTTCATGATAAAAGAAAATAGAAGATTAATAAAGACACAACTCACCTAATCAGGTTTCAACGTTCTGTGCCACACTGGGAATGAGAAGAGGATGATTACTTTTTGAGAATCATCAAATTTGAAATCCTGATCAAGTCAGAAGCTTCATTCCAATGAGGACCTCAAGCAGCGATGATCACAAGGAAAGACCTAAAATCGAGAAAACAATCAAATGCAATTTTTAGGGGTACAAAAGTTCTATTAGAACACAAAATCAAGAATTGAACAATACAAATCAACAATCTTTTCTATAAAATGAGAAAATCCACAACACGGACTACTTTGTACAAAATAAACACTCAGTGGGGACTGGACTGACTCTTTGTTCGGACTGATGCTCTGAATTCTTTTCCCAACTTCAGATTTGATGTAGATACCTTCGGAATATATTATTTTGTAAATGTGTTCGAATTTTGATACATTATTCATGCAATACTTATCAGCAATGCTGAGTGAAGACATTGTTCATTCATTCATTCATTTCCTATTATTCTTCTCCTCTCCAGTCCCTCTTTGGCCGTCCTATAACACAACTGGGCAAGTCCGCCTGTTACAAATATCATGCAATACAGTTCTAAATATAAGGTTCTGGTTCAGTAAGCCTTCAATACCCGCTTGTAAAAAAGCAATCCACTCAATGCGCACATCATTGCATGTAATAATTGATGTATGTTGAATATTGCTTTAGTGTATTTTAACCAAGCATACGTCACTTCCAATTTATTTCATCTTATCCGTCAGAATAATAGCATTGGTACTAAATTTATAAGTTTGGTGTCCAAAGTGCCATTTCTTCTTTTGGTAACTGCAAAGTCTCTACTTTTCAGCTACATTTCCAGTGCGAGAGAGAGAGAGAGAGAGAGAGAGAGAGAGAGAGAGAGAGAGAGAGAGAGAGAGAGAGAGAGAGAGAGAGAGAGAGAGAGAGAGAGAGAGAGAGAGAAACACAAGAGAGTTTTTGGTAACCACTACCGTGCCCTTAACGACGCCCTAAGGCAGGGGTGCTCAAACTTGAACTGCTGGCGATCTACCTCAATATTTTTAGACTACTTACGATCGACTCTGAGAGGCTGCAAGTATGTGTGATGCAGGGTTGTCGTACATACACGATACACCCTACCTACCTAGGTAGGGTGTACCGTAGCATATATAGATATTAGCTTTCCGCACAATTTACATTATTTTAGTCAAGGTTTGGGTTAGGTTTACTTAAGTTCTTCTCTACATTATCAATTAAAAAACTCCTAGTTGCCGTCAGTTGAAGGGCGGTTTGCCTTAGATTCGGATATTTATCTTCAGATATAGAACACCAGAAATTTGTATCAGATGCTGTAGCTTTGAGATGTATATCTGATATAATCTGCACCAACTCATTTTCAACAGAACATGAGTTCATATTAAACTGACTTGCTACTTCAGTAGCTAATTCCTCAATGTTTTTACATGAAAAAGGATAACTCATAAATGATGCTATATTTGCCAATTTACTGCAATCATAAAAACGCATTTCGAATTGTCCCAAAATATTTGATAATTCAGCCTCATACGAATCATAATTCAATTGAGGAATCCTTGCTTTCAAAGACAGAAAATGTTTCAGATCCTTTCTTTTCAGTTGATCTATCATAAGTTGCTATTTACTTTTGAATGCGTTTACTGCGCTAATCATCTCAATAATAGTTTTTCCTTTACCTTGAAGCTCCAAGTTAATGGTGTTTAAGTGCATTGTGATGTCAGTCAAAAATGCCGAAACAGTCAGCCATTTTTCGTTTTTCAACATCTCAGTGTCATCACCTCTTTCGTCTAGAAAAGCTGTTACTTCGGGCAATAATTCTTGAAACCTTTCTAGGGATTTTCCGCGACTCAACCACCTAACGTCCGTGTGAAGAACTGAATCAGTGTGTCCAGCTGACTCCCTATCTTCCAACTGCTACTTAAAGAGCCGCCGCGCCGTTTCAAGCTACGTGCACGGATGGAATTCACACAAGCAGTGTTATTACGTAATAAAGTAGTTTAGTTACCTACTTATTAAAAAAATTTTTCGAGATCTACTCAAAAAGCACTCGCGGTCGACTGGTCGATCGCGATCGACCGTTTGAGCACCCCTGCCCTAAGGCATCCAAGAGTACGTGACCTTGAAGGGACGTTAGCAACGTCGTACGTTAGAATGGTTCATTTAACGTCACCCGTTTGGGGACCTAAAGGCAGACGACACCAGCCTAACTTCCAGTAAATGTAACACTACTGGTCACCTCAAATTACTCGAATACTGGTGAAGTAAATAAAAATAGTTTTTCTTCAAATTCCTCATACATCATTACCTACTAATTATGTTGATGAAGCGGGTAGGTTATTTTAACACCTCTCAAACTTGGTTATTTTACGTTTCATTATTTATGGTTTCACATAGAAACCAAATGTGTCATCTGAAGTCCGCCTCCACTGCCTAGCTTTACCAGCCTTCCACTCATTTACAGTTTTTATTCATAAAGTAATTAGGTACAGTTCAAATATTTTCTGTACAAGTTCGTTGGGATTGCTGAGGTCACTCCTACGTCAGGTCCCTCCCCGGATGAGGCAATCGAACAATGCAGCAGCTAAGGAGGTCCCGCAAAAATCAAAGGAGCTTGTGCACTAGGTTTGTAAACAAATTGAAAGAACAACTAGCTGCCGAGCAAATCGATGCGAGTATATGGGCATTTCGAGGCGCTTTGGGACATTGACAAATCCATTTTGCAGACAATGTTGGAAGACAAAAACGTAACTGATGAATAGTACGAATTTGCGATCAACAAAGTACAAGCCCTGTACAATGCAAAATCAAAATGTGCCAGTGAGGAATCCGCTTCGCTGCTTTCTCCCCGCGAGAGCCATTTGGTGGGTGGAGGGCGGTTCCATTAACCCAAAATCGAATGGGTTACATTCGGTGAGGACGTGAAAGATTGGATTCACTTCTGGAGCCAGTTTGAGTCAGTTCATGATGATGAATCCCTAAGCCTCACACAGAAGTGCCATTATCTCGCCCAGGCTACAATCCCAGGGTCCAGGGCGAGAGAGATCGTCGACAGTTTTCCACCGACCAAAGAGAGCTACCCTAAAGTAATCGCGACTCTCAAGCTGACGTTCGGGAGAGAAAACTTGCTCATCGAGCACTATCAGAGGCAATTGTTAAAGTTAATGGTCCAAAACATCGTACAAAAGGGGACCACGCCCCACTCAGTCAGGTGTATGACAAAATTGAGATCCAAATCAACAATTTGGAGACTTTGGGGGTAACCAATAAGCGGGTAACCTAGTGCGGGACTACTATACCCTCTTGTAGAATCGTGTCTAAATGAAGATTTGCTTAGAGTATGGCAGAGAACCCCGAATACCGTGGCGAACCTGCATCGGACAGACACCACGATCGACACATGGAGTTCCTTCAACTTGAAGGGGACAAAAAGATCGTAGCTGCAAGTTCAGGACTCGGCTTAAAAGAAGACAGCAAGACGAAGAAGAAAAAAGAAGGTGTAGCCAAAGAGAAGGTACCAACAGCTGCTTCAGCCCCTCATGGTGGGTGAACACAAGGCCTCAGATTCAAAACAACAGCGAAGTAAAAGTTCTTGTATTTTCTGCACTAAGGACACCCAAGTGAGCACTGTTTATCGGCCCGGACCCTGTCACTTGATCAACGATTGGCAAAGGTCAAGACCAGTGGGTTTTGCTTTGCGTGTTTGAACAAGCATCGAATCGCTAATTGCAGAGCCTAGGTGAAATGCATTGCTTGTGACGGCCGACACCTCCCTATACTTTGTAGAAAGTAAGATTTGCAAAGGGAAATTCTAGTTCAGGGAATTCAGCAGTCAGTGCCCTGACGAGTTCTTGCAACATGTTCTCTTGCAAACACTCTTGATCCAGATCAGCAATGGAAAATCGACCATCCACACAGCCAATACACATTCTACCTACAAACACCGACTGGCTTCTTGAAATATCCACTCTTCAGGAGCAGTTCAGAAACAGGTGGACAAGGTTCCTCATTCAGTCAATAGAGTGGGTGGTAGGAGTTGACACCTCTTCTGTTCCCATGCCAGGAAAGTCACCTGTTACAGGTTGGTCAGGTCTCACACACCGAGTACCGTCAGTTGTTTCATCACAAAAAAGTCACAAAGGTCTTATGTGTAAACAGAGGTTGCAACCTCCATGGACCTGGTACCAAGTAGAGTAGAAAAGATTTCCCATGCTGTTTTTGGAGGCTCTGTTTCAGAGGTTACTTCCCACCACAGTTACAAATTATTCATTTCCGATCTGAAGGGGATTTATAGCGACAGACAAGACGTTTTAGATCAGAAAAACATATGTGGGTCAGTTCCTACTTCAGCATCAGGTACGTGGATTCAAGAACTCGCAGACCAGGGAATTGATATCATAGATCGCCAAGGTCCAATTGAAGTCTTAAAAGGAGCCAATATCTGTGGTCGAATCCTCACAGGCACCCACCTCATATTGAAATTGGGTCTTGTAGCCGTAAAACTCATCTAGGATGGACGGTGATGGGTAAGGTCACTTCAAACGAGTCAATAATTCCACCTGTTCAATGCTATCACAACCATCGAATCTGTCTCAAAATGGGGAATGAGATGTTCATGGCATCGAGGACCCTTCCATTGTCCTCTCAAGTAAAGAGACAGAGGAAGCAGCGAAACAACCATTTCTAGACACCATTTCAATAAACAAGGAGGGCAGGTATGAAGTTAATCTTCCCTGGTTTCCAGACCATCCACTACTGCCTACTAATAACAATTTAACGGAAAGGAGGTTGGAATCTGCAATAGTCAAACTGAACACTACTTACTGGTTATTATGACAAACACGATCAAATTTTCAAAGAGTGGTTGGCTGAAGGAATTATCGAACCTGTCCCGTCAGAGCAGTTGGAAATTAGTGGACACTACATGCCTCATAGACCAGTTATTCGAGATAGCCCTACGACCCCGATTAGGCCAGTTTTTGATGCATCAGCGAAACAAGCCAAGTCACTCTCTCTAAATCAGTGCTTGAGCAAAGGCATATATCTCCTTGAGTTGATACCATCACTGATGCTCAAGTTCTGAATAGAGAGGATTGGGGTAGTTTCTGATATCCGTAAAGCTTTCCTCCAAATAAGTCTTGTAGAACAGGATAGGAACTTCGTGAGTTTCCTATGGAAGGGTGAAGATGGCAAGTTGATACAATACCGACATCCGCGTGTAGTGTTCGGTGTTACGTCCTTTTCTGTAAGGAGCAGTTATTTTTTACCATTTAGATTATCTAAAGCAAGATGCAAGGTTTCCTGAAGACCAGTTCTCAATGTGACAACTGCGTTTCAAGCATTCAGTCAAGTGAAGAGCTCGAATGGTTCATCAATATTTGCTCGCAGATATTTTTAAAAGGGAAATTCGAGTTGAGGGGTTGGGAAAGCACGGACCCGTCTATTCTCCGAATAGAGCCCAGCCGTGGTGTGATCGTCCAACTAGTGCAGGCGAAATCTAGGGTTGTTCCCGCCAGCGGCCGCCATTCTATATCAAGATTGGCATCCAAAATTCTTAATGAACTCGGGGGAGAGGTCGCTGCTTTCTACTGGTCAGACAGCACCACAGCAGTTGCGTGGATCAAGAGAAAAGAGGAATGGACCAACTTTGTGGGCAACAGAATTAAGAAATATGACAATTGTCTGACGTGGGATGTTGGAGGCATATTCCTGGTCAAGACAACCTTGCCGACTTACCGAGTTGAGGTTGTACAGTGAAGAAACTCGTTTCTTCTCGTTGGTGGAAGGGACCCGAGTGGTTGAATGGGAATGAGAATAACTGGCCGTCGAGAGAATTAACTGATTAGATTAGAGAGAATTAACTGACTGAGATGAAGAAATTTCCCGAGAAAAAAAAGATATCTCCGAAGAGTAGCACAATATCGACAGTAGTGACAGTGGCTCCATCTGCCACTGTAGAATTGCAAGACTCAAGCCAGCTTGAAAAACGTAGTCAGTAAGGACAGGAAGGAGAATACGTTTGTATTGGGTTACAGAACACAAAGACTAATAGAAGAAAAATGGTCAATATAGAGCACATTCATCAGAAGAAGAACAAGAAGCTGAAACTACAATACTTTGACTAATTCAGTCTGATCATTTCTCAGAGATCGAAGATCCTAAAGTTAATCATATTGCCACTTTCTACGATGAACAAAGGCTATTCAGGCGAAGACAAGGGTCATGAATCGAGAAGATGATTTATATTTTCGAGCTCCCCTTTTATTGCCCAGCGAGTGTGAATTAGTTTCCAAGCTGATACGACAACAGCATGTCTTGAACCATCATGTGGGAGTTCTAGGATTGTTGACAATCCTGCGTGAGTGCTTCTGGTTGTTGTTTGGTAGAAACTCGATTAAAGCAGCCATTAAGAACAGTGTGATTTGCCAGCGAGAATCAGTGAAGCGTTTGGAAACTCCCATTTGTCCACTACCACTCAATCGGGTTCAAGATGCACCAGTATTTCAAACCACAGGAGTAGATTTAGCTGGGCCTCTACACCGAAAGATGGTCAGAAGGTGTGGATCGTGATTTACGCTTGTGCTGTGTACCGAGCAGAGCATCTGGTCTTATTGATGAGTACAGACGCTTTCATCATGAGCCTCAAGCATTTTGTTGCCAGAAGAGGAAGGCCTGCGTGAATTTATAATGGCAATGGTACAAATTTGAGTGGTGCCCGCAACGCATTTGACAAGTTTGACTGGAGAAAGATCCAAGAAATCAGTTATGTGAGGAGAATCAAATGGATTTTCTCCCCACCCACGAGACCTTGGTGGGGCAGGTGGTGGAAGCACCTGACCCAAATGCTGAAAGAAATATTAAGAAAGTCGTTGGGTAAAGCTTGGCTTGACGCGGAAGAGCTCACTACGCTGGTATGAGATTGTGAGATGTTGGCCCTCAAACCTACACCAGTGAAGCTCCCGATGATCTACAACCCCTGACGCCCGCCATGTTCTTGACAACCCTACCAGTGATGTGAATGCCTGAAGTTGATATGATGGAGGGTGCTACTCTCAATGCCTGTCTTTGACGAAGTCAGAAGGTCCTTCCCTAAGGCCCTAATGTCCGGGTTCTGTAGTGAATACCTGGGTCAACTTGTGCAGAAACTGTCCAAAAATGAAGCCAGGAAGTTAACAGTTGGTGATGTGGTGATTCTGAGTAACGACAGAAAGCGTCACCAACATGGGCCTCTAGCTAGGGTCGAAGAATTGATTCCAGGAAGTAACGGACATCCAAGAGTCACCCCCCTTTGAACGGCTGCAGGGCTAGTGATGACTCGCCCCCTGTAGCTAATTTACCTATTAGAAGGTACTAGGGATGAAGAGACTATGAGACAGCTTTGCCACTAATCTCTTCGAGCGGGAGTATGTTGAAAATAGCCTTCAGCTATTATTTACTATTTCCACTTCATTCCCTACCTCGAACAGTTGATTAAGTTGAGGGTTGCTATGTTAACAAAAACAATAATAAAAATATAGTTGCAAAACAGATTTTCAAGTTGAACAAGTGCGTTTTTATTCATAAAGTAATTAAGTACAGTTCAAATATTCTCTGTACGAGTTTGTTGGGATTTCTGAGGTTGCTCCTAGGTCTGTTCAGTTCAGAGCAAGAGCACCTCCATGGCTGTTCAGTTCAGATGGCAGTGGAAACGCTCAAGGATATGTTCGGAGCAGTAACCATGGAAACATGAAGATCCATGAAAATGGAGTTACGTTGGCGGAACTTTAACAAACAAACCCTTGTTTTTGTGCCCTCTGACGTCCGACCTTCTGCTTTTGTTATGGAAGTTTGAGGAAGGATATATAGGGTTATCCAGTTTCATAGCAAGCATGCGCGGAACAAGCTGTCTTCCGGCAGAGCAGAGAGTTCAAGTAGCGTCTCCGTGGAGCTGGGGATATAGGGGACACATTGATGCATTCAGATGCAGTGATAGGAGTCGCTTCAGAGCGCTCTGTGATTGTTTACAGGAGAGTTAGTAGTGGCGTGGCCCATTGGTTAGGATTTCAGTTTCGTGAGCCGAAGGTTGTGAGTTCGAGACCTGCTTAATGTTCTTTTTTTTAACACAGAAAATATTTTTACGGAGGGTTATTTGGTTTGGAGGCGTCTGTCCCGTAAGATCCCCCGAACCTCACCCCTCTCACGTACGAGCTGCTACCCCCCACCGCGCGTCCGCTCCACCACCTACTTCCTTCGCCTTCCTTCACTCCCATTCCCTTGCAGTAAGAGTAGGAAACTTTTAGGCCGTTGGGAGGGATATGTTGATAATGGTGAATGGAAACGCTTTTTGCTTGGCTAGAAAAACGATATCCATAATATAATATAATACATAGTGGCAAGCATTATTATAATATTATTATAAATAAGCCGGTAGGTAAGAAAGACCGGTACGTACTGCTCCCATTTCATTGACAGTTAGTAATCAGACGATAGTTGGATTGCTTGTAATCTTTATGATTATTTGACTAATTCATCAGGAAGTTTGTGTTTTAATTAAAGACACAATTGAACGGAATTTGTAAGTATTGTTGCAAAACACAACTTTCGCGAAGGCGTCCTGTACGATAATGCTCCAACTCTACCTGGTCAGAGGGTTTTCCTAACCATCCCTACCCTTCCTTGGAGGGGACGAGCAGTCGGTCACGTAGGCCCAAAGTAATGGCTTACATGGAAAATCATCGAAGGAAGAAGGGGGATTTAGTTACTGAGAAGTATAATGCGTTGCAGTATGTGGACATTGAGTTGTGAAACATAGGTACATGCCTAACATGCTCAACGACTTTTTTAACTTACTGCTCCCATTTTATTGAAAATTAGTAAACGGACGATAGTTGGATTGTTTAACGAAACCTGAGCCTCCATGCTTCTATTCGTCTTTGGAACTCATAAGTTCACACCACAATTGGTCACAGGGTTGCCACCTTACAAAACGTTAATATCCCCGGGAAGGGTCTACGTCACGTAGGTCTACAATCCAAGACGCTGGATTCCAAGAACGCGGAATGAACTTTGGCCGAACTTACCAGAATGCCACTAGCCCTCCGGGGAATCCCCGAAATACACATTCTGTGTTTCATTGGTTTGATCCTTGATCCTAACATTAACAATCCGGGGGTCTGGGGGTGTTCCCCAGATTTCATTTTACAATAAATGTACCATCATGAACACAAACCACTGGCGGCTAGATACCCCCAACGGCAAGGTTTTTTTTTGCTCGTACAACTCCCGAAATATACTTCTAAAACGTCATTCTGACCTGCATGTCCAACTAATCTGAATTTTCACTAAGGGATTGACTACTTGATGTTATGTATTTTTGAGATGCGAGCTTGCGACCATCCAGACCACCAAACTATACACTTCATTCTGACCTACATGTCCACTAATCTGCATTTTTACTTAGGGATTGACTACTTGATGTTATGTATTTTTGAGATGCGAGCTTGCGAGCATCCAGACCACCAAACTATACACTTCATTCTGACCTACATGTCCAACTAATCTGCATTTTTACTAAGGGATTGACTACCTGATGTTATGTATTTTTGAGATGCGAGCTTGCGAGCATCCAGACCACCAAACTATACACTTCATTCTGATCTACATGTCCAACTAATCTGCATTTTTACTGAGCAAATCGATGTGTTGGGAGGCTGAATCGATACTATCCAGAATGGCTATTCTATGGCAGTAAATAACATGAACTTTCTGCTCCGCCAGAAGAGGAGGTGCAGCTTGCTCCGCGCATGCGCTCTTTGGAACTTGAGATAACCCGATATATCCTTCCTCAAACTTCTGTAACCTTACACCTTACAAATTGTGGTTTCCTTTGATTTCGTGCCTATTTTCGAGTCCATTGTTCGTATTTATTCAGGTGATTCAGCGATTTTCGAACTTTTAAAAGTTTTAAATTAGAATTGTTTGACCCTTTATTATATTCCTTATTTCTACTACTAAACTAATGAAATAGAAATAACTAAATATTCGGGAGTGAATCACGAGAATGTCGACGTCGAATAAGAATGAGACACAAGGTTTTGCTAAAGTACCGCTAACGGGACTCCATTTCATGGATCTTCGTGTATCCATGGTTACTGCACCGAATATGTCCTAAAGCGTTTCCGCTGACATCTGAACTGAACAGCTATGGAGGTGCCCTTGCTCTGACCTTGCTCTGTACTGAACCTGTTCAGGTCAAGAGTGGGGGATCCCTATATGTCAGCTCCACGGAGACGCAAGTAGAAAGTTCATGTTCGGATTATGTTCGTTGGGCAGCAGAAACACCGGTTATCTTGCACTGAATATGAACTGGGGGACTGCGGAAACGCCTTTATCTTACTCCTTCTTCACTGCGCAAGCGCAACTTGACCTGAGCCAGTTCAGTACAGCAGTGGAAACAATCCTTTTGTTTAGGTGAAATAAATTTGTCCTATTGGAGATGAGGCGCCTCATCTCCCCGCACATGCGCAGTAGTGTTTTCCATTCACGATAAGGCGCCTCATCTCTATCTCCCTATCGCTTTAGGAACTCTCTAATATAAACATCAACTTTGTTTAGTCAGAGATCAAAAACAAAAGGGTTTTAGGGTTCATCGCTCAACTTACTGACTCACAAATAGCGTGGAGACACATACTGAACTTTATGACTAGTCAAATAGTTTCGTATGTATTCCCACATTTTTCAATTCCCTATTTATCACATACACGCAGGAGAAAGTTTATTTATCATGAATCCATGGGAAAGAGGAGATTCAGAGGTTTCCGAAACAGTCCTCAAATTCATTTTTTGATAAGATGATAGATTTACATTGGTTTGAAAGAGGGAACACATACGGAACTTCACCCCGGGTGAATATCACGACTGAACCGAGCTTAAGATTCATAGGTACACGAATCATTGTAGGAAAACTACTGTACTGAAAACCGAAAGTGGGGCAATCAAGTAGCACAGCATAACAAACGGTGGTACTGAGGTTGATTTGCTCAGAACTCATGAAAGTCATTCCGTCATCTTCATCCACCAGGACCTAGTCAGAATCAGGACATAAAGAACACTGTGAAATGAGTTAGGTAGTTACCATTCAAAGGTGCGTAATGAAAACTGAATCTTGATTTTACATAGAGGGACACACTCAAATACTGCACTTTTGACATAAAAAGGTAACTAAACAACTTGATGAACGAATGATGGCAAACGAAGATTGGAAAATGAGGTCCCACACCTACGTACCACATACCGAAACCGAACAACATTTGACAGGAACCCTGGATTCATTTGCGAACACGGGAAAAAACTTGGATTCACGCGACCATAAAGGTTAGAGAGGACAATAAACTGAATTTGATAGAATTAAAATAGAAAACGGAAAATTCCCGACGAAGAGACGAGTTATGTTAATCTAACGGAGATTCTGCACAAATAATTTGTACTATATACCGTCGAAACACAATAATCAATGCGGTAATTGTTTTAAATAGCTTGACATAGGTATATGAATATGAAATCCTACTTACTGTGAAGTCGGGATGTTGTTTACAATCATTCTTCCAAAAAGTATGAGATAATGAGAATCCCTGGAAGAGAGGTCGACTCATCAAGCACACTGGAACTAGATGATAACAAAAAAAAGGTTTCTTATCAATTTTGATTGTGATTTTGCTTATCAATGGCCGATAAATAAAACAGGAAGTCTCCGGACAACCAGTGATGATGGTAAGTACATTTACTCCGGAATTTGACGATTGGTTGAAATAAAGAGATTCGAAAAATTGAAAAATAAGCTCGGCGACAAGCGAAAAAAGGTGAATTGACTTGTGACAACTGGGAGTAACAACTTTACAGCCCGTTGTGAGCGAGGTAAAATGGCGTGAACATCAAGGTTTGGTAGACTTCCTACTATGGAACTGAGGAGGAGAATGGAAATGTCCTCATCCGAGAAGTTGGAGTCAACCAGGCAGATTGTCTATCATGGGGTTGAAAACAGCGCATGGAGAGGATCGTGAGAACCAATATAAAGCTGTTTTCTGAAGAATCCGCTAGTAGCGCTGGCTTATCTGTTTTATTTGTCGGACCACTTGAGAGTCTCCTTTCATTACTACGCCTCTTCCATGGGCTGGTTGAGTATTTAATTAAAATATGATTAAAATATGTGATTAAAATATGATTATAAAATATTAATATTGATATTAATATTGAATGAATATTAATACTTATTAATACTCAAAGGGTTGAGGTAGCTGAAACGAACTGCTTACATCAGTGCTGCCAACCCGTTTCAGCAAAAAATCCCCCACATTCACGAAAAAATCCCCAATATCCCAGGAAGAACCAGAAAATCCCCCAAATTTAAGATGCCTTTAAATGCAATTTTGGACACAATATTGATCATAAATTGAATTATTAAGTAGGTAAAAAAGGTGAAAAGGAGGAGGTAGCAAAAACAATGTGAAAAAAATTAAAGAACGGAATTATTACAAAAAAAAAAAAAAAAAACTCCGTTGCCTCTGTTAACTCCGTTAGTAGGTAGGTACTTATGGTGAATCATGTTATTGATAAAAGAAAAACTTGATGGTTAACTTTCTCAGTAATAAATTTGAATATGTTAACATCAACATAACATGGATCACCAAAAATACGTAAGTAAAATATGAAAAAATACAAGTATATTCACAGTACATAATGTAGAAAGATCCATTTATTTTTCCTCCAAAATAGTGGAGCCAAATCATTTTTCTTGGGGTTCAAACTCCTTCCATTCCTACATCTTCACTTACTCTCGTCTAATTTGGATGGGCTAACTGGTGTTCTTGCCTGACTCTGTCCATGCGTGTCTTGTCGTTGTTCTAAGAATGATCTAGTGGAGGGATCATTTTTTCATTTGTATTTATGGTGAAATTCACCTATGATTCATATGTCAGGCAGTACCAACTAATAGAAATCAAGGATTGTCAGTGAAGCTCAAAAATCCCCCAGAAATCCCCTCCCACACTTCATCACCCTAGGGTTCTGAGAGCCCTTAAAAATCCCCCACCTGGGGATATACCCCGCGTTGGCAGCACTGGATTCTACGCTCATTCAGGAGCATCTCTGTAAAACCCGATCTACCGCAGGGGGTGCCAACCGAGCCATCTGTTCCTGCTCCGAATATCAGTTGTTCATTCTTCCGCTCTTGCTCAATGTAACAGCTCTTAGGCCGGCCGCGCACTGGCAACTTTAATCGCTGGCAACTATTTACCTAGTTGCCGGGGAGTTCCCACTACCGCTCACTGGTAACTAAATAGTTGCCTTTCTGGCCAGTCTCTACAATGAATTTCGACGAAGCTGCATGTGTTTGTGCGCTCATCTTGAGACGAAGAAGGAAGCAGCTGATGAGAAGAACGTTTTGGGTCCATCCAATCATCAGTTCTAGACTCCTTGATGGGCAGTTTCATAAACTCTTCGGCAAATTGAGAGAACGTCCGATGAAGTTCTTTAATTACTTCAGAATGAGCAGAGAAAGTTTTGATGAGTTATTGGTAGCTCTCAGACGACTTATAACGTACCTGTTCTTACGTACTTCACTCCAGTTTTCAACAAACTCTTCACACACCTCCGACCACAATTTTTTTTTTTCAAATTCTCATCGGCATACTCTTTTAAACGCGTAGTAGGTATATAGTTACGGTGACCATATTTATCTTAAGCAAAATCGGTACGGATGGAACTATCAAGGGGTATAGAAGGCCTGAAGGGGTATAGAATACCCTCCATGAGGAGGGGGGTCCGGGGTTCCACCCCCTTGTTTGAATTTTTTACCATTTAAAAGTTTGTTTTTAAGCCTATTTCATCCATTCAAACATTGGTTTATTAAGAGCTTCGAATCAAACTAAAAATATGTAATATTCATTAAACAATGTGGCACTAAGAATTACATGACAAAATAATTTCAAGAAGTTTATTACATACCGTAAAACGGGGTTACAAGGGTCGGCAGGGCTATTAGGGTCAAAACTTCGTTCCCACCGTTTCTAGGTTCTGGAGGGTACCGTATTGCTTCTAAATCTATGAGAAAAATCATGGAGCTACAGGACACTATTACCTAACTATCAGTGGAGTTAGAAACTCCATGTACTTGGATGAACTCTGTAGGGGAAAAAGTGAACCACACCCTCTTTTTTTCTCTGTTTTGAAGATCACCAAAACTTTGTTTGTTGGCAGCACTGTCTTCGTCATTTTGAGTGGGACCTTTGAACATCCTTTGCAGTTGTTAGTTTTGTTATGATCTACATGTGCAGCATTTTTTTAAAAACATTATTTTATTTTATAGATTTATTTTTTAACGAGGACGCTAGTTGTCAGTGGTGTCCAGGCAATAAGGGTCACCATGCCTCGCACCTATAAACCGCGAAATAATCCGCGAACGAAAGTTAACTTATCGGAGTGTGATCGTGTTTTGGAACCTGTCCGAAAAG
The DNA here is from genome assembly GCA_030762985.1 of Adelphocoris suturalis. Classification (NCBI taxonomy): domain Eukaryota; kingdom Metazoa; phylum Arthropoda; class Insecta; order Hemiptera; family Miridae; genus Adelphocoris; species Adelphocoris suturalis. The sequence goes on along the minus strand of CM061045.1, from coordinate 105,371,179 downwards.
GTTTAATAACACTTCGAGAAGCTTCTCGTCGATCAGGGATCCCTTACAGTTGCCTCCAGCGGCGACTTAAACGGCGTCGGACCGATTGGGCCAATGCTGGGCGGCCGAAAGTGTTGACAGATGAAGAGGAAGAAACAATTGTAAATAGGCTTACGATATGCGCCGAATGGGGCTACCCCATGGGGTCGTATGACTTGAGGCTTTTAATAAAAGGTATGTTGATTATGCAGGGACGATCCATGCCCCGTTTCAAAAATAATTTGCCTGGTTGTGAGTTTGTGTATGGGTTCCTGAAAAGGCACAAAGAAGCCCTCTCTGTTCGAATGTGCCAGAACATTAAACGCAATCGTGCCGCCGTTTCTAGGGAAGTTTTGACTGAATATTTCAACCATTTAAAGATTTCATTAGAGGGCGTTCCACCTGCCAACATTGTGAATTATGACAAGACTAATTTGAGAGACGAGCCAAAGAAAGACTCTGTGATTGTAAAAAGAGGAACGAAAGATCCAGAGCGGATTATGAATAGCACCAAGTCCTCTACCTCTCTCATGGTGGCTGCCAATGCCGAAGGGGAAGTGCTTCCTGTCTATGTGGTATATAAAGCTAAACACCTTTATACGACATGGACGCAAAATGGTCCACCCCTTACTCTCTACAACCGAACAGACAGTGGTTGGTTCGACTCACTTTGTTTCGACGACTGGGTGCAGAACATAGTACTTCCATACTTCAGAGGAAAAGACGGACCAAAGGTCCTCATTGGTGATAATTTATCCTCACATTTGTCGATGGAATCAATAAAATTGTGTCACAACCATGGCATAAAATTTGTTTTTCTACCTAGCAACTCAACTGACAAGGCACAACCATTGGACGTCGCATTTTTCGCCCCAATGAAAAAGCTGTGGAGGAGCATTTTGAAGGAATGGAAAATGGGGCCCAGTAGGAAAGAGCTGTCAGTGCCGAAAGACATTTTTCCACGGCTGCTCAAACGGCTCATGAATAGATGCCTACAAAACGCATCTGAAAACGTGAAATCAGGATTTCGGAAGTGTGGCATTGTGCCTTTCAATCCCAGTGAAGTCCTTAAGAGAGTCCCAGATGCTGCGCCTGACGGCCCTTCGACCGAGGTGACTCCCCAGAAGGCTGTTGATTCCCATCTTATAGAGCTCTTAAGGGAAATGAGATACGAAGGCAATACTGTCAGCAGGGAACGTCGGAAAAAACTACAGGTGGCAGCAGGAAGGAGTGTAGCTGTTGAGGACTCATCATCTGACGATAGTGAGCTAGCTGCTCAACTCGACGACGAACTAGACTCAGATTCCTCCAACGTGAACGACGTGCTTCCTCAACAAAAAACCACCATTTCGCATCGATCATCGTCACTTGCTGCAGCCTCTCAGGCTGGAACGTCAACAGCGCAGAAAGCCCCGATTATTTTAAGATGGCCTATTGAAGTTCAACTTCACGATTTCCTCCAAACATCTATCGTCTATGACAAAGGGACAAAGAAGGAGAAGAAAAAAATGTTCGTCTGTCAGATCAAAGGCATCGAGAAAAAAAAGAAGAAACCTCTTCGTTGCTCCTTTCTAAGGAACTATAAAGGTGCTATTGACAAATATATATTTCCACCAGTTCGTGACATTGATTATGTTGGGTTCGAACAGATAGAGAGAGTTCTAACCCCAATCTCTAATGTAAGAGGAACCTTCATGTTCCATGGGTAAATGAATGAAATGGCTTTGCCACAACTGTTTTATTGTTGCTCTTAGTTTGGTGATTTGTGTTTGTTTTTTTTTAATTTTAAATGAATAATTTGGGGTCTTAGTTAAGAAGAATTTTTAATTTTTGATTTAATTCTTATTTTATTAATAATATTTTACAACATAGAAACATTTGCTTTTACTGCTTCATTATTTTCTGTCAGTGGATTGTAATGTGATTTAAAAAAATGTTTATTTTAATGTAAATAAAATTTTCTTTCGATTTTGGCACGTTTTTGTTTTTTTAAAACTTAAATTTGTGACCCTTGTATCCCAGAGAGTGCCTAAAAGAGAGATTTTTGTTGAAAAAAGCACGTGACCCTAATCACCCCAGTTTCAAGGTTATAAGGGTCAGACCATTTTAAAAAAATATATATGCTCATACAAGGGTTAAAACAAATATTTTGATTAAGCGTTGCATTCTTCAGGCCAAGACTCATAACACAAAAAATTAAAAAATTGCAGAAAAAAATCACCCTGGCTAGGAGGGGCCTCCGAAATTGAAAATTGACCCTTATTACCCCATTTTACGGTACACAGAAAGAATATGTACCTTTTGCACGAACAAACTGAACCTCACGAACAACAGGTAAGTTTTTATAGTCAAATAAACAAACATTAATTTTCCAAAAAATGAAAAAATAAAAATTAACAGAGCAGTCTGTTTACATCATTGTTCTTGTTATATTTTTTCACCAGGGCCACTCTTTTTACTCCAGTCGTACTTCTGCGTTGAGGAAAGTGCTCTCAGCAAGGAGTCGTCTTTTCTTATTTTGTCGTACTGTTCATTTGGACAATTAGTAATGCTTTAACACAGTCTAGTGCCATTGAAGATTTTTCTGCGGTCCAAAAGTTGTTTATCAATGAGAAAGCTCGCTCGACTGAAGCATTTGTTCCTGGTAAAGAAACATCAAATTCTACCAGAGTTTTGAGATTAGGAACGCTTATTTCGTTTTTCTGCAGACTGATCGTCTTCAGACTGATGATGATTTGGTTTGAAAAAATCTTTATTGGTGAAAATCGGGACATTTCTTTCCGAGTTCGGGACCCCGGGACACAGGCTTTAAAATCGGGACTGTCCCGATAAAATCGGGACGTATGGTCACCGTATATATAATGCTGGCCGCTTGACGACACTCGAAATAAACTTTTCCACATCTATTGTCACAGTAAATAAAAAAAAAAAAACTATGGAAAATACGCGAATTCCTGCGGGCGACTAAACAGTTGCCGCGGGGGCAGGTAGAAACCAACGCGACTCCTTCCTCCAGGCGATTGTTTACTCAGCCGTCGAATAGGTCTCGACGCAATTTTTTAATTGCCGTGATTAAAAAGTTGCTTGTGCTCGGGGCTGCATTCAAGGCTGTGTGATTCATTTCAACTTCCTCAAGGCGACTAAATAGTTACCTACCTACCTAGAAAAACGCTGCAAATTATTACACAAAGGTTTATTATTTATGTATTAGACAGCCCTTCTACGTAGATCTCTGGTCCATAATTATTAAACGCCGCTTATAGTATATTTAGTATCGGAACTCGGAGCTTCGGACCTCACAAATGGGTTCAATCCATTACAGCAGCGGAATCTCACAATTTTACGCTTTTTAATATAGTTGATAAACAAAACAATTTATTAACAAGTCATCTTTCTAACACATAAAAGTGTTACCTTTACTGTATATCGATATCATTTCATTGGTCAAATTTCAAAAAATGTGCTGAGAAAATCACTGAAAATGGCTAAGAATTGTTAAATTGATATTTTTTAGCATAAGATTGGTCAAATAAAGTTTATCAACTATGAAATAGAACATTCAAAAATTTATGTACGAAATTATGCTAAAAACTTGAACTTCATCAAATTTTGTTTTAAAAAATCTATAAAATTGCAAAAAATAGCCTAAAATCCAAAATCTCTTTTTGAATAGAAGAGTGTCATTTAGAATACTTTTTTTTCCATAAAATTAATAGCTAACATTTTCTATCACTCATAAATCTCTAATTCTATACAACTTGAAATATACAAAAAAAGACACTTTTTCACCTATTTTCGGCTCATAGCACCCATGGGTGTGGAGCGATAGAGCTGGCGAGAAGTTAGGACCAACTAGAACCCAAGTGGAGTCTATGTGCGAAAGAACAGATTTTTCAAGTCAATTCTAAGGCCTTTTATGGCCCGGACGGCGGACGGACATTTCAAATTTGGATTCTACGCACCTTGAAACGTAAAGTGACAAAGTTTGAGGGGGGGGGGGGTTATAAAAATTTTTTGCTATGCGATCACATAGGCTCATTATTGGAAATAATAAACCAAAAGTTGCCAGTGCGTGGGGAACCTTATCGGAAAACGGACCACCGTTCTCCTCGCAGTCATTTGCGGACGTTATGGAAAAACGGGATATCACCGTCAAATTTTCTCCTCCATACAACCTTCGCTCAAATGGTCAGGCGGAAAAATACGTTTCTATTTTGAAGAATACATTAAATTTAAAAAAAAGTCCAGTCATGCAGCATGACCCCATGAGCGAATTTTTGAAGAAATCTTCGACATTTCAGTCGCTATTGATCGTGTAGAGAAATTTTAGTTTATGATTTTGATAGACAAACATGGAATCAAATTATTAAAAATAATTAGGAGGTACTCATACTTTATTATTATTAAACTAATCTTGTAGATTGCTACATCAAGTCGTAAAACAGTTGAGCGTAAAACATTAAAGAGAGCGACCGAGAGAATCGGAGGACGGAATATTTCAGAGTAAACTCATCAGTTGTGATTACATTTTTTTTTTAACAAGCACCTACTACCTACGTTTTAAACAGCATGGTTCTAGGATTGGTTATACAGGGATACTTCCATAAGAGTAGTTCAATCTGAATTTGGACAATGTTTCATGCAAATATTACCGATTTTTACAACTAGCGAACGGCATTTCGATTTTTAAACTGATTTTTCAACTTTGAAATTTTTTAAAACTTGATACATATTCTTATAGGATATTTTACGCTGATTCCGAATATACCACATGCTAGTAAGTGACAAAATTATTTCGCACAACAAATCGCAAAAAACAGGCTATTTTGACATTTTTGACTACGTTTTTTGAAAATTTCAACCCGAAGATGTAATCCGATCAGGCTGGCCAACGAACTTGAACTTTCGTTTTGTGTCCTTAACATTTTAAAATTTGTTTGAAGTTTCTAGCACAATTCTACGGACAGTTATCGTCTGGAATGACACATACATACATACATAAAAAAATGCGTTAAACTTCCTAATTTGTCAGTCCCGAACGCGTTTTGCCAGTCTCATTAAAACAAGCGAAATCTATGGCAGTCTCAGCGGATTTATATTCTGCACGTTAATCTGAGAATTTTTGTACCAAAACATCCCGGAAAATCTCGGGAAAACCCTGGAAAAATCGCCCTGGAACATTTTGCCAGTCTCATTAAAATAAAGCGAAATCAATGACAGTCTCAGCGGATTTATATTCTGCACGTTGATCTGAGAATTTTTATACCAAAACATCCTGGAAAATTTCGGAAAAACCTTGGAAAATTCACCATAAAAGGATATGGACTCTGCCAGTCTCATTAAATAAGGCGAAATCGATGACAGTCTCAGCGGATATAGATTCTACACGCCGAGCTGAGAATTTTGATACCAAAACATCCTGGAAAATCTCGGGAAACCCTGGAAAAATCGCCCTGGAACATTTTGCCAGTCTCATTAAAATAAAGCGAAATCAATGAGAGTCTCAGCGGATTTATATTCTGCACGTTGATCTGAGAATTTTTATACCAAAACATCCCGGAAAATTTCGGAAAAACCTTGGAAAATTCACCATAAAAGGATATGGACTCTGCCAGTCTCATTAAAACAAGCGAAATCTATGGCAGTCTCAGCGGATTTATATTCTGCACGTTGAGCTGAGAATTTTGATACCAAAACATCCTGGAAAATCTCGAGAAAACCCTGGAAAAATCGCCCTGGAACATTTTGCCAATCTCATTAAAATAAAGCGAAATCAATGAGAGTCTCGGCGGATTTATATTCTGCACGTTGATCTGAGAATTTTTATACCAAAACATTCCGGAAAATGTCGGAAAAACCTTGGAAAATTCACCATAAAAGGATATGGACTGTGCCAGTCTCATTAAAACAAGCGAAATCTATGGCAGTCTCAGCGGATATAGATTCTGCACGTTGATCTGAGGATTTTGATACCAAAACATCCTGGAAAATCTCGGGAAAACCCTGGAAAAATCGCCCTGGAACATTTTGCCAGTCTCATTAAAATAAAGCGAAATCAATGAGAGTCTCAGCGGATTTATATTCTGCACGTTGATCTGAGAATTTTTATACCAAAACATCCCGGAAAATTTCGGAAAAACCTTGGAAAATTCACCATAAAAGGATATGGACTCTGCCAGTCTCATTAAATAAGGCGAAATCGATGACAGTCTCAGCGGATATAGATTCTACACGCCGAGCTGAGAATTTTGATACCAAAACATCCTGGAAAATCTCGGGAAAACCCTGGAAAAATCGCCCTGGAACATTTTGCCAGTCTCATTAAAATAAAGCGAAATCAATGACAGTCTCAGCGGATTTATATTCTGCACGTTGATCTGAGAATTTTGATACCAAAACATCCTGGAAAATTTCGGAAAAACCTTGGAAAATTCACCATAAAAGGATATGGACTTTGCCAGTCTCATTAAAATAAAGCGAAATCAATGACAGTCTCAGCGGATTTAGATTCTACACGCCGAGCTGAGAATTTTGATACCAAAACATCCTGGAAAATTTCGGAAAAACCTTGGAAAATTCACCATAAAAGGATATGGACTCTGCCAGTCTCATTAAATAAGGCGAAATCGATGACAGTCTCAGCGGATATAGATTCTACACGCCGAGCTGAGAATTTTGATACCAAAACATCCTGGAAAATCTCGGGAAAACCCTGGAAAAATCGCTCTGGAACATTTTGCCAGTCTCATTAAAATAAAGCGAAATCAATGAGAGTCTCAGCGGATTCATATTCTGCACGTTGATCTGAGAATTTGTATACCAAAACATCCCGGAAAATTTCGGAAAAACCTTGGAAAATTCACCATAAAAGGATATGGACTCTGCCAGTCTCATTTAAAGAAGGAAAAATCAATGACAGTCTCAGCGGATTTATATTCTGCACGTTGATCTGAGAATTTTGATCCCAAAACATCCTGGAAAATCTAGGAAAACCCCTGGAAAAATCAACCTCAAACATTCCACATTTGGTCAGTCTCTTAAATAAAATAACAATAAATTTGTATATTTCAACATAAATATTTGTATATTTATGTTGAGTGTACCTGACGTTTGTTATATACCTGTAGTATTGAAAACAATAAAATTCTCTCTCTCTATAAATTGTACTCTATAAATCACTAAAAATGTCTAAAAACAGCCAAAAATCGTTAAATTTATATATTTTTTATAAAAGATTCAGTAAAACAAAATAAAAATCAACGAATAACTGGGACATTAAAAAGTTTTAGCTGAAAAACGTACTTGAATTTCATTAATATGTGCTGAAAAATCTATAAAAACTTTACGATAAATATAAAAATAGATCGCCTTAGGACTAAACCATGGAACTAATGAGGCGGATGCCTAGTTTTACCGAGCTACCACAGTGAAGAACATGATGGTACCTAATTTTTATGGGATCTCTATTTCGGTAAGGAAATAGTTAGCCTTGGCAGGGATATTCAAGTCTGATGCTCGAAAGTAGGTTGTTAGATTATAGAAAGTAAGGTAGGTTACCTTTGGTAGGTACCTGGAAATCTGCCTCATCGTACGTGCAAGAGATGCACTCTAGTTCAAGAATGATTAGTGAAAGGATAATTAACGAATTTTCGTAGAAAATTATGGTATTGGATTTTCGGCAGAGGGGTCGTGAACTTGAAACTGAGTTTTGCGACTGTTTCACTCGAGTGATTTCCATACGCTATCAGACCACATGACTATGTTGATGTCCTTTGGAAGAGAACAGAGCCAATATTCAGACTCACCACTTTATTGTACGACCAGAAAACTTCGAACATTAACGTAGCCGGGTTCGCAAGCTTCATGAGGCTGTTCCTACGTGTACGGAAAAACCAACCAACCAGAACCATTAAATTTTCCATCTTGCGAGAAAAATCTATAGGAAAAAATTCCTCTGTGGCTAATTTCTTTCCTAATCGACATACGGTACTGAAATTTAGAAGGAGATCCTTTGGGACACCTTAAAAACAATACGGAGGCCTCTAAGGCCCTTTTAGCAAATTTTTGAAGAAAATTAAGCTATTGCTCTCGCCTCAAAATTTGTAGAATGTGAATTTTTGAAAAACTTTTATGTAGAAATCCGTTTCAGTAAGTTAAGTTACGTACACACTAGACGACACTAGGCGTATTGTAACAGCAAACTGCTGATCACGCATTACTATCCTATATATACAGCCCGTAGGCGGCTCCAACCTTCAGTCTTGTTCCGCCGTCCGAGCCATCTTCATCTTGTTCATTTCTAACACCAAGTCCGTATCAAGTCCGTATTGTGTTATATTCCAATAAATCAGTTTTTAAAAACTCTAACAACGTGAGTTATTCTATTTTTGGCGCAGTCTCCGGATCGATAGTGTTTTCTTCGACGCATACGACGTAAACTCTATCGGAACCTACATTTTACAACTCCAGTTCGGATCGGTAGTGTTTCTTCGACGAATACGACGGAACTCTATTGGGATTACCAACGGACAAGACTCCTTACAGCATGACACTCCAACATCTGTAAGTAAACAACCAATACGAGACCTACTACTTCTTCAGTAATTATTCGAGACCTACTACTTCTTCAGTAATTATTCGCACACACCCAGTGCTCATCGTCAATTTCGCACACACCCAGTGCTCATAATTAATTTCGCACACACCCAGTGCTCATCGTTAATTTCGCACACACCCAGTGCTCATAATCGCACACACCCAGTGCTCATAATCAATTTCGCACACACCCAGTGCTCATAATTAATTTCGCACACACCCAGTGCTCATCGTTAATTTCGCACGCAACCAGTGCTCATCGTATTATTTCTCGCACGCACCCAGTGCAATTCGAATTCGCACACACCTAGTGCAAATCAAACTCGCCCACACCTGGTGCGATTTCACCAACAGTTAACTTGGAAACAAATAACTCTTGTCGTTCACTCAAGTAAACAAGTTGTTCACTCCAAGTAAACAAGTTAACTTGGACACAAATAACTTTTGTCGTTCACTCGACGGAACCTTGGCTGCCAATCTTTATCTAAGCCAACTCACGTCCACTTCGTCCCGCGAGAGCTAACTCACGTTATCTCTCGTCTTATCGGAGGGAGGCGACCCGTCTTCCTTTATCTCCAACCGCAGAGAAACACTCACGACCTTCACCTCAAGATCGTAATTTAAGTTCTCGCTTCAACTACAATTCAATTTCATTTCATTAATTCAATCAATTTCATTTTATTTCCTTGTATTGTATGTGCTATTTCATCTTTTATTTTAACTAATCTTTTACTCTAATTAATTGATTAATTCATAAATTTCATTTTATTTCCTTGTATTGTATGTGCATGTCTACTGTCTAGCTAACTGATAACTGAATTACACACCAAAATTCCCAAAGTCAAAGAACCGAAACCCCAAACTAGCTTTTGGGATTGGAGCTCACAACGACTCCACAGAACCATGGATTCTAATAACGTCGCTAATATTCCCCTTCCACTCGGACCACCACCAATAAATGGGGCCGCCCTGATTCGTCAGGCACTGAACCCCATACCCGAAATACCCGAAATAAATCCACCACAATTTCCCCCTGAAAATCAACCACAACTTCCACTTGAAAATCCACCACTTCCGCCCGAACACAATTTCCCACAAGTAAACCCACAACTAGGTCCAAACCAACAAATACCCCAAATATTCCGAAAAGAATATGATAGGTTAATCCCGGAATTTAACGGGGAACCCCTCGTTTTACCCAAATTTATAAAACAATGTGATAAAATATTTGAGAAATTCCACGACCACAACGACCCAGATAACTTTCAAAATGAAGTAATCATGGGGACATTCACTTCAAAGCTAGGTCCCAAAGTAACGGAAAAAATATTCATAAATTCTATAGATAACTATCAGGAACTAAGGGGAGCGCTACTTCAAACTTATAGCGACAAAAGGGATACGTATACTCTATTACAAGAAATGAGTGAATTGAAACAGCTCCCACAAGAGGATTGTTTCAATTTCCACGACCGTCTTTGCCATCTATTAAATGCGCAGGTTGCCTACATCAAACTGAATATGGGCAGCGCTGCTCCGATTTTAACGGAGTATATGAAAAATTACGCCCTAAGAGTGTTCGCTCATGGTATTTCGGAACCATTGGGTGGCCTCTTAAGGACCAAAGGCCCAACCAGTTTGGGAATGGCTCTCACTATGTTGACAAACGACTTCAACCTAAAACCCAGGAACAAGCCTTCCCCAGGTTATTCCTCCGCTCATCCGGCTTATCAACCCGCCGCTGCGTCAACGAGCCGGAACGTCCCAAGACCAAACCCCTCGTTTCAACCACAAACATCGCGTTTCACGCCCAGACCCACTCAAAACCAATACCAAACACCAGTTGCTAAAGCCTACCAACTATTGCAAAGCCTTGCCCAAGGCGGCCAGTCGAGGCCCGGCCCACCTTGGCAACCGAAACCTCAATACCAACCGAAACCTCAATATACCCCAAATCAATATCAAAACCAAACCTCCCCAAACCAAAACGCGCAAACGTATAATAGGCCTGCTCAACAACCCAAAACATCTCAAACTAATTCCCATAGAACCCCAACGGCGAAACCCCAATCTCAAAAATGGACGCCTATGTCTTGGAGGACATCTAACCCAAATTTCCATAACCTCGAAAATGACGAACCCCAAATTCCCGACTCTGAGGAACAAAATCGGGACCACGAAACTTGGCAAATCTTACAAGATGAACAGACCCAGGACATCGACCCGATCTATGAACATAACATAGACGAAATCACAGATTTTTTAGACTACACCAGCCTCGAACCCCCACATACGACCTAATGTCACTATACTCTAAACCGACTGACGAACTAACGTACATAACTATGCCTAAACTAAACCTAAAAATTCTAATCGATACTGGTGCTTCTGCAAGTTTTATAAACCCCGAAATAGCCAACAAATTTTTCCCCGACAAAATTTCCCAAAGTACTTTCCTTGTAAAAACCGTACACGGAATTTCTAAGGCAAAAACTAACGCAATGGTCCCATGTGGCGAACTCTTCCAAACCAAAGGTCTAAATTTAAAATTTAACATCTTCGATTTTCACAGCAGATTTGACCTCCTCTTGGGCTTAGACAATCTTAGACTACTGCGAGCCGGAATAATGCTGCATGAAAACGTCCTACGAACACCAAAGGTTGACATACCCCTCCAATTTTTAAACCTCAAAACCAACGAAATCCATAACATTGACAGTAGGTGCGTCCAACAAATCAAATTGAAAATAAACAATGTTAAAGAAGGTGACGCTATCGTCCCTTACCAAAAGATAGGTCCCATAGAAATACCACAATGCTTAGTACGAGTAGACAACTTCGAAGCCCATGTTCACGTCCTAAATTCAGAAGAAAAACCCACGAGACTCGTACAAACATTCCCTGTAACAGTTGAACAGATTACCCCGAACGAATTAACACCATCACACGAATCACAAAATCCGAGTCAAAACTTCAACAATTTCGACTGTCCCAAATTCAAATTCGATCTAGGACAACTCAGGATGGACCATATGAACGAGGAAGAAAAAACAGCTATCTCCCAGTTAGTAATAAAATACGCGGATATCTTTCATCAAGACGGCACTTACCTGACCTTCACAAACAACGTAAAACATGTGATTAGGACGACAGACAATGTACCGGTATACGCGAAAAACTATAGGTTCCCCGAAATATACAGAGAGGAACTAGACAAACAAATGGAGGAATTACTTCAACAAGGCATCGTTAGAAACTCTGAAAGCCCTTGGAACGCCCCCATTTGGATTGTCCCAAAAAAGGCAGACAATAGCGGTAAACAAAAATTTCGAGTTGTTGTCGATTACAGGAAGCTTAACCAAAAAACGATAGAGGACAAATACCCTCTTCCCCAAGTCTCAGAATTACTAGACAAATTAGGGAGGTGCCAATACTTTAGTACGATCGATTTGAAATCCTCATTTCACCAGATTGAGATGGATCCGAACAGTATTGAGAAAACAGCGTTCAGCACGCCCACACGCCATCTAGAATGGACTAGAGTCCCATTCGGATTGCGTAATGCACCCTCGACTTTCCAACGTGCTATTGACACCATATTACGCGGAATTGCTAACGAGTACTGTTGTGTCTACCTCGACGACATAATAGTATTCAGTACTAGCCTGCAAGAGCACATCCAACGCTTAGAAGCCGTTTTTAAACGCCTTAGGGACGCGAACTTAAAGGTACAACTCGACAAAACAGACTTCCTCAAACGCGAAGTTAGTTATTTAGGACATGTAGTAACCCCACAGGGAGTAAAACCTAACCCCGATAAAATATCAGCCATACAGAAATATCCTATTCCTAAAACACCAAAGGAAATCAAGGGTTTTCTAGGACTGTTAGGGTACTACAGAAAATTTATCAACAACTTCGCCCGACTGACTAAACCCTTAACTCAATGTTTAAAAAAGGATGCGACGATAGACATAACGGACCCCGATTACGTAAACTGCTTTGAAACGTGTAAAAACCTCCTGTGCAATGATCCGATACTTCAGTATCCTGACTTTACCAAACCTTTCCACCTCACAACGGACGCGAGTAACGTAGCATTAGGAGCTGTTCTCAGCCAAATAACTAACAATGCGGACCTCCCGATTGCCTACGCCAGTCGTACACTAAATGACTCTGAACAGAAATACTCGCCCATCGAGAAAGAACTCCTTGCAATAGTCTACGCTGTGGGTTATTTCCGACCATACCTTTTTGGAAGGAAGTTCACAATCTACACAGACCATCGCCCCCTTCAGTGGTTATTTTCCCACAAAGAACCTAGCTCAAGGCTGTTCGCCTGGAAAACCAAACTTCAGGCTTACGACTTTGAGATAGTATACAAAAAGGGAGCATTAAACACGAACGCTGACGCGCTGTCCCGACCGCCGCAAACAAAGTCTGTCTCGCCGAGTCCAAAATCTGTCTCGCAAAATCTAAACGCAATCGAAAACGAGTATGAGTCTTCCGACTCAGTGATAGCCAACTTTGATCCGGAGGAGGGAGGAGAAACTCACTCTCACTCCGATAACTTAGAAACTTTGTCTGGCCTTACAGTACACTCGAATTTTATCGGCAACACCGTAACGACAATAAGTATCAGAGACCAACCCGTGAACCTATGCACTAATCAAATATTACTCACTACCGTACGACACCCTGTTTTTAAACCCGTTACGACGATCAAATTATTCGGAAACAAAACGCGCATGATAGTAACAGTCAGCGAATCACAATTCGAATCCGAAATTACAAAATTTGTTAAGGAATTTATTCACCCAAAGGTCAAATATGGTATATATTTTGAAACTGATACCTATGAGAAATTTGTGCAAGTAGTCACCAAACAATTCACCCATACGGAAATAGACATCACGAGGTACACCAAAAAACTAAGAGACATACAAACTAACGAAGAACAAACCAAAATAATCCGCAACTACCATGAAGGTCACACTAATCACAGAGGAATAGAAGAAACATACGAGAAGTTAAAACGAGAATTCTACTGGCCCAATTTAAAGACAACAATACAAAAATTCATTAATAATTGCGAATTATGCCTTAGGAGCAAATATGAGAGATCTCCCCTCAAAATCAAATATAACGTAACACCAACTGCCTCACGGCCATTGGAGACCCTTCACATCGATAAATTCACAATAGAAAATACGAAATTCCTCACAGTAATTTGTACATTCTCCCGTTACGCGCAAGCATACCCCCTAAACTCGTCCACAAGCATGGAACTAGTAAACGGACTCCTAAAATTTTTTACTCACCACGGTATACCTAATTCTATAGTATCGGACAACGGTGCCGAATTTCAGAGCAGCCTCATAAAGGAACTTCTGGATTTACACAAAATAAATATTCATTATATTTCTTCCCAACACCCAGAGTCAAACGGAATCATAGAAAGATTCCATTCAACCCTAATTGAACACGTGAGACTCCTAAACCAACAAGAAGCGTTCAAGACATCCAACACCCGTACCAAAGTCAACTACGCGATCATCGCATACAACAATACGATACACTCAGTATCGAAACTAACCCCTTTTGAACTACTTTACGGACACATAAACAACAGACCACTAGTAGAAATAGATTTAGATAAACTAATAACAAATAATTATCTCAACGAACACAAGGAAAAAACCAAGGCTCTTTACACTCACATGACAGACAAGTTCAGAGAACACAAAGAAAACCTGACCAACACAAAAAACATAGGACGAATAGACCCCCCAGAATTGCCACCTGAAGTTTTTGTCAAAACAACGCAACGTCAAAGTAAGTCAAAACCCAAATTTAATAAAGAACAGTTAAAGGAAATTGATCCAATAACAAAAACAGCCCTCATACAACCCCGTCACCACAACACTAAAGAAAAAATACATTTAACAAACATCAAACCCCCACGGAAGTTTTATCAAACCGACGTGCAAAACGCTTGGGATGATCAAGCACCGCCCTCCGAAACTCTTGCCCATAAATACGGCTTAAAAATAACGAGACAAAACCTCCTTACTCTAAAACCAGGAAACTGGGTCGATGATATGATCATCAATTTCTATATGGAACTCTTAGACGAAAGGAGTCGCAACAATAGAAACTTACCTTCGACCCACTGTTTCAACACCTTCCTTTATCCTCTACTGAAATCTGGGGGCTACGACAGAGTAAGGAAATTCACAAGTAGGTCCGACATATTCGGAAAAGACTTTATCATCTTTCCGATCCATGAAAACAACCATTGGTCCTTGGTCATAGTAGACGTCAAAGAAAAAGAAATTAGGTACCTAGACTCCCTTTCCGAAAACAGACTCAAGCTAGGAACAGCTAACAAAATCGCAATCGAGATCCTCGAGAACATCCAATCCTACCTAGCCTTCGAATACCTCGAGAAAAGGAATGTTATGCTCGATTCCGAAAACTGGAGAACCACCCTTCTGAGGACTGTTCCCCAACAACAAAATTTCGATGACTGTGGTGTGTTTATGTGCCAATTTGCAAAAAAATTAGCACATAAAGAAGCCCTGTCCTTCGAACAAAAGGATATTCCCCAACTTCGAGAACAAATGTGTTCCGAAATTTTAAAGGGTTCACTGTCCTAAAACTCCTTATCGATTTTCATTGTTCCAGGATCGTTCTCCCCCTTTTTCTCATGGCGACGTACGGAATCGAGGTTATCGATGTAACCTCAAACCCTGGGCTCATTGCGGTGAATATGAAACCCGCAAAAATTGTCAAGGGCTACCACACCCTTTCACACTATTACGACCTCAACCAAATTTTGGATCAACTCAACCTCCTGCGACTGACTTACAACGAAACCCTCAAAACATTCCACAACAGCTCCCACACCGCCGAAAAAACGATGATGCTCACAGCCACCGTAAACCACACCTTCAGACTTATAGACCAGAAACTGGACAATATCATAATAACTCCACCCAAAACTAGATCTAAACGGGGACTGATTAACGGGCTAGGCACGTTAGTAAAATTCATCACTGGTAATCTAGACTCCCGCGATGAAGAGAAATACAATAAAATCCTGAACCATTTATCAAACAAGCAAGAGGACCTTCAAGAACAAATAAAGTCACAGTATTCTATCAACCAAGCAATATTAGAGAATTTTAACAAAACCATAGATACCATAGCACACAATAACCGCGTGATCATCAAAGAATTAAGGCATCTCAAATATATAAACTTGGAGTTAGGACGAGTCAACGCAATTATCACTACACTAGAACACCTTCAAACGCTCCTCAACCTACTTCTAAGCGCCCTACAAGACATTGAAAACTCACTCACATTTTGTAAACTAGGAAAATTACATCCTAGCATAGTCGACTCTCGGGAACTCTTCACTGAATTACAAAGATTGTCCAAATTCTACGGCAACACGTTCCTAGATTACTCCAATAAGGCCCTGTTTGAGATTCAATCCTACATTCAAGTCCAATGTTTCGTGGGAAGTAGCGAAATCATTTACTTCTTAGATATACCCATTGTGGACCCAGAAAATTTCGATTTGTATTACGTGGAACCCTTACCAACACAGTTAGAAAACGCTCAAATAGTAACCATCATCCCAAAGAAAAAATTCTTCCTCAAATCCCAAACAAGCTCAAGAATCGTAGCATTACGCCACGAGTGCCCTGCCGGTCACCTATCTCTCTGTCCAAACCACCTAACATCGGAATTAGATCTACCATGCGAAATTCAATTCCTACAAACAGGTTCCACCACTCAATGCAAGTACGTCAATCTTGACATCCCCACCAATTACGTGAACTTAATACCGGAAATCAACCAATACCTTCTTGTCTTCCCACACGGAGACACGATTCAAATTATTAATACAGAAGGGACAGAAGTCCGAACCCTATACGGAATCCATCTCGCGAAACCAGGGACGGACCGATTAGTATACCATGACCAAACTTTGTTTGCCCCCCGAAAGGAACTGTCCGGCCGACCCCTGATCATGAACTCCATCAAACTACAATTACAACCCTCTCAATATCCGGAATCGGAAATTCAACTAAAAGGTCTCGACCTTAACCTAGTTCACATGCCCGATGCCCGCGCAATTCCCATCTCGTATTATGAGAAACTCAAAACACCCAGCTTTTGGACCATCCTCCTGTACTTATTCCTCGTGTCACTCGTCACATACATTATGACCCAGTACTACCGCCACAAAAGAAAAATAAGGCTTTCCCCAAACCATCAGTAACCGTATTTTTATTGTACAACATTACAATACAAAACAGTAGTACAGTACAATACAATACAGTGCAAGCATCTGTAACCTAATTTCTGTAATTGGTAATCAAAACTCTGTTTTTCCCTGTATTATCATGTAATAAGTTTTAGGTTGTACTTTGTTAATGTACTAATTTTCATACTAGTATTTTTGTATTAATTTGTATTAATCTTGTATTTTTGTATTTTTGTAATTTTGCATTTTTGTATTAATTTTGTATTTTTGCAATAATTTGTACTAATTTTTGTACCAATTTTCGTACTAGTATTATGTGGTAGTATTATGACATTGTTATAATGGAAATGTAATGTAACGTAATGTTTGTAATATCATATTTATAATAATGCGGACTAACTTAACTTTGAAACTTTAAATTTTGAACTTTGAAAATTTTTATTAATTTTGAACTTTGAACTTTGAAAATTTTGTTAACCCCAAAATTTTGTCTCGGCGGGGAGGAGTTACGTACACACTAGACGACACTAGGCGTATTGTAACAGCAAACTGCTGATCACGCATTACTATCCTATATATACAGCCCGTAGGCGGCTCCAACCTTCAGTCTTGTTCCGCCGTCCGAGCCATCTTCATCTTGTTCATTTCTAACACCAAGTCCGTATCAAGTCCGTATTGTGTTATATTCCAATAAATCAGTTTTAAAAAACTCTAACAACGTGAGTTATTCTATTTTTTGTATGTATGTATGTATATATGTATGTATGTATGTATGTGTCATTCCAGACGATAACTGTCCGTAGAATTGTGCTAGAAACTTCAAACAAATTTTAAAATGTTAAGGGCACAAAACGAAAGTTCAAGTTCGTTGGCCAGCTTGATCGGATTACATCTTCGGGTTGAAATTTTCAAAAATGTAGTCAAAAATTTCAAAATAGCCTTTTTTTTTGCGATTTGTTGTGCGAAATAATTTTTTCAGCATACTAACCTGTGGTATATTCGGAATCAGCGTAAAATTTCCTATAAGAATATGTATCAAGGTTTCAAAAATTTCAAAATTGAAAAATCAGTCAAAAATCGAAATAGTCTTTAAATCTACAAGATTAGTTTAATAATAATAAAGTATGAGTACCTCCTAATTATTTTTAATAATTCGATTCCACATTTGTCTATCAAAATCATAAACTAAAATTTCTCTACACGATCAATAGCGACTGAACTTTTCAACAGTTTTTTTTCGCTCCAACATTTACTAAAAAGCGAAAAATCGTGGTGTCATGGAGATTCAAAGGTTTGATCCCTTTTGAGAGGCACGAAGCACTAAGTTTTGATGATATGGTACTATTCACGGCGTTCAATAATTGTAGACCAACGATGTACGTTGAAGGGCTATCTAATACAGAAATAATTTGCAGCTATTTTGTTTGTAAGTATTGAAAAGAAGTGGTTTTAGCGAATTTTCTTAGAAAATAAAGCTATTGCAATGGCTACAAAAATTTTAAAATAAAAATTTTCAAAACTTTTCTTCATCGAAATCTGTTTTGAGGCATTCTGAAATGATTCCTGGATTTTAACGCTTTTATATATATATATATATATATATATATATATATATATATATATATATATGTATGTGTCATTCCAGACGATAACTCTCGATAGAATTGAGATAAAAACTTCGTTCTTTCGCCAAAAAATCAAGTATTTCAAAAGAAAGGATGAGTTTGTTGGACAACACTTTTTGAGCACATTAAATCGGTCAAATTTCAAAAAATGTACTAAAAATATCATTAAAAATGGCTAAAAACGTCTACAAATTATTTATATTTATATTATTTGGTAGAATATTGCTTAAATTAGGTTTTTTAATTATAAAATAGAACATTTAAAAATTCATGTACAAAATTATGCTGAAAAATGTACTTAAAATTTATCAGAATTTGCTAAAAAATCGATAAAAACTGCAAAAAAGCTAAAAATTCAAAAGCTCTATTTGAATAGGAAATCACTATTTAGAATAAGTTTTTTTTCCATAAAATTAACAGTTAACAATTTCCTTGCACTCGAAAAGCTAAAATTCCAAAACAATTCAACATTTAACAATACGATCATGCTGCATGACTGGAACTTTTTGCAAATTAGGGGAGGTTTGATGGAGTAAGAGAAGAGAACATCCCAAAACCTTAGTTTTTTACATTTTTGATATAGGTATATAGGACGTGCTATGTTAAATTTTTCAGACTCGTGTACCTAATTACAAGGACTTACATGCTCAAGTTATGAAGCCGTATATTTTGGAACTTCATAGAACAAACAATATAAACTGCTATTTCAAACGTCAGAAACAGAAGATTATGATTCCAGAAAGTATATTTATTTAGTTTCGTTTTGGGGGCAAATAATGGAAACTAGTTTACAAAAGCACAAGTGGTATTAATGAATTAATTTTACTTTGGTATGTACGGTCTTGACAAAAATTCTTTGTGGAAGAAATTTAAGAAGGTGTGCTCAATTAAGAAAAAGTTCCAGTCATGCAGCATGATCGTATGAGCGAATTTTCATAAACTATCTATAGTACTATAGTATGTTAAATTGCATTGAAATTGGAGCAATTTTAGTTGACAGAAATGGTTAAAAACCAATTTTATGGCAAAAAACTTATTCTGAATAAAATTCCACTGATTCAAAAGGGATTTTTTTTGCAGTTTTTATTGATATTTTAGCAAATTTTAATGACATTTAAGTACGTTTTTCATCATAATTTTGAGCAAAAATTTTTAATGTCCTAGTTAATCGTTGAAAATTTAGTTTTGACTAGAATTCTGCAAAAAAATAGAAATTTAACGATTTTTGGCCGTTTTTAGCCATTTTTAGTGATTTTTTGGGTACATTTTTCGAAATTTGACCAATTTAATGTGCTCAAAAATTGTTGTCCAACGAACTCATCCTTTCTTTTGAAATGCTTGATTTTTTGGCGAAAGAACGAAGTTTTTATCTCAATCCTATCGAGAGTTATCGTCTGGAATGACACATACATATATATATATATACATATATATATATATACATATATATATACATATAAAAAAGCGTTAAAATCCAGGAATCATTTCAGAATGCCTCAAAACAGATTTCGATGAAGAAAATTTTTGAAAATCTTTATTTTAAAATTTTTGGAGCCATTGCAATAGCTTCATTTTCTAAGAAAATTCGCTAAAAGCAGGAGAGAGTCACCTGGTGTGCCATAAGAGTCGTGTTTTACACTTTGCTTGAAAGCCTTAATAACATGTTATGTACATTTATACTGAGGTTAACATGTTTGTGAAGAAAAATTGAATTTTGCTGGATATTTTTTTTCATGGTATTTTATTCGGAAATACGCCAATCTATTTTTTTTGAACCCAGAGAATATAAATCCAACAGTCCAAAATCTGTGCGGAATAGTGGGGTACTGTAGTTACCCCACTTCACATGGTAAAAGTAGATAAAAAAGTCACTGAGGCCTTATGAGTAAGGGGTTTGAAAATTATGCCATAACACTTGTTGGTAATAATTCATGGAAGAAGAGAAATTCTCTTTTTCCATGGTAATAATTAACTTAATTACGCGTACCTATTAAGTTTTTTTGTTCACCCTGAATTTTGTCACATTCCTAACACTTTCTACAGTTATAAGCTTGACTTCTTTAGAAAAGGTTGACGAGTTGGACAAATTGTACAGAATCTATTGGGTTGACGCTGCACTTGAAGTGAAGCTAAAGGATTTCGCTAGAGGCCAATTATGATGGCTTCGGTAACTTCGAATTATATTCCACGCATTTGATAACATACATTATAGGTAATTTTTTTAATCGATAGCACAAGGTGTATGAAAACAAAACAAGAACTTGTACATTGTAAATTTGGGGACACATGCTCTGGTGACAATATGTGACGCCATAACTCAGGAACAATAAAGGTGAATCTGTATGGATAGATAGATAGATATTTTTATTTGCCATCACACATAACTGCATAACAATAATAAAAAACAAACAAGTCAAATAACAAATACAAATTCATAACTCCCAAATGATCAAAGTAGCACACATTTATATAATATGCAGCCATACAATTTTATGGACGAACTATATTTAAATAGTCATAAAAAAATATAAATAAATAAGAAGAAAACAAAATGTCGGCTGCAGACCAAATAGGTGGTCCGTAACCACCCAAAAGGTGGTTTGGCCAGGGCGTCCCGGCCAAGCCCGGACCCAACCCACCATGGCGGCCTCCCTAGGGTGCACACCCATTTCTGGATATGAAACCCTAGACACGATCATAACAATCGCTCCACTGGAAAGCAAAACCAGGCGAGACCGTCCCCAGGCCGACCGAGAGCCCCAAGTCAAAACACAGAAAGCCAACAATCATACAGCCAAACATTCTATAAATTACAAACATACTAAACATTCATTCATAAAATTCATCAATAAAAAACTATCATTCATAAAATCAACAAACAATAATAATAAAATATATATATGTATAAAACTAAACTGCTTGAAATTTATTCACAAATTATCTTTAGGAACACAATATAGTTACAATTTCGATTTGATTATTTAAACAGATGGAATGTTGAAGTAAACATTTATTTTTGTGCAGAGGAAGGTATTTTTTATGTACTAGTCAATCGAAGTTATTAAACCTTCATCGGCTCACGCTTTATTTTATCACAGTAGCGCTCATTGCTTGGGCGGCAGACTGCCGCCATGAGATCGGATGAAGATTGAAAGAGTTTCAGTCAGGTAAATGTTTGAGTGTGAAAATCCCTTATTATAAATCACAATTGATAGGTCCACGAAATTATCCCTTCACGTTTGTTACTGATGACCTAACCGTCGAAATCAATTCAGCGTTGTATGTATATTGTGGAAATAGACGTTTCCATCACCTTCATTGAAACGGTCTTCCACAACATTGTCTGGAGTGAATTCCTATGTGAATCTTCAAAAACTGGCTCGTCTTTTCCCTTTGACGATCTTAAATTTCCATGTCACCAACTAATTCGTGCTTAACATTAGATAAAATATTGATTGAACACATAGTTCAACTTAGAATACATAATACACGAAATCACACTCATCATTTAGGTCAATAACTTTGGTACAGTTTGTTAGAGCGTAGAATCATGTAGGTCGTGTATTTTGAGCTAGGGCGGTGGGGCCACTGTTTGACACCTTAAGAGACATTTTGACATGACAAGCAATTAAGTATGTTTTTTCGTGTGTTCAAACTTGAATTTTACATCTATTGCTGCATCAGGATGTCCTCGAACTGCTCGGTATTGAAAAAATCACTAATTCAAGCCGCAAAACATCATAAATTCATTTTTTCGAAATAATGTTTTTGACCCAGTATTTGACAGCCAAATTTTTGGTTGTACCTGTGATTTACACACAGTTCTTCTGCGATAAATGATTCCATGTATCAAAAAAACATTTACTTCAACATTTTACAAATAAACTGAGCATTTGAACTTAGTTTTATTAATCTAAATAAAAAATTAATATGAGTATTCATAAAGAAAAAGTTGAAAATATCACCTGATGTTTCATCACAAAATAGGAAAAATGTTTTCTCGATACCATAGGCATGTTTCTAATGCAATCTACACAAAAAAACTGATCGAGAAAAACCATGGAAACAATCGAATTTGAAAATGTGGAGAGCTTGGTGGAGCAAAATAAAACGCTTAGCTCCTAACCGAAATCACAAGAAATAGCACCCAAAAAAATTACAACACGAGGTTCTGTTGGGTAACCTCCTCCAGATTTCACAAAAATCCGCATGCAACCTTTTCCCGTCTCTGTACTTCACTGAGAAGGTATTTTGCCTCAAAATTCAAATGGACCAAGTCCGTAAAACACTTTTTAATGCCTTATTATTAAAACTTCTTGGTGAGATGTCAATCACTGCAGGGTGGCCCCCCAAATGGAAATTTTCAATTCCCCTGACCGAACTTCAGATTTCCCTGACAAAAAATATCAAATTCAATTTTTCTTTGTTTTCTCGTCATTTTATTGTACCTTTAATGCTCCTAAAACAAAAATCGTACAATTCAATGGAAAAAAAAAAAAAAAAAACCAGACCACTCATATATATTATGTAGTCTACTTATATTTAACACTTTCATTGCCCTCGAAGAGTTCAAATATCATAACAATTTAACCTAAATGTAATACGATAATTTACGAAAATTCACAAATACAATCATGCTGCATGACTTTTTATTTAATATTTTATGGTCTCTCAATTTGTGATCTGAAACTATTTGTTGAAGTACATTTTTCTTTACATGGTTTTCTTAGCTCTGGGGTCAATTCAAAATTTTCGTCTGACATCAAAAAATGAATTTTCTCACAAATGGTTTACTTTAGGTGATTTAGTTACCAGGGAAGCCAATGGCATATCCATTCACTTTTTATGTGCGTGTAGTGTTGTTACTTTTGAACAGTTCAACTACAGTTCTTGATAATTATTTTTGTCATTATCTCACCTATGAAATAATATGTACCTAGTATGATGAAGTACGCTATTGAAGTTTGATTGTTTTTGAGTTATAATATACCTAGATCGATTTTTCACAAGTATTCATAATGCATACTATTATATCTTTGTTAGGATCTGTTCCAGTTGTATATTTAGTTCTCATAGCTCATGTTGCGTTACTTCTTAGTTACTGATAAATACTTTGGAAAGAACTCACTTCAAAATATACGTTCGTAAAACATGTCAACTATTTTATGTAAATGGTTAATCTTCTATCAGAGAAATACACAATACATACCACATTTCATCGGTAAATCCAGTGAGCCTGCATAGTTATGGAATAAGGAAGACATTTGCAGCAATCCCAGCACGTATCTCTCGTGGGCTTTGACTTCAAAACAAGCAGCGGCTGGGTTGTCTTGAATGAACCAGCCGCTGATGGTTTCAAAATCAATACCACGAATCTCTCAAAGCCACGAATCTTGAATGCGGATGTTATATTTCTATAAAAGTGAAAGCTCGAATTATCAACTGATAACGTAGAATCATTTTTAGTCAGTAAACTAAAAAATCGTCACGTAATGGTGCTAGAACTATATGCTTTGTATATAATCGATATATAAACGAACTTAGTCGCTAAGGAATCATGTTTACAGTTACAGCTCAGTAGGGTGGTTCGTTGCTAATATGCGGCGTTGTACAATGTTACTGTTCCCCTTTGAAATTTGAAATTCAATAAAGAGACTGTGCGAGACATCAATAAACGAATGAAATTATGTAAGGGCTTCGCCCTGATCAGCTGATTGAGAGCTCCTCTCCAGCTTCTCCTAGCCTGTTGAAATTTGATAGGGAGCCTCTCTTAGACATCAGGAGACGAAATCAATTTGTTTCATCACGATCAGCTGATTTAGCTGAATTCTCTCTCGTTTCTCTTAGGAAGTTGACATTTTATGATGAGCCCCTCTGACACCAAGAAACGATTCAAATTACGGGCTTCATCACAGGGAGATGCAAGTTAGCCACCAGGCAGGAATTGGTTAGTTAGAGAGCTGGTGACAGTGCAAATGGGAAGAAGTTATGGATACTATAATATTCATTCAAGTTCGTCCACTTTTGAGCTGTGGAAGAAGAAGCTCAAAATGTGACGTCACCAGTGTGCAGTAGGTAATTTTAGAAACTAATTGATTGCCTGAACCATTTCACTTTTCCAATCAGTTATGAACACAAAAAAATATTTTGGTAAAAAATTTGATAAATGCAGACCCATGGGTGACCAGGGTGGCCCCCAAATGGAAATTTTAAAATTCCCTGACATTTCCCTGACCAAACTTCATATTTCCCTGACAAAATATATCAAATATATATATATATATATATATATATATATATATATATATATATATATATATATAGCGTCACCTTTAATGCTTCCAAAATGAAGATCGTATAATTTAAAAAAGAAAAAACAGCCTACTCCAGGAGTAATAATGAAGATGAAGCATGGGAGAAAAGATACTTTTTAAAGTAATTGAATTTGTGAAAGAATTTACTTAAATAGTTTTTAAAAAATCGCAGTTAGACGAACAGAATGGTTTTGACACACTACATACTTAAGGTAAATAAAATATTCCACAGTAAATTCAGGTAAAAAATATACTGAGAATGAGGAAAACACTACAGTAAGTTTCAAAACCCAGTTTTGGTATTTCGAATTCAAAAACATAATAACGAATGCCGAACGGCCACAAGGTTCTTCAAACACTATCGTATCAAAACACTAGATTCTAGTGACCAGAATAACACAAAATGATAACAATTAACTGGAAGCTCTTAGAAGGAGATGTTTGAAAAACAACTTTTGCTGAACCATAATTATGGTACCTACACTTTATCTACGTACGTAATGAATAAATGCTTTGTTTTCACATAAAATTGTTATTTCATCACAACTAATTATTTAAAAATCGACCACGTGCTGTGCAATGAAGTATTTCATAAGAAAGAATCAGTTCGGTGGACGACACATTTTCAGTACCACGTTAAATTCGTTAAAAAGGAGCTTGTTTCTTAATTTTCGAAACAATTTAACCTAAATGAAATACGACAAATTACGAAAATTCGCCTTTAATCATGCTGCATTACTTTTCATTTAATATTTTATGGTCCCTCAATTTGTGATCTGAAGCGATTCGTTGAAGATCAAATTCAAATTGTAATCATTTGTCTTGAAAAAAGGAAAAGGTTTTTAACAAGGATATTTCTTAGCTGTGGGTAATTCCGAATTTTCGCCCGACTGCAATAAATGTCTCGCTTTTTCCACCTACTTCCAATCGGTGCCTTATTTCCCATCACACAAAAATCTTTCGTTGGAAAGCTATGAATTTATTACACATGGCTTGAATGCTATGAATTTATTACACCAACTCATTGTTGGGACTCTTACTGGATCAATCCACTACTCTGTTGGGTTTGCTCCCTAGTTCAATAACCTGTTGATTTTTCTCACATATAGTTTACTAATAGGTGATGTAGTAACCAGGAGAGCCGAAGACATATCCTTGTCACAATGTATCTGTGTGTAGCGTTGATACTCTTTGAACAGTACCACGACTCGACAATTATTTTTTTATTCGTATTACCCATCTATAAAATATTAGGTAGTATGATAAAGTACGCCGTTGAAGTTTTATTGTTTAGGAGTTAAAATAAACCTAAAAACACTGCAAATTATTACACAAAGTATTGATTGAAAAAATTCCCTGACATTTTGGTGTTTTTTGCAAAATTCCCTGACATTTCCCTGACTTTTCCCGTCGCACGAAATTCCCTGACAATTCCAGGTTCTCCCTGACTTTTCCCGTTGGGGGCCACTCTGGTGACGCTCACTGACCAAATTTTCGGGTTTGGCTGCGTGTTCTAAAATTGTCTTTGCGATCTCGTCACACAGTTATCTCCTCAGTTTAATTCAGGACATAGTTGGTCTCGATGATCAGAATTCAAGTGCCTAATTTAATGTTATCCACAACTTTTCTTTGAAAATTCGCTCTATTAGTCATGCTGCATGAATAATTTTCAATTTGTCCTGTCCCCTTCCCTCATTGTAACCATTTGTCTACTCTTATACTACTCTAATCGATGCGGCATTATGCAGTGTCAAATTTTCCGAATCTATAACAAATCATGTCTTCTGCCCGTACTATGAATAAATGAATTTGTACGGCCATCAACCGATTCTATTAGGCCAAGTTACAATAAATGAGGAAACCACACTTTTCACCGCATGGAAGAAATGTATTCTTAAAATTTGATTTTTGAAAGATTCAACGCACCTATGCAAAAAATCAACATTACAATTCTGAGGGGATCATCATCAAGGGGTTATAAAAAAACGTAAATAATATTGCATTACCCGACGATAGTACTCTACGAACGAAATTTTTTCGTCTGACTTGGTTGTAGTCCACGTCGTCGATATGATAGGTCCGGTGATTGTAGCCAGTAAGAACAACAGATCCGAGGATGGAGTCTTCGAAGAGTTCCTGTGAAATGAAATACCACACATTGGTTAGAATTTCCATCACAACTGAAGGCATTGATTATTAGTACAGCAAATTTTCGTAAACCTTCTATTACCTTCATGTTAAATAATTTCATGTTATTTCACTGTTCTGTAAATATAACATCCGCATTCAAGATTCGTGGCTTTGAGAGATTCGTGGTTTTGATTTTGAAACCAACAGCGGCTGGTTAATTCACGACAACCCAGCCTCTGCTTGTTTCGAAGTCAAAGCCACGAGAGATACGTGCTGGGATGGCTGCAAATGTCTTCCTTATTCCAGAACTATGCAGGCTCACTGGGTTTACTGATGAAATGTGGTAAGCATTATTAATACTTGTGAAAAATAGATCTAGGTATATTATAACTCATAAACAATCAAACTTCAATAGCGTACTTCATCATACTAGGTACATATTATTTCATAGGTGAGATATACGAATGACAAAAATAATTATCAAGAATTGTAGTTGAACTGTTCAAAAGTAACAACACTACACGCACATAAAAAGTGAATGGATATGCCATTGGCTTCCCTGGTAACTAAATCACCCAAAGTAAACCATTTGTGAGAAAAATCAACCAAATATTGAACTAGGGAGAAAAAATCCAGTAGAGTAGTGGATTGATCCAGTAAGAGTCCCGAAACTAGTTTATATACATGAGCTAGGACTTCTCAGGAGGGTTAAGGAGGGGGAAATTGGCCCATTCGAATGTGGAGTCACGTGTTATAAATTTCCACCGAGTAACTTTCCAACAAACGATTTTTGTGGGATGGGGAAATCAGGAAAGTTATTAGTTAGTGCTCTGGCAAAGATTGATAGTAGGTGAAAAAAAGCTAGACATTTTTTGCTGTCGGACGAAAATTTTGAATTGACCCCAGAGCTAAGAAAACCATCTAAAGAAAAATGTACTTCAACCCAATTCAATTGAAGTGCAATTGGCTTTGTAAATGAAGATGGAGCAAAAAGTACCCAGGGTGGAGAGACCAGTGATTGAAAGGGACCCAGTGCAGGGCGGCCCCCAACTGGAAATTTCAGAGAATTTCTTAATGAAAACTTTGTGTAATCGTTTGCTGCACTTTTAGGTTTGTTCGAACTCCTACTTCAACGGCATACTTTATCGCACTTATTATTTCATAGGTAAGGTATACGCATGACAAGTGATATAAAGAGTGATGTTTAAGCTGTTTGAAGAGTATCACCACTGCACGCTGATTCATTGCTACATGGATTCGGCTCTCCTGTTACTTTATCACCTAGTAGTGAACCGTATGTGAAAAATATCAACAGAGTATTGAACTTGGGAGCGAACCCAGTAGATTAGAGGTCTGATCCAGTGAGGGACACAACAACTTGTTGGCGTGGGTATGGTGGTTTGTCTTACTTACTGTTGAAATTGGTGTGGCCAACCTTTTTGGAGTTTTTATAGATTTTTGGTTAATCATTTCCAATAATAAGCCTATGTGATCGTGTAGCAAAAAATTTTTATAACCCCCCCTCAAACTTTGTCACTTTACGTTTCAAGGTGCGTAGAATCCAAATTTGAAATGTCCGTCCGCCGTCCGGGCCATAAAAGGCATAAGAATTGATTCAAAAAACCCGTTCTTTCGCACATAGACTCAATTTGGGGTCTAGTTGGTCCTAATGTTTAATCATCCCGATCGCTTTACTTGCATAGATGCTATGGGCCAAAAACGGGCAAAAAAGTGTCTAATTCGACGCACGCACGCTTGTCACGCTTGGCAGGGGGTCACGGTGGGTGGAGAGGGGGTGAGCGAAGGGGGGGGGGGGGGAGTGAGAGGAGGCGCTGGCGCCGCGGCACCTCGTGGTGGGTACGGC
Source organism: Adelphocoris suturalis (assembly GCA_030762985.1). Lineage (NCBI taxonomy): Eukaryota > Metazoa > Arthropoda > Insecta > Hemiptera > Miridae > Adelphocoris > Adelphocoris suturalis. The sequence continues at coordinate 105,342,352 of CM061045.1, read as the reverse complement.
GCCGGCGTTCCTTCGAGGCATGAATATGTTTTTTTTTTCAAGGTCATATTTGTGTGTTAATACCAAAGCTTTTCCTATGCATATTTAATAACATATCCTCTCGACTTTTCGTAAGTACTTAGATAATGATATTATTAAGGCAATAACTATTTGAATAGATAGGAGCTCAAATCGAGAAATATAAACATGCGTAAATAATTATAGAAGTATAGGTTGTGGCAACTCGCAGTAGGACACGCCGAGGAGTCTGGACGGGCCTTATGACGTACAATAGCCAACTAAAATTACGATCATGCTCAATTGAAAAAATAGGTAATAAACCTTTGTGAAATAATTTGCAGCGTTTTTAAGAACATTTCAATGAAATTTAAGTACGTTTTTACCATAATTTTGTACATGAATTTTTGAGTGTTCTATTTTATAGTTAATATACTTTATTTGAGCAATGTTCTGCTAAAAAATATAAATTTAACTATTTTTAGCCGTTTTTTTTTAGCGATTCTTTCAGTACTTTTTTTGTGGGATTTCTTAGGAGTTCGAACAAACCTAAAAGTGCAGCAAACGATTACACAAAGTTTTCATTAAGAAATTCCCTGACATTTGGTCAATCAAGTTGGCAACAATATTCTATAGTTGATCATGGTTCATTTGAATTTCATCAACTCGAGACAGCAGATTCCCAAGACCATCTGAATAGGCTCAAGGTATAAACATGGAGCCACCAACTATGAAGGTCTTATTTAAAAAGAAAAAAGAAAAAAAAAGCAGATATTAGAGAGTGATAGAAGTGGACCTGGGCTTGCAACAATTAAGATCTTGCCACGTTCTCTATTCTCACTAAATTAGGTAAATGCATATTTTAGCATGTAGTACTCAGGAGAGAGCTTTGGAGTATAAATCACAATTATTCTTCTTTCATTAAACTATTCGCGCTTAATTTGGGACTACAATTCTTGTTTTACATGCATATACACTTTGTTATATATAAAATCATCTAACTATTCATAAAATCATTAAACTATTTGCGCTTAATATGGTACTACAATTCTTGTTTTAATTCGTATCTTATAATGTAGTTAATGTAGTTTTGTTTCATACATAAAATCACTAACTATCATCAAACTAGGAACTGTTCCAACTGGACTGAACAGCAGTTGGTCAACTTTTGATGCCAAGATCAGATTCAGGAGTGAAATAATACATAGTCATTTTCATTATAACTACGTGAATACAATCAAAAAAATATAAAATATGGACAGTGACATATTGAATACACTTAAAACAATAGCTGGGTTTTTATAATAGGAGATGTAATCTATAATTACAACACATAGTCGCTAAACATACTCGTACTCGAGATAAAAATATTCACAATTAACTAAGGAACTTGGAGTAAACAGTTTTGATCACATTTAGTTCGACAGAAATAGTGTTAAGGAACTAACTAAGAACTAGAAATTAACTAAGGAACTATACAAAATAAGTAAGGAATTTGGTGTAAAAAGTTTTGTGATCACATCATGTTCAACAGAAATATTGATTAATTAAGGATCTATATAAATAAGTTAAGGAACTTCGAGTAAAAAGTTTTGAGATCATTTAGTTTTCAACAGAAATTAACTAAGGATCTTAATTTACAATTAACTAAGGAACTTGGAGTTAACAGTTTTGATCACATTTAGTTCGACAGAAATAGTGCTAAGGAACTATACAAATTAAGTAAAGAATTGGGTGTAAAAAGTTTTGTGATCGTTTTGAGATCATTTAGTTTTCAGCAGGAATACTGTTAAAGTTTGATATGGCTAGTTGGTGTAGCTACGAATTAGAAAATCCGTGGAACATTATAGGTGGTCCAGCAGTCAGCAAGAGTTGGCGCACCGCTGAAAAGGAAAGTTACAAAATAAAATATACATTTAATAACATATCAAGTAGAAATAATAAATGGGGTTTCAGCAGATTTCACTCATCACTATAAGGAAATATCAAAGCAAGACTTTTTTGATAAGTTTTCAATGAACTTGGTTTTAGAGCACCTAGGATCATGTAACGACCCAAAATATTCGATACCACGACAGGAGTTCGAACTCGCGTCGTTACAAATACGGGACATTTCCCGAAGTTGCGACTCTCTAACGATCACAGCTGATAGCCCAGTCAAATTAGAGAAAACAGGAGAAAAAAATCATAGTGAGAAAATTCTTCACCAAGCTCTTCCTTCACACGTCGTAAATCTTATCTCAAAAGTCCCCTAGTATGGGGGGTGAGCTCGACGAGGGGGGGGGGGGGGTTTTTCTCCTTTTTTTCGACTTTTTTTCGGTTTTTTGCCTATAACTCGAAAAGTAAGCGTTCTAGCGACTTGTTTACTATTACCAGAATTAAAGTGCATAAAATTTCCTACAATTTGCACTCCTGACTTCATTCTCTACGATTAGGCGTTCCGCCGCTAGAGCGCGTTGAAAAGTAGGTATAATTTCAAAAAATCAGCAAAAAGGCCTTTATGCTCTTTTTATACAGAAATCATTCGTATGAAGCTTCTGGGTGACTTAGCATACATCATGACTTGTTTTCCGAATGTCAGTGATGCTCGGATAGTGGATTGAGCAGGTTTCATGTATGTCTTTTTTTCTGTTCTTCGCTTACATCCTGGAAACTGTAATAACCATAACATATTTTCAGCACCCTTACCAACTCACTGTGAATTATCGGTGAATATATATGTATATAAAACACAGTGGCTCTAAAAAAGAAAAAAAAGGAGGAACTAAAGAAAATGAGCTGTGTTTCACCAAAAAATGTTTTATGTGCAGGTAAAGTATAACCCATGTTAAAGTAATATTCACAAAAGGAGTGAATATTACTTTAACATGGGTTATACTGTACCAGCACATTACACATTTTTTGGTGAAACACAGCTCATTTTCTTTACTTTTTTTTCTTTTCTTTTTTAGAGCCACTGTGTTTTATATGCATATATATTCACCGATAATTCACAGTGAGTTGGTAAGGGTGCTGAAAATATGTTATGGTTATTACAGTTTCCAGGATGTAAGCGAAGAACAGAAAAAAAATTCATACATGGCAAATTGTCGGAAATTTTATGCACTTTAATTCTGGTAATAGTAAACAAATCGCTAGAACGCTTACTTTTCGAGTTATAGGCAAAAAACCGAAAAAAAGTCGAAAAAAAGGAGAAAAACACCCCCTATTTGCCCCCCTCGTCGAGCTCACCCCCCATACTAGGGGACTTTTGAGATAAGATTTACTCGCACGTGTGAAGGAAGAGCCTGGTGAAGAAATTTCTTTACTATGAATTATTTCCCCTATTTGTCTCTTTTTGGTCTAATTTGACTGGCCTATAAGAGGCCACGGTGATCAAACCTCTTCGACTGTGAGAGTTATTTTGCCTGGAGCGTAACATTTCCCCGGAGTCAAATACCAGCCGTCTCGGCTGGTTAGGGGCAGGACAAATGACGAAGTGAAACTGCAGGCCGCTGACTCAGCAGATGCTTGCTGGAATAAGACAGCAGTCGAGTGAGGTCATTGTCACGGTGTGTTTTGACTCAAGTGAGTGAGGAAGTGAAAGGTGCTAACGTCAGGAAATGTGATGTTTACAGTCTTTTGGCTCGAGAGGGATTTAATTAATTATTGTTTCGTATAATTTCGGGTCCTATTTCGACTGCCCCACTGTAACAGCCCAAAAATATTCGATACCTCGACAGGAGTTCGAACTCGCGTCGTTACAACTACGCGAAATTTCCCGCAGTTGCGACTCTCTAACGATCAGAGCTATGAGGCCAGTGTTATCAAACCTCTTTGACTGTGAGAGTTATTTTCCTTGAGCGTAACAATAAATACCCGAATTCTCGTCACGTTTTCGCATGCATTGTGGAGTCTGTGTACCGAATTTCTGAATGTGAATACAGTGAAACCTCCTGTTAACGAACAAACTCTCATGGGGCCAGAAAAATGTCTTTATTGAGAGGTTTTTGCTTAAGGGTACTGTAAATTTGAAAAATAAATAAATATAAAAAAAGTGTTCATGTTTCGCAGTTCTGCAAGTACGTTTTTGTACTACAATAGGTTAACGTAGTGACAGGTTAGCAATATATATTTATTCATTTTATGCAGAAAAAATCAGCGACGACTTCACCCTTGGTTTTGCTATGAAGGATGCTTCTGCTTGTTTTCATGCATTGTTTGTAGTGTGGTTAAATTGTTGTAATCATTATTATAAAAATTACAAGCTGAAAAACATCTTCAGCTTTTACACAAACTACAAAGCCTCCTTGGTGAAGGAGAGATGGGTAGTTTTCGTAATTGATATCATTGGTCATTTCCTGGGTCGTTGGATCCTGAGAAGCACAGATAATTTCAATGATATCGTCTAATGATTTTTCTATGAGAATTTATCATCCATTGTGTTGTTGAATTCAGTGTTCTTCATGATAGGGCTCAATTTCTTCATTTTTGTAAAGTGAAACGAGGGGAGACAGGATAGGGAACAAATTCCTTTAACGAAAGATTTTGTCAAACATCCCTTCTTGACGTGGCTCACTGCTGATTTAACCGATAAAATAGCATTCTGGACATTAGGAGCTGGGGGTCCCATATCACACCACGTGTGGGAAGACATGTCTGTGAGAAGTCTTGAATGGTAGATGGTTCAAACGTTTTGTATGATCCTAAGGTCTAAAGGCTGGCAACATGATGTAAAATTATGGGGAAAAACGCTGCAAATTATTACACAATGGTTCATTATTTCTGAATCAGATAGCTATAGTAACCAGCATGCTCTGGGGCTTTCACTATATTTTCTAGTATCCACCTCTATTCTTGCGTTACAGGCTGTGCTCCCGATGGGGAGAAAATGGATCTCAGCCACTCGAGTGGTCTCATTCAATCCACGGAGCTAATTTCTATAGGAATCAAACTAAAACCGTAGGTACACTGGATTCCAAAAGCATCTGGGACATATCCCAGTCGATTCTGCGTCCGAAATTACTTGGGTGACGACACCCCACTTACCTATGGCAGAAATATAAGTAAACAGCTATTCATCCAGAGGGTTCAGACTCCAACCTGCCCATGTAATGCAATTTTAATTTAAAAACGATTTGCTTCGAACTATCTGAGAAGATTTTGGGAAGAAGAAAAACGAAGGATTTTAGATGGGCTGGATCAATTATTTTTGTAACATACTTAAGTATGATATAATATACTAAATATACTAGTGTGTTCAAGGTAGGTTAAATGTTATATGGGGTAAAAGTAATAAAATATAATATAAAATATATATTATATCCGTTCCGATATGCCCCGGACGCCTTTCTGCTACTCCACTATGCCCCTAATGCCGTACCCCCCTCAGGTTGGCGCGGCGTATTATATGGGTATTATAACTATTAGCATTTGGTTTCCAAATGCTAAATATAAATTATTAAACAACCACATGTTATTTTGAAATAATAAATTAGTCGTTCACGAGAAATCAAACCGCATAGGTGTTTTTCTTTACAAGTTATAATAATCTAGGTTCTACCTACATCTTACGATAACATTCGTTTTGGTCCTTCGAGCCGGATCACCAGTAGTATTGGAATAGGTACCAACATATTTGCAATACAGTACAGTCCATGGAGCTTCGAAATAGATCGTTGGGCCCTTCAAATAGGGGAAGAAACGTTGAAGAAGTTGATGGAATTTCCAATGCATCAAGTCACACTCGACACATGCTTCAGAGTCTGCGGGATGGCAAAGATGAGAGAAGAGCTTTTAGAGATTCAGCAATCCCATGTTCGTGTTGCAGAGAATCCCTCATCAAAAACTCCTTCGCGACTCAGTGATGATGAACCAATATTGAATGCCGCACAAATGCCGACTGCAACTCAACAGAAAGAAGTACCACAAATCAGCCAGAGGGAAGTAAGAGACGCTGATCCTCGAGTAAGTCATCAAAATTACTTTAATCAACCAACAGGATCTCAACAAATTCCTTTCAATGTACCTCCATATAATTTACCATCATATGATCCACCATACTCACAACCACAAGTCACAGTACCAACCACTGAACTGTCGTATTTTGCGGCTAGACAAACTGAAGGGAAACTTCAAAGTATGCCTAAATTTAGTGGAGAACCTCGAGAGTGGACGAACTTTATTAGTCATTTTAAGAGGTCTACAAGAATTTGTAACTTTTCTAATGATGAAAACTTGAATAGGTTGCAGCACTGTGTGACTGGTCAAGCTAAAGATGCTGTTTATGCACTATTATCACATCCGAATAATGTATCTAGGATATTACAAGTGCTCGAAAGACGTTTTGGTAGGCCAGAATTAGTTTTAGGGTCATTAAGAGAGCGCCTTCTCTCGATGGGTATAGTGAAAGACAACGATTTTCAAAGCCTTGTCGTTTTTGCCTGTGAACTTCAAAACTATATTTCGTCAGTTGAAGTACTAGACTGTCATGAATATCTTATAGAACCTTCCATGTTGTCAGCTCTTATTAAAAAAATCCCATTCAGCTTACAAGTACAGTGGGGAGAATTTCTAGCAAACCAAGACCTCTTCTCAGCTAGAATTAGTGATTTTTCAAAATGGCTTGATAAGAAGGCTGATGCATACAGCTTAGTTGCATCGAGTGCTAGTAGTACGCATTGCAATTGAGCAATCTCGTTTCTGCAAGTTGTGTGCGTTTTGTACAGAAAAAGAACATCATTTGTATGACTGTGAAAAATGGGGCAAAACTTCGTTAGAAAAAAGGTGGGAATTCGTGAAAAAGAATCGTTTGTGTTTTAAGTGCTTGAAACCTAATCATGCTTCTCCCAGGTGCAGGGCAAGAGAAAATTGTAAATATTGTAATGGCTTCCATTGTAGCTCATTACATAGAGGAGAACACAACAATAAAATTATACCGGCCAAGGATCTGGTAAATGTTAACGTCGAAAATTCAAATGACATATTTCCTCTATGTGAACACTTGAACAAAAGATCAACAAAGGATAATCCAGTAAGTACAGTAATGCTAAGAGTACTTCCTGTAAGAATATATGATTCTAGTGGGCATGTAGATACGTATGCTTTACTTGATGATGGATCTAGTCTAACTTTAATCGAAGCCGAATTGGCAAACGAACTAGGTTTGAAAGGAATTCGTAAACCTCTTTCACTGGCATGGACAGGGCAGATGGTGAGAGAGGAAAAAGCGTCGGAAATTGTGAATCTCGGTATTTCTGGTACTCATCCTGAGGCAAAAAGATTTTTCATAAATAAGGCTAGGACAGTACAAGAGTTAGGATTACCAACATATTCTATAAACATTGAGGAACTATCGAAGCAATGGCCTTTCATTCTCAAAGGAGCTGTAGCAGCTTTAAATAATGCGCGGCCACGAATCTTGATAGGTCAAGATAATTGGCCTTTGATCCTTACAAGAAGGTCGTTTGCTGATAAGTGGAATGGTCCAGTAATTTCGGCAACTGCTCTCGGCTGGGTACTCCATGGAAATATACCTAACAAAAATGCCAAAGGTAAGTTCGATTTGCACCATTCTCAGCTGACACATTGGCAAGATGTTGTAGACGAAGGAAATGATGACTCATTGCCCATTTTAGTACGCAAACATGTTTTAATTGATAAGATTGATTACGATCCTGATAATGCAGAGGAAAAGGCCCCATCAAATGAGTTTTCAGCAGTAGCACAGATTCTGCAAGACACGACAAGGCGCGTGGATGGTAGATGGGAAATAGGTTTGTTGTGGCGACGTAATCACCCTCTCCCAGAAATCCGATCTATGGTGGAGAAACGTCTTTTTTCATTGGAGAAACGTTTAAAGAGAGACCCTTCACTAGCTGCTAGGTACCCAGAGAAGATGAAAGATTACGTTAAGAAAGGGTATGCTAGGAAACTCTCTAAAGAAGAATCAGTAAATGAGAACCTCAAAACATGGTATTTACCCCACTTAGGAGACATTAATCCTAATAAGCTTAGAATTTGTATGGATGCGTCTGCTAAATCTCATGGGTTTTCATTGAACGATTTTTCATACAAAGGAGTAGAATGGCATTTTAATCCTCCTGCAGCACCTCATAAGGCTGGAGCTTGGGAGCGATTGATTCGCAGTATTAAGAAAACCATGGAAGCAGTACTGACCCTACAGGCACCGACAGATGAAATATTAATTACAATGTTTGCAGATATTGAAGGTATCATTAACAGTCGACCTCTTACACATGTACCCCTGGATGCAGCTGACGACGAAGCACTTACTCCTAATCATTTTTTATTAAGACGACCTAGTCTAAATCCTCTTGTTCCCCAGAGACCGGAAGATTTGTGTCTGCGGAGGGCATGGCAAACTGTGCAACAATTTGCTGAGCACTTTTGGAGAAGGTGGGTTAAGGAATATCTGCCAACAATGCGGCTCCGCGAGAAATGGAGGAAAGGAGTTGGACCTGGTATCCCAGAAGGAGGTCGTGCCAGTTGGCCCAAAGGAGTAGTGACGGCAGCATACCGTGTAACGAATGATTCGAGTGGTAGATGTCAGAACGGCGAATGGTACGTTAAGAAGACCAGTGAACAAGTTGTGTCTGTTGGACGTCAGAAATAATGTTGAATCACGGAAAGAAGATTTTTCGGCGTTGGAGAATGTTACCGCTTCATAACTTGTTGAATATTTATTTGTTTACAATTATTTTCCAAAGTATTATAACCATTTAGCATTTAGTTTCCAAATGCTAAATACAAATTATAAAGCAACCACATGTTATTTTGAAATAGTAAATTAGTCGTTCACGAGAAATCAAACCGCATAGGTGTTTTTCTTTACAAGTTATAATAATCTAGGTTCTACCTACATCTTACGATAACATTCGTGTATAACACGTAAAAGTAATAAATATCCATTCTCCTACACCTCTCTGCTACGCCCCTGGTCACCCAAGCCGCCACAAGGTGCCTCGGCGGCCTCCTCTCACTCCACCCCCCGCTCACCACCCACTGTGACCCCCTTCCAAGCGTGCCAGGCGTGCGTGCGTGCGTATCTAACACTCAAAGCCTCGAAAAAGACACTTTTTCGCCCGTTTTTGGCCCATAGCATCTATGCTAGTAAAGCGATCGGGATGGTTAAACGTTAGGACCAACTAGACCCCAAATGGAGTCCATGTGCGAAAGAACGGGGTTTTTAAGTCAATTCTTAGGCCTTTTATGGCCCGGAAGGCGGACGGACATTTCAAATTTGGATTCTACGCACCTTAAAACGTAGTGACAAAGTTTGAGGGGGGGTTATAAAAATTTTTTGCTATACGATCACATAAGCTTATTATTAGAAATAATAAACCAAACTGAATCTGACGTCGCCTAAGTGTAAGTGAGAATGACAACTTGCATTTTGTGACGGTTCCCGTCAGAATCCAAGAGAATGCGCGTCCGTCGCTCCGGCGTCAGGTGTGATTCTCAAGTTTTTGAAATGCTGCGTTTGGTGATAGATGAGGATCCGATAACCGGAAAATTAATCTTCAGCTATTTATTAAAGAGCATCAGTTCTCAACCAGTAAACTATTCCACCTGGTTTACATACTTGCTCTTCAATCAAGTATGTTTTTTAAGGGGAGGAGTGTGACAGTTCCCGTCAGAATCCAAGAGAATGCGCGTCCGTCGCTCCGGCGTCAGGTGTGATTCTCAAGTTTTTGAAATGCTGCGTTTGGTGATAGATGAGGATCCGATAACCGGAAAATTAATATTCTCCAAACGTAGCACATAAATGCTATTAGTACGAGTCGTATCTCTTGGGATACTGTCACACTCCCCTCTCTCGAGGATTAAGCAACTCTGGGGGGCGACCTAAGTCCTTGATAATTTTCAGAAAATAACAACTTTTTTTCTTCTGCCAATTCTTTGGTAAAAGTTGGTCTACCATTCAGTCGTCAGCCCAGTAGTCATCCATGCTTCACGGTTTGCACACCACATTAGGTCAATGACGATGATGTTCATGTTTTTAAAACAACTTTTTTTCATAGATATACCAATGAAAAGGGGAAACTCAAACTCACCAACTACGTTCACATAAAAAGTTAGTTAGTCTTTCTTCCATTTATATGCATTTATCGTCTTTCAAATACATAGTTTTGTCAAGTAGAAAAAAAAGTACCAAGTTGGGTGTGGCACATAGCTTCCTCGTTTACGTATCATGAATGGATGGATCATTGGAAAGTTTTAAATGATCTTGGAAAATTCTATTGTGGAAAAGAGGAAATCAAGATGGAGAATGAAACGTCATAATTGGTCAATTAAGAAACGAAAAAATTATACGCAATGTAATTTACGTTTGCCCATGCGCAGAATGAACTGATGAGTTGAGAACAATGAAATAGGCAAGGGACAATCTACAACCTAACCCGCGCATGCATTCACTGACAATTTTAAAATCGGATGAAAACTGTTGAAATTAAGGTCGTTACGAGAATTTCACATTGGCGCTTGCGCAGTAGCTATTTCATGTTGAAAATTATATATGGGATGCTCATATCGTCATCTCCTAATCATCCGAATTTGAGCGAGATCGGACGACTAGGGCGTGAAAAAATGATGCTTGGAAAATTTATGTTTGCGCATGCGCAGAGTAAAGTATTAGGTCAAGAACGATGAAACTGACAGGGGACCATCTGCACCCAAGCTCACACATTCCCTGAAAATTTCATCAAAATTGAATGAAAACTGTGGAAAATAAGCTTGTTACATACAAGGATTTGCGGACACACGACAGACAGAAACGGAACAAAAGTTGTTCAAAATGGTCTAAAACGTAAAATGCGAGTGAAAATTTTGATCTTGGGGACCAAAAAAAAATATTTTTTTTTCTCCCTAAAGTGAAAACAACGCTTTCGCTATCTATAGGTAGACTCGGAAGCAAAACTTGTTTCATCGAATGAGAATATGTCCTCTGTATCGTATGAAAGAACATGTTCACTGGAGCACAGTCAGTCTTGCAGCATGTTCGTATTAGCGAATTTTCGTAATTTATCGTATTGCATGATGTTGAATTGTTTTGGAACTTGAGCTTTTGGAGTGCAAAGAAACAGTTAACTATTAATATGCTATTCTAAGAGATTTTGGATATTTAGCAGTTTTATCGAATTTTTAGCAAATTTTAAGGAAATTTAAGTACCTTTTTCAGCATGCTTTTATACATAAATCTATGAATGTTCTATTTTATACTTAATAAACGTTGAGCTATATTCTGCTGAACAATATAAATTTAACGATTTTTAGCCATTTTTAATGATTTTTTCAGTAAATTTCAGAAAATTGACCAATTTATTGAGCTAAAAAGTGCTCGTTAACGAACTCAACTTTTCATACGGAAAGCTTGATTTATTGGGGCAAGAACGGAATTTTTATCTTAATACCAAGGCGTGTTAACGTCTGGAATGACACACACGTACACACAGGGTGTCGCCGAAATTGCGCACTGCGTACACGTAAGCAGTTGACATAAACTTCGTTTTTTTATGAGAACCCCTTTTTTATTGCAGATTTAAATTCTACGTAAAATTTCAGGAAGAAATGACCCACTCGATTTTTTAGTGCGCAGCGCACAAACAGTCGCGATTCCGCTGTAGAAATGCACAACTCTTCTCTAAAAGTGCTAAAATTGTGAAATACTGAATTTTTGAAGATATTCAATTGTCACATGTAATACATGATTTCGTGGTATTTTTCCGTGCTAAACCTCGTAATGATGTTTATTTATTAATATTTGCAACACAAACTTGGGAAAACACAGGAAAAACTAAATTTCAGCACGCTTTGTACTGTGTGGAAATGAGTAGGGAAAGTGCAATTCTGGTCGATTTTTCTACGTTTTCCCAAGTTTGTGTTGCAAATATCCATAAATGAACATCATTACGTGGTTCAGCACGAAAAATACTCCAAAATCATGTATTAAAATCATGCGGAAATTGAATATGTATCTTCAAAAACTCAGTATTTCACAATTTTTGCACTTTTAGAGCAGCATCGCGCATTTTTACAGCGAAATTGCGCCCGTTAGTGCGCAGTAAGTGATGGGTGATTCCTTCATGCAATTTTATGTAGAATTCAAAATAAAAAATGTGGCTTCAGCATTTTTAAAAAATGGATGAAATGTTGATTTTAATGCATTATGTACGTTCCAGAGAGACTCCCTATTAAATTTCAACTTTCCTAAGGTGAACAGGAGAGAATTTAGCACATTCAGCTGATCATGTCGGGTTCTGTCATTTCATTCGTCTTTCGTTCGATTGAATTGGAAGTTTTAACAAAATTTTCTTCAAACCCAAGAAAAATGATGTAAATGTAAGACATGAATAGAATTAGGATAAAAACCTTTATATTTTCAGGCCAATAATTAGTAAATCAGTGCTATAATTTTATGGAGTTTTTTTAAATCTTCCGTTTCGTTTGATTCTTCCGTTTCAAAATGTTACAACCTGAATGACCATAGCTCCCCCACCATGAATCACCATGGTCACCTGAATGACCATAGCCACAGTGTTGTGACAAAAGAGCCGAAAAGAAAAACACACTTGCACGCGTAATATACGATTATCTAGCTCTATTACAGAGAGAGACTGACTAACACGAGACAGACAAAAATATAATGATATATCAACAATACAATGATATCTGTCCCTAGATACTACACACACAGATACTACATTATGAGTCCATAGTTACTGTTACTGCACTGTCACTATATTCTCCCCCACTTTATTTAGCAAGTAGTCCTTAAGACAATCAGGCGCTCTACCCTCCCTTGTTGGTCTGCCAGGGGCCCCCGCAGGCTGGCTCTGACTCATGGCAGGTCGCAACATCTCGGATGGGGGCTGAACACGTGGCTTTACCGCTGTCGGTGGCCCCCCCACGCTCCGGTAGGTCTGTGGAGAACGGAATCCCCCGGCTCTGCTGTGGAGGCGCAAAAACCACACGTTTCTTCGGTACCAGGGTGCTGACCAGCTGATTTATGTGCCTCTTCAAGCTGCGGCCAGAATCAAGTTCAACCACATAGTGGTACTGGCCCAGCTTCCTCGTGATGATACCAAACTGCCAGCACTCCTGAATCCTTGTCTGGACCCTCTCCCCCACCTGAAGCAAACGGACATGGCTGGACGCACGACTAGAGGGGGCTCGAGCTCGGTCATTTGGCAGAAGGGCATCTAGCCTGATCCGAAGTCTCCTCTTCAGGTAAAGCTCCTCTGGAGATTGACCAGAAGCCAAGGGCGTTGCTCGATAACGAAACATAATCTGTTGCAGTTTCGAAGAAAGTGGGGCCGTGTCACTGGCTGAGGCCTTCAGCCTCCTTTTCAACGTTAGAATATTGCGCTCAGCGAGTCCATTTATCGCTGGATGATGTGGTGCACTAAATTTCTGGAAAACCCCTCGCTCTTTACAATAGCGTACAAACTCCTCACTCTTAAAGATAGTGGCACTGTCTGATACAAGCACAGAGGGGTAACTATGCACGGAGAAAATTCCTTCCAGCAGGGTGATTGTTGAGGCCGAAGATGGTGCATCATTAAGCATGCGGACCTCCGTCCATTTGGACCTGGCGTCCACACACATGAGGAAGAAACGGCTGTCGAAATGCCCTGCATAGTCAATATGCACCGTTTCCCAGTTCTCATCGGGTTGATCCCATGGATGAACTGGCGCTTTATGGGGATTATGGCGAACTTTGGCACAGGACTCACAACTTCTGACAAGCCGTTCAATGTCTCTATCTAAACCTTCCCAGTACACGTACCTTCTGGCAAGTTGCTTCATCTTGGTGATTCCCAAGTGTGATGCATGCAGCTCTTCTAAAACTGACGATTGGAGAGCTTTAGGAACTACTGCTAGATCCAGAAGGAAAAGCATATTACCAGAAACAGTGTATGGGCTGTCAATGCGGCCGCTCTTGAGTTCTTTCGTGATTTTCTGCAATTCTGGGTCCCTTGCAGTCTCTTCAGCGACCGTCTCTGCTGTGACAGCTGAGTTGGAAATCTGAAGCACGATCTCAGCAAACAGAATGTTGACTTCTTCATCCATTGCTACGGGCAACACACCCCCCGATGGAGAGACGGGAGCTCGAGAGAGACAATCAACATTTTCATTGTCCTTTCCTTTTTTGCATCTCACAGTGTAATTGAGGCCGCTGAGGAACAATGCATACCCCAATAATCGGGCAGATGTCATCTGAGGCAATGGTCTATCTCGGGTGGAAGATGCGTGACAGGGGCTCAGTATCGGTGAATTGCTCTTTTGGGGTGTACCCGTACAAATATAAAAACTGTTGAGTTCTTGGCATCACAGTTTTTAGGCTTACTTCGTACAATTGTGCCTTCGTCATGTGTTATTATTTTAATGGGATTTTCCGCTTGGCCATTTGTTGCAGTGGAATGGTGACCCATTTCGATTAATACTTTTTAAATGGCTAAGAAAATCATAGAATTCGGCAGTGGTAAAAACTGTTGCATTGTCGGATTTCATGACTGTGGGTAGTCCAAAAGTTGAAAACAAGCTTGAGTGATGATAAATCACACAATACTAGTTCTAGTATTTGATAAAATTCAAACAACTTGGAGGTGGTACCAAGGCATAACAGCTAGATATCGTTATGGTATTGAGGAGTGGTAGGCATCGAGGAACAAAATCTTGTTTAGCAAAATTTTCTAATGCTTTTCACGTACCTACAACCAATTGTTGCCAAGCAGTTGTAACTTGCCAATTTTCCCCTCCAGAAAAATCGAACACCACTTGTTAGAAAGCTATACATACATTACGCATCTCACTGCACCTAACGCTGTCAACATCCCCCTCCTTCAACTTCCTTCTGAGAACTACACGTATGTATAAACCAAGTTGGCTGTTTGATTACCTAGTAGTGTGGCGAATGAGCTAAATTCTCACCTATTCACCCAAAAAAATTAGTAATTTGATAGAGATCCACTAAGGGAGATCAAAAGGCGAATGAAATACAGGCTCTGTATTGATCAGCTGAATGATCCAAATTGTCTCCTGTTCACCAAAGGATGCTGAAATTCGACAGGGCACTGCACTGAGACGTCAGGAGACTCAAGAAAATTGAAATAAGGTACTTTCAGTAGGACATCTAGCGACGAATGAAATGATGGACTCCGACATGATTTGCTGAATGAGCTACGTTCTCTCCGGTTCATTCTAAACAATTGAAATTTTTAGGGAGTTTCTCAGGAACATCAGGGGACGAATGAAATGATGGGCTCCAACCTAACCAGCTGAGTGCGCTAAATTCTGTCCTGTTTGTCCTAAAACGATTAAATTTAATAGGGAGTCTCTCTGGAACATTAAGAGACGAATCAAATGACGGACACCAGCCTAATCAGCTGAGTGTGCTAAATGTCTTGTTCATTCCAGGAAGTTGAAATTTAATAGGGAGTTTCTCTGGAACATCTAGAGACGAATGAAATGACGGGCTCCAGCCTAATCAGCTAAGTGAGCTAAATTCTGTCCTGTATGTCCTAAAACGGTGAAATTTAATAGGGAGTCTCACTGGAAAATCAAGAGAAGAATGAAATAACGGGCTCCAGCCTAATCAGCTGAGTGTGCTAAATTCTGTCTTGTTCGCTTTAAAAACTGAAAAATTAATAGGGAGTCTCTCTGGGACATCTAAAAATGAAATAACGGGCTCCATGTCAGCTGAGACTAAATTCTGTCTGTTCGATTTAAAACGAAAAATAATAGGGAATCTCTCTGGGACATCTAAATACGAATGTAGAGACAGACTCTTAAACGGTCAGCTGAATGAGTTGAATTCTCTTCTGTTCACCAAAGGATGCTGAAATTCGACAGGGCGCTGCACTGAGACATCAGGAGACTCTAGAAAATTGAAATTTGGTAGTTTCTCTAGGACATCTAGCGACGAATGAAATTATGGAATCCGTCCTGATCATCAGCTGAGTGAGCTAAATTCTGTCTTGTTCGCTTTAAAAACTAAAAAATTAATAGGGAGCCTCTCTGGCACATCTGGAGACGAATGAAATGACGGACGGCCTCAGTCCTGATCAGCGTAATGAGCTGAATTCTGTCCTGTTTGTCCTAAAACTTTGAAATTTAATAGGGAGTCTTTCTGGAACATCACGAGACGAATGAAATGAAAGGCTCCATCCTAATCACCTGAGTGTGCTAAACTATGTCCTGTTCAGTCTAAAAAGTTGAAATTTAAAAGGGATTCTCTCTGAACATCAGGGGACGAATGAAATTATGGACTCCAGCCTAATCAGCTGAGTGTACTAAATCCTGTCCTGTTCAATCTAGAAAGTTGAAATTTGAAAGGGAATCTCTCTGAACATCAAGAGACGAATGAAATGTCGGACTCCGACAAGATCGGCTGAATGAGCTAAATTCTCTCCTGTTCACCTTAGAAAGTTGAAATTTGATATGATTTCTCTCTGGAACATCAAGAGACGAATGATATGACGGGCACCAGCCTAATCAGCTGAGTGAGCTACATTCTGTCTTGTTAGCTTTAAAAACTGAATAATTAATAGGGAGTCTCTCTGGGACATCTAAATACGAATGTAGAGACAGACTCTTAAAACGGTCAGCTGAATGAGTTGAATTCTCTCCTGCTATCCCGAGAAAGTTGAAATTTAGCAGAGAGTCTCTGGCACTTCAAGATACGATTGATATGATGGGCACTAGCCTAATCATTCGAAAGACCTAAATTATGTCCTGTTTGTTCTAAAACGTTCAAATTTAATCAGGAGTCTCGCTTGGACATCTAGAGACGAATTGAATGACGGACTCGGACATGATCATCTGAATGAGCTAAATTCTCTCCTGCTCACCTGAGAAAGTTGAAATTTGATATGATTTCTCTCTGGAACGTCAAGAAATGAATGATATGACGCGCTTAAGTCTAATCTGCTGAGTGAGCTAAAGTCTATCCCTCAGTTAAGGTGTCGATTACATCCTATAAAATATTATGGGTGATTTTAGTAATCTCAACCGGGTATTGGCTATTACGTCTGACTATGGGAATAAATAATTTATTCATTCACAGTTACCCACATAAATTCTCCCAGTTTAAATCTAAATTTAAAAGAATAAAAATAAAATAAATAAAAATAAAATAAAATAATAAATAATTAAAATCAGGGGGGATGGCGCCACTAACAGAATCCTTCAGGTCAGGAACACTAGGGCTGGGTGCCGACTGTTTTGTAAGAAATCCATTACAGGGATGGTTCCAATTACCTCTTAATCTGAGTCCGAAGAAATGTAGACGACATCATCATCAGATGAGATCGTCGGTGGATTTTCCTCTTGTCCATTATCTTCTCCATTATCACTAGATTGAGTCACTATTACTATTGTGTTGTCTAGTGATAGTAAGGAAGGCGGACCTGAAACACAGAACGTGAGAGAATGTATTTCTGTCTGTACATTGATTAGAATCATGAAATTTTGCGTTTCTTTTCCGTTTCATGCTATTTGTAGACGATTGGTACCATTTTCTCAATTTTTCTCTGTCCGTACGTTTGTCCACTTTTCACAGTTACCGGGGTCATTGGACAAGTGATATGAGTGGGGAGAAATGTCTGTATCAGGCCAACTTAAATTATAGGCTATTTGAAGTTTTTTAAATTTCAGCCAGCCAGAGGGGGTGTTTAACGGGAGGGGGAGAAGGGTGAAATGGGGTATCTTGGACACCATTGAAAGAACTGGGGATCTGATTGGCCGAATATGTTTGAATTATTCTAACTTGAATCAAAGGCTACTTCAAAATTTTCAAATCTGCCCCATAGGGGGTGTTTTGGGAGAGGAGGAAGAGGGGGGGGGGGGGGAAATGGGGTATCATGGACATCAGTAAAAAAACTGGAAACGTGATTGTTGAAATATGTTCGGGTTACTCCAACTTGAATCGCAGACTACTAAAAGTTTTCCAATCTAACCCATATGGGGCGTTTTGGGGGAGAGGGGTATCATGGACATCACTGAATAAACTGGGGACCTGATTGCTAAAATATGTTTGAATTACACTAAATCAAATCACAGGCTACTTGAAATTCTTCATACTGACCCAAGGGAGGTGTTTTCTCAGAGGAGGGTGTTGAATTTGGTTAAAAATGAAATTAAAACTTCATTAGAATAGGGACTGCTGGGTAAATAACACTAACTATTCATACATATTGAGGGTGGTGGTTCCCAAAACTTTGATGTATCTTGAACATCAATGGATGGGGTAAATAAACTGAGATTAAATGACCCTGATTGATAAAATATGTTTAGATATCGTGAACACGAAAAAACCACAGCCGACGTAAAAATTTTCAATTCTGACCCACATGGGTGTTTTGGGGGAGGTTCCGACAAAATATTAACATCTTCCAAGATTTGGAAAGGGGTATCTTAGCAGATTTTGACATCACACTGAACAAACATGGCAACATTGGCTGTTTGATCTGATTGGGCCTTCTACCACAGAAATACAAGTAACAGTAATATTTGTATAAGTATCCTTACTTTCTTTGGTTTGTTGAAAATTTTTCTTTGTTACTGAGAACGCGTTTTGATTGTTACTTTTGGCTTCTGACTTATCATCTTTGGACTTTGCGCTACCTGTTGCAGCTCTCAAGTTTCATGTAAAACTCCGACAATTCCTTTTTACGTCATCCATCTCCATTTTTTCGTTAAAATGTTTCTAGCCTGAGGAGGAAGTGAGTTTAGCAAAATGCAACAGTAGTCGGACTCGTCCAATTTCGCACCAACGTTTTTCAACTCACGCATGATTCCATCAAATGTGATGAAATGAGAATCTAATGGAGTTTTTGTGTCATATTTGAGCTCAACTATTTTTTTTAATAATAGTCTTTTGCTACATGGTCCTTTCTTTTCGTAAGTTAAGCATAGGGACTTCCAGATATCAAAGCTGGTTTGGTTGTTTCTGTTGGAATGTATGTCCCTACACGATTCCATAGATTAGCATCTTTTGCTCCGCTTATACGTGCATTGCGGGTTTACATATTATACACTTATTCCTCTTGTTTTCCTGTTATCTCAGTTCCTTCTGTGATATGCGAATAAAGTGCCGTTCATACCGAATGTTCTTTCTTTTAAACTATTATTTAAATTCCATCTGTTTCTTATGTGTTCGAGGTAAGGATCTTCCAAGTGTTGAGCCAACAGCGACTTACATTTTTTGTCCGCCTTCAGTGCCTTCGAACTAACGGAGATTTCCTGTACACATTCTAGAACTCCTTGTTCATCAAGGTATAATTCCATACGTAGTTCCGTAGGTATAATTCCAATCTGAAAAGTTCTTGCCATTGAACGGTTTCACCGCACGAACTGTGGTTTGTTGAGAACTCATTTTTTCCGACATCGCGAACTTCACGCGTACCCGAATTTTAATCACACACGAACAGCGAACCGTCACACAAACGTGAACTGAGCCCAGAACCTGTTGAATTTGGTTAAAAATGAAATTAAAACTTCATTAGAATAGTAAAAAGGACTGCTGTGTATTTCTTGTAAATAACACTAACTATTCATACATATTGAGGGTGGTGGTTCCCAAAACTTTGATGTCCTAACCAAGCAGACATCTGTGTTGTTCAACATTCAACAGAGGGGGGGGGGGGGGAGGTATCTTTAACATCAATGAATAAACAGAAGACCTGATTGATAAAATATGTTTAGATAACACTAAAAAACCACAGCCGACTTAAAAATTTTCAATTCTGACCCACATGGGTGTTTTGGGGGAGGGGATTTGGAAAGGGGTATCTTTGACATCACTGAACAAACATGGGATCTGATTGGGCGAATATGTTTAGATTACGCCAACCCAAGTCACAGGCTATTAAAAGTTTTTCTAGCCTCCACCATAGGGAGGTGTTTACGGTAAAAGAAAAAAAAAAGTGGCGGGGAGGGGAGGGGTGGATAAATGGAATAATTTGGTCATCACCAAACGAATTGGTGATCTGGTGTTCGGACGAATGAAATTGGATTAGTCTGAACGTTCTTTTGGGTTACCTGTCTAGAATATTTTTAATCTGAAATATGGGGAGGGGGGGGGGGGGTGTTTTTGGAGAGGGAGTGGGGGGTTTATCTCAGTAGTTTGGTCCTAACAGGTAATTTATAAGTAAAGACTTTTTTTGAATCGGATCCATAGGGGTGTCCCAAAATGTGGGCTTGCGTGCATTCAAGTCAACCTGAGCAACGCTTGGGTGAACCAGCTAGTGAATAATGAATAGGTACTTCCTTTGTGCAGCGTGACTTTAGAGCAAATGTTTAAAAGATGAACGATTTTTAGAGAATTAACTGATTGCAATGGCTAATTTCGAAAGTTCCAGTCATGCAATAGGATCATATGAGCGAATTATTATTTAAACATTTTGAAATTTGAGTACCTGAAGTGCTAAGAAATTGTTAACTATACATATTTTGTGGGAAAAAAAACTCGTTATAAATAATAATCTGCTATTCAAACCTAGGTATAAATATCGAATTATTATTAAACACATTAACAACACTTGAGAACATTTTTCAGCATAATTTGAAAAATTCATCCATCAATGTTCTAGTTCATAGTTGATGGACTTCTTTCGAATAATTTTCTGCTAAAAAATGAACATATAATTATTTAGATCTCACTGCTTCTCTCGGGACGTTTGGACCTTGATAATTGTCCAAGTTGTGAATAAAAGTTTGATACATTACACTGTTACAACAAAACGATAATGTGTCACATTAGGTCAATTTCCGTTGAAGTTTCAATCATGCAGCATTGTCATATGATTGGATTTTCGTAAATTAGGTACCGTTTATTATAACGTAACTGTAATGAAATTTGAGCACTTTGAGTCTCCTATTAATATTCAATAATATTCTGCAGTTTTTACCGATTTTGCAGCATATATTAATGAAATTTAACACATTTTTCACCAGTATTTGCGAATACATTGTATAATTTCTAGCTCGTGACTGATAATTTTTTTTTTTTTAACTAAAATTCTTTTAAAAAAATATAAATTCAACAATTTTTAGCCGTTTCGGCCATTTTTAATGATTTTAGCGAATTTTTGAAGAAAATTAAGCTATTGTTCTCGCCTCAAAATTTGTAGAATGTGAATTTTTGAAAAAAATTTATGCAGAAATCCGTTTCAGGCTATTCTGAATCATATTCTGAAATTTAACGCATTTTTTTATGTATGTATATATATGTATGTATGTATATATGTATGTGTCATTCCAGACGATAACTGTCCGTAGAATTGTGCTAGAAACTTCAAACCAATTTTAAAATGTTAAGGACACAAAACGAAAGTTCAAGTTCGTTGGCCAGCATGATCGGATTACATCTTCGGGTTGAAATTTTCAAAAATGTAGTCAAAAATTTCAAAATAGCCTGTTTTTTGCGATTTGTTGTGCGAAATAATTTTTTCAGCATACTAACATGTGGTATATTCGGAATCAGCGTAAAATTTCCTACAAGAATATCTATCAAGTTTTCAAAAATTTCGAAGTTGAAAAATCAGTCAAAAATCAAGATAATGCCGTTCGCTAGTTGTAAAAATCGGTAATATTTGCATGAAACATTGTCCAAATTCAGATTGAACTACTCTTATGGAAGTATCCCTGTATAACCAATCCTAGAACCATGCTGTTTAAAACGTAGGTAGTAGGTGCTTGTTAAAAAAAAAAAAAAAAAAAAAAAAAAAAAAAAAAAAAAAAAAAAAAAAAAAAAAAAAAAAAAAAAAAAAAAAAAAAAAGTAATCACAGCTGATGAGTTTACTCTGTGAAATATTCCGTCCTCCGATTCTCTCGGTCGCTCTCTTTAATGTTTTACGCTCAACTGTTTTAGGACTTGATGTAGCTTTAATACTGACTGTGGCTTAGAAAAAAGTATGAGTACCTCCTAATTATTTTTAATAATTTGATTCCATGTTTGTCGATCAAAATCATAAACTTAAAATTCTCTACACGATCGCGTCAATAGCGACTGAAATGTAGAAGATTTCTTCAAAAATTCGCTCATGGGGTCATGCTGCATGACTGGACTTTTTTGAACATATTCTTTTGAAAGTAGTCAATCATTGGGTCAAAAAATGCTGGCCAACGAACTCATGCTCTCTTTTGGAAATATTGATTTCTTGGCGCAAGTACGGAATGTTTGCCTCAATCCTAAGGAGAGTTATTGTCTGGAACGACACACACGCATATATTATAAACTAGCTGCTCCGCCTCGCTTCGCTCGCCTCCACGTCCAGCCGGGGGGCAAGCCCCCCGGACCCCCCATTGAATTGCTCGCTTCGCTCGCAAAGTGTGGCATGTAGGGTATGTTGCTCGCTTCGCTCGCAAACGGTAGATTCCTAAGGGTAGGTTTAACGTGTGTAGGGGTTGTTGCTCACTTCGCTCGCTCAGTATTATGGCTGTATATGTGTAGGAACCCCCCCCCCCCCCTTTAAGTTGTTCGCTTCGCTCGCAAGGTGTGGCTGTGTAGATGCGATGTATTACAATTGAAACATGTAGGGGATGTTGCTCGCTTCGCTTGCAAACGGTAGATCCCTAAGGGTAGGTTTAAAGTCTGTAGGGGATGCTACTTGCTTTGCTCGCTTGAGGAAGTTATACTTGGCAGACGTTTTTTTCTGTTGGAAATTCTTACAAACAAATTAAATCTTATAAAACTACGTGGAACCACGAAAAGTTTATGAGGGGATGTTGCTCGGTTCGCTCGCAAGGTATTGCTGTATATGTGTAGGAAAAAACCCGTATTTATTCTGTTGAAATGGCTCTCGCTTCGCTCGCAAGGTATAGCTGTGTACCTATGTGTACCTGCGCGCAACATTGTGAAACACCTGAGTCATCGAACCCCTTCACGTCTTCGTAGAGCCTTCTCGTGTCCACGGCACAATTAATGTTTAACTTTAATTAATAATTAACTTCCCCTCGCATTTTGACCAACTTCCCATCACTTTTTTCGATATCCGATTTCGGATTCAGATTCGGCGGAATCAAACCTTTATTTCGCCGCAAAAACCGTTCCGAAAAACGTACCTTTATGGGGTATATTTTAATCGGAAAAAAACCAAGTTTTTCGTCGGACTTTTCGAGAAAACGGGTCCGTACTCTTGCATTTTTTTGACGCATTTCCCGAGACTTTTTTCGCGATCCGATTGGGCTGACATCTTCGTCGTACAAAAACCTACGAAACCGGTATTTTTCCGGAATTTTCAACGCCGTTTAGAGGGGTAGGGAAGCGGGGATGTCGAAAAAGCGCACATTAACACGGGCTTCGACCCCCCTCCCGCTCTACAGTCCATGGTTCGGGTGGTAGAAAATTTCAAATTCGCTTATACACCCTATCGGAAAATCCCAAGAAGATCCCCCCCCCCCCCCAATCGTAGACTCCCCCCACTCAGCCGTTTGGCCATGCATAGACACGACACATAAACAGACAGACGGAGTTTCATTCTTATAAATAGTATAGATATAGACAACCTGAATACAGGGTACTTTCAGTAATTGTGGGACAAGCTCAAGGAATCGATTCTAAATCTTATTTCTGATCGAAAGTTACTCGTTGAGATTTCTTTTTAAACGCTTTTTTTCAAGTTATTCAATTTTCAAGATTTTTTTTCGTGTTTGTCCTTATTGACATTAAAACAGCCGTAACTCCCTTTAGAATCACAGTAAACTCAAAACTAAGAACACTTTTGAAAAGACCGTAAAATTTCCTATACCCCTGACAGGGGCGGCTACTGACAGGAGCATAGGCGCATGTGCACCCCCAGTCAAACCAAAATAATAATAATGTTTCAAAATTTCTCCACTCTCATTTGAAGTTAGCTAGTGACAGAAGACGGGAAATCTAAATCTACGCGCAAAACAGAGAAGGTTGCGGTAGGGAGGGGCTGAAGGGGGAAGCTCACCCAACCTCACCAATCAGAAGCGAGCGGGAGCAACAGCTCGCTGTTCCTCAACCTCAGACTTGACCGCATATCTCCGGACTGAGGATTTTCAGTTTGAATTGAGGCGGGCATGTGAGATTGACCAATCAGCGAGCGTAAAAAGCCGGAAAAGGAGCAGCCTTAGTTCTCTGCTCTGCCACGAGGGGGCTGCACTGCATTCTTCCTTAGCAAGTTGGATAAACATAGCTGTTATATATATATATATATATATATATATATATATATATATATATATATATATATATATATATATATATATATATATATATATATATATATATATATATAATTTATAAGAATGAAACTGTCTATGCACGGCCAAACGGCTGAGTGAGGGGAGTCTATGAGTGGTGGGATCTTCCTGGGATTTTCCGGGATAGTTTATAAGCGATTTTAAAATTTTCTAATCCCACCCGAACCATGGGCTGTAGGGAGGGAGGGGGTGGAAGCCAGGATTAATGCGCGCTTTTTCCACTTCCCCCCTTCCTCTACCCCTCTAAACGGCCGTCGAAAATTCTGGAAAAATACCGGTTTCGTAGGTTTTTCTATGAGGAAGAAGACGGTGTGATTGGATCGCAAAAAAAGTATCGGGAAATGCGTTAAAAAAAAAAAAAATGAAAGAGTACGGACCCGTTTTCTGGAAAATTCCAACGGAAAACTTGATTTTTTCCCATCAAAATAAACCCGTAAACGAACGTTTTTTGGGACGGTGTTCGCAGGCGAAACACAGGTTTGATTCCACCAAATCTGAATCCGAAATCGGATATCGAAAAAAGTGACGGGAAGTTGGTCAAATTGCGAGGGGAACGGAGGCGAAGCAATTAAAATTAGAAGTTAATCGAGCCCAAAATGCGAGAAGGCCCCAGGAAGATGTGAAGGGTTGAGATGACTCAGGGGTTTTTCCATGCACATAAAATAATGGCCTACCTTTAAAAAATAGAACTGGAAAACAAATATGTACAAACATTCAACATTGACTGTACTGTTAGTACTAAAGTGTTCTTAAAACAATACTTTTCGTGGTTCCACATAATGTGCCGCGTTTGATAGTCATTTCCAACAGAAAAAAACCTCTGCCAAGTTGGGTGGGCAGTATAACTTCCTTACGCGAGCAATATCCCCTACAGATGTTAAACCTACCCTTAGGGATCTACCGTTTGCGAGCGAAGCGAGCAAATCCTCTACTTGCTTCAATTGTAATAAACTTGAATGGGGGGGTAAAAGACCATCGTATGAATACAGCCACACCTTGCGAGCGAAGGGAGCAAACCCCCTACACACATCAAACCTACCCTCAGGGAACTACCGTTTGCGAGCAAAGCGAGCAACATCCCCCACATGTTTCAATTGTAATACATCGCATGCACACAGCCACACCTTGCGAGCGAAGAAAGCAACTTAATGGGGGGTCCGGGGGGCTTGCCCCCCGGTTGGACGTGGAGGCGAGCGAAGCGTCCCGGAGCGGCTAGTTTATATATATATATATATATATTCTTCCTCGCAAACTCATATTAGAGATGTAGAAACAACTTTAACGCACTATCAAATTCTATTGCAACAAGAGAATTAGAATTAATAATTAGATTTGATAATCCATGTGAATGGGAAATTTTAAATTCGGAATCAAATGCTAATGGCGACTTTGTGAAATTAGAAATATATTATAATTTCTAATTAGATATTATAATTTCTTTTAGTGTTTCCTTTTGAGGAACAGATCAGAATTATATCTGACAATGATGTGCAGGTCGAGACATTAAAGGGACATTTACTTATTAAAAACTGGCACGAGTAAAGTAATATATAAAAATCAAACATTAGCCTCTCCGCCAAGTAAAACTTGCGGGCAACCATTCCTTTTAAACAATCTCAAGCATTATTTAGCACTCAACGAAGAACCTGAAACAAAATCAAAGATGCGGAATTTGAAATTTCCAAATGTGCCTTTACAGCCTTTCAGTTGAAATGGGGGAAAAAACGGGATTTGAAATCAGAACGGTAGCGGAGCTCATTACGGACATATTGGAATTTTATTTCACTGACGCCTTGATCGCCACATTACAATAGAACAGGTTATAGAAGTAGGTTGGCATAACTGCCGAACATGATAGGCGGTAAATTCAAATGTTCATCATGATTGTCACTATCACAACACGCCCCCTACAAACATGAGAACATTAATGATAGAACTCAGAACATACCCTAAAAACAAAAACCAGGTAAAACTGAGATTATGAAATTCTTTAAGATATAAACCTAATTGCACATGAACATAACTAGTATAAGACAAAATTTCAATATATAAATGTTTGACATAAATTATCAACAAAATTTAAAGGATTGACAAAAACTTTATAAATGGTAAAAAGAATACAACAATAATGACTAAATCAATCCTTCAGGCCAAATTGCTTGATCAAAAAATCATGTTTAGGCTTGGAAAGTGGCTTAGTCATAGCATCAGCCAACATATTTTCAGTAGGCAAGTAATCGATTGACACAGCGCCATTCCTAACATTGTCCTTCAGAAAATGATACCTGATATCGATGTGTTTTGATTTATTACTAATCACATCATTTTTACTTATGTGAACAGCGCCCATATTGTCACACCACACCTTGGTAGAACTACATACTGAATTAGGATTAATGTCACGCACTAAAGACCTCAACCATAATACCTCCTGAACATTGAAAGACAACGCCATATACTCGGCCTCCACAGTACTTAGAGCAGTAGTACGCTGGCATTTTGACGCCCAAGAAATCAAACCTCCAAACATTTTAATACATGATCCAGAAATTGAGTATCTACCACTAATGAGATTACCCCAATCACTGTCACTGTAGGCCACAACATCACCACTGACACTTTTGGAATATGTTAACTTTTTGTTTACAGTACCTTTCAAATAGCGCATCACTCGTTTCACTGCCGCCCAATGGTGAGGTTGATAGCAAGTATTGAACCTGCTTAAAGTGTTTACGGCGTAGGAGATATCAGGTCTTGATATCTGAGAAATGTAGAAGTAGACATCCAATAGCCTCCTGGTACGGCACGCAGGTGTCATAGGGCTGTTGCTGGTCTCCTGCTATCAAGGTCTTAGTATCGACGTCCATTGGTGTAGCCGCTGGCTTGCATGCTTCCATTCGAAATTTTTGCAGCACTCTGGTGATATAATCTCTTTGATCAA
The DNA here is from genome assembly GCA_030762985.1 of Adelphocoris suturalis. Taxonomy (NCBI): domain Eukaryota; kingdom Metazoa; phylum Arthropoda; class Insecta; order Hemiptera; family Miridae; genus Adelphocoris; species Adelphocoris suturalis. The sequence goes on along the minus strand of CM061045.1, from coordinate 105,315,183 downwards.
TGCTGAGTTGGGCATCTATTTTTGTGACGTTCATACCCAAACATTTTTTTATTTCTCCAAGATCCTTCATCTCGAAGTGTTTCTTCAGATGATGTTTGACACTCTGTTTCAAATTTAGATCGTTTGAGAACACTATCACATCATCTACCCATAAAGCAACGATGATTAGTTTTCCCTTTCCACTCCGATAAAATATACAAGGATCTGCCTTTGAACTCTGCAGACCAAGACCCTGCAACACAGACGATATTTTTTCATTCCATACCCAGCCTGCCTGCTTAAGGCCATATACGGCTTTATGCAGCTTCCATACCTTTCCCTTATCGGATGGTTTAACTAGGTTGGAAGGTGGAGTCACGTAGATCTCCTCTTTGAGATCCCCGTAAAGGTATGCCGTCTTTACGTCTAAGTGATCGACATCTAGGCCCCTTCCAGCAGCTAGTGCAAGCAGATATCTCAACGATGCATAACGCACAACTGGTGAAAAGGTCTCCTGATAATCCTGACCAGCTGTTTGTGCACAACCACGCACGACGAGACGAGCTTTGTAGGTTAAAGGCTGGTCGGCATTGGATTTGATTCTGTAAACCCAGCGAGTGGACAGGGGTTTCTTTCCTTCTGGAAGGCTCATCAACGTAAAAGTGTTGTTCTTCTTCAAAGAAGCAAATTCGTCAGCCATTGCTGCTTTCCATGATTCAGCATCTTCACTTGCGAGAGCCTGACTGAGTGTTGATGGTTCGCCCTGATCCATCTCTTCATGAGCAAAATATGTGACGAAATCAGGCCACTGTTTGGGTTTTCTTGACCTTTTTTCATTACTTGGGGGACTCTCATCTTTCCTTTTCATGGGTTCATCAACTTCAAAACCATAAAAATCATCTTCATGATCTGATAATGGCAAAGGGACATCTTGCGGCTCTAGTTGGGACATTTCGTTAAGGTTGTCCAACTCCATATCTACAACGTCAGTGTGGTCGAATTCATCCGTCAATTCTGATTCAAGTTCCTCTTTGACATCCGATTCATTCAAGATATCCAATTTGTCAGATTTCGAAGTCTTCTCAACGGCTAACTCTTTTCCGTTTTCATCAGAGCTGAGTGACTTAGTACCAGATGACTTTAAAGGGAGTTCATTGAACACGACATCACGACTTAAGGTTATTTTGCCTGTTTTCGGATCCAAAAGTCGGTAGCCCTTGGTATTCTGAGGGTATCCCACAAAGGTAAGTTTAGTTGACTTTTCGTCCCACTTCTTTCGGAGCTGTTTTGGGATCTGTACCCAAGCATCACAACCAAAAATTCTCAAATTTGAGAGATCAGGCTTGACTTTATGCCATACTTCAAACGGAGTTTTTTCATCAAGGGCACGTGAGGGTGAGCGATTTGTCAGATATGTGGCAGTTAAGATGGCTTCTGCCCAAAAATGCTTTGGGAGTTCTGCATCAGCAAGCATTGACCTCGCTTTTTCAACCAGAGTCCTATTGGTTCTTTCGGCTCTGCCATTAGAATTTGGTGAGTACCGAGTAGTAGTTTGGTGTATTATTCCCCATTTCTTCAAATTTGCTATGAGAGAGCTGTTACAATACTCTCTACCATTGTCGGTACGTAACACCTTTATTTTCCTCTCGGTCTGGCGCTCAATAAGTACCCTGAACTCTTCAACATACTTAGGTACTTCACTCTTCTCTTTAAGCAAGTACACGAAAATGTATCGGGAATGGTCGTCTATAAACGTCAAAATGTATTTATTTCCACCGAATGACTGTTTCTCCATGGGTCCAACCAAATCAGAATGAACCAAATCGAGAACATGACTGGCTCTTTTCTCACTAGCTCTAAAAGGTTGTCGGGTGTGTTTTCCACGAAGGCATATTTCGCATAATGACGACATATGGCATTTCGCATCGATTCCGAGTGAATTTTTCTTTAGTATATCAATTCCTTTATTATGAAGGTGGCCTAGCCTCCTATGCCAGAGTGCGTCGTCTTCACTGACGAGAAAACTACGCTGGGAAGGAGCAGAATTTAAGCGATATAAACCATCCTCAGGTGGCCATCAAAGTACCATGCTTATCAAAAATCTTACCTCCCATATCGTTGAACACAATTGTGCATCCATGGTTCGCGATTTTACTGATGGACAGAAGATTAGCAGCTGCCTCATGAATGAATAAAACGTCGTTCACTTGAACCTGACGCACCTTTCTATTTGAGTCAACAACATTTAGGTCAATAGATCCTTTCGACTGCACTATCATATCAGTCTGGTTAACGGTTGATACTGTTTGCATATTAGGTGGCTGAATATTGACTAGGTTTACATCTGTGCATGCGATATGTGAGGTAGCACCGGAATCCAGATACCACGCACCCTCTTTTTTTGAGGAGCTGGCTAACCATGCTTGCTTATCGAATTTTTCACTATTTTTCTTAACGGAATCGTTATTTTTCTTTTGGGCACTATTATTTTTGTTAGAACGATAGTATGGTTTTCTGTTGAAATCTCTATGTGATTTGGATTCACTTACACTCGATCTAGAATAACAGTCCTGTGAAATGTGTCCAACTTTATTGCAAGTGTGACAACGCAAAGACTTACGACGGTGTTTAGCGACCAGGGCAGATTCGTTATTCTGAGTGGGTTTTACATCTTGCAAAATTTTAACTTTTATGATGTCACCTGTGATTTTTGTGCCACTGTTCTCTAGGCCCATTATCATGGGGCGGTATTCGTCCGGTAAACCGGCGAGAAGTAATGTGCCGACCCATTCATCACTCACAACGAATCGCAAATCATTAAGTTTTTGAGCAGTTGTTAGTACCTCGTCACAATACTGTTCCGCAGAACTATAGTTTTCATAACGTGACGATACAAGGGTTCGTAACAACGCAACTCTCCTAGAAAGGCCCGAGTCTTCATATGCAGCAGCCAAACTATCCCAAGCAGCTTTTGCGCTAGATGCATTCTTTATGTGGGAATAGTTTACTTTTTCTATGCATAGAGTAATTCGTGATAAGGCTTCTTGATCCTTTTCGGGGTCTGCCTCCTCAGTCCCTGCTTTCAACAAAATGACATCGTGCCAAAGCTTTTCTATAATCAAAGCAGCCCTCATCGCGACCTTCCATGAGTCATAATTCTCTCTTCCTTTGAGTTTCTCAACTGAGTTGAAGAAAGACGACATGATCGTGCAAATTTATATGAATTCAGCCGATTTTGAAGGCGAAAATGCGGACGCGAACGCGATGCACACGTGGTCCCGACTCGAACACTCGTTTACGAATAATTAAAGATCGATTCACCGAACCAACGACCAAAACGCGAGAAACAATCGCGAACTTGATTTTCACGCAGGGAAACTATAACAAAAAGGGCCATAACCAGTTGAAATGGGGGAAAAAACGGGATTTGAAATCAGAACGGTAGCGGAGCTCATTACGGACATATTGGAATTTTATTTCACTGACGCCTTGATCGCCACATTACAATAGAACAGGTTATAGAAGTAGGTTGGCATAACTGCCGAACATGATAGGCGGTAAATTCAAATGTTCATCATGATTGTCACTATCACAACACTTTCACTTCAAAGAAACGAGCATTCGTAAACCTAGTAACTCCTAGGGACCTCTCTACTTTACGTTGTATTGATTTCTCTATTTGTCTATACTGTACTTTCTTTCTATAGACATAAAAGGATATTAATTAATGATCAGCAAGCTAGAATTGTCCAACAAATTACAACTCAATCTTTTAAAAAATTTCACTGTAATATCTTTCTAGGGATGGAGGAGTTATACACGCTTAAATTGTCAGCGTAATTAAAAAATAATGCTGCGTTGTTTTGTCTCCCTCCAGAAGACTCCCTTGATGAAGGTCCCCCATTTCTCGAGGCAGTCCATCTTAGATCCCCATCTCTTGTAAATTTCACATTAAATGTTGTGATTTTGGAAAACTTAATAAACCTTTTTTTATAAGTAGATTTTCTATCTCCGAACTATCACTTATATATATATATATATATATATATATATATATATATATATGAAAATGCACAAACTTCAGGAATCGTTCCACTCAAAACGGATTTCATTGAAGGTATTATTTTAAAAAAATGTTTTTTTTTAATACCTTAAAATACATTTATGTATTTTAAGATGTTTGGAACCATTGCAATAGCTTCATTTTCTGTGAAAATTCAATAAGACGTACCTATTTATACTGAAGAGAAAAACGCTGCAAATTATTTCACAAAGGTTTATTATTTTTTTAATTGAGTATGATCATAGTTTTAGTTGGCTAGCGTACGTCATAATCCAGACTCCTCGGCGTGTCCTATTTCGAGTTGCCACAACCTATACTTCTATAATTATATACGCATGTTTATATTTCTCGATTTGAGCTCCTATCTATTCAAATAGTTATTGCCTTAATAATATCATTATCTAAGTACGTACGAAAAGTCGAGAGGATATGTTATTAAATATGCGTAGGAAAAGCTTTGGCATTAACACACAAATATGACCTTGAAAAAAACATATTCATGCCTCGAAGGAACGCCGGCGCCGTACCCACCACAAGGTGCCACTCCCCACCCCCCCCCCCCCGCTCACCCCCTTCACCGCCCACCGTGACCCCCTGCCAAGCATGCCAGGCGTGCGCGCGTAGAAAAAGACACTTTTTCGCCCGTTTTTGGCCCATAGCATCTATGCGAGTAAAGCGATCGGGATGGTTAAACGTTAGGACCAACTAGACCCCAAATGGAGTCTATGTGCGAAAGAACGGGTTTTTTAAGTCAATTCTTAGGCCTTTTATGGCCCGGACGGCGAACGGCGGACGGACATTTCAAATTTGGATTCTACGTACCTTGAAACGTAAAGTGACAAAGTTTGAGGGGGGGTTATAAAAATGTTTTGCTACACGATCACATAGGCTTATTATTGGAAATAATAAACCAAAAATCGATCATTGATATTTCTATTCACTGTAACTTGATTTTTCCAATTTCAGATTCATGTTCTTTCAAAATTCCAAAACAGGTGATCATAGACATTGGAATACTTACAACTACTTGTTTCAGCAAGAGAATCGTCCCACAGGGGTTCGTCAGAATTTCCGAAAAAGTTCCACGGAACCTGATACTCGGATGCGACGCAAAGAGGGCAGCAAGCTCCATCATGCAGTTCGCCTTCGACGTCTTGGCCTATAGAGGCACAACCTATAAGAAAAGAACCATCATATTATGCACGATCGCTTTTACAGCTAGTTTTCATCCCCAATCAGGTAACCCCCCCCCCCCCCCCCCCCGGGGCTATGTTCACAATATCTTACTATTGTATTACATGAAATGTACTCTTATATTATGTAAACATAATATACATAATCCATATCAAACTTAATATATGCGATTGACTATCATCAACAATTTCTTTTAGAATAAGAAATTATGGAATATTATTTATTCATTATTATTATATTTTTCAACATGCGAAAGGCAAACAACTAATAATGAAACAGTTTCAGTCATGCAGCATGAGATCATATGATGAGCGAAAATTCGTAAATTATTGTAGTATGTAAAGTACATTGTTTTGAAATGTGAACACTTCTAGTGCAAAGAAATAGTCGGCTACCAATTTTATGACAAACAAACTCGTTCTAAATAAAATTCTGCAATTCTAAAAAGGTTTTGAATTTTCACTTTTTTTTTTAAATGATTTTTAAACAAATATTACTGGAAATAAAGTACATTTCCAGCATAATATTGCGCATAAACTTTTTGATGTTCTAGCTCACTGTTGATCAACTTCGTTTGATTAAAATTCTGATAAAAAATATAAGTTTATCAATTTTTAGCCACTTTTAGTGAGTTTTTGAGCACATTCCTTGAAATGTTACCAATTTAATGTGCTCAAAAAGTGCTGGCCAACGAATTCACCGTTTCACTTGAAAAGCTCAATTTTTTGCGAAAAACGCTGCAAATTATTACACAAAGGTTTATTATTTATGTATTAGACAGCCCTTCTACGTAGATCTCTGGTCCATAATTATTAAACGCCGCTTAACGCTTAGTATCGAAACTCGGAGCTTCGGACCTCACAAATGGGTTCAATCCATTACAGCAGCGGAATCTCACAATTTTACGCTTTTTAATATAGTTGATAAACATAACAATTCATTTCCAACACATAAAAGTGTTACCTATACTGTATATTGATATCATTTAATTGGTCAAATTTCAAAAAATGTGCTGACGAAATCACTAAAAATGGCTAAGAATTGTTAAATTGATATTTTTTAGCATAAGATTGGTCAAATAAAGTTTATCAACTATGAAATAGAACATTCAACAATTTATGTACGAAATTATGCTAAAAACTTGAACTTCATTAAATTTTGTTTTAAAAAATCTTTAAAATTGCAAAAAATAGCCTAAAATCCAAAATCTCTTTTTGAATAGAAGAGTATCATTTAGAATACTTTTTTCCATAAAATTAATAGCTAACATTTTCTTTTCACTCATAAATCTCCAATTTCTATACAACTTGAAATATACAAAAAAAAGACACTTTTTCACCTATTTTTGGCTCATAGCACCCACGGGTGTGGAGCGATCGAGCTGGCGAGAAGTTAGGACCAACTAGACCCCAAGTGGAGTCTATGTGCGAAAGAACAGATTTTTTAAGTCAATTCTAAGGCCTTTTATGGCCCGGCGGACGGACATTTCAAATTTGGATTCTACGCACCTTGAAACGTAAAGTGACAAAGTTTGAGGGGGGGTTTTAAAAAGTTTTTGCTATACAATCACATAGGCTTATTAATGGAAATAATAACCAAAAGGGATTTATATCTGAATCCTAAGGATTGCAATTCATTGGGCCGGAACCCTTCCTGGGTATAGCAAAATGCTCGGTAAAAACCGCTTTGTGGGCATGGATAAAGAAGGAACACAAACGGCTCTGGGACAACACCCCAGAACAGAACCATGGAAAACTGGTAAAGAACGCACCCTGCCACCGTATGAAGTACAGCCACCCTAAATCTCTCGACCAGAACGAGACCCTAAATGTCTCGTCTGGAATGACACATACATACAGAAAAAAGTCCAGTCATGCAGCATGACCCCATGAGCGAATTTTTGAAGATGTTTCATGCAAATATTACCGATTTTTACAACTAGCGAACGGCATTATTTCGATTTTGACTGATTTTTCAACTTTGAAATTTTTGAAAACTTGATACATATTCTTATAGGAAATTTTACGCTGATTCCGAATATACCACATGTTGATATGCCGAAAAAATTATTTCGCACAACAAATCGCAAAAAACAGGCTAGTTTGAAATTTGTGACTACATTTTTTAAAATTTCAACCCGAAGATCATGCTGGCCAACGAACTTGAACTTTCGTTTTGTGTCCTTAACATTTTAAAATTTGTTTGAAGTTTCTAGCACAATTCTACGGACAGTTATCGTCTGGAATGACACATACATACATAAATAAGTCCAGTCATGCAGCATGACCCCATGAGCGAATTTTTGAAGATGTTTCATGCAAATATTACCGATACACACATACACAAAAACACATACATACATACATAAAAATAATGCGTTAAACTTCAGAATATGATTCAGAATAGCCTGAAACGGATTTCTGCATAAAATTGTTTCAAAAAATCACATTCTACAAATTTTGAGGCGAGAGCAATAGCTTAATTTTCTTCAAAAATTCGCAAAAAATGCGTTAAACTTCAGAATATGATTCAGAATAGCCTAAAACGGATTTCTGCATAAGTTTTTTTTTCAAAAATTCACATTCTACAAATTTTGAGGCGAGAGCAATAGCTTAATTTTCTTCAACAATTCGCTAAAAAACAATAGCACTATCCTCATGCGAAGCAGAGTACTGTGCATTAACTCATGCAGCCAAGGAAGCTATGCACATAAAACAAAACTAAATTCGAATTGTGTCACGATTTTGAATGACAATCAGTCTGCGAAGAGCATGTATGAAAATCCTATAGTTAGTTCATAATCCAAACATATTAAAATATCCGAACATTTTATTAGAGGAGCGGTCAATGATGGATATGTAAAAATTGAATATCAACCCACAGAAGAAATTGACGCTGATATTTTCACAAAAGCCCTACCAGGTCCAAAATTTGTTCATCTCCGAACGACTAGAAGAAACTGAACCATGAACGCCAACTGAAGCCTGTGCTCGTGAGGGGGAGTGTAATTATGTAGGTAGTGATATCAGCCGTCACTCCGCACAGACTTGAACTAATTATTATTAACATATATGTATTTGTATCCTTGGCAACGACGCGTTTACTCCGAATTCTGTTTTTCCTTTCAAATATCTTTATCGTTTCATGTACATCAAGAAAAGAAATATATTCATAGTTATTTAGTTTTAATAGTGTTCAATGGTTAGAGTTATATAAACTAACAGGTTATGTACGCCAGCAAGTAAATCTGCCCAGCGAATTTCAGTAAGTTCCTTCTGATTTGAATTAAGCCCATAAGAATGATTTCGTCCAATTTTCGAATTGAACCATTGAATAGAAATAATTATGACACCTGGAAAGTGCAAGCTAAAGCTATTTTGATAAAGAATCGTGTTTGGGAATATGTAGAAGGTTCAAAGCTTAAACCGAAGGACGTTTTATTAAAGCTTGACTGGGAGTTGAATGACGTAAATGCTAGGTCAGATTTTATTTTGATAATATCACCTAGTGAATTAAATTTAGTTAAGAATTGCCAAACATCAAAGGAACTATGGGACACTCTTGAGAAAACGTATAGCAGTTCCGGTCCTGCTCGAAAGCTGCTCTATTGAAACGCTTAATTTCATTAAAAATGAGAGATAATGGAGATGTCCGTGATCACCTGAATTCATTTATGGATACGGTTGATAAACTTCGCGAATCGTCTATTGACACTAATAGTGATTTGCTCTCAATCGTGATGTTATACAGGGTGATTCCCTCGCAGATGCAAAAAAAAAAAAAAAAATTTGGGTGAAACTACATCAGAAATAGAGTAAAATGCCGCCAACTGCATATTTTTATCTCAATCCGCTCTCGAGATATGATTTTTTAAAGGTTTTTTCAGGAAAACCGTGTTTTTTTCCTTTTAAACTCAAATTTCTCCACTTTACTTCATTTAATTTTAACTTTTGACCACATTTTCGGAATCAGCATTAAATTTACTATAAGAATTGTGTACTTGAGTTCTTAAAAAGTACCATCCAAAGGCCCTCACATCAGCTCAAACATTGATGATTTTGAAAAAAGAATATTTCTGAAAATCTTTAAAACTTTACTACTCTGCCAAAACGAATCCTGGAAACTGGCAAATCTCATGAAAACTGCTTCGTCTAATACTCTTTCCAACGGTATAATCAAGTTTACTTTTATTTTGTTATTTAGTGGAGAAAATTATGTTTTAATGTTAAAAAATGTGGGTTTTTCAATGAAATTGTTGGTTTTCTCGAAAGATGACCCTCCATGAACCTACGAGTATGGGGTCGGTTTCTATGTATTTTTTCACGCTGTATCGAATGGTAACATTTGTAGATCTCTCCAACTCCTTTATAATCGAGTTTTACACTTAAAATCGCAAATGTTAAGTTTGTTTGTTACGATTAAATGTATGTGTGTTATGGGGTAAAACTAGTTCATTAAAGTGTAAAACTCGATTATAACGTAGTTGAGAGATCTGCAAGAGTTTTCATTTGATCCAGCGAGAAAAATACAGAGAAACCGACCCCATACTCGTTGGTTCATGGAGGGTCATCTTTCGAGAAAACCAACAATTTCATTGAAAAACCCACATCTTTTAACATTAAAACATTATTTTTTCCCCTAAATAACAAAATAAAAGTATAATTGATAATACCGTTGGAAAGCATATTAGATGAAGCAGTTTTCGTGAGATTTGCCAGTTTCCAGAATTCTTTTTAAAAGAGTAGTAAAGTTTTAAAGATTTTCAGAAATTTTATATTTTCAAAATCGTCAATGTTTGAGCTGATGTGAGGGTCTTCGGATGGTACTTTTTAAGAACCCAAGTACACTATTCTTATAGGAAATTTAATGCTGATACCGAAAATGAGGTTGAAAGTTAAAATTAAATGAGGCAAAGTGGAGAAATCCGAGTTTTAAATGAATAAACACGGTATTCCTGAAAAAACCTTTAAAAAATCATATCTCGAGTACGGATTGAGATAAAAATATGCGGTTGGCGGCATTTTACTCAATTTTTGATGTAGTTTCACCCAAAATTTTTTTTTGCATTTGCGAGGGAATCACCCTGTATAGCCTTCCGCTGAGTTTCGATACATTTAGGGTTGCGATTGAAACACGGGATACATTGCCGTCCCCTGATGATTTGAAAGTCAAAATTCTTGAAGAAACACAAGTAAGAAGAAACTCTCATTCGTCATCGAAATCAGAATCTGAAGGTGCTTTTTATTCAAGAAATACAAAACAGCATAACGAACCGGGATATAGAAATAAACCTAACTATCATAAAACTAACGATATTTCTGAAAAATCCGAATTTAGATTTAGATGCCACTCCTGCAACAAAATTGGACATCTGGCTCGGGATTGTTAATCCAAGAACTTCTCAAAAGATAAGAACGAATCAACTTTCAAAATTGAACAAGCTCGAACTTCTAGCCATCGAATGCTCTAAATCACACAGCTTGGTGTTATTTCATAGTTATTTAGTTTTAATACAGTGTTCAATGGTTAGAGTTATATAAACTAACAATCTTCCAGGCATAATCATAAAACACGGTTTAGCCCGCATCATCAGTTAGCCTTTAGCTACCCTCGGTCGTCGGTTCACTACCACTGAAGAGAGAAAAACCGAATTCGGGTTACAAATCCATTCACTTTAGAAATGATGATCATTTCTCAATGTACTGATTATGAAAATATCAAAACAGGCTGAAATGAGAAGGATTAGAGACTACAAGGTACGTTAGAGGCGAGGGTTAAGCGCGCGTTCCTTGGCTGGTAAGAGCGTGCGTTAGGGCTAGGCGGGCTTCCCAAGCGGATTCGGGTCTGCGCCCAACTCCGAGGCAAACAAAATCAAAACGAGAAAAAGTGGTCGGGAGGAGAAAAATGGAAAATACTGTACCGAAATCATATTTAAAAATATAAATAAAATTACATGTACTAACGGAAACATGAAGGTGCACTCACTCACTGTTCTGGCGTTAGGGCTAGGCGCATTTCCCAAGCGGATTCGGGTCTGAGCCCAACTCCGAGTAAAAAAGAGTTTACTCAGCAAAAATGAGTAAAAAAATATATATAAATAAATAAAATTATAATAATAAACATGTACTGAGCTTTAGACACGTGTCCATAAATGCTCATTTAAATGTCATAAAATAATCTTCAAAATGTGATACCTATTCCACGAAAGAGGTGGTCACGTGAGAACTCAGTGGACTTGTCAGAAAGTCATTAGCAGTGCGTTCCGAATCACGACCGCAACGCCACTTTCGCCACTTTTGCCCCAAAACAGACGCCATTTGCCGTTCCGTTTTCTGCCATGATCGCCCATTTCGCCACATCGATGACGTCACGGATTTCTCCCACCCTTCGCCCACCCTTAAATATGGCGTGTAAAATCTTCCATCTTCGACCATGTCTGGAGCTGGGTCGATGTGGTCGTTGTGATAAGACGGGCGATAAGATAACAGATATCGCAAATGAGCGTGAATTTTGACATTGACATGTCTTGATTTTGACATTGACAAGTCTTTACTTTGGCACTGCGACAGAAATCGTTCACCATTCGTTTGAAAGCTCTCGATTTATCACGCATTTCTCTCGTAGGTACCTACTTGCTCTTGGTATTTATGTCGCCATTTTATATTTAAAAATGTAAGTAATGGTAATAAACAATGGTAGTAAACAATGCCGCTTGTTTTGTTGTTATTAGTTTCTACGTTAGAAATCACTCCGAGAAAACGCCAAAATGAAGCCGTGGGTAGAGATAATTGCTTTATTACAAGAGTTTATTGAAATCATTGAAACTGTTACAATTGTGATGAAAATTATTGTTTTGAATATTATTCGTCAAAATTATTTGTTCAAAATAGAATCCAACATATTAATGTTCATTCTTGAACTAAAGGCATAAAATGTCCCAATGTGTTGCAGACTCGTATGCAACACAAAGTCGAAATGTGTAAGATAACGTAGGTACGTACATTAATATACATTACAATAATTGGAGCCGTTTATTGAGTAAGTACCTGTAGCGAATAATGTTGGTATAAACCCCTTCATGGTAGTCCGTTTTGGCTCATTATGTATTTAGTATGATTAGTGTAATAGCAAATTGTCTACCTACTAAGGTCTTCATAATCGAAAATTTCTAGTTATTCCCAAAAATCAAGAACCCTGAAAATAGGATGATATCTACGTACGCGTTTCGTGATTACCAATAGAGATGTACTACCTACCTATCCAAAATGTGCTTTAAAAAATCGTTTTAAATTCGTATAGTTGAACAGTAGGTAGGTTCCTAGTTGAATATATCAATATTTAGTAATATATGGACCAATTCTATAAATTTCATTTTATACATTGAAGCTCAACCCTTTGCTTGAAAAAAAGAAATTAAGTACCTACTTGGGTAGGCAGGTACTAAAACTAAAAGATCACTGTTTAAATAAAAGCGCGGGATGCGGGAGGCCGAGGGGAGAGGGAACTACCACCCCTCCGTGACGTCATCGTTGTGAGGGGAAGTGCCTTAACTGGATTTAACTGAAGTGGCGTTGTGATCGTGATTCGGAACGCACTGTAGGTTGGTATTTATTCAGTTTCTTTTGAAAATAAATTCCTGGAAGTTTAGGGCAGAAGCTGAAGAACGCGGGAGTCGGTAGGAATCCGAGAAAAAGGTGACAAGTACAGTTTAAAAGGAAGTTTTCCAAGAACCGAATTCTCAGAAGTGAAATGACAACCCTAAACGTGATCATCATCAGAGCTATGACTTGAATCAATGAAATATCAACATCAAGAAATTGAAATGAAAGCACTTACAGCATATGGCGCGTTCCGGCGGACGAGGGGAGCTGCTTACTGTGGGCTTTCTCTACACGTGCTCCGAAACCGACGACCTGGCTGAAGTTTCTGGGAGTGGAAGACAAACTTGGCTTGAATTCCTCAGCACAGGATCTGAGTCAGAAGACAAGTTTCCTTGGGATGGGGGATCTGATTCAGATGACAGGGTTTCTGGTGGTTCTGAGTCTGATGAATCACTTTCTGTACATACGAGGTCTCCATTTGGTGGATCTGGAGGCCTTGGTCGGGCGGAGAAAAGAAGGTTAACCCCCCTGCGACCGCAATAACACCAGCATCTCATTGTTATACTATATAAAATATGAGCTTAGGGAACCTGTCAAAACGAAGTGACCAGCACTATACACTGCCAAGGAGACATAAGCAAAGAGAAGAGATACAGAGAATGGGCCACGATGAACGAGCTAGGGATGTTCTAAAAACATCGATTCCTAAATGAAAACATCGATAACCTTTACTCGGTATATCGATAAATTTTCCCACGATATATCATATATTTATACAATATCTGAACTGATATTTCAATTTCAAAAGTTTTTATTTTATTTTTACATGGATGAATATAACTATAAATCAGCACACTTTTCAATTTCCGTAAATAAAATATGATTAAAATAGATTTAATATGCTTTTTAAACATATTGAAAGAAAATACAATTTTTCGCCAGTTTAGCTATTTAGTACAGCTTCCGTTCTGACGAAATCAGTATGGGTAGGTAACACTTTTTTGAGATAACTACCTTCTGTTTCAGTATAATTAAAGAGTATGCATTATAATTATAATTTGAAATAATTGAAGATAATAACATTTAAGTAAAAATACCATTCCAATATCATAGGGTGATGATTTACAATTCAATTTCAAAAAGTACCTTACTTAATAATTAGTTATAAAATGATCCTATCCTTTATAATAATGATGATACTTCTCCACTATTCTCATTTATGTCCCATATCCAGTCATTCATATTTTTTATTTATAATTTTTTTAATTACCTAATTTCTCTTTTTGTTTTGCACGGTAGTAAATTGTACAGGCGTGGGGCTATAAACGTGAATGATTTCCGGAACTTTTCTATATTTGCTTGGGGGAGTCTAACCTGTTTAGTTCTGTTTTCCTGCTTTAATGTATCTTTACTATTTGAAATGTATATTTTTAATGTTTTTGAAATTAGAAATTTTTTTTATTGGCATTATTTTATTTTTTTGAAGCGAGGAAGGGAAGGTGTTTTTTTATTTTTTCCAAAGATTAATCGAATGAATTTTTTCTCATTTTTGAACTTTGAATAACAGTAGGTACTCTTCAGCTATTCCTTAAAGAGCCTAGACTTTATTTATCTCGAATTCACCCAATCCAATAAGTCTGATTGAATATGATCAAAAAGCTTTTGTCAGATGACAAAAAATATTTGAATATGAAGTTGGTTTTTAGAAATGCAGGCAGAAAAATGCAAGTTGGAGGCAGAGAAATAACACATGGTTATCTCGAAATAAGTGCCATGCGATGGTGTTGGGAATCAATCCCTAATTTATTATTATGATCTCCCATATGTTTGATGTTCTGGCCGATGGCAAAGTTGCTTATCTGTAAAAATATATTTCAGTTCAATATCAAACCAAGTACTCGTGTAGGTCCTTCATTTTTAATTATAAGATACCTATAGCATAATATTAACATATACGATGATAATGAAACCTTTCTTGTGGTCAGACAGAATTGGGTTCATTCAAAATAAAATTTTTAATTCATTTAAATCTAAATTTGAATTTAACTTTATTTAGAAAGCATACATGTTATTTCTTTCAACTAGTTGTTCGACCACACTGTAGTTAAAGAAAAATGACCGATTTAAAGATGATTTTTTTTAACGATATATCAAATGACTTAAACGATATATCATTGAATATCGATATTTGATATATCGATATTTATTGCCCAAGGTGGAGCGAAAATTGGGGGCCGTTATGGGGAGATGGTAATTTGGGCGGGAAAGGTAGGTATTTGCGCGGGATTTTAGTACTGGTCATCCCCGCAGTGCTGCCAACACGTTTCAGCGAAAAATCACCCCAAATTCACGAAAAAATCCCCAGAAAATCCCCTGAATTTAAGGGGCCGTTAAAAGCGATTTCGGACACAATATTGATCATAAATTGAATTATTAGGTGGGCAATAGAAGGTCATAAAACAAGGAAAACAGTGTGAAAGAAATTAAAGAGCGGATTATTACAAAATGGTGAATCATGTTGCCAATAAGAGAAAAACTTGATGGGTAACTTTCTCAAGAGTAATTGATTTAAATAGGTTAACATCAACATAACATGGATCACCAAAAAAAAATTTAAACCAACAAGTACTAGTAAAAAAAGGAAAAAATTCAAGTACACCCACCTTTGATACTCAAAGACACCCACTGTACATGATGTAGAAAGCGCTACTATCGCGAATCCTCGCCACATGGATCTTGACGCTCGGAAGTATCCATGTTAATTTTTCTTCATAAATCTTCGTAAACACGTTTTAAATTTTGATTAATTCTATACCGAACATTGTTAACAGTATTTTGTGAAAATTGATGTGAAGAAAACAAGTGAAATGGAAAATTGTAAACTCGGATTGCCAACCTCGAAAATGTAAAAAAAACCGGTTTCTTTTTGGAGTCTCAGTGAACTTTACTTGTTTACTGAACTTTACTTGTTTTGTTTACTCACCCTGTGGTTTTGTTGTGCTTGATTTTAGTTCGAGAGTTTATTATCTTTTTCATATTTCATTAGTGGAGAAGGCCAACAGTTTTAAGTTGCCGATAATGAAGCCATCAAAGCACTGAATATACCTAGTATACCTCACCACCAGCACCAAAGGTAAATAAACTGTAATCCTATATTACTACAAACTAGTGGTACGGTAAGCTCATGTAGAAACCATCACCCGTTTTATGTGAGGTTGTTAGAAATTTCAATTTAGTAACTAACTAGTTTCTGCCTATCAAGGTACTGAGAAAATCTTTTTTTTTTTTTTTTTAATGATACCTGCTTGAAAAAGTATTTTGCAAGTTGATATTGAATATCTTTGTGCCTACACAGCATCTCCAGTTAGGTTCAACGTAATCCATAAATTTTGTAGGCACCCAAGAATGTAATTACTCTGTTATTTGATAAAGATAAACTGACCAAATCAGGCACCCAATTAGACAACAAAGTGTTTGTCAATTAAGTGCTAGGTCATGAAGGACACATAGAAAATGAGGAGGTAGATCGCCTTGCCAGGCAGGTCGTCTAGAAACTATTACGGGCTGACCCCAGCCTTAGGCATAACGCGGAACGTGTGTAAGGCCAAGGCAAGCACCTGGGCCATCAACGCAAATGAGGGAAATAATTGGGGTTCTCACAGGGCATTTTAGCTTTAAGAGGACCCTTTTTATCATGTCCAAGGTGTCTTCTCCACTCTGCGAATGTGGAAACGGAGAAGATACGGCTGAACACTTTCTGTGTGATCGTGATAGATTCTGGAGATCTAGGCAAGAGGCCCTAGGACATTATACAAGCGAAAGGGCCTCACTCAGAGACAAGGGCGTACGCGGACTTTTTGCTCTACTGGGGCCAACGGTCATTTTACAAGACCGATGTAGGTAAAAACAATCATGAACAAAATGAGGGTAAATGCAAAGTTATAACTTATATAACATGTAATGAATGAGAACAACTTGAAAATTATTATTACTGCAACATCAAACGCCAGGGGTTTTCACAAAAAAAGTTTCAATACTTCATCAATAAATTGATTTTTGCTTCTCGAGGTCCAACTTTCTGGGTACATTCAATAGACATAGTCTGTTGAGACGGGCTTGTGACATGGTATACCTGAACCATGTTTTAACCCTTCTCAACGAGCTGAATGACCTTTCAATTGTACACGTTATGCACGGCTGTACGAGAAGAAGGTTTAGCGCCGATTTCATTTGGGGGTAAAACCCCTTGGTCTCTTGCAGTACATCGATCAAATCCAATTCGTTCAATTTTTCTGTAGTAAGACCCTTTTTCATCCAAAATGTACGCCATAGCTCAGCCTCAGTTTCAATGATGGTATCCAGACCATAAAACTTCCAAAAGAGGGTCATTCACCATTTGAGTTCTTCCTTTCACATTTCCAACATCTTCGATGGATGAAGTACCAATGCCCCTAAAGCTGTTGGATTATTATCATCCGAAAATCGGTCTCGTAATGAACTTGGGAGTGAATCCAAATATGGGACGTTGAGAGATACTTTACAGATGCGTATTAATTTGTGTGGCGAGATAATTACGGAGTAGGTAGTCTACTGGGGCAATTGCCCCAGTTGCCCCACCCCTGCGTACGCCCTTGCTCAGAGACCTAGATTGGAAAAAGATCAAGAGTTTGTTGTTGTTAGCATCAAATTTAGAGACATAGCGCAGCCGTAGAATCCCCAAATTAAAAGGGACCCTTTTAGGGGAAATATAAGCCATTAAGTAGGCCTGGGATTTCTTTCTGCGGAAGCCCTATGCAGTCAGTCAGTTAGTTATTTGACTCCTTGTTTTCTACAAACGTTGCACAACAAACTAGAAACAAAAGTAGGTTAACCCTTCAGAACTCGCGTGGTGTCACTGGTGACCCATGTGGAAAATAATCGAGAAATAAATTAATAAAGGAGTAAATAAAAAGCACACACATTTCAAGCAACAGGAATCGATAATGTTCAATAAAAAAAAATACAAAACTTGAAGTACTTCAATCACAATTTTTTTTCTCTGATTAGAAAAAGTCTCTCGATTTTGCCAGTTCTCCAAATTTACCCATTTTCAATTTAATGCAGAGAACCACCAGAAAATCGTCCGAAGACGATTCAATTTAAAATATTGAACCCTTACATCAAGTTTGCAAAAGAATTCCTCCAACATGAAGAATAAAATTATTTGTAATAACAAAACACGTCGCTGAAGTAAGCCTTCTTTCACGTTTTTACGAATACAAAATAAATCAAACAGCCAGTTAGGAATTGCAAAGCAGATAGCTTTTGTGCAAATAATATTGTCGTGGGTTATATCTATTTCCAAACGTAATTTTTCAATAAAGTATTACTATTGTTATAGGTCTATTTGAGAGAGAAATGAGCTACCGAGCTCGCTCAGTTGATCTGGGTGGTTCCTCACTTTGTCAATCGTTCAGAGCATGCCTATAGAGGCTACCGAATTCCAGCCTCCGATTACAACTTCAAAAACTTCTGCTTTTGGACTGTACTTGAGCCATCTAGTTCAATGCAAAAGATGTGTCCAATGTCACTAGTGGATGCACTTGGTGTGATATAGAAAGGTACAAGGAGAGTCTGTTTACTATCAATGGTGGTTTCAATTGCACAAATACCTTCAACATCATCATGTGCTGTACTCCGACGCTTCACATTAATTTCTTCTTCATTCAACTTCAATGGTCAATAGGCTCAGTTTAATGTTTTAGTTTCATAGGGCGAATAGCATAGAAATTAGGAATCTCAGCAGATTAGGGCACTCCCGTCGGGTCATAAGAGCATAAGGATCACTAACGGTTGTACTCGCCTCTGGTCAACACCTGGTAAAAACTATGGACGTTACCACTTTCGTCGGGTCAGATTAGCGATAGGAAGACCTTACAATTAGAACTTTAAAGCTGACCGGATCATCAGGGACGAGTACTGAAGGGTTAATAGGTGTAATGAACCTAGTGACAGTTGATTTACACACACTGAACCAGTGTTTTCCAATTGTAGTGAACGAATATGTACAGACAAATTCGAGCTACCGCTTTTCCTATTTCGTCAAAACTTATGTAGGTCTGAACCTCTTGATCTCGGCTCCCGTTTGAAAGACGGGGAAAAGGATAGCCCTTCTACTCAGATAAAATAATGGCAAGAAAAATAGACGGGGGAAAACAAATACGTAAACATTCAACATCCGACAGTTCTGTTAGTACTGAAATGTTCTTAATACTGAACTTTTGTGGCTCCCCATTAAGTGCCGCGTTTGATAGTTATTTCCAACAGAATAAACATCTGCCAAGTTGAGTGGGCAGTACAACTTCCTCACGTAGAAAACGCAGCAAATTATTACACAGCAATTTATTATTTTCGTTTTGCCCCTCATATAAGTGTATTAATTTTTTTAAATTTATTATTATTACTTTTTTTTCCATTTTCTTGCGATTGTCTATAGAAAGGGATTGTAGGCAATTTTCAAATTTTCCACCACCACCCAAACCAAGGACTGTAGGTCTCGATGGTATGGGAACTATATCCAGTCGTATCTAAACATCCCACACCCAGCTAGTGAGAAAACCCACCCCTAGCGAGCGAAGCAAGCAACATTCCTTACACACATCGAATTTCAACGGGGCTTTTCCTACGAACTCGGGATGGACTATTTACATCCCATCGCATCTATCCATCCCACAGAGAGTGAGCGAAGCGAGCAACATCCCCTACAGATTTCAAATCACCCTCAGTGATCCACTGTTTCCAATCATTCTACACGTCCCACTCAACAGTAAAGACCATCGGATCTATACAGCCATACCGAGCTAGCAAAACGAGTTAGAAAACTAGGCTAGTTATTTATAAGAATGAAACTCCGTTTGTTTTTCTGTCTGTTTGTCCATGCTATGCACGGCCAAACGGCTGAGTGTGGGGAGTCTACGAGTGGGAGGATTTTGTTGGATTTTTCCGAAAGGGGGCATAAGGGATTTTCAAAGTGTCTAATCCCACCCAAACCATTGGATGGAGGGGAGTGGGAGCCCCTTATAATGCACGTTTTTTCCCCAAGCGCCACGCTCTTTTTTCTTTTCGTGGGTCCACATAATCTTTATTGGATAGCCGTTGTACGCAGATAAATGGCCTATCTTTATTAAACCTAATAAACTTTTCATGGTCCCACATAGAAAACGCAGCAAATTTTTACACACTTGCCCCACTCAACAGTTAACACCATTGCATCTACACAGCCATACTGAGCAAGCGAAGCGAGCAACATTCCCTACACACGTCGGATTTCAATGAAGTTTATCCTACGGACTCGGGATGGACTATATCCCATCGCATCCCATTCCATAATGGCCTACCTTTAGAAAAATAGAACTGGAAAACAAACGTACACACATTCAACATCTGAGTTCTGTTAGTACTGAAATGTTCATAATACTAAACTTTTCGTGGTTCCACAAAAGGTGCCGTGTTTGATGGTCATTTCCAACAGAAAAAACGTCTGACGAGTTGGGTGGGCAGTATAAATTCCTCACATATACTGCCATACCAAGCAAGTGATGCAAGCAACATTCCCTACACATGTCGGATCTCAACTAGGTTTTTCCTACGGAATCTGGATGGACTATATCCCATTGCATCTATACATTCCACAAAGAGCGTGTGAAGGGAGTGAGACAACCCACCTCAAACAAGCAAAGTGAGCAACATCCCCATCACACGTTAAACCTACCCTTAGTGATCTATGTGGGGGTGGGCGAAGCGAGCCGGAGTGGGGGTTTAAAATTTTCTAATCCCACCCGTAGAACCTGATGGTGCCGTCGAAATTGGTGAAAGATGCTGTCTTTCGACTGATATTGGTCTTTCTTGCTGACATTCCCTTCACACGTCGGATTTCATCGAGGTTTTTCGTACAGACTCAGGACGGACTATATCCCATCAGATATCTATACATTCCACAAATAGTATGCGAAGGGATGCGACAAACAAACTCAAATGAGCGAAGCGAGCAACATCCCCTACACACTTAAACCTTCCCTTAGTGATCTACCATTTCCAATCATTCTTCAAGGCACACTCGACAGTAAAATACCATCGCATCTATTCAGCCACACCGAGCGAGCGAACAGAACAACCTCACCTACATGTTTCCATTGTAATACACCTCAATGGGGGGGGGGGGGGGGTCTGGAGGGGCCTCTCCCCCCTGGCTGGAAGTAGAGGCGAGCGAAGTTAGCTGGAGCCGCTAGTATGTACATTAAAAAGCGTTAAACTCTAGGATTTGTTTCAGAATGACTCAAAACGTGTTTCAATGAAGACAATTTTCTAATAAAATTCGCCAGAACTTGGAAAAAAGCCAAGACTTGAGGTAAACAACGGAGATAGAAAAGTTAAAATGTGAAATGAGTAAGCTAAGAAGTGACTGTGGACTTGAACGTAGAGATGTGATCGAGACGAGAGTGATGTTCCATCGTGAGAAGGGGTTATATATACCCTTCGTATCCGGAGGCTGGAGAGCTGTGCTCTGCATTATTTCTTTTAAGACGCAGTAGTTTTCTGTTGACTCGGCGGTTCCCCGGGTCTGACCCGTTGATGTTGTGCTGAGGTGTCTGAGGGTCTGTCACATGAGATAATTTATATATACATAAAATAATAGTAAACAAAATTAATGAATAAAACTGATTATATTGAAACATTTTCCTATACTTATCACCCTGTATTTTTTATTGCAACTAGAAACTATTTAGAATTATTTGTTAGCTCATTAATTATAGTTATTATGTACTTTCTCTTAATTCAACGTGTGTTTCAGGATGCCCTATTGAATGACCAGAATGTTCAAATGTGGCTAAATGGGAGGATATCATTGAAGCATTTATAAAGAAGATTGTATTGATATGACAACTGGAAACTTGCTGCACAAAACCTGGAATGACCATCTTTCTAAACCCAAAACAACAGAGCCTGATGACAGTGAATTTCGCTGCCCAGGTACCTATATAACTAACTCATACTTTCATAAATGATTTTATACAGGTTTTTTCTTATTTCGCTAATGCCAAATCGTATTAGTCCTGCTGATGCATTTTTTACTTCCTGTATATGTTGAGAGTTATTATGATTTCAAACGGTTTCCCTGTTAATAATTTGTCATTGATTGTTGTTTCAGGGTTTCAGCAAAGCAATCACGGCACTTATAGAAACTTATGTCAGGCATGGTGAGCGCAAGTTTCAATTTCAATAAGAAAATAGATGGAATAATCTTTTTTGAGATTGGCCTCCGATGTATTCCACGATTGCTTTTACCTTTGGAGTGGAGAGCTGTCTACAGAAATATGAACGACCACTATCCACATGTGTATTTCATCAGCTGATAGGCCTTTGAATATGGCAGTAGGTAAACAGTTGCTCAATTGTAGAAGGTATACTCCTAAGATTTTTTATAGGATCTCAGTTACACGCTCCAGTTGGACGACTCTCATCGTGCTCTTACTGATGTCAATTTATTAATTTATTAAGTATTGAAATGGTTCCATTCATTTTTGAATCAAAATTTTTAAAATATGTTTTCATTGAACTTCGTTTGGAGGCATTCTGAAACGGTTTCTTAGGGTTTAATGTTGTTTCCTCCACCTCCCCCCCCCCTCCCTCTATATATGTGTGTGTTTGTGTGTGCACGCGGGCGCACGCGTGTGCGTGTGTGTGCGTGCGGACGCGTGTGTGTGTGTATGTCATTCTAGACGATAACGCTCTTTAGGGTCGTGGTGAAAACTCCGATCGTGTGCCAAATGAAAGGATGAGTTCTTTGGCTAGTATTTCTTGAGCATATTAAATTGCCAAAAATTAAATAAATACAAAAAAATCTCTAAACAGAATTTTATTCATAAGATTTGTATACAAAATTATGCTGATAATGTAGTTGAATTGCTTTAATATTAATTTGCTGAAAACTCGAACACTTAAAAAAAATGCTCAAGATACAAAATCCTTCTTGAATCACAGAATATTATTTAGAACGAGTTTTTTTGCCTATAAAGTGGTAGTTAACTATTTCTTTTCACTCAAAATGCTCATACAATCATGCTGAATGACTGGAACGTTTACTCCTCATCAGAATTAGAAAAATCCATTGAAATAGCCATTTTCCGCTAATACTCAGTAATGCACGAATATTGATTGAAGCACTAGCATTTTCGAGGGTACCTATGGGGAATTGTATGTTTCATGTGTTCCTTTTGGAGCAGTAAAAATAATAATTGATACATTTTAGAACCCTCAATTCAATTCAATTCAACAGTGGGAGCCCGAGTAAATCGGGAGGACCAATGACTTGTAGTCTTGGCCTGAAAAGGCCCATGTCCTATCTCCCCTTAGGCTTCCTCATCATTACTTACGTTTATATGTTTATATTTTTATCATCTTATCTTAGCATCCTAGAATGTTGGTTATGAATAATTTTTATTCCTTTTAGAACGGTTCTTTGAACCTTCCCGAATACCTCATAAATGTGAGAATAGTATTCCAATCACTGTTTTTAATATCATTTATATTAATTATAGTGTTTTCAAAGCTAAGAAGTCTCGATCTAAAGTATATAGGACATTCACACAGATAATGTTCCATGGTTTCTATGTTTCCACATGCACATCTATTTGATACTCTCGGGTTTATTTTGTTTATTTTTGATCTGACAGCGTAATGTCCTGTCAGAGCCCCTATTACCCTTCTTATTTTCAGCCTATTCAGTCCTAGTAGCCAATCTGTACAGGTTGAAATATATTTAGTAGTTCCTGTGTTTTTCGAATGTTTGTATAGATTTACCTTCTCCATAATTTTGGAAGTAACCTTATTCCACATAAAATTGTTTATTTTCGTTTTACACAATTGAAGGGTGATTCCCATAAATGGTTCTGGCCCTATGAATGTGTATTCTGTGCTTCTTTTCGCTAACTCATCAGCTCTTTCGTTACCAAAGTACCCTTTATGCCCTGGAATCCATTTGAGTGAGATCCTATTACCTTTATCAATTAGCTCCTTACTTTGTTTATTAATCTCTTTAATTAGTTTGCTTTTTATTTCTACATTTCCTATAGTTTTAATACCTGACTGGCTGTCTGAATATATTGATATAGTTTTATTTACGGTGTTTCTAGTTATTAATTCTTGTAAACAAAAGTCAATGGCTAGTAGTTCGCTCTGGTAAACCGTTGTGTAGTTGCCCAGAGCGATTGAAGTTTCCGTTTGGAAATGCGGTATCCAAATACCTAGCCCTGTGTTACCGTTGGGTCCTGACATTTTGGACCCATCGGTATAACATATTATATCCGCCTCATCTATTATTTCTGGTCTACGGTCCCAATTTAATCTTGATTTTATAATAGTCTTAATATTTTTGTCAAAGTTAAATTCCTTTTTAATATCATCATACGGAAATTCTATTTCAGGAATTTCTTTTATCATCTCTTGTATTATTTTGGTATGTCCCTTTCCTCCTAAAGTGCTAGTTAACTGAATTTGATTATTCTTTTTTAATCTTAAAAATCCTCTCATTGCCTCTTGTTTGATCTCCCACTCAAGTGGAAGTACCCCTAGTAATATTGATAATATCAGTGTTGGTGTGCTATAAAAAGCCCCAGAGATAGTCATTAAAATAAGTCTGTCAAGTTTCTTTAATTCATTTAGTTTATTTGTTTTGATGCCAATCCACCACACAATCGCACCATATATATATCTAGGTCTAATTATTGCTGTGTATATCCATTTCAAAGTTCTTGGAGTGAGTCCCCAAGTTTTTCCTACCGCTCCCTTAAGTTGGTTTAATAGTATGATTGTTTTACTTTGTTGTTTATCTATTTGGTATTTCCATTTCAGACCTGTATCAAATTCTACACCTAGATATCTAACTCTATCGCTAATATTTATATCGACATCTTTTATTCTTATTTTAATATTATCCAAATTAGTATGTTTCCTAGTGAATATGACAACTGTCGTCTTGTTTGGGTTGATATCCAGTCCCTTGCTTGGACACCAATTTCCTAATAGTCTTATAGCCGACTCTAATTCTCTAATTAATTTCAGTAGATCTTTTCCTTTAGTGAGTAAGACTCCATCATCTGCGTAGAACTGACAGTGTATTCCCATATCTATATTAATCATATTAATTATTTCGTCTACCACTAAGCACCAGAATAGTGGACTTATACATCCGCCTTGCGGTGTACCCCTAGATATTGTAAACGTTTTCGTAATGCCACCTAAGCTGCTCTGTACTACTCTACTAGACAGAAGTAGCTTACACCAATTAATAGTTAGACTATCGATATTTCTAGCAAGCATACTATCAGCGATTGCCTCAAATAGTACATTATCAAATGCACCCATAATGTCTATAAAGGCACAGGCTACATATTCCTTTTTATTTATGATTCCCTCTTCTATTTTGCTTACTAGTTTATGGAGAGCCCCTTCTGTTGATTTACCTATGCAGTATGCAAATTGTAAATCATGTAGGGGTTGTGCTCTTAATATGTCGTCCCTAATATATCTATCTATAGTTTTTTCTATTAGTTTAATGAATACACTACAGAGACTAATAGCCCTGAAGTCCTTTGGAAGATTATAGTTCGTTTTTCCCGGTTTCCCTATAAATATTATTTTTGCCATTCTTAAAATACCTGGTATATAAGCTAACCTAAATAGATTTATAAGAAGTTTATATATTCTTTGTTTGAGTATATTCCCTCCTTTTTGTATTAGAGCGGGGCATATACCGTCAACGCCCCCCGCTTTAAAAGGTTGCATTGACTGCAATGCCCACTCCAATTTATTAGTATTGATAATATTTGTGTTTGCTATGCTATCCGTGTGTTCAAGCGAGATGCCTTGAATTTCAGGATCACATTCTCTACAATCAGGAAAATGGGTTTCCATTAGGTATTCTAATGTTTCTTCATCATTAATTGTTTGGTTACCGTTAGGAAGTAAAAGTGTACCGATATTTTTATCCATAGTCTGATTTTTACTTTTTTCTATAATTTTGAAAGCTCTCGACATTTCCGGAATCGTGTCAATTTCTTCACAGAATTTTCTCCAGCTCGCTCTTTTTGATTGTCTAAGTAATTTTTTATATCTATAATAAAGAGTTTTGTATTGTTTCCATTGATATTCGCTACTGTTTTTGTTAAGTTTTTTGTGCATTCTTCTAGTGATCCTTCTGAGTTCTTTTAGTTCTTGCTTCCACCATGGTTTATGTTTGCCATTGTGGTAGCTTATTGGACAAGATTCCTCAAATGATTTTTGTATTATTGATATTATAGTATTTGTTTCTATTTCTAGTTGTGCATTACTATCTATAACATTGCTTGGGTACGCTTCTAATAATTCATTAATTCTAGTTTCATATTTTTCCCAGTCAGTATTTCTGGGATTGCGATATTCTGAAGTTTGTTTCAATGGGTTATGTTTAATTTCAAATCGAATTGCTCTATGATCGGATAGTATATCCCCAACATGTACTTGCCACCTTGTGATTTTGTCATGCATTTTATTGTTAGTTACAGTTATATCTATGCAGGATTCTCCCAGAGAAGAAAGGTATGTGGGTGTTGTCCCTTTATTTTCTATGAACAGGTTGTTGTTATTAATGAATTCAATTAAGCGAAGTCCTCTCGCATCGTCTCTTTTATCCCCCCAAAGTCTCGAGTGCGCATTCGCGTCCATGCCAATCAGTAGTTCACAGTTAGTTGTTCGTGCGGTTACCACAGATCTTACCAGTTTTTCCGTAATAATTTGTTGTTGCAGCTGTCCATCTGCATAGTGTGATACAATTATACATTTCTTATTATTATCCTTGTCCTGTATTCTGATTACCGTCGTGTCTTTGTCGCAGCAATCATTTAGTTTTGTGAATATAATGTTCCTGGAAATTAATATACATGATCTCGGGTTATTATGGTGAGTAGTTATGAGATGATAGTTATTACAATTCAATCCTACAATCTTTCCATTATATAGTAGTGGTTCTGTTATTAAGTAAATATCTATCTTACCCTTAGCACATTCATTCAGTATGTCTGCGCTGGCCTGGTGAGAATGTTGAAGGTTAATCTGTGTAAATTTTAAATTCATTTTTTTTTTTTTTTTTTTTTTTTTTTTTTTTTTTTTTTTTAAATAGTAATTCGCCTCCTCCCGCTCTACCTCCCTAGTTGTTTCTTCCACTTCCATTTCCACCGCCGCCCCCAGGATCTCGTCTTCGTCAATGAAGGTGTCATCAGACACGATTGACCCTGACGGCGAGGAGGTACGTTTCCGATTGGCATGTGTTGCGAAGTTGATATAACCTTCATTTTCCTTCATTAAGTCATCCAATAGTGGCACTAGGTTCTCTTCTTGTTCATTGACTGTGATAAGGGTATTATCACTTGAGTTAGGTGTTTTTTCCCTAATTTTTTTTGGTTCGTTTTTTATGGACGATTGGTCTAGTATGGGAAATTCCTTATCTAAATCCCAATCGATACGTTCTCCAAATCTTTTACTTCTGATCCACACCCTCTCTAGGCAAAACTCGATTGTCAAGAAACCTATTTCTTCAAGGTTCTTAGCATCTTGTTTTGATACAGAAATCTCAAAGTATGTTAGTGGACCTTCTTTGTCAAATTTCATGAGCTTCCAATCTTCGAAGTTAAGTTCCTCGTGTCTTCTGTTGTTCATTTCTATTACGTCTAGGAAATCTTCTCTTTCGGTAACTAGACCATGAGATCTTCCACACAAGATCTCTCTAGTTGGGAACTCCTCTTCACTAACCACCTTCCACTCGTTCTCCTCAGCCACTTTTTGTAAGATGTTAGTGAGGGACAGCATGGCTGCCTCATTTAAGCAGGTGAATATATAATATTTTTTATCTTCATGTACTCCTGAGTTCAAAAAGCCCATTTTTATGGAGCGATCTGCTCCCGGTCTTCTACCAATGGTGTTTAGAAGTTCTTTAATTATGATTTTCCTCATTTCTGTAATGTTTTCTTCGGTCCAATTGTCTTTTTTTCTCAGACCCACTTGTCGTTCATTACTAAGTTTTCGTTTCTTGCCTACCGTTCGAGCCAGAGCTTTTTCGGCTATTGTGATGGCATTTTTTGTTGCTTCTACCTTTTCTTCTTTTGTTATCGGTTGTGTACTTTCGTCTCTTTTACGTTTATTATCGTCTTTTTTTCCCCAGTCAAAAAGTCCTCCCTTACTTTCAGTAATTCTTGTTTAATTTGCAATAGTTTCTCTTTATAGGAGGCGGGTGCCTCCTTTCCCTGTTTTTGCATTATCTCTATCTTTGCGGACATCTGTTTCACCTTTTTATTAAGTGTAGCAGCTAATCCCCGTTTTCTTGTAAATAAGTTTTTGTTAGTGGGGTTGCCGTCGCGGGATCCCGCCTCGGCATTGTCTATTTTAGTGTTTTCTGGGGTCCCGGTGTGTTGAGGTTTAGAACTCCCGGCCGTATGGCTCAGCCTTTGTGGAAGTTTTTCTCCCCATTTGACACCGGGATCAGGTGGATCAGGTGGTTTGTTTTTTTCCATTTGAGCAACTGAAAGAAATGAGAGGAGATATGAAACAGAAAAGGAAATGAAGTCTTTATAGGTTGGTTGATGAGCACGTGTTGAGAACAAAGAACAAAGGAACTTGTTCTATGTTCTAACCTGTTCACTATCTGGTTATGGAAAATCTAATGTTAGATTACTCACCGATTTATCCTTGACTTTTTTCCTGTGTTGTAATAGTTACCAAGATAATTTATTACTATTAACACTTTAAATGACTTCTCAAAATTAACTTTACAGTATAAAAAAAAAAGAATTTTCGGCCGATCGATGTATCACTTGTCTCCTTTGTCTCTCCAAATCCCAACCCTAGGGGGGTTTAGAACCCTAGGAATTATAAGAAAATAAATAAAATAATATATATCGACGAGGGATGAAAAAATATATTGTTTTTCTATTTTTTGCTGAGTGACACCTCATATTGAAGATTTTTTAGTGCTGAACAGGATGGTGAAACCAGAATTGCGATATCTTATTCCGTTCTCAGGGTGGCCCCCAACTGGAGAATCAGGGAAAACCTGGAATCGTCAAGGAATTCTTCGAGTCGGGAAAAGTCACGGAAATGTCAGGGAATTTGGCGAAAAACCACCAAATGTCAGGGAATTTTTTAAATGAAAACTTGGTGTAATAATTTAAAGCGTTTTAAAGTATATTTAACTCCTAAACAATCAAACTTCAATAGCGTACTTTATCATACTAGGTGCATATTATTTCATAGGTGAGTTATACGAATGACAAAAATAATTATCAAGAGTTGTGGTTAAACTGTTCAAAAGTGACAATGCTACATAAAAAGTGAATGGATGTGCCATTGGCTTCCCTGGTAACTACATCACCCAGAGTAAACCATTTGTGAGAAAAATCAAATAATGATTATTGAATTAGGGATAAATAACCCAGCAGAGTAGTGGATTGATCCAGTAAGGGTCCCAAAACTAGTTTGTATACATAAGCTAGGACTTCTCAGGAGGGTTAAGGAGGCGGAAATTGGCCCATTGGAATGTGGAGTCATGTGTTATAAATTCACAGAGCAACTTTCCAACTATCGATTTTTGTGGGATGGCAAATAAGAAGTTATACTCTCTCTGGCAACGATTGGTAGTAGGAAAAAAAACTGTGACATTTTTTGCTGTCGGACGAAAATTTTGAATTATCCCCAGAGCTAAGAAATCCATGTAAGGAAAAATCTTCTTGAACTAATAGCTTCATATCACAAATTAATAAAATATTAAATAAAAAGCCATGCAGCAAATATCGTATGGGTGAATTTTCGTAAATTATCGTATTACATTTAGGTTAAATTGCTTTGATATTTGAGCACTTTGAGGGCAATGAAATTGTTAGATGTAAGTAGACTACATATAAGTGGTCTTTTTTTCTTTGAACCTTGCAATTTTCGTTTTAGAAGCATTAGAGGTACAATAAAATGACAAGAAAAAAAAAAAAAAAAAAAAAAAAAAAAAAAAAATTGAATTTGGTATTTCTTGTCAGGGAAATCTTTAGTTCGGTCAGGGAAATTGAAAATTTCCATTCGGGGGCTACCCTGGTTCTCGATTCAGAGCTAATGACCTATGAAGAAGCTCGATTTTTCTGACAATATGCATTTTTATAAAAAATCACGCTTTTCATGGTTTGTCGGCTCCAATCAGGGAACTGAATAAGATATCGCTACTGTAGCATCTCCATCGTGCTCAGCACTAAAAAATCTTTAAAATAAGGGGACACTTGGAAATGAATCTGTCATGTACTTACCTACCCATCATTACCCTACCCCTTCTTGGTTGTCCGAAAACGTTTGGATTTTTTTTCCTGAGTTTTATTTGTTTAAAACTTAGTATTTGGCTACCCACAAATCCAAGTTTTACCACGAGGGGTGAGGAGGGGGGTACTTTTGTGACACCCTAATATGCTGAATTTGATAACTAGAGTATGCGTGTGTGAACCGGGGGGGGGGGGGGGGGGGGGGTTTATGTCTGCTTCTTCAACAGATGAATCCTGGATTCGCCCCTATACACATGTAAATTAATGTTTTTTTCCCCACAATATCTCATTTTGGTAGAATTACCAGCACGATATATCATAATTTTTTCATCACAATGTATTTCTATCAATTATTAATTCCTAGCTCAGCTTACCTTCAGGAAAGATTGAGTAGAATTACGGTAGGCCGCAGTAGAAGACTGTTTACTGACACAGCTATTGTGCGCACACGGTGTTGCGGTGGTATTTCAAATAAATAATTTTGAAAGCACCCACAAAGGCGTGGTTTTTCTAAATGAAAAGCAATATTCGCAGTGTTCTGTTGGCTACCCTGTGCTTCCTCACTCTCAACTGTCCCAGGAGCAACGCCATCTCACTTCAATTCAAAGCCTGTTGTATGGTACAGGTGAATGAGTGAGGGGGGAGAGGGAAACTCTCTGGCCCGGGTGGGCGGTAAACTGTCTTCTACTGCGACCTACCATGATTCTACTCAATCTTTCCCGAAGGTTAGTTGATTTTGGAATTATAATGCGGCCTTTGTAGAAGATTGTTTACTGACACAGCACATTCAAAGTTT
This sequence comes from Adelphocoris suturalis, assembly GCA_030762985.1. Classification (NCBI taxonomy): domain Eukaryota; kingdom Metazoa; phylum Arthropoda; class Insecta; order Hemiptera; family Miridae; genus Adelphocoris; species Adelphocoris suturalis. Next base: position 105,284,187 of record CM061045.1, on the reverse strand, counting down.
CTCATTTATCTGTTGCAAAGAGGGGTGGTTGAGAAAGAGTTGCTCAAGTGGCTGTAGCTATTCCACTGTGAGCTGAAAACATGGAGAATGAGCTTTCCACACTACTCGAGGTATGTGTGTAGGGGAGCCGTTTGGGTCCCAAGAAAGGGGAGAGGGCTTAGATCCTGATCTTTGGTAAGTGATGGCAAAAGAAATACATGGAGGTGTGCAAGACTTAACATAACCTCCTCATAGTTTCTAAAATTGGAAATGGTAGACGTAAATTCTCCATAACCTTGTAAGCAAAAATTTATGGTGTCTTCCCCTGATGCTTTGTTGGGGACTGGAAAATGGCAGATGTAAATTCTCCATGTGTTACCAAGCGCCTATTATATACTTTTGCGAACATAGAGGAGTTGGAACTGCAACCTGCAGCCTTGAAAATTACTGGTAAGGAGATTCCTTTTCTAGCAGCTACAGATACCATTGCATGACGGGTTGAGTAGGCCGAAAAATCAGCTATATTTATTCCCGCAGATTGTTAAGTTGTAGAGACCCGCTGTGGCATCCAAGTATCACCACAAGAGACATGGGAGGCTTTGTATCGGTTCCAAAACAAAAAATGGGAGAAAAATTGATGGAGCTATGGTTTCAGGTCAAAAAATCTTTAGTGATGTAGGAATGAATATTCTGTCTCCCTCCGAATCGAACTTAGTGTTGGATCTGCAAATAGCTAAGATACCCTGAGGACATTGGCCCGATGCTAGCAAAAGCAATACGGCCAATTTGGGCGCTGAGGAAATTGATGGGAGCACCTCTGAGGAAGTAAAGTGTTATAGAACCACTTCAGGATACCAAGTGTTTTCATATTTCGCCGCCGGAGGCCTTAGACGAAACACTGCCTTTAAATATCGCTTTATTAGGGGGTCTGAACACAAGTCAGATTGAATAAGTAAGGAGAGGGCAGCTCGATGGACATTGAATGAGCTGAATGCCTGAGAGGATGATTTTAGAAAATTCTCGAAAAACTGCAATGTTTTGGGAACACCCCCAATGAGCCCTCCTTCGGCCAGAAAGAGAAAAAACTAATGCATTTATTTAGTCGTGCCAACCCAAAAAGGTCGATGGAGAGGGCTCCTAGCCTTTCCATTATAATACTATAGGTGCTTTGGCTTAATTCCCATTCCGCTGACCTTGAATCTAATCTTGATAGCTTATCAGCTACTCCATTTTTGGAAGTTGCTATGTATTTAGCATGAATCCACCAGTTTCTTTTCTCACAAAAGCCCCATCTCTGTTCTGCTACCTCATGCAGGTGAGGCAGAGAAACTGAGCCCATTTTGTTGATTAAGGCTACCGCTGTCATGTTATCCACTCGCAACAAAATGCTACATGAGGACCAAACACTTGCAAAGTGAAATAGAACTTCTCGGACAGCTACCAGTTCCTTCATGTTGATGTGCCAATTTATGTGTTGGTCTCCCCACCAACCATTGACATTATGAGGAGGGCAGACACCTCCCTAACCTAAATCTGAGCTATCCGTCCAGATTGTATAATCATAATTGTCATTTCCCATCGGATTAGGTTCCCTGTCTACTGCCTGTAGCCACTAGTGTAAATCTGATCTAGCTTTGACAAGATGCAGTTGGCATGAAAATTGCAACGGCTGGTGTGAGGGCCTGCCAGACGTCTCCCATCTCCCTGACCTGAAGAGGAGGGAACAGACTGAGCCTTCTTTTTAATTACTGGCCCGGGAGATGGTCTTCTCGGACCTTTTTTAATAGATCTCTTGATCCTGTCTTTATCAGAGACCGATTGGACACATTTCGATGCGGCCTTGTAGAATAAATAGGTCTGGCTCAATGGTTGATGGTTGGCCATAGCCCTGTGGTCCGGCATTGGATGTTGGATCAGACGATTTTTCTGGTTCCACGATTCCCGGAAAAGGCTCGCTGTGATTAGGTTGGAGGCGTCCCAAAGTGCATAATAAATCAGACACTGACCCTCCTCAGACACCGGGAGAGCCGACACAGTATTCATGGGTTTGTGGCTTTGGCCACTGCAAGTAGTGCCTGCACAGAAAGTAGCTGAGATCGTTAGGCTGGAAAACACTTGATGAAGTTCGGATCCAGTTGCAGGGGCAGAATTGCCGATGCGTGGATAGAAGTATCATATTTAGTTTGGAGTTCGGTGAGACCGATCTCTCCAAGCCTTTCTTCATGGTGTCCCGCCATTTCGACTCTTGGATTGTTCTTGACGTCTTGAAGAACACGTATGATGGTATTTTTCAGAATGATGCTTCCGACAGTGACTCCCAACCCGGTCCGAGTCGCTTGACCTGGTCCGGTTAGAAATTGTCCGCATGGGTATTTCGGGGAATGATGACGGCAAAAAATGCTGATCTTCATCGATTCTTGTATCCTACGACAAACAGCTAAAACCGAGCTACCCAAAGTGGCAGTACCCACGCTGCGTCGCGGCTCCGCATTTATGACTGGATTAATTGCCGGACGTGTTTTCTCTCCGATATTCGCATTCGACATATCGAACTAACCGAAGAAACACTGGATTTGTGAGAAAAACACTTGCGAGGAAATAGAAAAAACTCTGTAAAAAACTTTAAAATGTCGGAGCACTGAGAATCTGCAACACAGTGGAACACGAAGTGAAGATGGCATGGTTCCCGGGACGGTCGGGAGCGAGGAGGCACAGGGTGGCCAACAGAACACTGCAAATATTGCTTTTCATTTTGAAAAACCACGCCTTCGTGGGTTCTTTCATAATTATTTCTTTGAAACACCACCGCAACACCGTGTGCACACGATAGCTGTGTCAGTAAACAGTCTTCTACTGCGACCTACCATAATTCTACTCAATGTAATGAACACTCTAGTGTTATTATACATTTCACCGTGCCTAGAAACAATATTATTGTTTCCTGGTGCGATATACAAATAAAGTTTAGTGTTGAAAGTCAAATCTAAAATGTGTGTTTTATAATTTCACATTGTAATTGTAAACTTATGATATAAGTATTACAATTTGGCGCGGTCGGTAGTTCTGTTACTAAATGAAAACCTATGGCTTCTAGGGAGAGTTCGCCTGAAGAAGTTTCCATAATGCCACATGAAGAGTGTGGTGTGAGGCTGTCGACTCTTGATTTCAAGGCGTTGATGACTTCGGTTCTACAATCGCAACAGCAGAATGTGATTCAAGTTGTTGAGAAGCTCATTAATTTAATGGCAATGTCTTTTAGTAAAATTGTCGAAGATAATGCAAGTAAGCCTGAAAAGATGGCGATACCTACATTTGATGGTATTAACGAGAGCCCTGAATCTTGGATGCATTTGTATGAAATTGCATGTGTTCATAACAGATGGAGCACAGACGAACAGAAGGTAAACAATATGCTTGGATATTTGAAAGCGGGAAGCATCGCCATAAATGGTTCAATCCGCGGATTGTAGAGTTAAAACCCACCAATTGGTCCGAATGGAAGGAGTCCTTTGTGAATGCATTTGGTCAGAGTCCAGTTGAACTGGTGGCGGATGCCATGGAGTTTCACTATCAAAGCGGATGTCTCATGGAATTTTATTACGAGAAGCAACGCTTACTCCTATTAGCTTTTGGAAAACTTCCAGACCGAATATTTAATTTATTGCTCCTTCACGTTTTACCTCCAAGATTTCAAGATGCATTGATGATGAACGGAACTGACTTAAATTCGAAAGAAAAATTCAGACAGTCACTGGAAAGAATAAGACCTATAAAAAGTGCCATAAATTCTCGTAGTTTCCCTGAACCTGTGAAGTTTGAGGAGGCATCCGTAACGTATGAAGTAGCACCTTCTACTGTTTCGGTGAGTAAAACTTGCGATCAACCACTGTTGGATGTATTTTCTTCTTACCTGCCCAATCACAATGCTATACAGCCACTTGTACATACCTTGAAGTTGAACGGAATCAATGTGAATTCTCTGTTAGACACGGGGGCTATGGTAAACTTAATATCATCGAAAATATTGACTGCTAATAAATGGGAGTATACTGATGAGAACAGTGTATTAAGAGGTTTTAACGGCACAATTGAAACTGTTGAGAAGGCAGTCCTATTGAACATTTGTTTGGGTGATTCAACTATTGTTTCAAAGGCGTATGTTGCAAATTACTTACCGTACGATGCGATAATAGGTTGGCCTACTCTAAAACAGTTGGGGCTCAGATTGACAGTAGTTAAAAAACAAGATTCAGTTTTCCAAATTAATAAATTTAAATCTGGGGAAAATTTAATTTATAACCTTGGAGATGTAGTGCGTTTATTCCCTAAACAGACAACCGAATTACCTGGACCTTCTCTCCAAATAAGGTTTACTTTGAAGCCCGGTTCTCCCGTGGTAAAACAAAAACCTTATAGGTTGAATAGAGAAAAGTTTACCTGGGCACAGGAAAAAGTTAAAGAGCTCCTAGCAAGGGGGATAATTCGAAAATCTGAGTCCGATTACGCCTCACCCTGTGTGATTGTACCCAAGGAAAATGGTAGCCTACGGTTATGTCAGGATTTTCGTATGATCAATGAATTCACCGAGCTAGAACAGTTTCCGTTTCCTGTGATCGATGAAATCATTTCCAATTTTGGAAGATGTTGCTGCTTCAGCTAATTAGATCTCAAGGATGGCTTTATTCAATTTTCTCCCTCTAAAAACACAAAAAAATACACAGCCATTGTACTTCCTTTCGGACACTTTCAATTTAACAAGTTACCTTTTGGCTGGAAAAATTCTCCTTCGAAATTTCAAAGAAGTATGGTTGAAATTCTGGGGCCTTTGTTGGAAGATTCTCTGGTATGGGTTTACATTGATGACATCATCATTGGGGGTTACACTAAGGATGAATGTGCCCGTAGAACATTTCAAGTGGTTGAGAGGTTGACTGATGCAGGACTGCAGTTGAACTTGGACAAAAGTGTATTTTGTAAACCTGAAATAACTTTCCTAGGCCGCCATATCGATGGAACAACAAAAACGACAAAAGAAGAGTCGGTGGATAAAGTCCGGAAAATGACTCGACCACATAATGTGCATACCGTCCGTGTTTTTATAGGGTTAACGGGACATTTCCGAGCTTTCATACCTGATTATGCCAAAATTGTCAAGCCTTTGGATAAGTTGAAGGAGAAAAATAATGAATTCAAATGGACCGAAGAATGTGAGAATTCCTTTCAAACCTTAGTAACCAAGATCACATCAAACCCTGTGTTACAGCTTCCTGATTGGCGTCTAAGCTTTGAGCTTTGTACGGACTCATCTCACTTTGGATGTGGAGCAATCCTGTATCAAAGGGATCCATCCAAACCAAAGAAGCTGCAACTGAGAGTAGTAGGTTATTATTCATACTCTTTCTCAAAACCCGAAATCAACTTCTCCGTGGCGGAAAAAGAAGCATTGGCTGTGATAAAGGCCATTAAATACTTTCAGTCTTACCTAGATGGAAGAGAATTTGTCATCCATTCTGATCACCAGGCCCTTAGTTATATTATGAATCTAAAGGAAGCAAAGGGTCGATTGGCACGCTGGCAAATTTTCCTTATGGGCTTTAACGCCAAAATAAATCACAGGAGTGGATTGGAATTAGAAGATGCTGATGCCATATCGAGGCTCTGCATTTCAAAGCCGGAAAATTCAGAAGTGGTGAACGTTAATTCAATAGTGAAAAACAAAAACGGAAAAATTGAAATAGATCCAGGTCATGTACAAGAGCTCCTTCGAAACTACCACGACAATCCAGACTCTGGGGGCCATGATGGTTTTATGCGGACTTATGTCAAAATCAGGCAGAGGTTTTACTGGCCCAAGATGAAAAGAGATATATTTAGGTACCTGCAGAGTTGCCATCAATGTCAAGTTCACAAATTCAAATATCGTCCTAAACCTGACTCCATGGTCATCCCCCATACAGCCTCCAGCCCTTTTTATACTCTTCACCTGGATTTTGGAGAGTTACGCAAGAAGTCTGAGGGGCAGCGCAGTACGAAATCATTCCTTGTAGCGGTTGATGAATACTCGAGATTCGTGTTCGTAAAAGGCATGAAGGAGACATCAGCTGCAATAATAAAGTACTTGAAAGGATTATCAATAATTGATAAAGTCAAAAAGTTGGTCACTGACAATGGACCCCAATTCACGTCTAAGGAGCTACAAAGGTTTGCTGAAGAAAGAGGAATTCGTCTCGTACATACTGCACCATATCATCCTGCTGGAAACGGTTTGGCTGAAAGGAAAATAAGAGATATTAAGCAATTTCTCTCTATGTATCCTCAATTCAGAGGGGGATGGAAAAGTTGTTTGGAGGCAGCTGCAAAACATCTAAACCGATCTCATTCGTCTGCTATTGGTTGTTCCCCTCATTTTATGGCGTATGAAACGATATCATTGTATCCAGCTGATGAGACACATGGTGTTACCTTGGACATGATAAAAGAGAATCCATATTCTTTAGAGGAGAGAGATAATTATCGAAGGAGGATGAAAAAAAACTTCGATAGCCGTCACTCAATCCCGAACTCCAACTTTATTCTGACATAAGTTTTTAATTAACAATGCCAACTGTTTCCATGTTGTCAAGCAACATGAAGTTCATATGTTTAATTAACACTAGAGGTTGTTACACTCCCCCTTTCTTAAGAATGTTCTTCAGTCCTGGTAAAATATTTCAAGACGTTTTTAATGGCTGCAATTTGTTCCTTGTTTTCTTCATCTTCATAATATACGACCTTTGGGTAATTATTCATCAAGATGACACGTTTTACGTGGTAAGGTCCCTTGACAATGGGGTTTTTATTTTTATAACCCAACTGTACCAGTACGTGGTCTCCTTCTTGTAGTAAAGGAATTTTCTTCGGTCGCCGCCGATCAAAATTTTCCTTCATCCTCTTCTGGTATTTGTCTTTGTTTGCCTCCGAGATGGGAGATTCCCGTATCATATCCTGAGTGATATTATGAGCTTCATCATCAGGAAACAGGGAAGTCCGTCCAAACGCCATGAAATGTGGAGAACATCCAATTCCTGAAGAATGCGATCTGTTGGCGTGCTTGACAGCAGCTTCTAAGCACGATTTCCACCTACCTTTGAAATTAGGGTACATGGAAATGAATTGTTTGAGATCGCGAATCTTCCGTTCAGCCAAACCATTGCCAGCCGGATGATACGGAGTTGAATGGACTAAACGAATCCCCCTTTCACTTGTGAATGTATGGAGAGCTTTCGATTTGAATTGGGGACCATTGTCCATAACCATCTTATTGACTTTATCGATGATAGGAAGTCCTTAGAGATATTTTATTACAGCTGTAGATGTTTCATTCATACTCTTCGCAAAAGTAAATTTTGAGCACTCGTCCACAACTACAAAGAAAGATTTTGTAGCAGCTTGGCCCTCAGATTTCTTTGACAGCTCTGCGAAATCTAAATGGAGAGTATGAAAAGGTATGGTCGAAGGTGATGGCAGGATTAAGGAGTCTGATTTCGATTTGAATTTAAACTTCAGGACCTGGCATGAATGGCAGCTTCTTACATAATTGAAAATATCAGCTTTCATGTTTGGCCAAAAGAATCTCTGTTTTAATTTGAGATAGGTTCTCCAAAAACCGTCGTGCCCTCCTGAAGATGGGTCATCATGGTCCATTTTTTATGTCCATTTTTCCGTTCGTGACAACGATTCTTCCATCTTTGTTCTTCACAATGAGGTTCACGTCGCTGAGTTCCACACTTCTTCCGGTTTCATTAACACAAAGCCTTGACAAAGCATCAGCATCTTCCAACTCATTTCCACTTCGGTGATTCACCTTCACATTAAATCCCATCAAGAATATTTGCCACCTTGCCAATCGCCATCTTGGTTCCTTCATATTCATGATGTGGCTCAAAGCTTGGTGGTCTGAATGAACTATAAATTCCCTTCCATCCAAATACGACTGAAAGTATTTTATCGCTTTGATCACTGCCAAAGCTTCTTTTTCAGTGACTGAATAATTAATTTCTGGCTTGGAGAACGAATATGAAAAGTATCCAATCACTCTCAGCTGGATCTTCTTTGGTTTGGATTTATCACGTTGATATAAAATTGCTCCACAACCATAATTTGAAGCGTCAGTGCAAAGTTCAAACCCTAATCGCCAATCGGGCAATTGCAAAATTGGATTAGAAGTAATTTTATCCACTAACGTCTTGAATGCATTCTCACAGCTAGCAGTCCATTCAAATTCCTTTCCTTTTTCTTTCAGCTGATCTAATGGCTTAACGATCTTGGCGTAGTCAGGAATAAATGATCTAAAGTGACCCGTTAATCCTGTAAATACCCGAAGAGTGTGAAGATTATGGGGGCGATTCATTTTTTTGACTTTTTCAATTGATTCTTCTTTTGTGGTTTTATTTTCTCCATTAATTTGTTTTCCCAGAAAAGTAATTTCACGCTGACAAAAAACACTCTTTTCTAAGTTCAATTGCAAATTATTTTGTGTTAATTTTTGGACCACTTGAAAAGTTTTAGATGCTCATTCTTCTTTTAATTATCGAAGGAGGATGAAAAAAAACTTCGATAGCCGTCACTCAAAAAAAGTGCCTTCTCTCAAAACTGGTGATAAAATATTAGTCCAAGTTGGATTTGATAACAAAACGCCAACAGTCCTTACTTAATATCGAAACTTACATCAATGAACGGCTATCCCAAGACGATATTCTACAAAGATGAAAGTGGAAAAGACCATGTCGCTGCGATCAAAAATATTTTGCGATATTTTCCAAGAGGGAATGATTAATTTCAAGTGGAGGGGTGTGTAATGAACACTCTAGTGTTATTATACATTTCACCGTGCCTAGAAACAATATTATTGTTTCCTGGTGCGATATACAAATAAAGTTTAGTGTTGAAAGTCAAATCTGAAATGTGTGTTTTATAATTTCACATTGTAATTGTAAACTTATGATATAAGTATTACACTCAATCTTTCCTGAAGGTAAGCTGAGCTTGGAATTAATTGATAGAAATACATTGTGATGAAAAAATTATGATATATCGTGCTGGTAATTCTAACAAAATGAGATTGTGGGGAGAAAAACATCAATTTACATGTGTACAGGGGTGGATCCAGGATTCATCTGTGGAGGGAGCAGACATAAAATCCCCCACTCCCACCCCAACCCCCCGGTTCACACACGCATACTCTAGTTATCGAATTCGACATATTAGGGTGTCACAAAAGTACTTCCAAGTGACCCCTTTTTTTAAAGATTTTTTAGTGCTGAGCATGATGGTGATGCTACAATTGCGATATCCGAGTGCACACGATAGCTGTGTCAGCACACAGTCTTCTACAAAGACCCTACTATAATAATTTTTATTTTTCAGCTGATTCCTGTGATGATTGTCAAAAATTCGTCTATGTCGTCCAACACCCCACGCAGCAGTGAGACTATTTGTGGCTGGGTAGGAACCATCCGTACCTTGACCAACTCAAAAGAAGAAGAACCTTTCGAAAAACTAATCTGGTGTTCTTACTTTATTGTCAATCAATATTCTTCATTGTTTGAAATCATAAAATTTGCCATGAAAAGTCCTATTTTTCAAAACATGTTTATTCTATTTTTTCGTTTTTCCAAAGTTTCAAAATGATTTCAATACAATTTTAATACAAAGGTAGGTTAAATGTTGTCTGGAATGCTTTCATTTGAAACAGTTGCAAAACTCAGTTTTTATTCAAAATTCCCTTGCAAAAAAAGCTTAATTTTTTCGAAAATTTTTTAATTATCTTTTCACTAACCATTCTTAATGTATTGTGCATCCCATGCACGTATGGTGAGGTAGATATGTCATTCCAGCCGTCAGGCTCAAGTCTAGACCCTACTAATTACAATTCAGGTAACTGTGGTAGCTCGGCAGAAGCAGATATCCTTCTCATTAATTCCATGGTTTGGACCAAAGGAAATCTATTTTTACGTTTGTCACGTGTTACTACATATCTAATAAGATTCTTATTAAAAAGATGTTAATTGTTTCAATCACCTTCCTATAAATTATAACCATATCTGAAGATGGGTGATGTAATATCTGTGTTGTTATAAACATTTTACAGACCCAAGAGCTTGCACATCTGTGAATGTCTTAGTCCTCATAATATTGTAATCATTTGATAAAAACTACTGATTTCCCTCGAACCTAACTACTTAGCTTTTCGATGGTAGCACTGCCTGGGGGGTTGGACAATTGTCTCATGTGTATACTTTGTACTAGGTTTAGTGAAATAGAAATTATTGTGTCCATCGAAAATCATTCTCATTTTAATGCTATAGCTACTATTTATGTAATCAAGAAAGGTTGATAAACTGTACTGTAGATTTACTTATTCATCAAGTATCATCGATAGGTAGATGTTTCTCATTATGGATTTCAGGATTTGCATAACCATTAACAATAACTTGTTATTCAAGTTCCTATCAATTATGTTCTAATATATTCATTTCTCCACATATTTGTTACTTAATGCCCACCAATCAGGCTCACCCCGAGTTGGCCTCACTGTGAGTGGCCTCGAGGGGAGGTAGGTGTTTACATTGTGCGAGGGACCGGAAGTGAGGCTGGTGCGCCGTCTAAACCCGCCTTTAGGCTGTCCGTCAAGTGGACGCAATTTCGCGCGAAGAGGCGAAAACAGGCGAATTCGCGCGAAGGGTTCGCCTTCCTTTCAAACACACTGTTTTAAATGAGAGCCTGTCCACCGCAAGACGCGAAGTGGGGCGAAAAGGGGCGAACGCGACGAGAATCAAACCAGTTTGTTTTTCAACGCACCAACAAGCGAAATGGATGTTGACAGTGTGTTTGAAGGGAGGGGAAACGTTTGCCTCTTCGCGCGAAATCGCGTCCACTGGACGGACAGCCTTAGCCTATACGAATGATTTGGAACCCGAAAGTTAGGGTGTACCAGATCCTATTACCAGGGGGAAATTTTAAATTTCCCTGTCCGAACTTGAGATTTCCCTGACAAAAAATAGCAGTCAAATATTTTTTTCTCATCATTTTAATGCAGGTATAAGGCGCCACCTTTAATACTTCTAAAACGAAAATCGTATAATTTATGAGAGAAAAAAAAAAAAATTACTCCAGCATACTGGTGGTAATAATGAAGGTGAAGCATGGGAAAAAAGATTCATTTTTTAAGTAATTGCATCTGTGAAATAATTTATTACCAATTTAAAAAAAATCGCAGTTAGACATTGACTCCCAAGAAAGGAATGGTTTTGAGTACCTACATACATACTTAAGGTAACTAAAAACCTTAAAAACTTAGTAAAAAGCACCAAATGGCCAATTCGGTTAAAAATCGTTAACTTTACATTTTTAGCGGAATATTACTCAAATAAAGTTTATCAACTATACCTAAATTAGAACATTCAAAAATGTATGCACAAAATCGTACTGAAAAATGTCCTTGAATTTCATTAATATGTGCAAAAAAATCAATAAAAACTTCAGAAAAAGCTAGAAATCCAAAATCATTTTTTGAATAGCAGACCATTATATGTATGCTGCTTGACTTTTTATTTAGTATTTTACGGTCTCTCAATTTGTAATCTGAAGCGATATGTTGAAGCTCAAATTTTATTCATTTAAAATTAAGAAAATATATATATATGTGATGTCCCCCTCATCCTCACACAACTGTCCTTCTTCAGTGTCCGATGCCATAGGGTAAACCAATCACAATACCGAATGTAAAACGTTAATAATAACACAGTTTATTATAGAAACTTGACAAACACTCGAAATTAGCGTACTCCCCCTCGACGGATCACATCATAGTAAGTTAAACAGAATCAGATTCACAGATAGGTAACGTACAATAAAACATAAATTGGAAGACGATCCTTCCTGTAACAACACGATAACGAACTGACTGACAAAGGTAGGTAGCAGGTATATTATATCCATCTAAGTTCGCATTTGTGCCGCGAGGGGAGTTATGAGCAGCTAGTGACGACACATTGTGTTATTCGAGTGACAAATCGATTATATGATCGAAAGTGAATAAATCGATGGATAATAATTGATGGTAAAGAATACATTGATTGGCGTTCGTCCTAATTTGGTAGGTGGATAGTTCAGGGTTCCTCACTCCATCACACGGCGATCCTGACATTGCTGCCGTCCTCGGGAGCGCTGATCACCTGGAAGGACCAAATTCAGCCCATTAGATCGAACCAAATGGGCCTAATCTCTGCCCTAACAAGGCAAGGGAGAGCAGTGAAAGCAAAAATAGAATCTATTTCAGAGGATACCCTGATGAGCAAAGCACAGCAGAGGAGGGAGAGAACAAATACAGTGTCAGTACAATATCAAGTAGTGTCGTCCAACCAACAAACGAAGTGCGCATGCAAGGGTTACAGCAGGCAGAGGAGAGTCCAGTGCCTCAAATGAATCCAATGGCAGAGGTGAATCCAGTGCCAGAAAATAAAATAAAAATCAGCCAGAGGAGCTACCAGTGGCTGAGAGAAAAATCAAGAATGCGAGAGACCGGGCTCGAACTCACTTGGGCTTGACAATCACCCTATCAGAAAAGAAGTGACTGTGAGGACAGAAGGCATCGTAAAGGGAGGGACAAAGGAAGAGGGTCCGACCATGACGAGCCGCCGTGGGTGCCAAGCAAGGTAGAGAACCGAAAACCGCAAACAACTATAATTAACACTGGCGTGACATGACTTAAACAAAACTCAGATGATCTACCAACCAGCCTCACAGGCTGAAGTCGTAGATTGACTGGGAGGATCCACAGTCACATGTGGGATAGTCCACACAAAACAATAAAGCATCGTGTCAGCCAAATTTTATTGAGAAAACTCTCCACTATCAGGGAGAGGATTCAATTCATCAAGGGTAGGTGCCTTGCGCAAACGTTCGTGGGGATATTTCAAAAACTTCTTAGTTCCGCCAGAGACGGACTGCAACAAGTAGCGATCATCAGGCATAACTTTTACAATTTTATAGGGGCCTCTATAGGCATCATCCAACTTGACTCTATTTCTCACCTCCGTTTGTGCAAAAACTAAATCATTCACTTGAAAACGCTTTACTGGCAGTTTGCCTCTATCAAATCGAGTTTTACTAGTTTCAGCTTGTTTTTCCATCAATTGTGCGGCTGAGTCACGCAACGTTTGTACGCTAGTGGATGGTTGATCAGTGAGGTGGTCAGTGATAGAAATTAGATGCAAAGGCCTGGAAACTCGTCCAAACATCAGTTGCATGGGGGATACCTTAGTAACACTATGAGGTGTGGTATTTAAAGCTAATTGAATTTCTCCAACACAAGATTGCCATGTTTTATGCTGATCTGATTCAGCAGCAGTGAGCATATTACGTAAGGTACTCATAAGGCGCTCGACCTGACCGTTTGCTCGTGATGCTCCTGTGGCTATAAAATGTAGGTCAATTTGATGTGATACACAAAAATCTTGAAAATCTTTAGCAGTGAAATTTGTACCTTGGTCACAGATTATACGCTGAGGAGGACCAAAGAAATTTATGAGAGATGTTAACGCTTTGATAGCACTTGCAGCACCTAAGGAACGTGTGTGCTGCAATACACAGTACTTAGTGAATGCATCTATGAAAACGTAAAGATATTCTTGAGAGTCTTTTTTTCCGCTTAGTTTACCAGAAGCATCTAAATGAATAGTGTGCCATGGTTCAGCAACTTTGGGTATAGGGTGGAGTTGAATTTGGCGAGGTCCTGAATCTGTTTTTGATGTTTTGCACACAAGGCAGTTCTCAACAAATTTTCGAACGTATTTCGCCATATGTTCGAACCAATAATGTTGGTACAACGCCTCTAAGGTTTTTTCATTACCCAAGTGGAATAGAGATTCATGGACATTAGAAACAACAGCGTACCGAAGAGAATGGGGAACAATTGGGAGGTACCTAGTGCGAGTGTGTCGCTGTACTTTCCGACACAGTACACCAGAGTGCATCTCGTAAGTGTTTTGAATATCTGAATCTATTTCGTTAGCATTCAATTTCGAAATTATTTCAGTAACAAACGGGTCACTTTGCTGAGCTGTTAGGAGCCAATCAGTTGAAATAGATGTTAATTGCACGAGTTTTTCGGAAGAAGTTTTATATTGAGGTTTAAAATTTCGATGTTTTCCATGTGGTCGCATTTTTGGGGTTGATAAACCTAATGTTGAGGTATTCACAGACAATGCCTGATTAATTTTGGGTTTGGCAATAGGTTGTTCAGGTATTGGAAAGTTGTTGACTTCATCAGCTTCTTCAATAGGGTTCCTACTAAAAAAATCAACATGTTGCATACGCGAGGATTGACGATATTGCATTTTAAAATCAAAACTTTGCAAGAAAGACCACCACCGTTGAACACGAGGTATCAAGTCTTGCTTATTTTGAGTTGCGCGCAATGATGCACAACGGTAAACAAGTGACATTGTAAATAATTGTGAAAATGCTTTATGGCATAAACCACTGCCAAAGTCTCTAGCTCATATGAATGAAAGTTAGATTCTGCAGTCGTGGTTCTCTTACTGTAATAGGCTACTGCTCTCGGCTTTTTGTCAACTATATTAATCAAAATTGCGCCAAAACCTAAAGAGCTTGCATCACAGTGCAACTCAATGGGGTAGGATGGGTTGAAAATGGTTAAAATGGGTTCTGAGGTAAGCATGCCAATAAGTTGTTGGCGAACCTTTTCATGACTGTCATTCCAAGGAATTGGTCGATTCTTACTGTCATTAGCTGAATCATCAGTTTTACGGGTTAATTTAAACAAGGGAGCAGCTATTTGAGCGAAATTTTGGATAAAATGCCGAAAATAAGAAGCTAAACCTAAAAATTGGCGAAGAGTACGAAGAGTAGAGGGAGGTGGCAATTTTGTCAGAGCTTCAACTTTGGATTTGTTCGGTTTTATTTCTCCATTTTCTATCTCGTAGCCTAAGTATTTAATTTTCGAGACAATGAACAAACACTTCGAAAGGTTTAGAGAAAATCCAGCAGAAGTAAGAACTCCTAGAACATGATTTAATCGGATAAGTGCCTCAGCTTGAGTGCTTGCTGATATAAGCAGATCATCCATATAGCACGTGACGTAATCAAATGCTAAGTCTCCTAAGGCTTTCATGATTGCTCGTTGGTAAACACTTGGTCCATTGCGCACCCCAAAGGGCAAGGCCAAATATTCCCATTGACCGTCTGGTGTGACAAAAGCTAACTTTTCTATGGACTCTTCTTCAACTGGGATTTGATGAAATCCACTAGCAGCATCAAGAATAGAAAACCATCGGGCACCGTGTAAACGCGCTATTTGATCAGTTATCAATGGCAAAGGGTATCTATCTGGGACTGTATTTGCATTGAGAGCCCTAAAATCAACGGCCATTCGATAACCACCTGTCTTTTTAGGAACAAGAAGTATTGGGCTTGCATATGGAGAAGAACTGGGGCGAATTACTTTGGCATCTTCAAGTTCTTTGATGCGCTCTCGCACCAGTTCACGATGTACAGGACTAAGTTTGTATGGTCGACGGTGGACAATTTTGGAAGGGTCAAGAAGGCGAATTTTGAATGTTCCTGTCGTCACACGAGTGGTAGGTATGCCATCAATAAAATATTGGGAATAATTAGTCAAAATTTTGATGAGATCCCCCCTTTGACTAACAGGAAGGTCAGTGTGAACTGATTCGAAACGTTGAGTGCTAACTGGCAAGACTTGGCAAGATCCTAAAGCTGGGACAACACAAGATGGGTGAAAATCAAGTGAAGGGATATTTTCACTATGACCACCTAACACCTCACTGAACAACACGACTTCATCCTCAGTGCACTGCTCCAAAGAGCAGAGATCACCCAAGGATACAGAAAATATTTCATTTTTTTTGTGGTGTTTATGGAATCAGAATAAAACAATACTTGAATACATCACCTTGGTGGGTTAATGTGCCTTCTGGGTTAGCAATGCATAGGCCAACCTGCTTCTCGACTGGCTGAGACCTCTGGCTGCTGGTGTCTCCTGGTCCACGCTTGTCTGACATCTTCTTCTTTGGGCAGTTTGGAGCAATATGCCCCTTTTGGTTGCAGGAAAAGCACATTGTATTGCTGAAGTTTGATTGCTTCCTTGGCTGATTTGATGAGGTCAAGGATGATGATGATCGGCACTCTGAGGTTTTGTGTCCAGATCTTCGACATTTCCCACAGCGGGAAGTATAATCCTGAGAGGATGAATGCTGAGGGCTTTCATGGTTTGATCGACTCTTCTTGGCATTTCCAGGACCGCTGTCATAACCTCCTGGTCTCTTAAATGACAGAGCCCGTAATTCCTGAAGCAACTTTTCACGGCTATTTATCTTTTCTGTGTAGCAAAGATGACGTGCTCTTGTGTCTGCTTGAGCTATCTGAGAGAGAGCCACTGATACAGCAATTTCTTCCACTGATGACTGGCGGTAGTGAGCAACAAATTGATTGATAGTTCGTGAGGCGAATGTGGCATAATTTTCGAAATCTCGTGGTCTAGCTTGGAAACATTGAAGCATGAATCCGGCTGGTGTGAGTGCTATGTCATATTGGTGAAGAAAGAGCGATCTGAATTCGTCCCATGTGAGTTGAGGGTGGACAATAGTAGTAAACCAATCAGCAGCCTCTCCTTTTAAGGCTCTACTCAAGGCAACAATTAAACGTCTTCCTTGTTGATCCTGTGAAGTCAAACAACACTCAACTGTATTGCACCATGATTTGGGCTGAACTTGTTTATTTTTGGGGTCATACTCAGGAAGCGAGAGTTTCAAATGCTCTGAGGGGGTTTGACCTTGATTTTGTGTGAAGCACTCTGCCAAAGTTTTCATTGGAAGGGTTTGTTGTGTCAACAAATCCCGTAGGGAGTCGCCACTGTGCACTAAAGAATCGTGGTGGGAGAGGGGTGCGGAGGGAGGTGGTGAGCGTCCAGAGGCCCCCCTCCTGCTCCTATGCGCCCTGGAAAAATCGGGAGGGCGATCGGGTGATGACCCTTGTTCCGAGTAAGGTAAGGCGTCACCCGAACTGCGTTGCGAAAATGGCCGACCCCTTTCTTTTCTAGAATCCGAAAAATCTTGATAAAACTCACCTCGACTATTTCCATAGTGATTCTCAGGAAATCCTGCTCGTAGATTACGATATCCCACTTCTGATGTGATGTCCCCCTCATCCTCACACAACTGTCCTTCTTCAATGTCCGATGCCATAGGGTAAACCAATCACAATACCGAATGTAAAACGTTAATAATAACACAGTTTATTATAGAAACTTTACAAACACTCGAAATTAGCGTACTCCCCCTCGACGGATCACATCATAGTAAGTTAAACAGAATCAGATTCACAGATAGGTAACGTACAATAAAACATAAATTGGAAGACGATCCTTCCTGTAACAACACGATAACGAACTGACTGACAAAGGTAGGTAGCAGGTATATTATATCCATCTAAGTTCGCATTTGTGCCGCGAGGGGAGTTATGAGCAGCTAGTGACGACACATTGTGTTATTCGAGTGACAAATCGATTATATGATCGAAAGTGAATAAATCGATGGATAATAATTGCTGGTAAAGAATACATTGATTGGCGTTCGTCCTAATTTGGTAGGTGGATAGTTCAGGGTTCCTCACTCCATCACACATATATATATATATATATATATATATATATATATATATATATATATATATATATATATATATACAGGGTGTCCCATCTAAATGGGCCCATCGGGAAATTACAGCCTTACGGTGCGAGCTATCTAAAAATTGAACTGGACCTTTTGTATAGTATTTCGACTCAGCTTCACGATGCGGAAGTCCGATTTTTACTTTTCCATGTTTTAGGGTCTCGCTTTTTTTCGATTTTAGGTTGAATTTGGAACAGAAAATGCTTCTTTGAAATTTTCTTTTTGGGGCTTCGTTTCTGAGTTATTCCACTTTTTGCGAAATACAGAAAATCGCCGATTTCTTTTAGATATTACCAACACTTTCTTACTATTTTTATCTTCAATTTTTGAGATGTTCACCATACTTTTGAAATTAGCATTAAACTATCTAACATCAGACCCCAGCGTCCATAATCAAAAATCACCATCAGGGCGATGACATTACACTTGAACCGCTTACGATTTAAAAAAAGTTTTCCAAATCGTCGTTTGAAAAAAAAAACCCCTCAAACTGTTCAGTACACACAGAATCACTGTTCAGAATACAGTTTAAAAAATGTACCACAAGGAGACTTCCAGTCAGTCGTGTTGTGATTAATCGAAAATGCCACCTGCTCCTTCTGCAGCCTCTGCTCCTTCTCCTGCAAACTGTATTCAAGGGTCAAGAAAACAACAGCTTCTTGATACTTATTGTTCAGTCTACACAATGATTTTTATTATTTAAAGAACCTTACATTAGTCCAGAATACGGCGTCTCATACGTTCTAATAAATGAGTAATAGTACTGAACAGTTTGAGGGGTTTTTTTTTTTTCAAACGATGATTTGGCAAACTTTTTTTTAAATCGTAAGCGGTTCAAGTGTAATGTCATCCCCCTGATGGTGATTGTTGATTATGGAAGCTGGGGTCTGATGATAGATAGTTTAATGCCAATTTCAAAAGTATGGTGAACATCTCAAAAATTGAAGATAAAAATAGTAAGAAAGTGTTGGTAATGTCTAAAAGAAATCGGCGATTTTCTATATTTCGCAAAAAGTGGAATAACTCAGAAACGAAGCCCCAAAAAGAAAATTTCAAGGAAGAATTTTCTGTACCAAATTCAACCTAGAATCAGAAAAAGCAATAAAAAAGGGGGGTCAAGAGGAAACCGTAAGTTTCAATCAATGGTTTGAGACATGGAAAAATAAAAATCGGACTTCCGCAAAAAGTGGAATAACTCAGAAACGAAGCCCCAAAAAGAAAATTTCAAAGAAGCATTTTCTGTTCCAAATTCAACCTAAAATCGAAAAAAGCAATAAAAAAGGGGGGTCAAGAGGAAACCGTCAGTTTCAATCAATGATTTGAGACCCTAAAACATGGAAAAGTAAAAATCGGACTTCCGCATCGTGAAGCTGAGTTGAAATACTATAAAAAAAGTCCAGTTCAATTTTTCGATAGCTCGCCCCATAAGGCTGTAATTTCCCGATGGGCCCGTTTAGATGGGACACCCTGTATACATATATGACATGGATATTCATTAGCTCTGAGGTTAATTCCAAACTTTTGTCAAACAGCAAAAAATGTCAAGCTTATTTTCACCTACAACTAAATTGTTGCTAGAGAGAATATAACTTCCTGATTTTCCGTCCCACAAAAATCGTTGGTAAGCCGTAAGTTATTATACAAGACTCCACATTTCAATGGGCCAATTTCCCTCACCTCAAGTCGTAGCTTATGTACCTAAACAAACTAATTGTTGGGACTCTCACTGGATGATTCCACTAGTTTGTTCCTAGTTCAACACTCTGTTGATGTTTCTTACATATGGTTTACTACTAGGTGATGTAGTAAACAGAGAAGCCAAATACATATCCTCTCTTACTCTTTGAACAGTTTAACCACCACTCGATTATTATTTTTGTCATTCACATAACTTACCTATGAAATAATATGTAGTATGACAAAATATGCTATTGAAGTTTGATTGTTTAGGAGTTAGAATATACCTAAGAACATGTAAATTATTAAACAAAGTTTTCATTTTAAAAAATCCCTGATATTTGGTGGTTTTTGTTTAAATTCCCTGACTTTTCCAATTGGGGGCCGCCCTGTATTACCCCATTAGGTCAACAATAGGTAAAGAAAGCAGGAAGACAACGGATTTCACTAAACATTTTAGTTTAATAAATAATTTCTGTCAAAACGCAGAACAAAATCAGTATAAATGCCAAGAAAAAATAAGACCATGAAATAAAGTAAATAACCAATCATTCATACATGCGCAATTTCTTCTTTATTATTATTATTTTTTCATATTTTTTTTTACAATTATATAATAATTGCACACATTTTTGCTAATTAAGAATAAAAATAAACGTTAATGGAATGACTAACGCCTTGTTTAACAAAGAAAACATCTGTAAAAATTGACTCAAGAGAGACAAAAAACTGTTAAATATAGGTTTAGGAATAAGCCCAACATAAAACAAAGAAAGTAACAAAATAGCGGTTTTTTTGTGATAGTTATACATTTACATTAACTACAGCTCATAATTTTTCATAAAGATGATTGCAACAATTAAGATCTTAACATGTTTTACAGATTAATTTACACAAGTTTAAAGAATTCTTTATTCTCACTAAATTTGGTACAATTCTTCTTCTTTTTTTTTACATTTTATTCTTTTGAGTATATTCAGAGTAAATTAAGAATACTGCAAATATATATATATATTTTTTGTGTGTGTTATATATATATTTATTTATTCATTCAATTTTATTATAAACCTCATAAATTTTTATAACTAATATAACAAGATGATTTACAGTTGTATTTGCAAACTTAGCCGGTACCTCTAAATAAGTTGATGATCAGTTCAGATGCAAATTATCCTTTTCCTCTATATACGTGTTTAAGAGAATTTTGTTTTCCCAATCCCAGTTTTGTTAATACAGAGGACTGCGCTTTCTGTCCTATCCTCCATTTTATAATTGTTTTATAAACAACAAAGACAGACTGCGTTGCGCTACACAGGAACTTTGAACCCCCACCAGGCTAATAAGTAGTACATGTTTTCACAAAACACATCAAAAATTCTTTATCAGAAAGGAAAATCTGGACAATTCAAATCAAAGTATAAACGGCAATCATTTTTGAAACACAGTGTAAATTCTTTATCGCCTCCCAATTTTAAAGAAGTCATGAGGAAGTCACCAATTGGGGGGTTTTCATACATTTGCGTTGTTACCAATTTTGCACATTGCTGTTTGGCTGCGAATTGGTTTTGTCTGTCCATCTGCGATTACAATATGCGCCAACTACTGTACTTGATGGAACTAGTCGATCCATTTCCAAGCAGTAACAAGCTATCTACCAAACATTTAACTACTGTCCCAATTAGGCTGAACAACAGTTGGTCAACTGTCACAGACAAGACTAGGCTCAGGAATGAAATACTATGCATTTTATTTTCATTAGAACTATGTCAATGCAAACCAACATTTATAAATTATGGACAAAGGCATAACTTGAATACACTTAAAACTATTGTTGGGTATGACAAGGAAATCTACAACTATATCAATAAACATATTTGAGGTGTGGCTGAAGTTTTTGAGGGGCGTAGGACTACATGCCTCAATGAATAATCACAAAGAGTAATGAACCGATGAACTTGGAGATGTAAGCTTAAGTCCTTGAGATTATATTTAGTTCAACAGAAATACTGTTGATTACATGCCATAAGCTTGGTATGGCATTCCAGGCGAGTAGGTGTTGGAGTATGCAGTTGAAAATCCAGGGGCCATCATACCAGGTCCAGCAGTCAGCATGAGCTGAGGCTCCGCTGAAAAGTAAAGTTACAGAATGAAGTAAAGAACATGCATAGTTAAACATCAAGTAGCAATTAACAATGGGGTTTCATCAGATTTCACTCGTAACTTGGAAGAAAATCTCTAGTAAGACTTTTTTGATATATTTTCTATGAAAATCGTTTTTGAGCACCAGGATTCTTTTCACGTTTTCAACAACTATTAGAAAAATTCAACAAACATTGACGATACCGAGCTTGAATAACCTGGAAGCATGTCTCAAGAGCATTATTTTTCTCTCTCTTCATTTTGAGACAACAGTGATGAGTAAGAACATTACTTAAGTTGAAAAGTATTGCAAATATGTTTTACAAAATGAATAGCAATTGACATCACTTTCAAGATTGAATGCAGGTTGTGGTGATTTTGAGCCTTATGTTTGAAATTTCTACGTTACAAAGGTCCAATAGGTATTGAAAATGATAAATCAATACGCTGAAAGGTAAATTATGGATGTAAGTCAATTGCCATAAAGCTGAAATGATCAACTGTCGTGGTGGTTAAAATAGAAAAATTGAGATACTGGGCACACCTAGGATTTTCTCTTTGCTCGAGGTCAAACTCACACCCGAAATTCTCAAACATTCAGGTTGGTAGGTATTTTTCGGATTTTCTCAGTGGATCATGGTTTCAAGGGGTTGGTCAGAAACAGGTTCCTTCTTTATAATACACTCGAGGTTTTAACATCTTCCAGAGACAGAAGTACAGTCAGTACAGTGTACATAATAATTTTAGTCTACTCTAGTATCAAGAAGGAAGATGGAGCTGTGCTTCGCTATCAGCTGTGGTGAAACACACTGCTCAGAGCACCCCTCCCACGAGCACATGAGTGTAGGGCAAGGGAGTTGAAGCTATCCGAGAGGACTGAAGATATTTCTCAAGGACTCGGCCTGAAGTAACGTGCTAAACAGTTCCAAGCTGAGTTCCAACGTGGGAAAAGGAAGGTGAGGTTTTAGTGGTGTTTGAATCCCACATAACTCAGAGTGAGGTCCCTTCGGGTATCTTACGAGATCCAATTACCACCTAAGGATCTCAAAGATTTCCTCACCTGCCTACGTAAAAATAAGACAGTCAAAGCTGGTTAAATGTTCAAACTAGTCCACAGGGCTCCAAGCTTGCTCAACGGGCTACAAAAAATAGGCAGTGGCAACATAGCTCCACACATGAGCTAATTGACTATTGGTATAATATGGTAACCTATTTGCAGTGTGAATGCAAATCGCAAATATAACAACTGGTTCCATAGTAGAATTAGTTTTTAAAAAACAGCAGTTTACAGTGCGTAATAGAAAATTAAATATTAGTATATTTTCTTCACAGAAATCCGATGTTGAAAAGTGTACAAAGTATCCTGAATTTGAAAATTTGATTGGTACATGCACATGAAAATTAACCCAAGTTACATATGGACACAGCACAGGTTTCTTTGACTCAGAGATATTTCAAATCATAACCCATACTGGGTTGGAAATCTCACATTCATTTTGACTGTGAATATTTAAGGACATTTTATAAAAACGTACGCATGATCATTGGCTTGTGTTCTTGCTCAGCCCTTTCTTCGAGTCTTCTGGTTTCTGATTCTTGCAATTTATCAACCTGAAACCACATGAAAATAATAATTTATCAACCATCCACGATAAACTAACTTATATTATTACCAACTACAATTAAATTAATCAATCTGAAATAGAGGACAGAAAATTGAAAAACGCTCTAGAAAGGCTGCCAGAGGATCGCAGAAGGGCAGTAAATCGTTCCGTGTTTCATACCTCAGGATCCAAGTCCTCAGGTTGGTTGTCGGTAGTCCCCCTAAGAAAACACAACTTTGACCTCAGTCCGTCAGAATTTCGTGATGCACTGGCAGTACGGTACAAGAGAAAAGCCAACGACTTGCCTCTTGCGTGTGATGGTTGTGGAACCAGGCCATTCACCATCGAACATGCCCTTAGCTGCAAAATGGGCGGGTTGGTTACACGAAGACATAATGAGGTTAGAGATCTGTTGGGGGAGGCCATGATGCTTGCATGGGGAAACTGTACAAAGGAACCGATACTAACCAAAATGAGTGACCAAGCTCCAGGTCTAAGAGGCGATTTGGCGTGCAGGGGGGTGTGGGAACCTCAAAGGGAGGCGTTATTCGATGTACGTGTCACTGACACTGACGCTCCCTCTTATGGTTCCCGACCTGTTGCCGCAATATTCTCGTCAGCAGAAGAAGAAAAAAAACGAAAATATATGGTCGCATGTGAGGCTCGACGAGCAACATTCACGCCTCTCATCTGTTCTGTAGATGGTCATTTTGCACCCTAGATGTCGAATTTTCTAAAAGTCATGGCAGAAAAGCTAAGTGACAAATGGGGAAGACCTCAAGGAGTAGTGCGAGGGTGGCTGAGGGCCAGAGTGGCCTTTGCTATCCTAAGGGCCTCAAGTATGTGTCTCCGAGGAGCAAGAAAGAGGTGGCGGAGCTGCGATGAGTTGATCGGGTTTCAGGATGGAGCAGCAGCAAGAGTAAATTGAGAAGACTTTTCACCAAAACCCCACACCTCCAGGTTCGACGAGAAAATGGGACCAGTTTAAAGGCAAAATTCTGAGAGTCACATATCTTAAAAACTTCCAAAGATTTATAAAAAAAAAATTAAATGAATCAATATAGTCTTATGATAAGGAAAACTAACAAACCTTTGAAATGTATTCACGTGTGACTTGAACAAGGTATGGCATGGCGAAGTCCATTATATTATGTCTCCACGCCAACTCAATAATGACGTCAGGATGAAGAAGATCATAGCACTGGAAGAGGCATGCTGCGAAACAGTCATAGTTGGCTTTCTCGAGGAACCAAGCAAGGAGCTCTTCAGCCACTTCGGAGTTCTTGGATTCAGCAGCGTACTCCATAGCATCCTTCAATAAGAAAGAAACAAAATACAAAGGTTCATTACTGAAAATAATAAACCAAAACTCGTGTCATTTTCAAGATATGCTTAGCTCAAACTATGTTTACAACAATACATACGAGGGGGGACCCAAAAGTAACGGGAATTAGGTGGTGGGGGAATGCGGAGGTGGGGGATCGTTTTCTCCAGTGATTCTATTCCAAGCGGCCACCCTCCCAAGTCAGTGTACAAAGTTCATTTGCTGTGAGTGCATTCGTTCGTCCGTGAGAATTTTTCTAGTGAAACGACTTTTTCCGTTTCGGCGAAAACGTGAAATGGCTGAGAGCGGAGAACAACGTGCGGCTGTAAAATTTTGTTTTTTGTTAGGAAAACCACCTGCAGAAACCCTTGTGATGCTCAAAACAGCTTATGGGGACAATGCTTTGAGTAAAACGCGTGTCTACGACTGGTTTTCGCGTTTCAAGAATGGAGAGATGTCAATTGAAGACCATCCTCGTTCTGGGTGCCCCTCGACTTCAAGAACGGACGAAAACATTGAACAAATCAACACTCTTGTCCATGAAGACCGTCGCCGAACCATCGATCAACTTAGTGAGATGTCTGGATTGTCATGGAGTTCAATTCAGAGGATTTTAACTGAAGATTTGAGCATGAAGAGGATTGCAGCCAAATTTGTTCCTCGCCTTCTCTCCGACGATCAAAAGGAGCGTCGACTTCAGGCCTGTCTGGAACTGCAAAATCAGTTAGATGAAGACCCAGATTTTTTTCTCAAGGTTATAACTGGCGATGAATCATGGTGCTACGGCTACGACCCCGAAACAAAGCAGCAATCAAGCCAATGGAAGACGCCTCTCTCTCCTCGTCCAAAAAAGGCACGCCAAGTGAAGTCCAACATCAAGACATTGCTCATTTGTTTCTCTGATTGCAGAGGTGTTGTGCACGCAGAATTCGTTCCTCCAGGCCAAACGGTCAACCAACACTTCTACTTGGAGGTTTTGAAAAGGTTGAGGGAGAACATCCGGAAGAAAAGGGCGGATCTTTGGCGCACAGGAGATTGGTTCTTCCACCACGACAATGCTCCCGCCCACACAGCGCTGTCCGTGAAGCAATTTTTGACCAAAAACGGCATGACACCGATTTTTCACCCCCCCAATTCGCCGGACCTTGCCCCCTGTGACTTTTTTTTTTTTGTTCCCTAGACTCAAAAGGGAAATGAAAGGAAAACGTTTTGGGACTGTAGAAGAGGTGAAACAAAAATCGCTGGAAGGTTTAAAAAACATTGAAAAAAATGAATTTCAAAACTGTTTTGAACACTGGAAAAAAAGATTGAACAAGTGTATTACAGTCAATGGGGGTTACTTTGAAGGTGATAAAAATTTGGTGTAAAAAATGTTGTAACACAATTCCCGTTACTTTTGGGTCCCCCCTCGTACAGATAGTGGATGTTCAAATATGTGTTGGGATTAAAACAGATAAGGTTATTTTCAAGAACCCCAAAATATTTTTAGCAATAGTACGAAATGACGCATTATGAACATGAAATACCTTGAACAGACGATCTTTCTTGCATAGGGCAACACTTTGTTTCCACCTATTATTCCCCTTGTACAAATATGCAGCGATCCTTCGGAATTCAATCAATTCATGTTTCTCCAATTTTTGGGCAAGGACTATGTTGTCAAAATTGTCAAAAGCATCAATTGATGTTCTGACACCCTGAAAGAGATTTTACAAATATCAGTATAACACTCTTAAAATTAAAAATTTGGTAATCAATTCTTCAAATTACAATCCTTCAAAATTACCTGGAAATCTTCTTCCTCGATCAAAAGATTGTTTAGAGCCTCGTTGATGGCTTTGTTATTCAAAGACTGAACTGAACGAAGGTAGGGTTTTACAAGCTGTAAATGTCCAGTCTGCAAACCAAATCGCTAGGTGAGAATGGATCTATTCAACTTCAAACAACTATTGATATAATTAAGGAAATGTTGAAACAAAATACAGCAAAATCAATCAATAAATAAATTCAAGTCAGATTTTCAATTAAAGCCTCAGAAAAAAAGCAAAGTTCTGGTCAGAAATCGGGGTTTCTTGTTAATTATTTTGGGTTTTCAGGTCCAAGAACATATAGTCTTTCTGGATCGACACCCAAAATACACATATTTAGCAGTATCCTCGTCCAACTTTCCACATTTCGTTTTTCCAACTTCTTCGTTACATATCATGAGATTTAATAGAGCTCAAACTCTATAACAACAAAATCAAGTCAATAGGTACCTTGCTGAAGTAGTTCACAGCACGGGTATGGTCCATCCTAGGAGCAAGTACCAACAGCATATCATTTAGGAGCAGTGGCTTGTAATCCAAGTAGAACTGAATCGCCTTGTAGTACAACTCAATATTTGCGACCTACAACCATCAACAGTAGTAAGTTTACATTATTCACTCCTAAATGAATGGAGACGGCATATTTAGCAGAAAACAGAAGCACTTCATTAACCTTTGTGATTATATCCTTGAAATGGCCTTCCCTCCATGCCTCAGTTGGATGATTCATCATTGCTGACACTGCGTTATCATATTCTTCATATTTGTCATACAAGAATACAAGTTCTGCCCATAAATGAGCCTGCTCTGCAGCTCTTAGTACCTGCAATAGTAGATTAATGAAATGTTAGGATGAAATAAATAAAATAAATAAAAGAACGGAGAGTGGATGTTTGAATGATCAACTTGGTTTTACTTTTTGTAATGGTCTTACTTATGATTTTAGGAGTATTACCTTGGGAATATTGACACGAGACCAGAATAGCTCCAAGTGCTCTCTCATCTTGGAAGGCTTATATTTGGAGTAAAGTATTGCCAATTCTGTGAACATACCCATATGAGCACGTTCCAAGCCAAGAGCAGCTTCAAGTACATTGATGAGTTCATCAAAATAACCTCGATCCTGCAAATTGTTAAATCAATTAGTCACTCCAACACATTCGCTAAAACCTTACATGGAATTTTTTTCAATTATTTGCTACATTTAAATTAGGTATCTATACATTCATGTTAGGAAAACGAGAGAGCTATGTGCCACAACCAACTTGGTCGACTTTTTTAATTCCAACAACCGGAGTAAAAAGTAGATTCTACTTTTAGCGAATTTTTGAAGAAAATTAAGCTATTGCTCTCGCCTCAAAATTTGTAGAATGTGAATTTTTGAAAAACTTTTATGCAGAAATCCGTTTCAGGCTATTTTGAATCATATTCTGAAGTTTAACGCATTTTTTAATGTATGCATGTATGTATATATGTATGTATGTATGTATTGTCATTCCAGACGATAACTGTCCGTAGAATTGTGCTAGAAACTTCAAACAAATTTTAAAATGTTAAGGACACAAAACGAAAGTTCAAGTTCGTCGGCCAGCATGATCGGATTACATCTTCGGGTTGAAATTTTCAAAAATGTAGTCAAAAAATTCAAAATAGCCCGTTTTTTGCGATTTGTTGTGCGAAATAATTTTTTCAGCATACTAACATGTGGTATATTCGGAATCAGCGTAAAACTTCCTATAAGAATATGTATCAAGTTTTCAAAAATTTCAAAGTTGAAAAGTCAGTCAAAAATCGAAATAATGCCGTTCGCTAGTTGTAAAAATCGGTAATATTTGCATGAAACATTGTCCAAATTCAGATTGAACTACTCTTATGGAAGTATCCCTGTATAACCAATCCTAGAACCATGCTGTTTAAAACGTAGGTAGTAGGTGCTTTAAAAAAAAAATAATGATAATAAATGTAATCACAACTGATGAGTTTACTCTGTGCATGTGTTAATAATTTGATTCCATGTTTGTCTATCAAAATCATAAACTAAAATTTCTCAACACGATCAATAGCAACTGAAATGTCTAAGATTTCTTCAAAAATTCGCTCATGGGGTCATGCTGCATGACTGGACTTTTAAAAACATTGAGAGGAACTGGTCTGCAGACCCAATACTTAGTTATAAAATGAGTTAAGCACATTCAAGCGGAATTCGTAAATGAAGAATGAATCTAAAATAGTTGATGGCTTAAACCATAATACCAAAAAGTTTAAATTCTTAAGGCCTATTATATTATTATTTGAAATATGCTGTTGGTTGAAAAATCTCGTCAATATTATTCACAATGGGTTTAAACTCAACTTCACACAAGTTTACCTGATAGTAGTTGATCACATCTTCCAACTCATCAGCATGTACTACTATGTGAAGTCCACACATCTGGGCAAGACGGAACTCTTCACTGTCCACACAGGCAAAGCATACTTCTTTCCAGGTTTGAGTGCTGGAATTAAGAAGGAAAGATTGTAGATAAAGAATAAGATATTTAAGCAGGATTGGAGTTAAATTTGATCTTGAATTCAAAAGCAACTTAAGAATTTTCATAAATTTATTACTGTAATGGGAGTATTGAATACAATTCATAGGGTATATGATTTCAAGGATTATTGTTTATATGTGAATCAAATTGTTCACCAGGGTATGGTGATTATGTTTATGAAAATACAAATTGAAATGTGACCAGAGGGCAAATGAAGGAATTTATGTCTAAAATAGGTGATGTCTCAATGTGGACTTACCTATTGGCTTTGCGAGCACTGTCAACAGCACCTTGGAATTCTTTCAAATGAACCAAAGTAATTGCTAATCTAGCAAAATTGGAAACATTGTTGTAAAGAAGTTTTGCAGGTTCATACATATTGTCATCGTAGCACCTGTCTCCAATCTGGAAAGAGAGTATACAATATGACTCAATCTCTAAACAATACATTATTGAGGCTAAAATGTGTATTGAGAGCCTACAAATCTTACTTTTTGAATATCTGCGTGATTAGGAGCTGAAATAAATTCTTCCAGGTCCGCCAATCGGTTAGTTCTGGCATAAGCATAAATGAGTTCACTTTCAATGTAGGACTCTCTAGCTTTCTTCCTGGCCATCTGAAGATATCGGACGAGATCTTCCCAGCTCTCTGTAACAAATAAATTCAAATTTAGAGTTGATAAACAAATAAGATTATTTTGTTTCAATGATCAAATTAACTGATAAGCATAATTAAGTTGATGACTGCGTTTCTAAACTCAAGTTATACAAGAAATTAGGTACCTGTTTTGTGAGCTGTTTCCACAACATCAATATATGCAGAATGGTCATCTGCTTTGATAAAAGAATCGATAGCTTCTTTCACTAGGCCATGTTGTAATTGAGCCTTAGCAAGTTGACTCCATACTGCGGGTTCATTACATCGCTCTGCGAACTCGTAAGCCCTATCCAAATTCTTCACATTTTCAATCAACACCTGCAATAAATGTCTTATAAATAAATGGGCCCTCTCTTCAGTTATAGAATCTATTGACAACATAGGAAATCAATTGCAACCTCTATAATATAATCTGCCACCATGGCTATGGCTGTGCTTGGACACTACAGAGTGCCGAATACTAGACTACAAAATCAAATTATATGAATGTCTATAAAATAATAAATACATGATACTGGATCTTGTTAGTTTCAAAGACAATGAAATGAAAAAAACAGAAACCTGAATGGCTGATGTATTGACGTCAAATTTCTTGAATATTGCAAATGCTTCTTCATACAACTGACTGTTGATTGCGATATTGGCAATATCAGGGGCGTCATAATTATCCAGCCTATTGATGTATTCCATAACTCTTGATCGGTCTGCTTTTATTGCAGTCAAAATGAGTAAATTTTGGAGATTTCTGCAACAAGATTAATGTTCATTACTATAAGATAGTAATATTATTAAGTGAATCCACTGAATTAAAACATGCATGATTCAAATTTTTTTAGCAACAATTAAATGAATATGATTTCTAACAATTGATTGGCTATGTTGTAGATACCTGTGGTCACTAAAGACAGAATTGTCCAAAACAATCTTCTCCAATAACTCAATCAATTCATTGGGAAAGTCTGCAGTCATAAATGCCTTTACTGTAACTGATATATCATCCGGATCCTGGGTCTCAGATAAAGCTGTTTGCACAACCTGAAAAATAATCAGTGAGTTAATAGTAATCCATAAATCACACCAAGCACGTGATTGTAGTATTAGGCGCTATGAGCGTTACCCATAGGTGTGAAAAAGGAACCTGAACTATTTTTAATGGAAGAGGATCCCATCTTAGGAAGTGTGATACCCACCAACCATACTGTCCTACGGGTAGTTTTTTCATCAACAATTTTTCATAGTTTTGCATACTAGTGACGTCAACGAGCCCCTACCACAGTGTGACGTCACTAGTGCAGCAAATTTTGAAAAACCTTGGAAAGAAAACTATTCATAATAGGAGAGTGTGGATAGTGACAAAATTCTTAGAATGAAATCAAATTTAATTTGAAGATTTTTCTCTCCAAAGTTAGTTAAATTGGAATACTGAATATTACAATTCAAGAAAATTTTTCTGAGGTCAACTTCTTCAGATGCTCAGCCATAAACTTTTTTCCAGACCAGGTTTATATCCATTTTATATCAATTAATGTAACATCTTTTAAGTACCTGATCAATCAGAGGCCTTTTGAAAGGATTTGATTCATTGAGAACTTCAGCCCATAGTTCCGGATTTCTTCGTCTAACTAAATACCTGTAAAAAAAAAAAGAAACAATATCGAACGAAAATAGTGAATGAGATTATCATTAAAGGATACAGAGAACAATGGGTATGGGAAATAAGTATCAATTATTAAACTGATAAGAGGAATTATATAGCATACAGGAGGACAGCAATAGAGTATTTTCTAACCTTGCTTCAGATTTGAAAAGAGAATTTTCGTTGCAAACATTTATAAGCTCACGATCACACTGTCCTCTTTCATAGGCAACACAGGCTAGATGGGGGTCTCGTTTTTCACAATATTTGCCAACAACTTTGCTGTCATAGAACTGGTTTTCCCTGGAAGAATAAGAATATAAATATTAACTTGCATTATATTATATTCATAAACAAAGATATGATGCATATACCCGGACCTCCTCAAATGAAATTACCAATTGAAGAGTTAACAGATAACTTCTAACAGCAATTTTTAAATGAATCAAGATCCTTCCCTCAAAATTGGAGCAGCAACCTTTATAATGAAGGGAGCTAAAGCCTAAAGTATGTTTCAAATGGAGAGAGGATGTTGACATTGAGGTAAATTTTGTAGTGAGTAAAAGAGGGTAACATGAAAAATAAATCGAGTTGTGTTATGAAAAACCTTTTAAAGCGAAAACTAAGGCTTTATTCATCTTAATTGGTGATACAATGAAATATAGATAATGAATATTGAGAGTAGTCTAACAACACGTCATAGAAACGGAATATTGAAAACAAGATTCAATGTGGAGTTGAATCACACCACATTCTTCCACCCTTCAAGAATTGAGTACATAGTCCTTGAAACGTGAGGGCACCCGACGCTCTCTCGTTGAACGTCGGAGATGAAGTTCTAGGTCACTGTGAGGTGGCGTGGGAGAGACATTTTCTGCTAGTGGAGGAGAACCATGGTCTGGTGGCTGAAGAACTTGACTAGGATTTGAAGATTCAGTGTTTTCGAGTCCAGCTTCTTGATTAGAACTTCTGTCAGGAATTTCATTGAAATTAGGTTTATCCAGATGATCCAAAAGGACGTCGCCACATGGTGCAAGGTGTTTCAGAGACACCGTCATCTCCCGTCCGTCATCCAGCTGAACCCTGGCGTATTGTGGATTAGCATCCAGAAGTTGTACTTCCTCCACCATTGGTTCATACTTGCTAGAGCGAACATGCTTTTTCATCAGAACTTTGGATGATGGGACCAGCCAAGTGGGTGAAGAGTTGCCATTGGTAGATCTGCGGTGGTGTTTAACCCATTCGCCGCGGAGCCCTGACCGACTGCGTGTCCCCTGAGCGCAAAGCCTTTCTTACCTGCAACTCCCCTTGTAGCGGAGAAATATTTGAGACTGTGACGCTCGCCCTCCTCTTTTAGTTTTTCTTGTTTCTCCACTATTCTTCTATTTTTGACGTAATTCTTTTTGCATGTTGTTCAGGAATATATTATGGACAGAAACGTTTGGTATTTGAAGGGTTTGTACCTTTTTTGTCATTATTATATTCTCAGAAACACGAATTCATCAATAGTTTATTGTTTTCATAATTTATCTCATTATTACTTCATTTTTCATAAACAAAATTACTGATTCATTATAGTACTATACCATTGTTATTGTTTTTGATTGTTATTAACTTCGATTATCCAAGAAGTTCAGAGAAATTGCCAGGTCAGAGCCAAAAGAATTTATCGAAAAGTGCCACCTAGGTAGTAGGGACCCACTCACACTTACACTCCTAAACCTAACTAAACCTACTATATATACAAGTAAACTAAGAAAAAACTGAAACCTGGACTATATACACTACTACTAATAAGAAAAATAGAAATTACGAGATAAATAACGAAGGTAAGAAAAAACTGACGGTAGAAAAGTGTTGGAAAAAGCCTGAAAGTGAGGAGAACAGAACGGAACATCAACAAAGTGTACAGTGGAATGACGCTAAAAATAATTGCGAGAAGCTTTCTGAGAATATTTCTGAAGAATCCTCACCACTTTCATGTGTATTACTCATTGAATGACAAAAGATCACGAGAAAAAGGGGTCTCCACAGGTAACATGGTTTATCGCGTATGAGAGAGTGTTCAGGATGGGAGAGGGATGGGGGGGGGGGGGACTGAAACACGTCGAGCGCTATCAAGTATGTCCCCAAGAAACTGAAAAATAGTTTGAAAAAGTTCCGGAAGATCGCAAGAGAATGCAGGAACAGTTTGGGAAAACGCGGGCTTCGCGCTCAGGACACTGCTAGCATTTGTGGAAAAATGCGGGCCTCACGCTCAGGGCACTGCTAGCATTTGCGGAAAAACGCGGGCTTCGCGGCGAATGGGTTAAACATCCTCTCATGGGGTGTTTCGTTGGTTGCTGTGCATAACAGAGATCGTATAGCATGGAGAGAATCAGGGAGTACAGATTCCCAATCAGATACATCCCGGTTTTGTTGCTTGAGTGCGAGGGAAATAGTCCTCCAGATTGTTCCATTCTCTCGCTCAATTTGTCCATTACCTGTAGAATTGTATGGTGAAGACATTGAAGTAGCAATCCCACGACTATGCAGAAAATCTTGGAGTTCTCGAGATGTAAAATAAGTTCCTCTGTCCGTATGAATGTAGGCTGGGGTTCCAAAAATCGAGAACAAGTCTACGAGGCAGTTTATTACGGAAGAAGAATTCGAGTTTGGGCAAGGGTAGGCAAACGGGAATCTGGAAAACTCATCAATTATCGTCAGCAGATATTTATTCCTGGATCTAGATGGGAGTGGGCCTTTAAAATCCATGCTGATTCTCTCAAAAGGATGAGTCGCTTTGATT
This sequence comes from Adelphocoris suturalis, assembly GCA_030762985.1. NCBI lineage: Eukaryota > Metazoa > Arthropoda > Insecta > Hemiptera > Miridae > Adelphocoris > Adelphocoris suturalis. The sequence continues at coordinate 105,250,290 of CM061045.1, read as the reverse complement.
AGACTGCTATGATCCAATCTGATAAATTTTGGTTTAATAGCGTTGCATGATGGACAGGAGGATTCATCTTAATTGGTGATACAATGAAATATAGATCATGAATATTGAGAGTAGTCTAACAACACGTCATAGAAACGGAATATTGAAAACAAGATTCAATGTGGAGTTGAATCACACCACAAGTTGTTCATGAACTTAGAATCCCTTTGATCACCTCAGTTACTGAAGTGCATGCCCACTTGGACACCACACCACGTTCTCATTAATCAATGCATTTCTCAAAGTATCTAACATGAAGTTAAGGGTCGGGAGAGTACATTCCATAAAAGACTATTGATTGATGAAGCAAAGTGCTAGGCTGTTTACTATCAGCTAATTCTAACACAGGAGTTCCGTTGTCTTGACGATTTCTATTCTATTGATGAAAAAGACATTTTTGTCCATTTGTTTGTAGTTTTCACTAACAGGTGTAGCCCACCTTCTATTGTTTTCTTTGAAACAACAACAATCCATGTACAAAATTAAGTGTGCAGTGTACAATGTGACCAAACAAAACCAAACTGTTCTCAATGATGGTACATATTAACTCAAAGTAGCAAACATTGAGCTAGTTTCATGTGATGTTAGGCATTTAGCTAATTTTTAATGATCTTATGAAGATGGGAAAATGCATTTATTCATAAAGTGACTTATTAAACAATTTTTATTATACAATTGTTCCATCACATGATGATCCACTAATACCGCATGATTTTATGAAGTTGTATAAAAACTGGTTCATTCGTATTTTACGTTTTATTTAAAACATATTTTGGTCAAATATGAAATTTACTCACCCACTTCGAGTCACAAAGTACACTACAAAAGTTATATAAAGGGTGGGCCGAAAATTTTGAACAAATTCGGGTTCCTACAAGGCGGATATGGAAAAATGCAGTTTCAAATTTTTCTGACGATGGGATCATGGTGTGTTAATAAAGGGGTGTTACACATCCATTTCAAATGTAAGTACAGCTTTCGTTTATATTTTATATTATATTTCTGTGTAGGGAGACATCAGCTCTCACCAACATTTTAGGGAGAATTCGAGTAAATAAGCTAAGTTGCTAACTAATCTTTCCTCCACTTATATACAGTATATGCCAGGGGTGCTCAAACGGTCGATCGCGAGTGCTTTTTGAGTAGATCTCGAGAAGAAAAAAAATTTTTAATAAGTAGGTAACTAAACTACAAAAATTTATTACGTAATAACAGACTCTTTCTAGACGAAAGAGGTGATGACACTGAGATGTTGAAAAACGAAAAATGGCTGACTGATTTGGCATTTTTGACTGACATCACAATGCACTTAAACACCATTAACTTGGAGCTTCAAGGTAAAGGAAAAACTATTATTGAGATGATTAGCGCAGTAAACGCATTCAAAAGTAAATTGCAACTTATGATAGATCAACTGAAAAGAAAGGATCTGAAACATTTTCCGTCTTTGAAAGCAAGGATTCCTCAGTTGAATTATGATACGTATGAGGCTGAATTATCAAATATTTTGGGACAATTCGAAATGCGTTTTTATGATTGCAGTAAATTGGCAAATATAGGATCATTTATGAGTTATCCTTTTTCATGTAAAAACATTGAGGAATTAGCTACTGAAGTAGCAAGTCAGTTTAATATGAACTCATGTTCTGTTGAAAATGAGTTGGTGCAGATTATATCAGATATACATCTCAAAGCTACAGCATCTGATACAAATTTCTGGTATTTTATATCTGAAGATAAATATCCGAATCTAAGGCAAATCGCCCTTCAACTGACGGCAATGTTTGGGTCAACTTACTTGTGCGAGTCTGCATTTTCTGAAATGAAGATAATTAAGTCAAAATATCGCAATCGACTAACTGACGATCATATGTCATCATGCTTGCGATTGGCACTCAGTGGTTACGCACCATCTTATGAAAAGTATGCTGAGGACATGCAGTGCCACGCTTCAACATCCAAAGTCACTCCTTAGTTGAGTTTAACACCATATGTAACTCTTTTGTTTTGTAAAAACGAATAAACTCGCAATTTTGAATAACTAGGAGTTTTTTCATTGATATTGTAGAGAAGAACTCAAGTAAACCTAACCCAAACCTTGACTAAAATAATGTAAATTGTGCGGAAAGCAAATATCTATATATGCTACGGTACACCCTACCTAGGTAGGTAGGGTGTATCGTGTATGTACGACAACCCTGCATCACACATACTTGCAGCCTCTCAGAGTTGATCGTAAGTAGTCTAAAAATATTGAGGTAGATCGCCAGCAGTTCAAGTTTGAGCGCCCCTGGTATATGCAATATACTCCAAGACTACTACTAATCAACTATTTTTTCAACTTACTTTAGGAACCTTTCAGGATTGTTATTGCTGTCAATATAGATTTTTGCAAGAGCGTTGTGAGTTGCAGGTTCGATTGAGCCTTCGTGCACTCTTGTCTCAAGCCAAGGAAGCAATAATTTAAGTCTATTTCGTTTCTCCACTTCCTCTACCAGTTCTTCAGTAGAGAACTGTCCTCTGACTACCATCATCAGATTTTTAATTATATCTTCAGAGCAATCAACATCTAAAAGGCCACCAATCACTACAGGTAACCTTGAGGGATTAACCTGGAAAAAAATAGATTGATAATAGTAAACGTAGTAACAATGAAAAAGTAATAAAATTAGGTAGTATGCTCTAACTCACTTTTTGAACATATATCTCTATGTATTTTTGTAAGCTATTTCTGTATAAGTACAGAACCAGGTCATGGACAAAATCAAATCTATCACACACGATGATGAGAGGCAGCTGATCGGTTAGTTTGGCCTCTTTGAGGAAGTTTTTGACCCTTTCAGGGTTGTAGCAATTGGATTCCCGGCAGATGCGCTCAACTTCCTTGATCTGACCCGTCTTGCATGCGGCCTAAAAAATAAAATTCCATGAAAAATCCAACACAATGCAGGTATGTAAAGATAATCAGTAAGAATGCATATAGTTTAATGTACCTGAATATATTTGAAGTGCACTTCTTGATCTTGGCTGAAGTTCACAATGGACCCAAGGAAGTAGAAAAGCCCTTCATAACTTCGGAATGATTCAAAGAGATCAATGAGGGCTTTTGTGGTTAATTGCTCATGATACTTAGTTGCGATCTGGGGAAAAGACGAAAGACTAACTTAGAACATATTCATAAGCAATGCAAACATTACAGAGACGTCCCACTGTTTGGCTTGTAATATTTAGTTGACCACATAAATTATTCTTATTTATTATTCTACTTTGCATATTCACTGGCTTTAATTGGATGCATTGTGATTGTTGCTTAACGAATCTAAAAAATGCCGATGAATAAAATGCCCCCTCCCCAAATAAAGGAAATCACAAAAACCAGTAACCTTCCCCACCGCTAATTCATTCCCGCCTAAAATGAAACTTGCCACTCCTGAAATATGTTCCAAAGCAAAACTAAAAGCTTAATTTTAAAAAATAATGATAATAAATAAATGTAAAAAATAAAATAAAATAAAAATAAATTACTGTCGTTTTGGAAGCGCTTGAAGGTCGTTTATTACCCCCAAAGGCAAATTCGACACTCCCGAGGTTTCTCGCAACTCTAGACCAATAACGAAACTGTGCGAAAAGAGATTTAAAGAACGCTAAAGTGAATTGACGTGTGGGTAGTGTAGACAATATAATTATTGTCAAAAAAGGGAAAAAACATTTTCTCCCTTTTGACCTGAAATTCAAAATTTAAGAGGTTTCTTGCACCACTAGTCTAAAATTAAAATCGAACAAATAAAGAACAAACTGAGCAGTGTCAACCCAATTTGTCACACACAGAACTGAACACAGAAATGGTCTTTTTCTTACAGATTCGGTCTTAGAATGGTCTGAAACAGATTCGCATTTGATTTTTCACCACTTCTGCTTGGGTTGAGAGAAGATAAATCCTAATGGGACCTCCCACTTCTTATATGACCTAGGTTGAGAGGGACATCCTAAAAAATACCTAAATAAAAAAATTACCTGAACACAAATTTGAAGATTCTGTCTAATGTTAGCAGTCAGCATAGCTTTTAGGCATTCTAGAGAATCTTCGACCGAGAGTGTGCCAAAATATCCAACCAACCATTCAGGGTTGAGGAGATGCGTATGCACGACAGCTCTTTTGATGTCATACAAATCTAAAAAAAGAATAAACATTAACATGAGCATTTTTTTTTTCTTTTTATAAAACTTTTAGGATTGAGTTTGAATAATGTAATGATAATAACTAATACAAGCAAAATAACGAGCAAATGTTAATAGTAATAACTCTTTGATATGGAAATTCTGGAACAAAATGTGGAGTGCAATTACAGGATGTATTCAAATTCAAAAGAAATTCTCCGATCTTCTGCTCATAAAAAAAGCCTTGTTATGCAGCATGATTGTATGAGCGAATTTCCGTACCTAACAGCGTTACGTTGTTTTGAAATTCGAGCACTTTGAGTGTTAAGACATTGTTAACTACCAAATTTATGACAAAAACTAATTCTAATTAATATTCTGAGATTCAAAACAGATTTTCAATTTTTAGCTGTTTTGGCAGTTCTAATCGATTTTTCAACCGATTTTGATGAAATAAAAGTTCATTTTTTTAGCATATTTTTGTGTACACTTCTTTCAATGTCTAGTTCATTGTTGATAAACTTCTGTTAACTCAAGTTGGAATAAAAATATAAATTTAACTGTTTAGACATTTTTAGTGATTTTTTTAAATTTTATTTGACCAATGTAATGTGCTGGCAAATGAACTTGTCTTTTAATTTGGAAAGCTTGTTTTTTTGGAGCAAGAACGGAATAAAATTAATTTTATAATGGATATTATTCAAAACGGAAGTTAGTGAAAAAACGATGTCTATTTCCACGAAAAATAAAGAGTTACAATGTTACATCGATTTCGACGGTTAGGCCATCATCAGTAACAAACAATAACTGATGATGCCATATCCGTCGAAATCGATTGAACATTGTAACTCTTCATTTTTCGTGGAAATAGACAACGTTTTGGTTTATTATTTCCAATAATAAGCCTATGTGATCGTATAGCAAAAAATTTTTATAACCCCCCCTCAAACTTTGTCACTTTACGTTTCAAGGTGCGTAGAATCCAAATTTGAAATGTCCGTCCGCCGTCCGGACCATAAAAGGCCTTAGAATTGACTTAAAAAATCTGTTCTTTCGCACATAGACTCCACTTGGGGTCTAGTTGGTCCTAACTTCTCGCCAGCTCGATCGCTCCACTCTCATGGGTGCTATGAGTCAAAAATAGGTGGAAAAGTGTCTTTTTTTTTTTGTATATTTCAAGTTGTATAGAAATTGGAGATTTATGAGTGAAAAGAAAAGTTAGCTATTAATTTTATGGAAAAAAAAAGTATTCCAAATGATACTCTTCTATTCAAAAAGAGGTTTTGGATTTTAGGCTATTTTTGCAATTTTATAGATTTTTTAAAACAAAATTTAATGAAGTTCAAGTTTTTAGCATAATTTCGTACATAAATTTTTGAATGTTCTATTTCATAGTTGATAAACTTTATTTGACCAATCTTATGCTAAAAAATATCAATTTAACAATTCTTAGCCATTTTCAGTGATTTTGTCAGTACATTTTTTGAAATTTGACCAATTAGATGATATCAATATACAGTATAGGTAACACTTTTATGTGTTGGAAAGATGACTTGGTAATAAATTGTTTTGTTTATCAACTATATTAAAAAGCGTAAAATTGTGAGATTCCGCTGCTGTAATGGATTGAACCCATTTGTGAGGTCCGAAGCTCCGAGTTCCGATAATAAATATACTATAAGCGGCGTTTAATAATTATGGACCAGAGATCTACGTAGAAGGGCTGTCTAATACATAAATAATAAACCTTTGTGTAATAATTTGCAGCGTTTTTTCACTAACCTCCGTTTTGAAATGGGTTTCCACAACTTCGTCGCGAGTGATTTAGTTCAGACATTATTCCCTAATATTGTTCCACCATACGTTGATGTCAAAAATGTATAATACTTCGTATGTGACATAAGAAGGTGAGAAAAAAGTGAGCATGTCTAGGACAAAATTTATCTCAGAGGCCGGAAATGACGTCTTTATGACAAAATTCTCCAACTTTTCCAGAATAACAAAACTCTCTGACTCTTCCCGGTTTGTATATATATCATGACTGATTACCTGTGTAGTGTTCAAGAGCTCTCTGTAGAAGGCCAGCCTTCTCACACAGCTGCGCGATGTGAGCTCTGTCATAATGCGTGAACATCTGATTACCGAGTATAGCATCGGCAACAGGAGGTGCGGAAATCAAATTCATCTCCAACAAACGTGTTTGCAGAGGGCCCTCTGATGGACGGTTATTTTTCAAAGCATCCAGGAGGAAAGCAGTACACTGCTGTACCATATTCTGCTCCATGAGAATGTCAACAATCTAGAAATACATTTCAATACATCATGAGCACCATCAATTCTATTTATTATGAGTTATTACTTAAAATATCAACCAGGCCTTACTTGATTGATATCAGCTAATGGCTCCTCGTCTTGAACTAGCATCTGAGCAAATCCCACTCCTTGATCTGGATTCACTCTCATTACATTTCGCAATAAGAATATGTAATCAGGGGTGTACCCAACTTTTTTAGCATACAATACTATTTTCTGAAACTGGCCTGTTTCTGCAAAGCACTGAATAACCTGAATTGAAAGAAGAAGCACAAGTTAGACTTCTAGTTGTAGTAAGGCTGCGTAACCAATAACCATTATCCAAAACACATTTGCAATACCTTGTTAGGAACATTAGCTCTGAGGTACACTGAGAGAGCTAACGTTGGATCTGTCTGTTTGACTAGATCACCCAACTCTTCCGAACATTCAAGTTTATCTTCCTTGAGCCACTTTTCCAATAACTGTTTGCGACCTTGGGCCAAAACAGGCCGACAAAGCTCTAAGGATTCATACTTGTTCAACTGTCCCTAAAATCAGAGATCAGAATTAATAAAACATGATTGTCCAGTGATGTTAGGTAATGATGCAATTTTACCATCATAGACTCAACATTGTAAAATAGACATACTTGGTCCAGAAGGATTCCAAAATACTGCAATAGCGGAGATGATTGGCCTTGGGAATTTGGAACTTGTTGAAATTGCTGAATTGTTTGAGGAGTTCTGAGTATTCCTTTGGGTGCATTGGCAGCAACCTATTTACAAAAATGTATTATGCAACATAATAATTTTATCAATAAGACATGTTTATACAATAATGGTCTATTTTGTGAAAATCATGTGGTGACAAACATACCTCTAGCAGTAGAGGCATATAGAAGCTTATGTTTATAATATTCGTAACATGATGATATTTTTGTTAAATAATTAAATGTCTACTCACTTTAGCAGCTTCACTGTACTGTCCATTTTGGAAAAGCATGTTGAATTTCCTCACAAACAAATCTTCTGCTCCAGCAAGGTTATTGCGTACAGCAATTCGAATGGCTAGTTCTGAATTCTGCAGGACGTTGTTGATATATGGAATGATGTGATCTTCCTCTACACTAACCGATAGAACCTTCAGAAATAAAAATATATAAGTTCAAGTGAATGGGACACTCCAAAACCTCAAATTTGAATATCACTATCAATGATTCATATTCATCAACTTCACCTTGGTGACACAAATCAAACCACAGTAGATTTCATGTATTCTAGCAGACTAATTAAGACAGCAGAACAATTTTAAACAATAAAGAAGTTGGCGTACCTGTCCTTTCCTATTCACACCAATGATGCCACCAGTTGATTCATGGGGTGCGGTCACAAAAATGGTGTCACCACTGATTCGATTCATGTATATGCATGTGGCTGATTCAAGATCGTAAAGATGGATGTATCCATACTTGGTGATGAGGTATATAACATCATACTTTCCACTGACTTGCATGGCAACAGGAAAGTCATTTGATGCTTCTGGAGGGAAGAAGACATCAACTGCCTTCTTAGGAAATGGAGCATTCCCAGCAGGAGGTTGACCAACCTCAATAATATGTAACTATCAACAAAAACGAGCATGATAAATTACTGACATAAGATTGAATGAAAACAATGATGAAGAGAAGTCAAGCAAATATAATATTGTTATTTACCTTCCCTCCATGGAGGGTTCTTACAGCAAAGCAAAACAGTGTGGATAATTCAGAATTGCCCTCCATTTTGAACTGTGCAAAAGATGCAGCGTGACCTTCAATAGGTTGAGAACATTTTCTTTCAACTGAATACAACTGCATTGCTCCAACAACGCGATTAGCCTGAAAACCAAGAAATGTTATGCAAACAGTGTGATAAAATAAAGATCGATGTAAAAATAAATTTGTATATGTATATAATATTTAACTTATTTATAAGTTATTAGCTTACTATGTAGGTACTCATGCAAAATAGTTTAGATCCAACTCACCTGAGCTGAAATGCCGATCAGTAGTAGCCATGTTTGTTTTGGATCAGTTCTGTAATTTATGATTTGACAACCATTCAGACTGGAATGGCGATCAAACATTTTAACTGGTTGAGATTCGCCTTCCATGCTCCAGTGGTACACAGATGTTTCGGTAACTAAGGCCAGTGTGTTGAGAGAAATCCACTTCCAGAATACAACATCATCAGTCATGGTATGTGCTTTCATTTTACTCTTCATTTCAATGTTGAAAATTTGTAGTGTTTTTTGGGCTAGAAAATAAAATTTAGAGGTTTTTAAAATATGAACTGACAACGTTTTGACATAGGTTCCGAAAACTGTTACTTCAAGAAGAAATAAGATGAAATCATGCATATGTATCATGCATATTCACGTTTGGCAAGTTTATTGATATTAGCGAGATTATTCTATAGGTAGCATACCAACCTGAATTAGCATCACCCGCTTTTCCTTTGAGAGCAATTACTTTACTAGCTGGATTCATAATAGCAGAATCAGCAGAAATGGGTCTTCTAATGGGATTAGTGGGATCATTTAGATCGATAATGACTACTTGGGATGAGTCGCCAACTTTTTCCCTTACACAAATGAATTTGTCGGATTCCATTGTGAGTGAATTGAAGCTCACACTCGCTTGATTGATTCCAACTGAAGTGAGCTGAAACACAAAACAAACAAATCATGTTTTTTGTGCAGGCGTAATAAACTGAGAGCGGACATTCTATACCTGCAAAACCATCAATAGTTTTGGCAGCCCTACCAAAACCTGTAGCGGAACAAAACGTAGAAAACACACATAGGTAAATCAAGAATACACATAAAGACGTAGTCACAAAAATGTAGGAAGATATTTATGTTTAAAGTGAACGGGCCACAGTTCACCTTGTTCAATGCAACATAAAATGACTTTACTATAAAACTACTCAGATTCTAACCTTCAATTACTTTCTGAAGTGTCTGATGTTTTTAAAATCCTTATCATTCGTCGTTTTTATTTACCAAGAGGGGACATATCCTCAAACTTATACATGAATTGCAGTAGCGATTGCTGGAGATGATTAGCTGAAATGAGCTTCCCATTTCAGTATGGGCATACAATCCAGGTGTCCGAAACTATGATGATTGTGAAGTACCATGTATTTATTCGTGAGGTATTAATAAAACCTGTTTTGAGTACGATAACCAAGAGTTTATTGATTCTTTTCATTCCTAAAGGATGTGGTGGGGATGGTTTCACATGACTGGATTTTGACAAAAATAAACGACAAAACAAAAGACAAGAAAGATGTTGGCGTGAATTAAAATGTCGTCTACCACAAAAAACCGAAGCAGATTTCGCGGTGAAATTGGCAGAAATTAGCTCCCAAGTTTATATTCTGTAAATGACCAGTACTTTCCCAAACGATACTCTATAGCTACTGCTCTCTTCCATATATGCTACGCTGACCAATAAGCTAGATTGATTGACGGAGTACGATATCAAATCTGAAGACGAATTTAAATAAATAATATCTGTGATTGGCTACGGCTGTTGGACGAAAGGAAGATGGCACCACATGCTAACTCTGCTCGCTTCTTCAATTAGCAATATAATTGCAATGGAATTCTCATTTCATGAAATCGAGTAGGTATATTATAACTTCTGTCACCTAACGATGGACTTGTGAAGCATAGGTAGGTAATCTATTTTACCTATTTTATTAAAGTTGGCAGGTCAGCTGTTGTTCAATAGTGAATGACTAGTAAAGTGTAGGTGTTAAATATATTCACTTTATTAATGTCTCCTCGGTAAGCATCTATGCCTAACACCATTCCTCATTTAATTTTAACTTTCAACCTCATTTTCGGTATCAGCATTAAATTTCCTATAAGAATAGTGTACTTGGGTTCTTAAAAAGTACCATCCGAATACCCTCACATCACCTCAAACATTGACGATTTTGAAAAAATAATATTTCTGAAAATCTTTAAAACTTTACTACTCTTTTAAAAAGAATCCTGGGAACTGGCAAATCTCATGAAAACTGCTTCATCTAATATGCTTTCCAACGGTATTATCAATTTTACTTTTATTTTGTTATTTAGGGGAGAAAATAATGTTTTAATGTTAAAAAATGTGGGTTTTTCAATGAAATTGTTGGTTTTCTCGAAAGATGACCCTCCATGAACCAACGAGTATGGGATCGGTTTCTATGTAATTTTTCTCGCTGGATCGAATGGAAACTCTTGCAGATCTCTCAACTACGTTATAATCGAGTTTTACACTTTAATTAACTAGTTTTACCCCATAACACACATACATTTAATCGTAACAAACAAACTAAACATTTGCGATTTTAAGTGTAAAACTTGGTTATAATGGAGTTGGAGAGATCTACAAATGTTACCATTCGATACAGCGTGAAAAAATACATAGAAACCGACCCCATACTCGTAGGTTCATGGAGGGTCATCTTTCGAGAAAACCAACAATTTCATTGAAAAACCCACATTTTTTAACATTAAAACATAATTTTCTCCACTAAATAACAAAATAAAAGTAAAATTGATAATACCGTTGGAAAGCATATTAGATGAAGCAGTTTTCATGAGATTTGCCAGTTCCCAGGATTCTTTTTAAAAGAGTAGTAAAGTTTTAAAGATTTTCAGAAATATTATTTTTTCAAAATCGTCAATGTTTGAGCTGATGTGAGGGCCTTTGGATGGTACGTTTTAAGAACCCAAGTACACTATTCTTATAGTAAATTTAATGCTGATTCCGAAAATGTCGTCAAAAGTTAAAATTGATTGAAGTAAAGTGGAGAAACTTGAGTTTAAAAGGAAAACAACACTGTTTTCTTGAAAAAACCTTTAAAAAATCATATCTCGCGAACGGATTGAGATAAAAATATGCAGTTGGCGGCATTTTACTCCATTTTTGATGTAGTTTCACCCAAATTTTTTTTGCATCTGCGAGGGAATCACCCTGTATATCGTAATTGAATGTCAGTTGCATTCCATCACATTTAAGTTCATTGATCTGCCATACTGATAACTCACGTTGTGTAACATCCTAGGATTTGGTGGAGGGGGGGGGGGGGGGAATTACTGAAGTTTAGAATTATATGGAAGGCCACAGGTACGTCATTTCCACAATACCTACTTTAATACAAATTAATGATATCCACAATAAATAATGATATAAAAATAATACAAGAAAGTAATCCAAAATTAAAATTGATGAAAATTCTCGTTTATGGTACATTTATAGGGTTATGCCATGTAGAAAATAGCTTAGTTTGTTCATCATATCACTGCCCATTGCAGGTATTAATTATAAGGATTATTTAAACGGTTTATCGATCTCTAAAAGCAATTTACCACAAGAAAAAATTTTGATAAGTTCCCCCTAGTAACCCAATATTGTAATGCACATTGCCTATCTTTGGCCAGGCCAGTACGCAGCCTGCCTGCCGGTAGGCCATATTCTGAAAACGTCGAATTCCCATCTAGTAGTATCTAAATAGTATTTACAATGAGTTAGAATCGATTTCGGAGCACCTGGAATCAATATATCGATCAAAATATCAGCCGCGTAGAGGGTGGAATTTTGTTTGCCTACTGGTAGGCGACTCGCTCAAATGAAAGGATTCTGTTTGCCTACCGGTAGTCAATCCACTTTCAACAAGTTAAGCAGTTACATTTAGTTATCGTATAATAGCTTTTGTTAAATGGTTTGTTTGTTTACAGTTTATAATTAAAATCAGGTCAAATGCAAGTCAAACGATGACTAACGTTTGCTAGGGCTCGATGCAACATCTTACTGTTACTGCCTCAACCGTACGGAAGTGTACTTGGTTGTAAAGGAAGGCAGGTAGGTACTTATCCGTGCGAGGGGTTTTTGCATTTGTAATGCACCAAATTGTATCATATACCAACAACGGCCGTAATATCAGCTGTTCTAACCCCAGGGGCACACGTCTAACCCTGACTCGTGATTTAGTTATGCTTCGTGAATAACCCCTTATACCTAGTCTAGTAAGTAAAGGGTTTTCTGAGGACAAAAACCAAGAAGTTTTTTGTTCAACCTTTCCTTGTGTTTTTAGGGGTGCTGAATCCGAATTTGAGGTTCACCACCTGTGTGGCGTATGTTTAGAAATTACAAACAAATCTCAAAAATTTCGAACTTTTTTCATTTTTCTGTTTATATTTTGAAAACTATGCGATTTTCAAAAATGGCCATTACATAAGATTTAAAGTCGTCAAAATTCTCCACGAAATGCACTAGTTGAATTTGAATTTTGCACCACCAGAATTGGCGCTACAGCTTGTTGAAAAAAACGTCATTTTTTGCCGTTTGGAGAAAAAGTTGAAAAATAACATTTAGAAGTTCGGCAGCACCCACAAAATGACTTTTGAGCATACAACTCATTATTCCCCTGGTTTCATCTACAAATAGTCAGTTGTAATGAATTACCTAACGCCACTGAGGGGCCAGTACACAGTGATTGTACCATGAAACTAACTATTCAAGTCTTGTCAGGAACATGGGGGAATCATGGCTAAAGAAGCAAAATTTGATGTGAACAAACTTAGACGGTTCTCATTTGCAATAATATGAACAAAGGGCACAGTCGTCAGTGTCAGAAGCGTGTCACCGCTCATCGGTGAAATAAAGAGAGGGAAATGTTGTACATATAGTACGAAACAATCACGCAGAATATATGTCAGCATATGAGGTACCTGATTGAAAGGAGATGAAAAATAAACAACGATACTTATGTCAACCATATTATGTGGACCAGTGAAATTACTAGGTAGGGTCCTAGCCATGGCAGGACTCAGCGGGTTAAACGGTCCATCAGATGGTCCAGGCTCCAATTAGAAGTATTGAAACCAAAGCTTTACAGTGGGACCCCAACTTGTGAAAGTTTGAAGCTGGGTGTCGAACTTCTTAGTTAGTTCCTTCATACATTCAGGTTTTTAAATACAAAGAGAATACCTAATTCATTCGGAATATAGGATCGATCACTGTTTGGTATAAACACAAGGTTTTCCTCTCTCGCCCTTAATCTAAAGCACATAGGCGGGACAGGGAGTGGGTCTCACCATGAATACTCTGATTGGTTCATCCCTGGAAAGGTCTGAGCGAGAGCTTTCCGAAAAGGTGCCATATGATGGGTACCTGACCAGTTATACAGCTCTTGAAATTCATTTGCCTCGTAACATGTGACTGCCACCCTTCTGGTGGGAACCTTCAGTCTCTCCCAATTTTACTATTTTTCCGAGTCTTAATCCCTGTTCCTCCGAGACTACTTTAACGTGAACCATGGCGTTGGAAATGATTTTCATTTCAGTTGGTTTTCCTATCTGGCGCACCAACGCATTTCCGATTATTAGGGGATTGGAAGTTCCAAAACCATCCCCCTTAATCTCAACCGTATAAAAACGTGGGAATCCATTCTTCTTGAAAAGCTCAATGAAGTTTCTTGTCACTTTAGGTATTTGGCCTTGATCATGCTGTTTCTTTGGTGAAATAGAGGCTTCACAACAGCATCTGATTGTTCAGTGGGAGTTACACTGTTGGGGACTGAACAATCAGCGATTCCTTTTCCAGTGTTTGAAGGAATTTCATTATTGTCACCTCCCAGTGGGGAAGTAACAATAACAGGGTTAGATTTCCCTGTATTCATGGCGAGGGGCCATGATTTAATTCGTCTGTAGATATCCCAGAAAGGCTTCCTATTAAATTTCTATGTTCTAGGGTGAGCAGAATAGGATTTAGCTTATTAAGCTGATCAGGCTGGAGCCTGTGATTTCATTCGTCTCTTGATGTTCCAGAGAGACTCCCTATTAAATTTCAACTTTCTAGGGTAAACAGGAACAGGAGAGAACGTAACCCAATCAACTGTTTAAGTTTGTGCTCAGCATTTCAATCGTATCCTAATGTCTGAGAGATGCTCCTTGTCAAAGTTCAACTTCCTAGGGTGAATATAAAAGAATTGTTCTCAGTCAGTTGATCAGGATTCAGACCGTAATGGGGAACTTCCATCTGTTCAAATTTCACACTTTTGACCTTCGGATTTTGAGTTCGGATTCAGCGCACTTGAAAATCCCTAAGTAGAGCTCTCACAGGTTTTAGAAGTGCACAAGGAGTGGGACAGCACCACAGTGGGCCGATGTTCCCCCTCTCATAGGTCAATTCACGGTTCCTGGTGCACTTCTAAAACCTGAGAGTGCTCTACCAATTTTCAGCTCAAAAGACCGTTTATTATGGTCAATAAACGGTTAGGAAGACCACGCATGACTTAGTATGGCAAGAGAGGGAGCTGAGGGTTCCCACCAGAAGGGTGGCAGTTGTGATGTCACGAGGCAAATGAATTTCAAGAACTGTATTACTGGTCGGGTACCCATCATATGGCACCTTTTCGGAAAGCTCACGCTCAGACCTTTCCAAATAACAAATAGAAAAGCAGAGCAAATAAAAAATAACCATGAAAACTCCACATTTTATTTGTCTCCCGATGTCTCAGAGGGCACCCCCCCCCCTCCCCCCCGGTCAAATCGGAGGAGTATGAAAGCGCTAATCTGTTGGAGAATGTTCAAAAGTGAGTTGCAAAAGCGCGAAAAAAAGGGCGAATTTTAGGCAGGATGTCAGCTTCGGCTTTGGCGTTGCGAGCGCTTTGGGTAGGGGTGGCAGTTGTCAACGAACCACCAATGGCCCCAAATCCTTCCATCATCACGTGAAACAACAGTTCCGCATTATGAGTTCATTACTCAGCAATATTAGTTGATAACTTAACGTAATAAATCAGCTTTCCTTGAACACTACAATGGCTTAGGGACCATGAGATGTAGTGCGATAAAATTAGAGCATTCCAAAAACGGAGTTACACTTCGCTAGTAACGCATTGGTTGTACGTGAAAATCAATAGAAAACAAAGTTTCCTGTACACTTTTTCGGGCTAAAAAAAAAAGTTACAAATTTTTCAAATACCGAAGCTAAAAGACGTATCCATGTCAAAAAGAAGAAGAAGAACGGAACGGAAGGATACAGGGATATTTACATTGTGGGCAAAATAAGAGGAGGGAATTTTGACGCTTAAGGTTCGAAAAGTTGGAATCCGCAATCAAGCGGTGCTTTTCTTTCAAAAACATTGAATATTAATCTAGATATTACTTGTGAGACCGACTTGATATGACCTTTTTTGTCAAATAAAAAACTTTAGTAAGATTCTCGTAATCATTTTACCCTGCAAGCAGATTTTCGCGCTTTCACACCTTATTTTTCGCGCTTTTGTACAATCCATGTTCCCCAGAAATCAGCGCTTTCGTACACCGTCCTTCAGCAGATTAGCGCTTATGCCATCCAGCCGGTCAAATGCCTGCATTATTCAGTGAACAGGAGAGAATTCAGCTCATCAGGATGGAGTCGAATTTCAACTTCATAGGGTGAACTTGAAAAATGTTTCTCACTCAGCTCATCAGGACGGATCCTGAAACTTTATTGTGTCTCAGAGAGGCTCCCAGTCAAATGTTAACTCCCATTAGTGAACGGGAGAGAGAATTTGACTCATTCCTGTCATGAGGTACTCCAACAGAACCAGAAAAAAAGTCTCAAGTCTCCGGCTTGAGGAAACAATTAGCAAGACTGGTTACTATCAACTCGCGTTATTATACCTCGAGGATTGCATATAGTTGATTAACCACTTTGCGAGTATCTCAGCTGAATCATTTTTTGACCCATTTAGGCAACGTAAGATTTTAGCATACATTGCGATCTTTCCAACGAATGGAGAACCGTTTCGGTCGAATGAAAACTGACGGTGTTTCAATTCCCAGGAAGAACGGCTCTGTTGTAGGCGGAAAAGGCGTTAAATTTGGTTTATTATTTTCAATAATGAACCTTTGTAATTGACCAAAAAAAATTTCTTCGAACCCCCCATACAAATTTTTCCAAAAAATTCAAAAATCCAATTTAAAACGCAGCAAATTAATACACAAAGGTTCATTATTTTTGTATCATACAGACCTTCTACGTAGAAAACTGACCGTAATTATTTAGCCTCACTTATAGTATATTTACTATCGAAAATCGGGACTTCGCGCTTCCAATATTTGGTTCACTCGTTCACTGCATCACAGCTCCAGGACCTCATAATTTTACGCTTTATAGTAAAGTTGAGGAAAAAATAAAATAAATGGGGCCGTCTAGGGACGCCCGAAGGAAGCGAAGCTTTATATCATAAAGCGTAGAATAGAATTATGAGTATTTTCATACTCATCAACAATCTCTTCTAATTGGAATTAATTTCATCACACTCTCTCTCTCGCCTTCCCTCACCCTCCCTCCCTCACTCTCCCGCCCACCCTCTCCCACACTCCAGGTGTACGTGAAACGTAAAATGACTAAGTTTGAGGGGGGGGGGGGGGTTATAAAATTTTTTGGCTATACGATCACATAGGCTTATTATTGAAAATAATAAACCAAAACCGTCCGTCCATGGCTTTCTCCAAAATTAATAGCATTAAGCATCAATTTTGTACGCATTAGGGCCCGTTTATCAATCACAGCGGTAACTTCTAGACAAACCCCAGGTAGTTACCTAGAGGTTACCACAACCTCTCGAACAAATTTCGTAGGGCGTTTATCAATCAACTTTATCCCCTCAGGTAGCTCTACCTATATATAGCTAACAACAATGATTTCCCCACAAAACAGCCTTACAACACTGGTATTTTTAGTTCTACACGACGTCTATCGGTAAAAGTAGATAGGTATAGTACAACACAACAACAACAACACTCCTGTCCTTTCGGTTTCATCTCCCATGTGATCTCCTATGTGATGAATTAATATTTCGAATTATTTTTAAGAAAATTATGTTAGGAAATAAAAAGTTAATTGTGGAAGGGGTGAACGGAGCGGGTAATAGATATAAATATACCGTAATGTTTCCACATTCTGATTTGATTTCCGTGACTGGTTTTTGTTCGATCCCGATTTCAGTCTAGTTATGCAATAAACCTTGGAAGTTTCAAATTTACTATTGATGGAGGTGTAAAGAGGGGGTAATCCCGATAAATCATGCTTTTTTCGTTTGGATGTGCTACAAATCGGAGATTTCATTTTGTGGACGGATTTTTGAGAGGAGGAATGATGGAGGGGGGAATGAACTGTAGTATTTACGCCATTTTCAACCGATTGTTTCTAAATGTATTTTATTCTCCCCCCCCCCCCCCCCCTGTTTAATAATATTTTGCTCGATTTAATTTGGTCTCTGTAGAAATCATTCTCAGTAAACAAAAATTTCATCACGGTGGGTTAGGGAGCGGGTAATATAAATATATTTTAGACCAATTTGTAAAAACAGTTCATTTATATTTTATTACGGTTGTGAGGATGGTTTTGTGATAGGCGATATAGAGTTGTTCCTATCACTGTGGGATTCTATTTTACCTTCTATCAACCGCAGCACAAACATAGTAGTTTCTTTCGACAACTGGAAACGTGTGTGAAAATCTACATCGTCAAGTTCATTAAAATAATCCGGGCGTGGCCGGACCGTGCACGGTCTCCGTTCATATTCCAAAAATTATATTTATGATCTCATCCGAAAAGTCCGGATCCATCAATTCAACTTCGTTATCATACATCATGACTATCTTATATGACTTTATTTTATTGTTATATAGATTATATTGTTATTAGTACAAGCTATATAACCTCTCCACATAACTTTACCCACAAGATAAATCGCTAAACTGAGGGAGGTGAGTCTCAGGTAAGGATACCAAGCAGATAGCGGTATCTTGCGGATAAATGTGAGTTGATAAACAGCCAACGAGAAGTTATCTGAGGCTGCTAGTTACCTAGTTTGCCTGGGCTTTATCTGTGATTGATAAAGTCTGATTGATTAGTCGACCAATCTAGGTGGGAGCGATTAATTAGAGCATTTCCTAACAATTTCAACATAATCCTATCATCAGTAGCTACTGCGCCTGCTCGGATGTGTATTCCTTTATAACGAGCAAAATTTAAACAGTTTTCATCCGATTTTGATGAAATTTTCAGGGAATGTGCGGGTTAGACTGTATATGGCCCACTAATAATTCCATACTTCTAAAATCATAACTTCATTTTGCACATGCGCAAACGTAAATTTCCTCAAGCATAATTTTTTAAGCCCTAATCGTCCGATCTTACTCAAATATGGTGCATAGTTGGAACCGGTGGTTTAATTATTCCATGTTAATTTCAACATGATTGCATCATTATCAGCTCCTGCGCACGCCCGAAAGTGTACTCCGAGAACAAGGTCTAGTTTTTATCAGACTTTGATTAGGTACATTTTCTGAGAATTTATGGGTTAGGCTGTAGATTGTTCCCTATCAATTTCATTTTTCTCGAATCATTACCGCATTCTGCGCTTTCCTAACGTAAATTACTTCAAGTATCATTTTCCCGTTTCCTAAATGACCGATTTCCATGTTGTACGTTACCTACATCTTGATTGACTATATTCCGCCATGAGTTTTTAATGATTATTAAAACCATTTCAATGATCTATACATTTATGTTATTTTCAATTGGTAGGTTGGTACCTTCTTACTTAAACATCGCTATACTGATATTAGGGGGACTTGTAAAATGTAGATGTTTCAATCAATTGCATTTATTTTCCCTCTGCAGGTGCCTATACCTACGAAGGCATAGTGATGTCAACCTTCGGATCTGCAATTTGAGAAGGACCTCCTTTGTAATATCAAGAATTCAATATCAGTGCTCACTAATCAGCTGTGAGGCCTCTGAGCCTCACTCGATTTTTAATTGACTTATGATGCCGAAACCTGAAATGTGGATCCGTTTTGGAGATCTGGAATACAATTACAAAATATGGAGGGACTCAGATCAGCTTCGGAACCTCCGAGGTTAACTTTCCTATTCGACTCACAGCGTTGTTATTTAGATGGAGCTTCCCTGGGACACCTTGGAAACAATTACGAAGTACGGAGGCGCATGATTAGCTGAGGAGCCTCTGAACCTATATTCTTTCCTTACCTTTTTTAAACATTTTTACTGTAAAGCGTAAAATTGCGGTGTCTTGGAACTGTAAAAGTGTGAACCCTTCTCGGAGTCACGACGCGCTATGTTCTGATCATATATTACATACGGGGTATAAGTATTATAGACCAATGATCGGTACTTTTCGTTATACCCCCAGTCTGTTTCACGACTTTCGCGACTGTTTCACGCCCGCCCGATGTTTCTAGGCATTCCTTCTTACTTGAATTATATCATTAAAAAAAAAAAAAAAAAAAAAGAATTATCGAAGAAAAGAATTAGTTCTGTACGACATTCTCTTCTTTTACATTGCCACCTTTGCACGGCTTCACATAATTTCTCAATAGGAATAATCCCTAAATTTTGTAAGAAACGTACACAAAAGTCTAAATCACGGGACTTCACGTGCAGGTCGAATATGCTGATCGGCACTTTGACTAAACAAAAATCGAATGAACTACCTTTGCAAATACTATATCCGTCCCTTATCGGCTGACCTTAGTGAAGAGATTGGTTAGAGTAAGCCAACCGGTTCATTGAGAAGACATTGGACACAAGCAAGCGGGGTCTAGGAACATCGGGCGGGCGTGAAACAGTCGCGAAAGTCGTGAAACAGACTGGGGGGGGGGGGGGGGGGGGGTATAACGGAAAAGTACCCAATGATCTGCGTAGAAGGGCTACCTAACACAGAAATAATAAACCATTGTGTAATAATTTGCAGCGTTTTTTTTTTCTATCGGGCGAAAGTTTGGACTGACCCCCGAGCTAAGGAATATCCATGTGAAAAACAAAAATCGCCAATCGGGTTAAAATGTAGGCTTGGACAGCATGAACAAGATCTCGTCATACTTACACATTCCTCAGTCACAAACAAGGAAAGTCCAGTCATGCAGCATGACCCCATGAGCGAATTTTTGAAGAAATCTTCGACATTTCAGTCGCTATTGATCGTGTAGAGAAATTTTAGTTTATGATTTTGATAGACAAACACGGAATCAAATTATTAAACAAGCACCTACTACCTACGTTTTAAACAGCATGGTACTAGGATTGGTTATACTGGGATACTTCCATAAGAGTAGTTCAATCTGAATTTGGACAATGTTTCATGCAAATATTACCGATTTTTACAACTAGCGAACGGCATTATTTCGATTTTTGACTGATTTTTCAACTTTGAAATTTTTGAAAACTTGATACATATTCTTATAGGAAATTGTACGCTGATTCCGAATATACCACATGTTAGTATGCTGAAAAAATTATTTCGCACAACAAATCGCAAAAAAACAAGCTATTTTGAAATTTTTGACTACATTTTTGAAAATTTAAACCCGACGATGTAATCCGATCATGCTGGCCAACGAACTTGAACTTTCGTTTTGTGTCCTTAACATTTTAAAATTTGTTTGAAGTTTCTAGCACAATTCTACGGACAGTTATCGTCTGGAATGACACATACATACATATATACATACATACATACATACATACATAAAAAAATGCGTTAAACTTCAGAATATGATTCAGAATAGCCTGAAACGGATTTCTGCATAAAAGTTTTTCAAAAATTCACATTCTACAAATTTTGAGGCGAGAGCAATAGCTTAATTTTCTTCAAAAATTCGCTAATAAAACGTGCCAAACTCTGCTCATCCCCTCACACCCCCTAACCATGGTAAATAAAAATTCAATAGTGTAAACTAATGAAAACGTCAAGTCAAAATAAGGTTCGACCGCAGGAACTCCGACACGCTACGGCTAAATCACGGGGGGCCCTCAGGCTTGATTCGTAAGATCCTATTAACGCCTCCAAATCACTAATGAGAGGAAAAAGCCGAGGAAGAGGACGAGACCCCTCCTAAAAAAGAGAAATTACCGATCAAAAACCGATTTACCATTAACACAAGGGCTCAATTTGCAAGCGTTCAAAACAATTCATGTTTTTACAAGAAAGGTGTAATGTAGTAGATGTAATGGAACGTAAAAAATACTCGATTTAATAGGAATCTATAGACCATTCATGTAGGTACGTCCCGTAGGTCCCTATTCCCGAAGTCCTTTTGAAGTCTTTTGGAACAGTGATGACGTGACTAACTGGTAAACAGATTACGAAAGATTTCAATACGCAGCCTACGAAAGGATCGATATCTCGAGGAAATTATTAATAGGTACCTTCTCTGAATGAAATTTGAATTTCAGATTATTATATAAGCGCGGAAGAAGAAAACAAGGGGAAGCTTGGAACGATAGGGAAAATGTATTCGCAAAGCATCCGATAACCCGAATATTTGTTCCTATGTTTGGGTGAATGATGCGAAAATTCTGAGGACGCAATCCAATTAGGCTGAGATTACAGAGGGTAATGTGACAAGTTGACCACAACACTAGTTTCAGTAGATGAGCGATAAACAGTCACAACTTGTGCGTGATAAAAAAAAAACAGATAGAGGAGGGTGCTGCGAGTGGCGTAATGAGTGCTGGGTGGACGTGGATAACTTAAATTAAGTTTGTTGATGATGAAAAACAGCGCAAGGGTATTCAAAGGGCACGGGACAAAGGAGACAAGAAGTCAGCAGAGCCCGTGATTCATAACACGGGCAAGGGGCAGCCTTCGGCTACCTGACAATCAAGTTCAATCAGTGACCAATCCAAATGATTAGGACTCAATCAAACAATCAGTCACTCCTTGGCTCGCCATCCAAACCTGAATTTTCCATTGATTTCATTGACATCTAATGCAATAAAGTTTGATAAGTTCCAGATACACAATAATGATAAGAATCCGAAAGGGTTATCTTGTCGGTTGAATAGACTTGAGAATGTATGTTACGGATCACAGAAAATGGTGAAATGCATTACCTGTAAATGCTCCTGGAAGCGGATCGGTAGAATCTGCGTCATTTTGATCGTTCTTCACTTTTTCAGTTAATGGTAAATAAAGAGAGATTGGAAATTACAGACAATACCGAAGTTCCAACTGACTTTCAACGAGAGGCATCACATTATCTTGTCTGGATGACTAACATGGCCACCGTCATTCACCTCCCCACTACAAATGGAATGATACGCCCACGGCTTTTCCGGCGATGCGATAACGAGGAATTCAAAAAACGGAAAACGGGAAAACGGAGACGATCGGTCAGCAATAATACGTGAAATAAAAACGGAATTTTAGGGAACGGATAGTAATATGAAACCAAGAGCTACATTCCACTTTTCAAGACAAGACTTCGAAGACTCGGTGGACACTCGAGCTTGATAAGTATGCCTGATTTGCCACATGAACAAACTAAAATTCAGTACATCGATAAATTTTTTATACGGAAGAATGGAGATGATTCATTGCAACTCTGATAGGAATTTATTCGATATTTTATATTATATAAAATAAATAAAAGTTTCAAGGATTTATGTCGTTACACTCCAAAACTAAATAACAAGTGTCAAGTTGTTGGACACTTATTTTATGACGTCACATTGAATATGGATCTTGAATCCATCAGTTTTAGCCTTAATAAGGACTATAATCTAAAAACCACGACAGATCTCTTGTCCCGCCACTTTTCAAACAGCACAACTAAGTTTGTATTATTTAGCGATGCCCAGATTCTTCTGAATGAATCGATTTAAATTGTATCGATTCTTTAGAGATTAATTAAAAAGAAATCGTATCGATTCTTTAAAAAATAATTTTTCCAAGAATCGATACTTTTCAGTGGATTTTGAACTAAAATGATTTTAACTTTTAACCAATTGAATTTCTATGGAAAAATTGACACAAATTTTTCACAATTTTCAATGATAAATCTTTCAAACTTGAAACAGGTAGGTAGGTACCTAACTATGTTGTTCATGAGACAGGGGTAGTACGTATACGTATTAGATACTTAAATTCCAATAACGTAGAAGGTACATTACCAACTAGTAAATATGCAATATTTCATGAACTTTTTATCACTTTGAGCTCTTTTTATCGACTTCATCCAGCAATATCATTTTTTCATAGATGGAAAAATGTCACGATGTGTATTCAAAGAATCAAAGCTGATGAAACAATAGTACCTAACTATATTTCAAGAATATCGACCATTACCGATTCCATAAAACAAAGGCTTCTTTTATAGGTACTTCTTCGTTCTAGGTACTTTTATTTCTACAGTAAACATATTTACCTAATTCTTCTTCAGCTTTAATTACCAATGTTTGTGGAGGTGGTTTTTCATTATGTCTGTTCATCCAGCTGTTGAAAAAAATCGGCGTCTTAGAAAAATAAAAATGATGACATGATGAAAAAATAAAAATTATGAAGACATGAAACGGGAGAAGATGGTCGTTGTTTTAGGTTTCGTTGGTTTCAGATAATTCCCTCAGATGAGAGAAAACGAATCATTACCGAATTCAATGCGGTGGAGGACTACAATAGTACTGAAGCTTTCGTACAATGGGAAAAATCCTATAAAGCCAGCCAAAATGAAGGGTTTGCGACAACTAACCCAATTCCTGGTCAACCCAGAGGCGAAAACTTTCTACCAACAGTTGATCGCAGATGGAGAAGAAGACGTCGAATTCATTTATGACCCCCCAATTGATGGGGAATAACGATCAAACTCCGGACAAAAAAAAAAAAAAAAAAAAAATGCTTAGGTACTTAAATTTTGTACCAAAAAAATTGTTCAAAATTCACCAAAACTTGTGATTTGTTGAATAAATAACTGTTCTTTGTTCTAATACCAATTTCTTTTATTTATCTCAATCCTGATTCGAGCCCCGAGACTTGAAACTTTGAATCAACTTTCCTGAAAAATTTACAAAATGGACTCTGATCGTTCTTTACCGTAGCCCTTCAATTATTATTATTAATTTATTTCATTTATTACTTATTTATTTTTGCTCAAAATGAACTCTGATATCAACCAAATTTGTTGGAATTCCCCTAAAAAGAAGAGGTAAAGCAGAAAAGGTAGTGAATCTCAAAACCTTGTATGTTGAAAAACCAAAATTTTACAGGAGGTGAAAACACATTCAAGTGCTACATTCAAGTCATAAACGAGAGTTGGGGTGCTTCAAAACCAATACGCACATGCGGCTAGAAGCCTGCAAAACCCAAGGAGATGTAATTAAAATGCTCTCGGTTTAACCTCCAGGGTTGCTAGCAGTTTCAAGAAATGGGAAGAGGAAACTGCCCATAGGTTCGTTCGCTGAGACCACCAAACCAGTTTGCAACTCACTTGAGGCGTTCGTTGAGTTCTCTGACTATTAGAGCGCGCACAACCCCCCCCCCCCCCCCCCCTTGATCTGGGTCCATGGTTTCCAACCGGTTGTGGATGTTCAAATCAATCAGAGTTTTTTCCAGCTGACCACTTTCTGATTGTTTGCCCCCTCCATTCCAAACTCATGGCAGCCAATGAAATCATTCGAATTTAGCATTTGTTGTCGCTTTCCGTCCCGTATTTCTCAAACATTCATAAAATGTATAACCAACTTTTTGATTCTGACTCATCTCGAGGGGTTTCTGCTATACCAACGTTTTCGTCAACGAAGACGAAATGGAGGTGTGCCTGAAGCAAAAGGTGCAGAATTATTTAAGTGAAATTGTAGCAAATTATGATGATGAAACGTTCCTGAGACCCTTTCGAGTGAGCTGGAAAATTGCGGAAGGGTTGGCGTCAAGGTAAAATACTTTGGAAGCATTTACATACCAAGAAAGTAAAACACTGAACAGTTTTTCCTGAATGGAGTGTAAATTTTATTTTCTACAATTTTGAAACTTTTTTTATATCTATGTACAATAGCGAGTTTTACCAATAAGGTTAATCCTAAATTAATTAATAGATGAGTATAACAGAAGAGCCACAAAGGTAACTTGGTACTTGCCTGACCTTTGAGTGCACTGTAGATAGGTCAGCAAGAATATTTCAAAGTTTGGCCTGATTCCAAAGCAAAATACCAATTGCGGTTAAATGAGACTTATCGCTGTCCCTAACACTGAAAAGATCAGACTCTAGGGCTTTTCTTCTACTTTACAGTGATCGTCCCTCATCGTGGAGCCGAGTTCCACGACCGAGCGATGGAATAAAGAGTTCCACGCAAGGGGGCGTGCATTACCTTTAAGTATAAATAATATGTATGATAGTTTTTTGGGGTTCTTAAGTCGGTCAGGCAATAATAAAATTCAGATCTTCAGGGCCAACGTTTCGATGTATTTATACATCATCATCAGGGTTCGCAGAATTTATGCGGCTGTTTACACGGTCATCTAGTATTTTGTAACACATTCATGTATGTACAAATACTGACGAATGAAAACATGTGAAAATATGAAACAACACATGAAAACATGTGAACATCAGCAATCACTCAATTGCAATTATCAGGCAATAATCACTCAGGCAATTATTATTGCCTGACCGACTCTCAAGAACCCCAAAAAACTATCATAATTATCACCTAGCGGTCAATAAACTAAACCATATTATAAATAATATGCACAGAGACCACGAGTTTCAGACCCCTACAACTGGGGCACCTCGCATGGCTTACCAGCTCGAGGAAACATATCCGTCCTGTGCGACCGGGTACACGGAAGAAAACGGTTCTTTTCAGAACTTCCAGTCTTCCACTTTTTATGAACTAAAATGTATTTTTCAAGACCTACAGACTTCCACTACCAGTGGACACAAAGCGGCCTCTCGACGGCCCAAAACATATACCTATCTCCAATGCCCGAGATATTCAAAGAGAACAGCAAATCGCGGCTCTACATGGCGAGACATTTGCCTGTGAGTCTGACAAATATCACCCCTTTGAAAACAGGGATAAACACCCATCTGAAGGTACTTTTCAGCACTTTCAACAAGTTCTTTATCGAGGATCAAACCCGAATCACCAGACTCATGAAACTCTTCCGAATCAGGATTAGTCTTAAGGCATTCCTCTAGGGGTACCTACCCCTAGTAAAACATATATAAATCCACTACACGCATGTTCTGATATTTGACCTATTTAATTTGCTCAAAAAGAGCTGGCCAACAAACTTGTCCTTCCATTTGGGAAGCTTGATTTTTTGACACAAGAACAAAATTTTTATTTCAATCCTTAGGGGAGTTATCCTCTGGATAAGTGCAAACTTCAATCATAGTTTTGGAATGCCTCATACCTTTTTTTTTGTAATATACATTCAGCCATTCAATGGTGCATCAAATGTAGGAAAATAATAAAATACACAAGGTTAATTCTAAAAAATCAAATTGATAGTCCTAAACTTGTAAAAAATTCATAGATAAAACAGAAGATTACTTTTTCTGAGAGCAACTGTACTTACATAATGGAAGAGTAAAGTTAATGCTGATTTCAATCAAGGAATTTTTACAAAAAATTTATTTTTAAACATTTTTGAGCCATTTTAATAGCTTCATTTTCTTTGAAAATTCGTTAAATATACGAGATCGTGAAGCTAACTGTCGTTGATGCATTCAAACAGGTGTTAGAGGACTCCCTATTGCCCCTTTCTCGTGAAATTGAGTGTCAGAACGAGAAACTTGATGTTATTGATCAAGAATCTCGAGCTCTGAATTTATGTATTCATGGACTTCCTGAGACGAAAGGAGAAAAAACAATTGAATGCGTCCAAAAATTTGTATCATCAAAGCTCGACCTAGATCTCCAACCTAACCAGATAACCCGTGCGAGGCGGGTCGGACCTATTCTTGCGCCTGCAAGTCGCATCTCGGATGGAGCTATTGCTGAAGGTGATGGAACAGCTGTTGTGGCAACGCCCAAAAAAGCTAGACATCGTGTTGTTATTGTCTCGTTCGCCCAGCATGACGTCAAATCACAGGTGTTTTCGAAAAAAAGTACCTTGAAGAATACGGGGATCCTTCTCACCGAGGATTTGTCGGCAACAAGAAGACTGGTATATAGGACGGCAGCGGAACTGTTTGGGGTTCGAAATGTCTGGTCTCGTGATGGGATGGTCAAGATATCTATTCATGGTAAGATTAAAACCGTATCCAATCTGAAGCAGGTGGAGCTATTGAAGAGTGACAGCGTGAAGTAGCGAACATTTATTTTTAGGTTGATAACGTTCCTGTGTACCGTTCTATGTTCGTTTGTAGTATTTATCAAACGCTTTAATTTACTGAATTTGGTTTTTATGGCCTTTGATAAGATTTTTTATTTTGCTTCTTTTCTGTTGTGTTGCACGTCGTGTTACATATTTGTTAGGTACTCAAGTCATTTGGTTAAATCCAATTTATTGTATGATCTCACTGCTAGTTGTACCTACTAGTTACTGTTACTTTACTCAGTCATTTGGTTAGATCTAAATTTTAATGGGCGATCTCACTGTAGCTTACTATTTGACGACCTGAAACCTGTTCTACATTCGTTTGTTTACTTGTAGGTAAGGTAAGCACTTACTAGGGCTGTTTTGTTTAATCACTCAAATTTTTCTACAGTACTGTCTGAAATATGCTTGTTATTCCCATGATCATGTTGCTGTATTGCCATTTTTCCTTCTTAAGCGCTTTTTGCTTTCTTTTTGTTTTATTTTTTCTCATAATTTTTACGTTAGTCAAACTATCTCACTATATTCCTTGCTTAAATCTTAATAAGGCAGATCCCCCTACTGCATTACTTTACTTCCTCGTTTTTTTTCACTCCCCCAGATTGCTTCTGGATAAAGTATTAATCCTTCTCTTCTTCTCCTTTTCTGTTCTTTTTCTTCTTCTTCTTCTTGCCTGTTCGATGTGTGTGGTGATGTGTTATGCTTTCTGTTGTCAGTCGGGGGGGCGGGGTTTGACTAGGTTCGATGGACGGTAGTCTTCTGGAAGCCTTGTCCAGCGACTTGTTCACATCTGGTGATGATTCTGTTGATGCTAACGATTCCTTGCTGTCTGATACTGTGCCAGATTATGCTGTTGCTATTATTAAGTTTTCCTCATCGTTTCCTCGTGCATTTACAATGGGTCACTTCAATGCTCAAAGCCTTGAGCCACATATTGACGAAATCAGATCTATTGTTCGGGAGGCAGGACTTGCAGTGGTTGGGGTGTCTGAAACCTGGCTTAAAACCACAGTTCCCTCAAGGATGGTAGACATCCCGGGCTATAGAATTCTCAGGAATGACAGGTATAGAAGGCGGGGCGGTGGGGTGGCAATGTATTTGAGGTCTGGCCTCCGCTACAAGGTTATCCTGGAATCACCTGACAAGTCTGGAATTGAGTATCTTTTTGTCGAGGTATCTGTAAAATCACAACGACTTTTGCTTGGTGTAGTGTACCGTCCTCCTGATTATCAAATAAACATTCTCGACTTGGAACCTGTGTTGGGTGGTCTAGTGTATGAATATGAACAGGTGATTGTCATGGGTGATTTCAATCTTAACCCAAATAATAACGTAAAAGGTTTTAGGGACTTCAATTCCTTTATTCCTTCTCTTGGATTGACGATTTTGGACTCGGGGCCCACACACGTAACCGGGTCGTGTTCCTCAAAAATAGACCTCTGCATCATGAAATGTCCCGATCTTCTTATGGGATTCGACGTCTTTGAGGTTCCTGGAGTTAGTGCCCATAAATGCCTGATTGCTGCTGTGCGATGCCCGGTTCAGAAGCTTGCCCCCACAAAAATTAGGAGGCGCAATTTCAAAAACATGAATAAAGCCGAAGTGCTTGAATATGCACGAGATCTTTCGTGGGATTTTCTTTACGAGACCCCCTGTGTCAATGCAATGGTTACTTTCTTCACTTCGATGATTGTGCTTCTACTGGATAAGTTTGCCCCTTACCAAGAGTTCCGTGTGCGCCACCCGGCCACTCCGTGGTTTTCTCCAGATATACGAAATGCTATAAAGAAGCGTGACACATTGCATCGACGTTGGAAGCGTTCAGGTGATAAACAGCATGAAGTTTTATTCAAAAAACAACGTAACTTTGTTAAATCGCTAATTCGATATGCTAAGAAAAACTACATCACTCCTAAACTAGATCTATCTTTAAATGCAAAGACCCTTTGGAGTAATATCAAGAATTTTGGTTTGATCAAGATCAAAGGCAACTCTCCAGATCCAACCCAGTTTTCTGCCGATGAACTCAATGCCGAGTTCTTGAAAGACTCTCCGCTATTACCCCCAACCCTAGTAGTGCCTAATAATCCAGATGGTTTTTCTTTCCATAATGTTGAGTGTGACGATGTGCTTGTTGCTGTTAGTCAAATCAAGTCGAATGCAGTGGGTGTAGACGACATCCCGTTACATTTCATTATACTGATGTTGCCTGTAATTTTGAATCATCTTACATACCTTATCAACTCATGTATTACTAAATCAATTTTTCCGTCGGGCTGGAAATGTGCTAAAGTTTTGGCTCTGCCCAAACATTCTAATCCCAAATCCACTAGTGACTTCCGACCAATTAGTATATTGCCAGTTTTATCTAAAATTTTAGAAATCCTTCTTCACAGTCAATTGAAGACTTACTTATCTACAAGTGGATTGATTGTGCCTTACCAATCCGGTTTTAGAATGGGGCACAGCTGCACCACAGCACTGTTGAATGTGACTGAAAACATCCGTGAAAAGTTAAATAAGAATCTTTGTACAATACTTGTGTTGCTGGACTTTCGCAATGCTTTTGGGGCCGTCGACCATAGCCTTCTTCTCTCTAAACTTCACTCCAAATTTGGCTTTGGTTCCTCTGCATGTTCTCTCATAGCTTCGTTCCTTAGTGGTCGAAGGCAGGCGGTGAGTTGTGGGGAGTCACTATCGCCCCAGTGTCCAGTCAATGCTGGCGTTCCGCAGGGCTCGATCCTCGGACCCATCCTCTTCTCTTTGTTCATCAACGACCTTCCCTCGAGCCTTGCTAGGTCTTGCTACCATTTGTTTGCTGATGATTTTCAGTTCTACCATCACTGTACCATCGATAAACTGGCAGGGGGGATTTCGTTGGTGAATGAGGAGTTGAGGAGGATCTCTCAGTGGGCTACCTCTAATAACATCAGCCTTAACCCAGCTAAATCACAATCAATTATTTTCTGGAAATCCTCTCTGGACACCAAGCCTCTTCCTTCCATTGTTGTGAATGATTGTGTAATACCCTATTCTAAACACGTTAAAAACTTGGGACTAATTCTGTGTGATAACTTGTCATGGAAAACGAATACCACTGCAATTTGCAGAAAAGTTTATGGGGCTCTGCATTCCCTTCGTAAACTGTCGTTCTTTACATCAGAGGCGTTGCGATTGAGGCTTGTGAAAACGCTCATTTTACCATTGATGACTTAAGGTGACGCTGTTTTTGCCCTTTCATTGGATGCAGAATGCTCAAGAAGATTACAAGTATTAATGAACTCTTGTACTAGATTTGTTTTTAACCTAAAGATCAGAGGACATATTTCAAGTCACAAGACTAACATATATTATTAGGTACTGATGTGGTTTCATACCTTCAGGACAGAACATTGTTGTTTGTGTATAAAGTTCTTAATAATACAAACATCCCAGATGATTTCACCAAAATTTTCAAATCAGCGCAATGCTTAAGATTACGCACCATTATTCAAACGCACACATCGTGCAAACAATATTATAATTCTTTAAAGGTAGCTGGAGCAAGGCTTTGGAATTCTCTGCCGTTGAATGTTCGGACCCTTCCTTCCCTGGCTCGCTTCGGGGCAGCCATCACTGCGAGACACACTGAATGACCAGGTACATGACCTTTTCTTTCTCCTATCCTCAGTTTCCTTCCTTTCTGTTTCTACCTGTTCTTTTTTTTTTTCTCTCTCTTTCTATCCCTTTTCAACATCTACTCTTCTTTTTCCACTTCAACCCTTCTAATGATTTTATAAAATAAATATATCTACCTTTTTTACCATTTTAGTACATATACACATTTTTATTTTTACTGAGTTGAGGTACCTATTTCTTATTATTATTTTACTTATTTTTTGTTTGTTTGTTCTTTTAATTATAAGCAATTCAATATTGTATTGAGTGCTCCACACTCGGTGGGACTTTGTATCCTATGTGGACAATAAAGATATTATTATTATTATTATTATTATATTTGACAACACAGTAGTTTTTGGTTCATTATTTCCAATAATAAGCCTATGTGATCGTGTAGCAAAAAATTTTTATAACCCCCCCTCAAACTTTGTCACTTTACGTTTCAAGGTGCGTACAATCCAAATTTGAAATGTCCGTCCGCCGTTCGCCGTTCGCCGTCCGGGCCATAAAAGGCTAAGAATTGACTTAAAAAACCCGTTCTTTCGCACATAGACTCCATTTGGGGTCTAGTTGGTCCTAACGTTTAACCATCCCGATCGCTTTACTCGCATAGATGCTATGGGCCAAAAACGGGCCAAAAAGTGTCTTTTTCTACGCGCGCACGCCTGGCACGCTTGGCAGGGGGTCACGGTGGGCGGTGAGGGGGGTGAGCGGGGGGGTGGAGTGAGAGGAGGCGCCGGCGCCGCGGCACCTTGTGGTGGGTACGGCGCCGGCGTTCCTTCGAGGCATGAATATATGTTTTTTTCAAGGTCATATTTGTGTGTTGATACCAAAGCTTTCCCTACGCATATTTAATAACATATCCTCTCGACTTTTAGGAGCTTACGATAGGAGCTCAAATCGAGAAATATAAACATGCGTATATAATTATAGAAGTATAGGTTGTGGCAACTCGAAATAGGACACGCCGAGGAGTCTGGACGGGCCTTATGAGATACGCTAGCCAACTAAAACTATGATCATACTCAATTGAAAAAATAATAAACCTTTGTGAAATAATATTTCTGTTCTAGAACCAAAAATTTCAACCATGTATCATGTTTTCTTCTCGATATTGATTCGAAATTCTATGAAAACATCAGAAATTAACAAGCGGTTGCAATCATGTTCACAATATCAATTATTGAGAATGATCACCTGTGTGTAAACAATTATTTATATAACCATGCTCATAACTCAGTTTGTTGGACACGCACTTCGCCGTAGTTAACATAATATTGTTGGATAAATCGAGAGCTTTCGAACGAATGGTCAACGAATTTTGTGGGATGAAAAACGACGAAGTACCATTTCCCTAGCAACGACTCGGTTGTAGGCGGAAATCACTGTAATTAATTTCGTGCGCGGAAAAAAATTGACTCGCAAAATTCGCTAGGACCCCAGGGCTAAAACATGATACATGTTAATTTGCAGCGTTTTTGGAAAACGATCCCCTTCTTGATCTTTTACTTTTATGCCGCGTAGTAGCGCTGCATTATTTTATATCACACATGCGAGAGTCATTTGATCGAAACTGAATACTAGGGTCTGTTCACTTCCATGCCCCAACGGTTGTCCCACAGGCGGATTTGTTATTTCTCTAATGGTTTATTTACTTTTTCCCGTTTGCTCAGAATTATTCGGTTTGTTTTGTGATACGTTTAATGTGTCCTTTGCTCCGAGGTTAAGTAACTTGTAACTTCGTGTTTAAAGGCGGAGAGGAGAAAAATGAGTGAAACGGATGCAAAGGAAAATGCCCTTACGATGCCATCTGGGGAAGCTGAGACACAGGTATGTATACAGTTTGAAACATTAGATGCATTGTCCATAATATAGTATTATGAGAAGAAAACCATCGAAAAATTGCCATGTTCGTGGATTTCAGGGCTAAGTGGGTGTGGGTGGGGGAGTGGGATTATATCAGTGGAATGGGTGAGGCGGAATGGTAAGAAACATCGTGATTTTGATGGAAAGCAATGTAAAGTGACAGTTCTGATAAATTCCAGAACTCTTCAGAACGAATCGTCTTCGAGCGTTCCAGGAAATTTGGAACTGCTTTTTGCCTTGCGAACGATCTTGGAACTCTAGGAACGCGCTTGTATGAACGACGTCAACGTAGTTCCGGAAAACAACGGGAACAATCAGAATCGTCCGGAACTACGTTGACGAAACACTGAGAATACAGAACTGAATTCCAGGTCTACTGTTCTAGCTCTGCGAACGTAATTATAGTAGTTAGGATCGAAAATTGTTTTAACGTAGGTAGGTCAACTGGAGAAGTAACAAGTTTTCAACCCAAACTCAGTGAAGTCAGCAACGGTTTTTAGCAACGGTCCATAATTCCGATAATATTAATATAATGGGCGAATGGCGCCCAAATTTCACACTTACACTCAACACCCAGACTGGCACCTCCGAATGAGGTCAGGCACGGCATAGCAACGCTGGGGGCGGTATTACGCACTTCCCGTGAATGTGCCGCAAAAATAACTATCAGAATCGGTTTCAGCACCCCAAAAAACACTCATGGCACTATTTTCGTTCAGACTGGCAGTTTGGGAGAAGGGGAAATGTTGGCATATTTAACACGTTCCGAGCGGCGCCGATTTTGGTGGAAACTCCTTGTGACGGGACCTGTTTTTTCGAGAGAAAGGCGCGAAATGAAGGGGCGCGAAAATGTTACTGAACGGGGGCCTTGATATCAATGGGGAACTAAACGGAACGCACTCTTTCGGAGGCCTGATCATCTACAATAAGTGTGTTAAACTCCACAGCCAACAGAATGCGTGGTAATCTCGTCAGAAGGCAGAACGTAGGAGCCTATGTGCTCTCTGTAGCTGGATCTATCGATCCACTCCGGGTGTATCGAACGAGGGCGCCTGGATCGATCAATCCATTCCCCTCGGAACGTGTTAACTGGCGGGGCACGAACATGCGGACTAATATCATGATAGCGTCATACCTCCAGCAACGGTCCGTGTTTCCGTTAATATTGGTCGAATTGCGCCTAAATTTTGCACATAATACTCAGCACCCAGACTGGCACCTCCGAATAAGGTCGGGCATGGCGTACCTACCCCGGAGGCGGCTGTGGAGACGGCTGGGGGTGCTATTATGCACTTCCCGTGAATGTGCCGCACAAATAACTATCAGAATCGGTTTCAGCACCCTAGAAAACCCAATGGCACTATTTTTGTTGTGACTGGCAGTTGAGGAGAGTGGGAAAACAGGGGCGAGAGTGGGGCGGTTATAAGGACTTCCTATGAACATGCCGCAATACTAACCATCAGAGTCAGTTTCGCCTCCGCCGAAAATCTATCTATATACATATATCTATAATCTATATTGATTCTGTCCAATTTAATGAGGGCGTAAATTTTTTTGAATTTAATGAGGGGGCTCAAACAAGCGGACTAATAGCATGATAGCGTCATACTATCAGAATCGTTTTCAGCACCCCAAAAAACCCCCATGGCACTCAGAAATAATAGTGTTTAAAGTAAATATGTATAATATTATTAAATGTATTTATTATTATTATTTCTCCCCCTCCGACCTGCCAGTGCAGTCCGTGATGACATTTCGTTTAGTGACCGATGGTCAGCTTGGCTCCCCTTAGGTGGAGGGGGTCCCTTTGACACCCTTTTTTCACTGCCACTAATGACCCTTCCGGCGAGTTTATAGCAGTGCTTCACATTGAGTCTGTGCGCTCAGCAGGGTGCTGCGTACAAGAGGATACCAAGGAACAGCCCCTTATATAGTGAGACCAGCTCACGGAAACAAACAACCCCCCTCCCCCCCCCACTCTGATCCGCCCAACTGGCATACCTTTGCAAAAGCACCCCAGGCCTTTCCCGCCATCGTGTAGACATGGGGACCCAAGTTCAATCTCTCAACAAAGGTTAGGCCCAGGTACCTAAAACTACTGACAAGGCAAGCCTATTGTCAGCATCCCCAACTGCAGGATTTCTGCCAGTTAGATGCCCTTTCAACAGCATCATAACATACAAACTATCTCAAGTTTGACTCCCTGACATACCTGGACTAGCTCTTTCACCACCGAGGTAGCCCTCATCTCTGTAGCTGCCCTGCTGTCGCCATTGACCAGGATTACCAGATCGTCAGCATAGGCAACCAGCTGCACGCCGAGAGGTCTGAGGGCCCCATGGATGGTGTCGAACGACACGTTCCACTGCTGGGGATCCAAAACCAAACCCTGCAGGCAACCCTTGGTGATCCTCCTAGTGACAGTGAACCTCCCCTTGCGAAACACTACCTCACGATCCTCAAAGTAGCTCAGAAGGAGGTGGTGGATGTGAGGACTACATCCTCTCCTTCCCAGCTCGCCCACAACAGCTGGCCACCAAATGTTATCAAAGGCACCCTGTAAAAAACGGTTTTCACGTTAGTGAAAAATGTTGTCTATTTCTACGAAAAATAAAGAGTTACAATGTTGAATCGATTTCGACGGTTAGGCCATTATCAGTAACAAACAATAACTTTATTTGTTTGTTACTGATGATGGCCTAACCGTCAAAATCGATTTGACATTGTAACTCTTTATTTTTCGTGGAAATAGACAACGTTTTTCACTAACTTCCGTTTTGAAATGGGTTTCCTCAACTTCGTCGTGAGTGATTTAGTTCGTGGCACCCTGTATGTCTACAAAGATACCCAAGACATACTTACGTGAGTCCTCACCAACCTACCTCTGGAGTTCGAAAATCGCATGGGTAGTGGATTTACCCTGCCTGAAACCAAACTGGGCTGGATCACTCATCTCAGTCGGTAGCCTTAGGTGCTCCATCACAACCTTCTCCAGCATTTTTCCAGGGTAATCTAACGGGCATAATGGCCGGTATGCACTGGCCTCCTCTGGATCCCGGTTACCTGCTTTCTGCAGCACCCTGCCCACCTTCCACGATGAAAGGAAGTGGCAAAGTTCTAGGCACTTTCGTCCGATGATTCCGTACCAGGGGTAGATCAAGGGCCAAGCAGTTTTTAGCATGCGGACCTGGAGCCTTACCTGCCTTAAAGGTCTCTACCAGGCTGGTCAGTAGAGCGTCCGACGCCTCAGGCACCCCATTGCCCGCAAGGTCGATTCGAGACATAACCTGTCTATGCTCTGCTTGCGCTGCTGACTCGCTCTCTACAGAATCCCTGGGAAAGAGAGACCCGAGTAACTCATTTGCAGCTTGTTCCCACGTGACTGCCCCACTACCCCTCAAAGTAGAGAGCTGGAATGATGTGTTAAGGCCTTTCACCAGACGATATGGTAGGCCGTATGGATTCCCAGCTCCCACCTTGGTAGCAAAGATCCTCCAACCTGATCACCTCATTTGCCTAACGGATCTGCTGTAATTTAAGTTAAGTTTCTAGGTTTCTAGTATGTCAATATTTTTAAAACATGAACACTTTGTGTGCCCGAAATTGTTTACTGCCAAATTCATGACGACAAATGTAACCTAAATAGTTTTCTGTTATTCAACTTCTTATCGACTTTTTAAACATTTGAATTAAATGTAAGTACATTTTCGGTGTAATGTTGTGCAAAAATTTCTGAATGTTCTAGTTCATGATTATTAAACTTTTTGCAATTAATATTATGAAAAAATAAATAATTTTTCTATTTATAGCTGTTTTGATATTTATATTGATTTCCATGCACGTTTTGGTTCAATTCGAATAATGAGCCTTTGTAATCGGCTAGGAGAAAAAAGTTCAAACCCCCCTAAAATGTATTGGTTTTCATTTCAAGATAGGTAAATTCCATAAATCCAGTTAAAAAAATACCCTCTGAATAATTTGGCCCAAAAATCATACATCAGCCAAGGGTTGTGCCTGTAATCTCATCAGATTTTTAATCAACCCTAAGGGGTCAAATTCAATAGATATAAATAAAGCCACACAAGTGTTACAAGTGATCAGCCGAAAAAATCACCCTTTTATTTCAAAAATTTATGAGATGTTGATTTTTTTTCCTTCAGGCATTATTATGCCTGTCTGACCGTTTGTAGTGCCTGAAGATGTCGTCAGTAAGGGGACGAAACGTTGAATAATGAAGGAATAGATTAACTAACTTCATTTATCTTCCCTGGGCCGCATCCCGACCAATTCAAATTGCACAATGCTTACGGCCGACCAAACTACCAACACCTCACTATATCTGTTATCAAGTTTTAATCCAGGATTTTTTCGTATTTGTGTTGCTTTCTATTTCCTCTTCGAGTTTTTTCATTGTAGTCGACAGTTTTCCGAATTCTTCAGTTTTTCTGTCAGAGTTATTTGTTGAAGGCTGTGAGAGTAATATGTTTGAAGAAACGTTTCATAGAGATGTTCTGCGAAAAGTTATGTTTTCTCTTTTTTGCTTTTAGCAATGTTCCGTCATTATTTTTTTAGGAGATGTAGAACCTTTGATCTTTTCGTGTTTTGGGTTGCCTTGTAAAAATAATACCTACTCCGTATCCTTCTCTGCTCTCGGAAAATGTTCAACTGATTCATTTTTCGTGGGTCTAATTAGAAATTTAAGTTTATTTTCAGATGTTCTATTATTTTTCCGTTTTTCATGCAGGAGGTTTCTTAGTTCAAATGGATATATTTCCGGATTATGACAATCGTTATTCTGGCTCACTGCTTTGCCGCTTGTTGTATTTTATTAATAAATAGGTCAAATTCGCCCTCAAATTGATGAGGAGTTTTCAGACGAACATTAAGAATAATTGACGTTCCCAGTTGCTGACAAAAACATGTAGTTTATTAAATAAATTTGGATCATTTTCTTTTCCAATTACTTTTTCTCTAATTGTTAAAATAAAGGGGGAATTATCGGAGTGTTGGTCGTTAATATTCTCTCCATTTATGTATTCATTTGAGATACCTCTGCTTATGAAGAAGATTAGATCAGAGATTGTATTAGTGTCTGTGGGTCAGTATGTGGGCTTTCCGTATGAATGGAAATCACACTTGAGTTTGTTTTGCTGCCACAAACAGTTATTTACCATTTGTCGTAGTTAACTGTGCATCCCAGTAGGTATATTTAGCATTATTACCTCCTATAATGAAATAGTTCCCTAGCTTTTAACACCGTACTTTGCAGTCATATTTTTTCAAGTTAGCCTGGGGCGACAATAGATTGGAACGGTCTATTTAGCACTTTCTGGGGGAAATAGGATTAAAAGTAAAAATTCACTGTCTGGTTTCTCGATCGTTCTTTCTCGTTCACAAGAACGAGGAAGAGGTTCCCCTGCCACTTGTAGTTTTTTTCCTCATATTTTGCGCTTTCAGCGACACGGGGCCTGGCTGACCCAATTTTCGTTGGATTCCGATAATCCGATATCAAAGCGATTGCCTGATTATCTCTTACAATCAACTCCCCGTTCAGTTGTTGTTCTTGTCCTGCCCTGGTCATGTGCTGATTGTGGGCACTCGTTGGTGTGGCCCATGGCAAGAATTATGTGATCCTGGAGCATCTGTTTTCGAGTTGCACATTAACAGAGGTTACTTGCATTTTTTCTTCCTCAATTTTGGTTTATTATTTCCAATAATAAGCCTATGTGATCGTATAGCAAAAAATTTTTATAACCCCCCTTCAAACTTTGTCACTTTACGTTTCAAGGTGCGTAGAATCCAAATTTGAAATGTCCGTCCGCCGTCCGGGCCATAAAAGGCCTTAGAATTGACTTAAAAAATCTGTCCTTTCGCACATAGACTTCACTTGGGGTCTAGTTAGTCCTAACTTCTCGCCAGCTCGATCGCTCCACTCTCATGGGTGTTATGAGCCAAAAATAAGTGAAAAAGTGTCTTTTGGTTTATATTTCAAGTTGTATAGAAATTGGAGATTTATGAGTGAAAAGAAAAGTTAGCTATTAATTTTATGGAAAAAAAGTAATCTTAATGATACTCTTCTATTCAAAAAGAGATTTTGGATTTTAGGCTATTTTTTGCAATTTTATAGATTTTTTAAAACAAAATTTAATGAAGTTCAAGTTTTTAGCATAATTTCGTAGATAAATTTTTGACTGTTCTATTTCATAGTTGATAAACTTTATTTGACCAATCTTATGCTAAAAAATATCAATTTAACAATTCTTAGCCATTTTCAGTGATTTTGTTAGCACATTTTAGCGAATTTTTGAAGAAAATTAAGCTATTGCTCTCGCCTCAAAATTTGTAGAATGTGAATTTTTGAAAAAAATTTATGCAGAAATCCGTTTCAGGCTATTCTGAATCATATTCTGAAGTTTAACTCATTTTTTTATGTATGTATATATGTATGTATGTATGTATATATGTATGTGTCATTCCAGACGATAACTGTCCGTAGAATTGTGCTAGAAACTTCAAACAAATTTTAAAATGTTAAGGACACAAAACGAAAGTTCAAGTTCGTTGGCCAGCATGATTGGATTACATCTTCGGGTTGAAATTTTCAAAAATGTAGTCAAAAATTTCAAAATAGCCTGTTTTTTGCGATTTGTTGTGCGAAATAATTTTTTCAGCATACTAACATGTGGTATATTCGGAATCAGTGTAAAATGTTCTTTAAGAATATGTATCAAGTTTTCAAAAATTTCAAAGTTGAAAAATCAGTCAAACATCGAAATAATGCCGTTCGCTAGTTGTAAAAATCGGTAATATTTGCATGAAATATTGTCCAAATTTAGATTGAACTACTCTTATGGAAGTATCCCTGTATAACCAATCCTAGAACCATGCTGTTTAAAACGTAGGTAGTAGGTGCTTGTTTAATAATTTGATTCCATGTTTGTCTATCAAAATCATAAACTAAAATTTCTCTACACGATCAATAGCGACTGAAATGTCGAAGATTTCTTCAAAAATTCGCTCATGGGGTCATGCTGCATGACTGGACTTTTTTTGAAATTTGACCAATTAGATGATATCAATATACAATATAGGTGACACTTTTATGCGTGGGAAAGATGACTTGGTAATGATTTGTTTTGTTTATCAACTATATTAAAGAGCGTAAAATTGTGAGATTCCGCTGCTGTAATGGATTGAACCCATTTGTGAGGTCCGAAGCTCCGAGTTCCGATACTAAATACGAGTATACTATAAGCGGCGTTTAATAATTATGGACCAGAGATCTACGTAGAAGGGCTGTCTAATACATAAATAATAAACCTTTGTGTAATAATTTGCAGCGTTTTTAGTTCTTCACGGTGCACGAGGTTCTCTTTAACCCTAGTATTTACCATAATTATAATTTACCCTGTATAATTTACCTTATAATTTTCCACCTCTTGCTTTATTGCTAGGGTGTATTGTATAGTAGCAATTATAATTATACCCTCTAATTTTAATGTACGAAGTAAAATGTGCTTCCTAATGGGAGTAAAACTTATATCCCCAAAAGGGCATAATATATAAGAAATTTGAAAATAATGGCGTGGCTGAATGAAATAGATTTTTGAAACATGTAATCGAAACGAAATTTGATAATCAACTACTGCTGGCACTACAAAGCTAATGAATGACTTCAGATTTTAAGAATAAAAATATCGAAAATTTGAATTTGAAGCACTCTGAAAAATATTCCTAAATTTTAACAAATATAATGTCTATTTCTATTGCTAAGATGAATGGAAGCCTCGGCAATATCCATATAATTAGAGAAAGAGAAGAAACTTCTACGTACCCTTCCTCCACCCAGTGACGATCTTTTGACGACCATTCTAGCCATCTCCATCTTCACTTCATCGAACTAATGAGTTTTCTTCCATGGGTTTACATTTTTCTTGCCTCTGAGTATTTATAAGGTATTGACATTTACATTTCTGTAATCCTGAATAGATGCGGGAATGGAAAATAGAAAAAACGGAAGTTAGTGAAAAACGTTGTTCTATTTCCACGAAAAATAAAGAGTTACAAAGTTAAATCGATTTCGACGGTTAGGCCATCATCAGTAACAAACAATAACTGAAGACACATTAAAAAGGACACAGCTTATATAGTGACAGGTGTAGGGAGATTGAATCCCATTGGTCGAGAGAAAGGAAAGGGGCAGGAGGTACAACCAATTAAGTGCATACAAAGTGAAGGGGGATTATAGCTAATCAGATGAAGTGAAAGGGGGAAATAAATAAATATGGTTTCAACAGTGTGAAGGGATAATTCCAAGCTTTATAGAAAATAGACCAATCAGTGGTGAAATATATTGAGGTATATCCTCATTTAAACATTTACCAGACCTGTCACTTTTGATAATTTCGAATTTTTCAAGTGCATTCAACATACCTACCTTTGGGCAAAAATGAAAAAATTCTTCTGTCTATCTGTCAAATCAAAATTGTAACTATGATTGGATTCCTTAAGATGTTTCCCAAATATAGGCTTACCCTTATTTTCCCTGAAATCCTCGTGATGCTCGTCTATTCTTTCCCTAAATTTCCTACCAGTCTGACCGCAATATTCGTAGTCACAAGAACATTTTAATTTATATACCCCACTTTTATCCTGAACATAAAGTAGGTTTTAAAACTAAAAATAGTCTTAAAGCATTACTAGGATCCGTTTAGGACAAAATTAGTGTTCAGGATAAAAGTGGGGTTTCCATAACTTCGTTGCGAGTGATTTAGTTCGGAAAATAGAATTTTAAGTATATCTACCAGGAAATCAGGTGATGTTTAAGAAGGCTCTTATCTCTTAAGAAGGCTCTTTAATTACTCGTTCGAGACGTTTCGCCGCAATGATGGGACATTGCATCATCAGGGGATCTGAGGACAACAAACAGGTAATCAATATCTGAACTCTCACCACAAAGTCAAAAAATCTCAGTACCTGCCAAATTCTAAACTAATATACTTACAGACATTCAGAAAGTAAAACAATCTACGTCAAATGGTTTAGGAAGGTGGGCATCATTCACCACTGAGGTCATCAACAGGTAAAATGGGGATTTGGGGGATTCTCCTAATTTTAAAACAAACCATTTTGCCTAATTTTTTTTGCAAAATTATCCCAGTAAGTAATACTATAAAATATATGAATTTTACCTTACTTTGTACATAACTTTGTACATGTTACCTGTTGATGACTGCAGTGGTGAATGATGCCGAAATTCCTGAACCATTTGACGTAGATTGTTCGACTTTCTGAATGTCTGTAAGTATATTAGTTTAGAATTTGGCAGGTACTGAGATTTTTTGACTTTGCGGTAAGAGTTCAGATATTACCTGTTTGTTTTCCTCAGATCCCCTGATGATGCAATGTCCCATCATTGCGAAACGTCGGGAATGAGTAATTAAAGAGATATTACACAAAAACAGCCTTCTTAAACATCATTTGATTTCCTGGTGGATATACTTAAAGGAAAATAGAATATAATTTATGAACTCGAACCCCCCCACGTTTTTAGACTAAGCACACAGCACAGCAGTGACAGATACTTACAGATTGGATTACGTTGCTGGGGATTCAGTCTAAAGCTGACTAAGCTGACTCCACCTGTGTAACTCATCCGTGTGGCTGTACCATCCATCCTAGGTTGATTTTTCCTCAATATTTGAAGTCTTCAATAGTGTTTTCCCTTATGATAACTGTGCTACATTTTACCTAAATTTAACCCACAGCAGTGTTCTCTCAACCAAAATAATTATAAATAGGTAATTGGGAAAGAACATTTAAAATCCTTCCTACTTTTGCCCATCTAACCTTTTTTTATTTAATTTACTAATAATCTAACCTTCTTGTATTTCTATTTTATTTCAGCTATCTTCCAGTGAAATAGAAAAGCTTGAAGAAGCTAAACTGAAAGCCAAGTACCCAATGGCATGTAAGAGTATTGGCCACTCAGCATTTATGCTGCAAAAAAAGCTGAACAAAGGAGGGGTACGTGCAATATTATTATTCCACTAGGTTCCTGCAAAACTAGGTTGTGTCATTTGTGCTGGCAGTGTGTCCAAGTACTTGAATTACCTATGTTTCTGGCACTAATTGAAATTACAATTTACTTCAGTTGGTATAATATGCTACTCATCATTTCAGCAAAAGTATTTCGATTCTGGAGATTATCAGATGGCCAGACAAACATCAAGTGGACATTGCAAGAAACCTCTGCAGTCATCATTCAATACCGGTTTCATCTCCACAGGGGAAGAGATTCCAACACCAGAAAGTGTGCCTGTTCGAAAAACTTCAAT
This sequence comes from Adelphocoris suturalis, assembly GCA_030762985.1. Taxonomy (NCBI): domain Eukaryota; kingdom Metazoa; phylum Arthropoda; class Insecta; order Hemiptera; family Miridae; genus Adelphocoris; species Adelphocoris suturalis. The sequence goes on along the minus strand of CM061045.1, from coordinate 105,206,780 downwards.
TATCCAATCAAAATTCCATCCCCCTACTATGGCTCCTCCTCCTCCTTGAAGTCTGTCTGTAATAACTACTACAATTATATGAACTCTGTTTACTTTTGTTGTTCGAGTGGGTGCTGAGAAACATCGGATTTGAAGGAAAAATCATTTGTATTCACCTTGAAGATGGTTCCTGATTTCAGATTAGGTGATGAATAATTCATGTTCATTTTATAAACAGTACTTGTAGTGAGAAATGGTAAACTGTATCTCAAAAATTGAATGTATTTAGTCTCGTGTATCCCTACCAAATGATAATTTGTCTCGCTCTTTTGTTTTTATGTAATACCAGTTTCAACTCATCATAGAAATATTTTAAAATGGTCTACTTCAGCGAGTGATCTTAATGTAATTCTAAGCGCTTTGTTCCAGATAATGTTCTAGAAAATAAATATTTTGTATACGTATTTCACGTTATCATGACTTACATATTAATCTTACCAACCCATCATGCTTGAAAACCTATTCAAATAACGAATTCAGGAAATATATTTCCACAAAGTTACGTTGTTTTTCATAGTAATGTGCTGAAATTTTGATTAAAAGCCCTTTAAAAAATCAGGTAGACCATGCACACATGGGTCGATTTTGTGATGTAGATATCTTTTTCTGAAACAAACTGAAATGAGGGAGGTGATGGATGTCTGCACGCTTTTTCACCTTGATTCAGGAGGGACTCGTGTTCAGTCAGCACTCGGCTACCAACTAGAAATTGCGCAAACATCACCTCGAAATATATAAACTTTCCTGTTCATTGCCAAACCTATCTCTCCCCAGCTTTCGACCCCCAATATTCTCTATGAAATGAAATGAAAAAATTAAATGAAAATGTATTTAATTCCTGAAAATATGACAAAAACAATTCACCTACAATAAATGAAAGAAATATAGTCTCCCTAATGGGTGATAATTTTAAAATTCTTAATACAAAAATAATTATATCATGTTGAAGAAATCAATAAAGTGCCATTACATAAGTATAAATATTACAATCTAGATGATATTTCATTATTTACACACATGAGTAGTATTAATCATTATCTTGTGTTTTGAGAAACCAATTTTTCAAAACTTCATTCATGCACTTGATTAGGTTGATCTATTAACTTAGTTTTAACGATAGAAGGCAGATTGTTAAATACTCTGATTCCAGCTAAAAAATATGAATTGAAAGAGGCAGTTGCGTGCACATGTGGTAGATAAAATTTGCCTTGCGATTGAAACCTTGTTTTTATTTCGTGGATGGGATACGCAAACCGCTTCTCTTTCAGAACTTGTTTTACATTATTAAGATCTATAAGATAACATAATTTTAGAATTTTGAGTTTACGAAACAGTGGATCAGTGTGTTCTAAGAATTTACTTTTTGTAATAACTCGAATTAGAATCTTCTGGCAAATATATACTGGATCTAAGGTTGAGGCGTAAGCTACACCCCAAACTGACAAACCATAAGCAAAACTGACTGAGCCAATGAAAAATACATTATACGCATGCATGAGCTTAGGAGTTAAATAAGTTCTTAAGTAGGAGTATACATAAATAAGCTTCCTCAATCTCTTGCAGACTAAATTAATTTGACTTTCCCACTTCATATTAGAATCTAAGACAATAACCAAGTATGGCCAACCCATGTCCCCTCTATTCTTTACCTAGGAAGTTGAGGTTTGGGAGAATTGCTTCAAGTTCGAGTCGCAGATGCTTCAAGTATGAGGTGACCCCAAGGCGCCAGGTCAGGTCGGCCTTAAGGGGACGATCGCCGCTGGCCCAAGAAACACTGGCATCGGTATTGAACAGATGTCTGCTGAATTAACAAGTGATGGTGTTACGATTCGAGAGAGAGAACCACATTGGATTCTCTTTCACTAACTCTGACCTCATGGCTAATACCAACCTTTTCTATACCTAGGTACCTGATCCAACACCTTTAGTGTAGTCTAGAAAAAGGTTGTGAGAAAACTTTTATTCATACTGTCTACATTTCTGTCTCGGGTGGTGATTTTCAAACCCAATACCTTGAGTACAATGTGTCTCTCCCCCCCCCCCCCCCACATAATAAATAGGTACCTACCTATTTTCAGATATCCAAAATGTTCCTTCGGCTTCCCAAAAAATGCATGTTCCAATACTTTTGTTAGGATAAAGAATTTAACAAAAGATGGCCAAGTTTGACTCAACCGGTACGTCAAAATATTTCATGCGAGCGTGCCTATTGTGTGTATTATGTAAGGCATATGCAAACATTATGTATATGTTAGGCAATCGACAAACATCAGCTCCTGATATCAATTTTCGGGGGTTGAAAACAGTTTGTTGGTGATTAATAGAAAGTAGGCAGTGCGATGCTCGGAACAGTATATATGTTATGCTTTCATTGTTAGCGTATATATTTGGGGATGTTCCCATATGCGGCCACCCCGTTGTCACTACTTTCTTCGGGTTACTTTGACGTTCGTATTGGTACATATGTACACACATCATTTTTGGCCTTTGTTGAATGGTCGGCAGTCAGAGTTGAAATCGTTCTTGTTCGTTACCTACTTGAGGCATTGTAATACTCGTAATAGCCTAAGTGATACCCACAGGAAAAACTTCGAGGCTTACTTGATTTATTGCTTCCGAGTACATCCGTAGCTAGCGGAAGTATTGTTTTCACTTCTGGGGGATACAAAATATGACCAGACACTAGGTACACAACATGTCCCGCTGTGCGCGCCCCTGCAGACCTGAATTTGAACTAGCGATGGAAATAAGCTCCCTTATGGGTAGCTACGTTCTGTGATTATTTAATGATTGCAGAAGTCCACTGTGGTGAAGCAGATAGCATATCAGACATATAAAATGAAGGACCCCGAGTTCGATCCCAAGCTTGAAAATTTTTTGCATTCGAATTCAACCTCCGAAACATATTTTTAAACGTCATTACTTATTATAAATGTTTTAAATCATACTTTAAACGTCATTTTGATCTATTCGTCTAACTAATCTGTATTTTATTAAGGGATTGACTACTTGATGTTATGTATTTTTGAGATGCGAGCATCCGCGCCACTAAACTACATAAATCATTCTGATATATTTGTCCAACTAATCTATATTTTAGCAGCGGACATAAATTAATAAAAAATGAGGCACATTTTATTCAACAGAACCTATCCGGGCGGTAAGACTATGGGGGAACGTAGTTACAATTGAGCTCGGTAGGGGCACGCACAGTGGGACATTGTACCCATCGTCAAGTCAAAATGTGTTCTTACCCAAATCAAAATTTCCACTCGCATTTTCTGTTCTTGAGCATTCTGGAAATTGGTTTCTTGAATGTGTTTGTCTGTCTGTGTGTTGGTAAATGACGATTTTATTATCCTGTATGAGGTTCATTATGATCGACCTTCAGTGCGGGACCTCAAATTGTGTCATACCCACCAACCTGAAAATTTTTCGGGCAAATAATTCGACATAGGTGCACTTTTTCCACTTGGAAATGAGTCCTAAAGTCACTATTTCTACCGTAATTTTGAGGAGGGGTTCTTAGGCACCCGCCCGCTTGGTCCCTCTGCAGATCGGCGACCCTGGGCGCACCGCTGTTGTGCGGGTTCATGTCCGCTCCATTATTGTCCCGTCCCTCCCCTGAACTATTAGCTCTTTAGACCGAAATGTAACCTTTTGGCTATCTGGTAACATACCAAATTGTTGAGCATTGACTTTGAGTTGAACTGACTTGAGAATTCATTCTTCCAGTAGCAAAAATCTACCAACGCTGTATTTCCACTGGTTGATGGCGTCGGATCCATTTCTCAGCAAAAGACATGAAAGTTGCCTGGACTTGAAAAAACTAGACTTATCTGTACGAAATGATTAATATTGTAGAGCATTCTGAACAAAAAACTTGAAAATACTTTCCAAAAAACGTGAGAATACTTGAGTTTACGAAATGATGTGATTTTTTTTTTTAATTTCAAGCTGACGAACGGTCCTGGCTATACAGGGTGACAGCTAAAGTCGTACTGAATCGGTTTACGAAGAGAAACACCGGCTTCAAGTGTTGGGGTGGGAGAGCAATGGACCCGCCCAAGGCGGTAGGTATGAAGGTTGAGGGGCGTTTAACACTTAAAGCACCAGGCCGAAAACAGAGGAGCTTCCCCTCAGGCCACGCCAGTTTGGGGTGGGTCACACCCCTGGGCCAATCCGTTTTTTACATTTGTATGACCCTCTATTACATTTTTATTAATTTTTCTGCCATGATCAATATGTAAATCAGCCAAAATAATGGTTGTATCAAATCTGTACACATGGCCTCCTGCTGTTAATTCATGTTTTTCCCCTGGGCGAAATTGTATACGTGTGATACAAGTTATTTCCCCCGAGTTTCCCGGGAGAAATGAGAAAATAGGACTCTTCATTCAACAGTGTATTGCAAAATTAGGAACTGGCAAAAAACATCAATATTCTTACTGCTAAATTTACCCCAGTGGCTTCACAAGTTTTTGAAACAGACTCAGAAATGAAGAATTGTTGTTGCGAATTTTTGCTCGGGCCAACTATGCTAAGTGACAGTGTGAAGCCAGACAAGGTCAGAACTCCATTGAAATCCATGCAACCCTTGTATCTGGATGATTCAAGGAGCTTCAAACCGTCTCCAAACTCTTCTAACGTTTTGATACAATAACCTCCTGGCGTGAACTAAGATTGTATCAGATTGATACGCGCGGCGCGTGGGTGACAACTTGATTTGAATCAATTTAACACACATGGCGCTTCAAGTGTTAAGTACCCTCCCGTATGGCACGAATGTACGGAGCGGCGCTTAAGCGCCCACACGTACTGGAAGTGTTAATAACTACTGCAAATGTATAGTGTTAATTTTCCGGTTGGGTTCTCATGGCTCAGGATCTATTCCTATTTGAAGTTGAATAATTGCTATAGGTGCTTGAGAAAGGGACTAAAGGTACTGACAATTTTTACTGATTTTATGAGTCATGATGGTCATGTTATAGTGGAAAACCAAAATAAAACTGTGTTCATATTCTGATGACTCTTTAATTTGTTTTTTGTCATACGATGTGTATTGTAGGAGGATAACTGACTTATTCAGGTAATATTCACGTTTTCAGTTGTATTATTTTAACATTGTAGTAGTTAAAATTGTGTCATTAATTACCAGAACGAGAATTTGGTAAAACACAAGAAGCATTGAACGAATGAGCCCGGTCCGGGCTAAAATACCTATCCTTTGCTCGTCACGGGTTATATAGTCATGCTTGCTCAATTCCTTCTATATTTCCGTCCTTCACCGCTCCAAAATCTTAAAGTTAGTCAGATAGCTAATTGTTAGGTATCCAACCTTAACAAATAGGTATAACCCTCAAACCTTAGATAGGTACCTACTTATTCTGTCGACACCTACTCAAACTCCCTATAACCTTGAAGGGAGAGTGCTCTCTTTGCCTACCCCTTTAGGCCCATAGCTCACTGAGAAACGGGATAAACTTAAAATTACAACTTTTTGGAAAAAAACAAAGAAAAATAATTTTTGATGGGGTTGTATCTCAGGACCTGTCGGATGTACGTTGCAGTGGGCAGGCTCACAAATTTAATGTTCTTTAAAATGTTCATAGTTTCAGACACATAATAGTGTGAAAAAATTCTGAACATTCAGATGTTTTTTTGAGATCTGTTTTTAGGTGGTAAAGCTCAGATTCAGCACTTCAAAAAAATATCCGGTGAACGGGATGGAAAGGAAAACACTTTAGGTATAACAGGATCCAAAACTCAATAACGTTTATTGCGTAAGTAAAGGGCGGTAATATGGGAGAGCAATAATGACTAAATGACACACGAACAAAGAATGGCGATATCACACCCGCCCGGTCCACACTACTCTGACAACGCTAGTATACAATACAGTGGTAACATGATAAGGAATTACACAGCAATTTTAATATTAAATTTATCACTTTCACTGCACTTGCGGGAGGAGTTCAGATCGGAAATTAAATTGGGAACAATTCGGGCAAGGAAATTATAGTTCCGTCCTGAAGTACACAAGGGGAGTAATTCACCTTAGAGCGACATTAGCGCTCTAGCGGTAACTTTAGAAAACAAGCTCCTAACTCCATTCCAGTTCCGTGGCGGTAAATATAAATTTGGATAGGGCCAAACATCCGGTTAGAAAAAACCCCTACTCGTGTATCCTAAAACAACCTTTTTTGAGCCTGTTTACTGGAACTTTTTGGAATCTATGTACCAAAAATGTAAAACAAATTTGTTGGGGGTGGGGTTGAACAAATTTTTTTTTTGTACGTCGTTTAAAAAAGTTTATTGTTGAGGATAATAAACAAATGTACAGATGAAACTCCTTCAATTGGTCATTTACTCTAGGTACTCCAACAAAAATACGGAAAAGGGCATGTGGTTGTAGATAATTCACAAGATCAACAATTGGGCAATTATAATTCTATTAGGTACTATTTACAGAGGCATCGAATTAATCTTTACAATATACTTGCGTAGGTACATGAAAGATAACAACTCATTTTCAAAGAAATAATTTTGAAGATTCAGTTATTTCCTATACCACATTTGGAAGGTGTTAATGCGTTTTACTTTCTTTTGCAGCTGTAACACTCCATACAATAGCGCTTCTGCAGTGGGTGGGCAACCTGCAAAAAGTTTAAACAAGTAATTATACAACTAGCATAGTGTTAACTGTGAGGCTGTGATGAAAGGTGTTGAACAACTATGAGTCAGGGAGCAAAAATCATGTAGGGTGTATCAAATTATTTTTTCAATTCTCTATTAAAATTGTACGATTATTATACGAGGGTTGTCCAGAAAATAAGTTCCGTTTTGATCTGTAGGGTGGTAGGAGTGGCTTTTGCCAAATCTGGTAACACCGCTCGAAAGAGGAGAGGTGGGGGAATAGAATGAGAGGTGGGTGACCTCAGTCGGTCAGTTACCAACGTCAGGGCAGGTAGTTGAAATGGAGCCCTCCACGTCGCGTCCCGCCACCTCGATCCCCGTTCCCTCTCGAGTTGTTGTGCGCGGAGTGATTCAATTTCTTTATCCTGACGTCTATCGTCACTGGAGACGAAACCTGGGTGTCACACTACACTCCAGAAAACAAAAGACAGTCCATGCAATGGAAACACCCCACCTCCCCAAGTGCCAAAAAATTCAAAAACGAGAAATCAACAAGGAAAATCATGGCTTCTGTTTTCTGGGATCAAAAAGGAATTCTCCTGATTGATTTTTTGCCTCAAGGTGAAACCATTAACGCCAAGCGCTATTGTGAGACCCTGAAGAAGCTTCGTCGGGCCATACAGAACAAGAGAAGAGGAATGTTGACCTCCGGTGTTTGCCTTCTCCACGACAACGCTCGGCCTCACGTTGCTCATTCCACAGCGCAACTTTTGGATGAGTTTGGTTGGGATGTTCTGACCCATCCACCTTACAGTCCCGACTTGGCCCCTTCAGACTATCACCTGTTTTGCGGAATTGGCGGGAGAACGTTTCACAAGTGACGAGGAAGTGCAAGAAGCTGTCACGAAGTGGACCAAGGAGGTAGCGGCAAGCTTTTATGAGGAAGGAATTTCGAAGCTCATTTCGCGATTTACCAAATGTATTGACGTCGCCGGGGATTACGTGGAAAAATAGTACATATGTTCAACTACAATACCTGTAAGTTTCAAATTTTTTCAATAAAAACTTGATTAAAAAAAAAAAAAAACTTATTTTCTGGACTACCCTCGTAAAAACCTTCGAAGGTATGTTTCCTATGTGACATTGAAAAACCTACAAGACAGCCTTACCTCTTTCTAACAAGTCATCATTAATAATTTTGAACCAGATTGGTAAGAATTAATGGTAAGTAAAATGGGGTTTCCTGATCATCAAGGTGTCGATTTAAAACGTCACCCAAGCATCTCTTCCCTGTGCCGTTTAACAATTCAATATCGAGTCAGCAAGCCAGCTGGTCTTTAGAAACTGACTATTTCTTACTTTCATCAGTGACCAAGTTGTTTCCTGTCAACTGTTCAATCATTTATCAAGATGAAATGAAGGAGTTCTCGAGTAAATTACTGTGGATGTGTCTTGTCAGGCCTCTAATGAAACACTCCTCAAGGCTTCAAAACAGGATACAGTTCCTTTTGATGATTCTGGAGGATGCTATGTGACGCTCACCAGTAGCTCAATCGCTCTTTCCACACGCAATGAGGGGATAGAGGCTTAGGTTAGCAAGGGTAGCGAAATAGCTCATAGGAAACATCTAGCGAAGTTTACTTTTACTTGTCTGTAAAATAGGTAGGTATTCACTAAAGATCTGGTCATGCCCCTGCACCAGGTGCAACAAAAAATGTTCATACGAGTATCTACTCAAGACTGATCCAATATCTTGGTTCCTAGATGATTTCCGGTATATAGCTATTGCTTCTTTTTCAATTGCTAAGTATTGCTTTGTTGAATTTCTGGAGCATGAGTGTAATTTGTTGAAAGAATCATTGTGTGATAGAGTATGTTTCATCATCTCCTTAGGGCAGGGGTGCTCAAACGGTCGATCGCGAGTGCTTTTTGAGTAGATCTCGAGAAGAAAAAAATTAGTTTACTGATTAGGAATTATCTACTGAAGTAGCAAGTCAGTTTAATATGAACTCATGTTCTGTAGAAAATGAGTTGGTGCAGATTATATCAGATATACATCTCAAAGCTACAGCATCTGATACAAATTTCTGGTGTTTCATATCTGAAGATAAATATCCGAATCTAAGGCAAATCGCCCTTCAACTGACGGCAATGTTTGGGTCAACTTACTTGTGCGAGTCTGCATTTTCTGAAATGAAGATAATTAAGTCAAAATATCGCAATCGACTAACTGACGATCATATGTCATCATGCTTGCGATTGGCACTCAGTGGTTACGCACCATCTTATGAAAAGTATGCTGAGGACATGCAGTGCCACGCTTCAACATCCAAAGTCACTCCTTAGTTGAGTTTAACACCATATGTAACTCTTTTGTTTTGTAACAACGAATAAACTCGCAATTTTGAATAACTAGGAGTTTTTTCATTGATATTGTAGAGAAGAACTTAAGTAAACCTAACCCAAACCTTGACTAAAATAATGTAAATTGTACGGAAAGCTTATATCTATATATGCTACGGTACACCCTACCTAGGTAGGTAGGGTGTATCGTGTATGTACGACAACCCTGCATCACACATACTTGCAGCCTCTCAGAGTTGATCGTAAGTCGTCTAAAAATATTGAGGTAGATCGCCAGCAGTTCAAGTTTGAGCACCCCTGCCTTAGGGTTTTGGCTGAGTGGTCTTGGTTCGGCCAGTCTTGGGTGGTGGCCAGCTTTTGGTGTGTTGATGCAACTGGCTAGACTAATGGTAATGGTTGGGGTTATTATGTTCGGGTGGCCCTCTCTGTTGCTGGTGGCCTGGCGCAAGTTGTCACTTTGGCATGTGATGAATGTGTTAGTACCGGCTTGTACTGGACGGCATACCTACTTCTCAACACATCAATTACAGTCCTGCCATAATCAATTCTACTTTCAGATTATTGAACTCGTCCACCAGATCTTATTGTAATCTAACTTGTGGCATCCCTGAGCTTCTCTTGTATGACTAAGCCTGTGAATTTATGTGTCTTGTGGTTTTTATCGTCCTACTTTTTTTTTCTCAACAGACGATCATTTCACTCTGCCTCTACCAAAAATTCGTCATATCTGCTCTCAACTAACATGTGCATGCACTTAGAACAAGTCTTGTTATATTACTATCAGCAGCCACTCTTCTGTATCATTGGAGAACAGTTGCACAGAAAAAAATATCAAGCAGAACTGTGAACTTCATTTACCACTTCATGAATGGAATTGGCCAGCAATGAAACGATGCTATGCCCACGTTAGTGCTGCATTGCATTTTCCCATCATTCTTCCCAATCAGAGGTATTGATCAAAGGAGCTCCATAGCTGTTGAACTGTTAAACCACTCTTGGAAAGAGGTTGTAGCATTCGTCGTCTCAAGAGTTATTTCGTCTTCCATTGTGGTGGCTGTTGTCATTAAGGATTTATCTGCATTCTGATGAGCTTATGTACACTATGTCCCACACCTATTCTCGTGTTGGTCCTTGTGCAATGGACACATACTACTCGTTCTTCTTGTGACAACCTCGGATACTATTTATTTGCTGTGAAACACCCACTAAAATATACTAGCTCAATCCAATTTTTATTTACATCACTAATCAACCGAGTAACATCAAAACAGGAAGAAAATTCCGCTACGTTATAAACGCACATCTTCTCTTAACTTAGGGTCCAAATAATGCGAAAATATTTTGAAATTGAGATTAGTCGAAAGAAAAAACAAACAAAACATTGAAGCCAAAACTCGGAAACTCTGAAGCCGGAACTCTCTCTCTCTCTCACGTCAAAACTTTGTCTATAATGTGTGCGTAACCATTATAGATATAATTTTATCTTCTAAACCAACAAAAAACTCATTGTAGTTCATATATAAATCAAAGGAAACTTATCGTCAAATGACCAAGCGATCGTAATGATCTATTTGATTTTTAATGTATTCATTTCGCCTCATCAGAAAATAGCCGTAACACAAATTGGAAAATAATTCATGCATTACAGGGATGTCCCTATGTCTGGTTAATAGCATTAAATCTCAATTACCCTCTCTTCTCAAATTCACTAATTTCAAATAATATTTTGATTGATTATGCGCTTTAACTTAGAAAACAGAAATAAATACATTAACCCTCTCCCCAAAAGGAGAATCACGAAAGTTGGTCGATAATAGTGTAGAAAGTACAGTTCATTTTCCTCTTTATCACTCTTTCTCACCATCAATCATAATCAAAACTGAATCCCTAATTTGTTTGCACACCTAGATAGAAACATTATTAACCCATTCAACACGGCACTCAAAATCAGGTCAGACGCCGCCCCAACCGACCAGCAGTGGCCATCGTAAATTTTTGTGTTAAGGTTCTGTGTTACCGGAACACTTGAGAAACTACAACTCCCCGAGCTGGGAAAGAGGAATTTTCAATGGTACCTTGAAGTTCACCGAACGGAAAAAGCACCGACCTAACGACCCACAGCCCCTCTTCTTCATCCCTACCAGTGAGTTTGAATTGAGCAGAGTTTCTAGGGGTGCCATGACTTCATATGTATTCATTCGGCCACGGGAAGTGTCCGCCTTGACTTCATATGAAGCCATCACGGTTGAATGGGTTAAACAAAACTAAAAGTTTGGAAAACAGATGAGAAAAATATCATGATTTTATGGAATTGTCTCTTCAATTCTGAAATTGAAAACTGCTAAAACAATTCAATCAAGTCCAAATGCTTAGTTGAACAAAAAATAAAATAACAACTTGGTTGAGAATTTTAGCTTGTTCTGTGCTTAAAAGGAATGTAATTACATCACCACCCCCCCTGCCCATGAGTTGCGTCTCCGTGGAGCTGAAATATAGGGATCCTCCACCGAATAGTCTCGATAGTATCGATTCGGCCTCCTAATACATCGATGCATTCAGATGCAGTGATAGGAGTCGTTTCAGAGCGCTCTGACGGCCTCCCTCAAAAGCATTTCCTATTGAGTGGTGAAGTACTGTGATTGTTTCCAGAAACGGTTGTGGCGTAGCTCATTGGTTATGAAACCGGTCGCGTGGGATGAAGATCGTGGGTTCGAGTCCTGATGCATGGTCATTGTTTTTGCTCGTACAACTCCCGAAATATACGTCTAGAACGTTTCATTCTGACCTGCATGTTCAACTAATCTGAATTTTCACTAAAGGGTTATGTATTTTGAGATGTGAGGTTGCGAGCACCCAGACTATCAAACTATACACATCATTCTGATCTACATGTCCAACTAATCTGCATTTTTACTAAGGGATTGACTGGAACTTTTTCAATTTTGGCGCTCAGAAGGTCAGTTGATTTCAAAATGAGCAAATCGATGTGTTGGTAAGCTGAATCGCTATCAAGAATGGCTATTTGATGGCAGTAAATAAGAGTGGGGGATTCCTATATTTCAGCTCCACGGAGACGCAAGTCCTGCCCATACCCCTCCACATTGGCAAATTCCACATTCCTGAGGTTTCTTGCAAACCTAGACCAATAACTAAACCGTGAAAAAAAAAAAAAAAAAAAAGAATTACGGGCAAAAGCATGTGAATTGTAGCACTGGCAGCATTGAAAATATTTCATTTAAAAAAAAAAAAAAAAAAAAAAAAAAACTTTTTTCCCCCAGTAATTTTATTATCTGTAAGATTTTACCTGGTACGTATATATCCACAGGTATGATCCGATCACATCCTCTGACTACTGAATAAGAATAGTGGTAGTAGCCTCCACCATTGGCACAGCTACCCATGGAAATAACCCATCGAGGTTCAGGCATCTGAAAATGGTTGATGCAAATGAAACAGCAGTTAACAAAATTCAGTTTTCATCCTTTTCTAATACAGTCAGAACCTGTGTTTTCTAGGATAGTTTTTTAGCAGTTTTTTGTTGTTTTTTATCATTTTACCAAATTTTTGTTGATAATGCAATGGCACCAAATTCATTCCGAAACGATTCCTGGATTTTAATACTTTTTCGTATATACAGGGTATATATATATATATATATATATATATATATATATATATACGAAGACCTCTCCCCCCATTAACTTCCTTAATACATGGGTTGGAAGATGGTAATTCAAATGGTAATCCCACCTTTTTTTTCATGCATTTCAAATATGAAAATTTTGCGCATATGTGCGTGCAGTGCCTCAACAACTTTGTTATCTTGGATGGGAACCCCCATTTTTATTGCAGATTCGAATCCCACGTGTAATTTCATGAAGAGATAACCACCACCCACTCACTTTTTTTCAGCCAGCAAAAACTGAAGCTATTTCGCTCAATAACTGCCCAATTCCTTTCTAAAAGTGCAAAAATTGTGAAATACCGATTTTTTCGTGGATATTCAATAATTGTCACATGCGTTACATGGTTTTGGGGTATTTCTTCATGCTGAATCATGTAATTATGTTCATTTATTGATATTTCCAACACCAACTTGGGAAAACAATGAAAAATTGGCCAGAATCGAACTTATCCTGACTCATTTCCACACAGCACAAGTCGTATTAAAATTTCGTTTTTTTTCATCCTTGGTGTTGCAAATATCAATAAATGAACATCATTACCTGATCCAGCATGACATGAAAAGAATACCCCAAAATCATGTATCACTCGTGGCAATTGAATGTCAGTATTTCAAAATATTCGACTTTAAAGGGGATTTGCGCAGTTTGAGCACAGAATAGCGCCAGTATTCATGCACTCAAAAAATCGAGTAATGGGTCATTTCTTCTAGACATTCCACGTGGAATTTAAATCTGCAATTAAAAAAATGCGAGTTCCCATTTAAAATAATAAAGTTGGTGCATACTGCGCATGTACATTACGCAAAAATGTCTATGGAAAAAATAAGCGGGTTACCATTTGAATTTGTCTTTTTACCCGTGTATTAAGGATGTTAAATGAGAGGGAGTGTTCGTGTGTGTCATTCCAAACGTTCTTGCGTTAACAAAAATCAAGCATTTCAAAAGAAACGGTGTTGGCCAGCACTTTTTGAGATGATTTAATAGCTTGAGGTAAAAAATGTGCTTAAAAATCATTAAAAATGACTAAAAATTCATAAATTTTTAGCAAAATGTCACTCAAAAAGTTTATCAACTACGAAATAAAGCATTGTGAATTTTTCACACAATTGTGCCAAAGAATATACTTGAATTCATTAAAAAGTGTTATTTAATGTGTGTGTGTGTGTCTTTAAAAAATGCAAAAAATGGTTTACAATTCTAAAATTGGTACATATTGCGACAAATTATTTAGAAACAGTTTTTTTTTTTTTAATAATTTTTCAACAGTAAGCAAATCGTGGGCAGGCAAAGTACTCAAATTCCAAAATAAATTGACATCAATGTAATTTGATAATTTAGGATGATTTGGTCATGCTACATGACTGAAACATTTTTATTTTATTTGAGCACATTTTTATTTTTTTATCCTTCTAACTCATCTTTAATGATATTTGATTTTGTTGGAGAAAATTCGATTTTTTTAAATATTGTCGGGAATGACCCATCTGCCAACAAGAATACAGAGTTAAAATTCAGGGTGACTTGGACGAATTTCTGGGAAATATCTTTTTTCGTAAAAATTCAGGGTGGCTTGGACGAATTTCTGTGAAATATCTTTTTAAAAGAGTAGCTACTTAAATTTTCCAACCCATAGCAACAGCATAATTTCGAAAATTCGTTAAAAAATCACAGAGTGAATGTTCATCTACTATATCCATTTAATTATGCTAGGTTTAAGAAAAAGCTATTTATAGATATTTTGTTATACATGAATTGGGATTCCGATAGTCTTTATTGATTTTGATAAAGGAAAATGCAATTTTGAAGTAACTATTTATTTAGCAAGATGTTACCTTAAATTAATGTGACAGTTGTTTAAAAAACTCATATATTTTTGATACCTGATCGTAAATTTTTCTTAAAGCAGGAGCCATTTTATTTGTCAACGTCCCTGCTACAATGATGACATCAGCTTGTCTCGGAGATGCTCTGAATACAACACCATATCGATCCATATCATACCTAGGGGCAGCAATGTGCATCATCTCCACTGCACAACAAGCTAAGCCAAAAGTCAAAGGCCAAATGGAACCCTGAAACAAGCATATGATTAGCAACTAGGGGTGTGATATTGATTCGACCGATAAATCTGAATGGGCGAAACTACACCTCATCACAAGTGCCACGCCATTCCAAACATTTATCCCCAAGACACAGTCTAGGTCGAGAGTACCAGCAGTTCGACTTTTAGCGAATTTTTGAAGAAAATTAAGCTATTGCTCTCGCCTCAAAATTTGTAGAATGTGAATTTTTGAAAATATTTTATGCAGAAATCCGTTTCAGGCTATTCTGAATCATATTCTGAAGTTTAACGCATTTTTTAATGTATGTATGTATGTATATATTTATGTATGTATGTATATATGTATGTATGTATCAGAGATGGGCAAAATGTAATTACAATTACAATTACAATTACCTGGCAATTCCTTGTAATTTGTAATTGAAACCCCACAATTACAATTACTTGTAATTGTAATTGTAATTGCAATTATAAAGCTCAGAAAAGTAATTGTAATTGCAGGTCCCAATTACAATTACATTTGGGAGCCAAGTAATTGCAATTACAATTACAATTACATGAAACTGTAATTGTAATTGCTAAGTAATTAAATTCCAAATACTTACTTTGTGCAAATGGAACTAGCAAAGTGGAAATGTCCATTTTTACTTTCCCAACAGGGTGGAAAATAATGTCCATTTTTACTTTCTCAGCATCCCAACAGAGTGGAAAGTAATGTATATTTTTACTTTCCAGTTCCAGTCATGCAGCATGATCGTATGAGCGAATTTTCCAAATGTATAGTAGGTATTACCTTTTTATTAAATTGAGTTGAAATTTGAGCAGTTTGTGTGCAAAGAAACTGTTAACTATTAATTTTATTGCAAAAAAACTTGTTCTAAGTATTATAGTTCAATTCAAACACAGATTTAGTATTTTTAGAATTTTTTGGTTTCATCGATTTTTTGGCACTTCTTGATGAAATTTAAGTACAGTTTTGAGCTTCAATTCTTAAATGACCTAGTTCATGGTTGACAAACTTTTTTGAGTAATATTCAGCAAAAACAAATATGAATTCAACGATTTTCAGCCGTTTTTTTCATTCTTTGTGTTTTTTTAGTACATTTTTTGAAATTTGACCAATTTAATGTGCTCAAAAAATGTTGTTCAACGAACAACATCCTTTCTTTTGGAATGCTTGATTTTTTGGCGCAGGAACGAAGTTTTTATCCAAATCCTATCGAGAGTTATCGTCTGGAATAACATATATATATATATATATATATATATATATATTCTCTGCATTTCCACAAAGTAATTGTAATTTAATTACTTTGCAACTACAATTACAATTACATGCAATTGTAATTGTAATTGCAATTACTTTGAACCGAAAAGTAATTGTAATTGCCAATCCCAATTACAATTACTTTTTGGAGGCGAGTAATTGCAACTACAATTACAATTACAAGTAATTGTAATTGCGAATGGTTGCAATTACTTTTGGTAATTGATGCTTGCAAAAGATAACTTTTCATCAATTGAGACTTTTGTTCACTTTCTTTTTAAAATTTTCACACAAATTACTTGAGTAATTGCAGATGTATTTAATTACTCATGTAATTAATTACTGCCCATCTCTGGTATGTATGTATATATGTATGTGTGTATATATGTATGCATGTGTCATTCCAGACGATAACTGTCCGTAGAATTGTGCTAGAAACTTCAAACAAATTTTAAAATATTAAGGACACAAAACAAGTTCAAGTTCGTAGGCCAGCATGATCGGATTACATCTTCGGGTTGAAATTTTCAAAAATGTAGTCAAAAATTTCAAAATAGCCTGTTTTTGCGATTTGTTGTGCGAAATAATTTTTTCAGCATACTAACATGTGGTATATTCGATCAGCGTAAAATTTCCTATTAGAATATGTATCAAGTTTCCAAAAATTTCAAAGTTGAGTAATCAGTCAAAATCGAAATAATGCCATTCGCTAGTCTATATCTCTACACGATCAATAGCGACTGAAATGTCGAAGTTTTCTTAAAAAATTCGCTCATGGGGTCATGCTGCATGACTGGACTTTTTTTTACCATTTCGTCGGTTGTGGTCGATTTGTAATCAATAAAAAGCCCAGAATGAATAATTCCAGAATGCATAAAAAAAAAAGTTCTAGTCCAACAGCGTAAACGATCACAGGAGCACATTTCTGTAATTTTTAGCATATTTGTCTTTTTGTTTCTAGAGCTTTTTGTTGCCATTTTTTCTTTTTAAATATTTTTATGGCGGGAAAAATTGCTGAATATTCTAGTATACAGGGTGCTCGGGTTAAGGCGAACGAAACTTCGGGGATCGATTCTAAAGCTCATTTTTTTCAAACGCTTGGTTTTCGAGGAGTTTAATTTTTAGGATTTTGTTTGTTTGTGTTTTGTATCTCAAGAAATTAAAGTGGCCGTAACTCCCCTTAGAATAACTTCGAACTAAAAAATAAGGAAAACGTTGGAAAGAGCGTTAAATTTCCCATCTACCTAATTCCAAAGCGATATTTTTCGAGCTGCCTTTATAAGTAAAATAAGGGGCTAAGAAGCAAATTTTGAAAGCTTCTCAGAATTCGACATTTTTCCATTTGTCGTTTTGCTTCTGATACAGACTATTTTGAAAGGGTACTCTATAGGGAAAACTTCTTCAGAATCTCATCTTTTATCCGTATATTCAATTTCACTTTTACTTTGCTAATTAGAGGAGAGCATTTTTATATTGAAAAAACATGAAACCACGAGTTTTGGGCCGGTTTTCTACGTAATTTTTCATGATAAATCGGATGGTTTTAGTATGTTTATTATGCTCAATTTTATGTGTTTTTAAGGGTAAAACTAGTTAGTTAAAGTGTAAAACTCAGGCAGCTCAAGCATCAGGTAGATAGGAAGTATAACGCTCACTCCAACGTTGTACTTATTTTTGAGTTTAAAGTGATAATAAGGGGAGTTACAGCCATTTCAATGTCATAAGGTACAAAACAAGAAAAAATCTTAAGAATCAAATTAATCGAAAACTAAGCGTTTAAAAAAATCTTGAAGAGGAACTTTCGATCAGAAATGAGCTCTAAATCCCTCAAGTTTCGTTCACCTTAACCCAAACACCAATGCACAAAATGTACTTCAATTTTTATTAAAATGTGTCAAACAATAAATAAAATGTAAATTTTTGTTTTTATTTGATCAATTACAAAGGTTTATTCTGAAAATAATAAACTGAAACGAGAGAGTTAGTATTTCTGACCTTGTGATTGTTCGGTATTTCAACACTGTCATAATTCCTTACAGGTTTTAGTTTCATTAGGAGTTAGTTTAATGGGGAAGAATATAGGAGAAACAAGTGGTGTCATTAGGTTACAGTCTTATTTTCACTTGACAGAGCCCAATGTTTGAGAAACATCACAGTGCAAGGCTTCTATTTCCACATTTTCTCTAAAAGCCGTGACTCCCAGTGAAACCTATTATATTAATATTATTAATCATATTACGGTAATATTCCGGGAAAGGTTGGTTACTGTCAGCAGCACTCGGGTGCGGAAAGTTTGAACCGATTTTACAGAGAAATTCTTTGAAAAAAGAAAATTTCTACAGTTTTTGTTGATACCACTGTTCTTGGGTCCGACTCAGCCTAGTGGTGGCCATTTTACTCATTTGCTTCAGTTCCCTTGTGGAAAGTTGAAAACAGTTTCAACGGAGTGCTATTGTGCGATTTAGCTTTCTCATTTTGTGTGTGACTTGTGTGCCGGTACTCGACGGTTCCAACAAGACCAAGGAAATCTGCACTTTCGTTGAGAAATCGACAAGAGTTCTCGCTTCCGCTTGTGCCAAGTCATCGAGACTGCATGACCAAGCGAATCTCAACAGAGACTTGTGTAAAAACAAGCAAAAAATCTCCGACCGAAAAATGGCGGAGTCGTGTTCTCACAGAGGGAGGCATGTTGAACGCATTCCCGAGCAACTGCCGGAGCAATTTATTATAGCTCACAACAGTGGGTATCCGGGCCCCCAATAGGGTGAAATACCGAAGGCCGAATCCTGCTCCTCGGGTCGCCATTCCCCTAAACCTCGTTTTGAGGGGCGGATGCTGGGCAACCTGGAAATTACCGGACCTTATTCTTCACAACCAGGGGGATTAAGTACAGCACCATGTACGACACTGGATGGATACCTTACTTTCTTCAATCTCCATCTCTGGCGTAACTCACCTAGCTCCCTCATACTTCTGATGGCAGGCGGATTACCTTTCAACAGCTGCCAGTATCCAACCTTTCCCGGAATATTACTGTAATATAATTTACCAATCAATCGACCATCGGGTTGATCGATTGAAATTATATTTAGGTAATTGGAGGGAAAGGTTGGTACAGCCCCGCCCTATCCCGGCCCTAGTTATCCCCAGCAACTTTGAAGTGAATGAGTAAAATGGCCACCACTGGGCTGAGTCGGGCCCGGGAACAGTGGTGCCAACAAAAAATGTAGAAATTTTCTTTTTTCAAAGAATTTCTCTATAAAATCGGTTGAAACTCTCTGCACTCGAGCGCTGCTGCCAGTAACCAACCTTTCCCTCCAATTACCTAAATATAATTTCAACCGATCATCCCGATGGTCGATTGATTGGTCAATTAATTATTATTATTATTACTATTCCTATCATTATTCATACCTTGCGTCCCCAATTGATTAAATCATCGAGTCTAGCCAAAGCAAACTCAGCCAAGCTTTTCCCTTTGGGAAAAGGAGAATACGACTGCATGCTTTTCGTTCCTGTAACACAATAATTTCAGTAAGTACAATTTTATGACACCACCATTTTATGAGCTCATTAGCATTGCTGGTCCAGAACCGTTAGCGCGGAAAAGCATGGCAATGTAAAGAAAACGGTTTTGCTACTAGAAAAAAGTGAAATACTGCAAACCTTTAATGTGAGATTACGCCTTACAATGATGTTTGTACGACAGTTATCAGAAATGTCTTCCTTCAAGTATGAATAAGATTTTAGGGCTGCAGCTCTGCTTTCGACACTGCGAGCTATATAATATGTGTCTCTAGTGTCATTTAGTAAAAAGAAATTAGACATATGGGTGACGCTCCCTTACTTCAAATGTAAATGGAAAACGATCATTCTATGTCTCCTTTCATTATATACTTAACCCATTCCTGCTCGCTGTAACATATACCAATGTAGCTTGAGGGGGGAATCTTCATCATGAAAAACTGTGACCTGTGCGAACATGACAATATGCGTAGTCTCAGATCTCAATCAACACACCCTTTTCTTCATTATATCACAGTTCTTTGTCATTCTTGGCCGTGTATAGTGAACAGGACAGGAATGGGTTCCTCAAATTTGAAAGTCAAATGTGGTACTTTCTGTGTTGCTATTGTAGTTATTGGTACTTAATTTGGACCTTTCCTGTTATCTGAACGCCAGCACCTCCAGCGCTGCCTTGAAAAGCACTTTGCCTGCGCTCCCCGCCCATCAGATTGCAATGGTATTCTGTAGGGGGAAAAAAATGGTATTTGTCATTTTTATAGGGGAAAAACCCCATTAGAAATGGTATTCTGTAGTGGGGCATTACGGTGGGTCGGAACATTGAATTTTTGGCATCGAACTCGGATTCAGCACCATTGAAAACCACCATCTACCGATTTTCACGAAAAATTCTGACTAGGGCCAATGGAAAATGCAAATTAAAAAAGGAGAGCTGGAGAACAACATCTAAGTCACAAGCGACAACCTCTACATCACCTCACATTGGGAAATAAATGAAGACCATTGGGACAGGATGATGCTATGCTGTTTTCCGAAGAATCCACTAGTAGCGTTGGTGTATCCGTTATATTGTGGAACGACTTGAGAATGAGACAGTTTCTCGTTCACACTACAGATGTGATTGCTTAGATATTCGATGTTTTTGTCATCGATGTTGAGAGTTCCGATATTATTGAGCCAATAATGATTGTTGTTGTAAGATATAATTGTTACAACACACAACATAGTTGTTACATTGACCATATGGCAGGAGATGGCAGTGCCATTCCCTGCTCTATGACGAAGTAGGTGTTGTTGTTGAGCAAACTTTTCTAATGGAGCCTATGGCCGAGAGGGTAGTGCCAAGGACTGTTGGGCAGAAGGTCACGGGTTCGAACCCACGAAACTGCCTCCTTTTTTCCGAACTTCACAACACGTTTTTAAACGTAATTCTGATATACATATTCAGCCAATCTATATTTTATTAAAAGGATTGTCAATTTGTAAAAATCGATGCAAATAGTAATTGTCATGAATAGGTAGGTACAAGGTACATATTATTTGAAACGATCACCGATTTATCGGCTAAAATTATATGTCACTACCTGGCGTCATCGGCACCAAGAGAACCAATATTTTTTCAAAATGCAAGAAGGTAAAAACTGGGCAAAGATCTCATTTTTCCAACTGTGTGGCCAATTTTACTTCTAAGTTTTATTGTTGAAAAACATTGTATTCCAATCAAATCGAGGGTTTTTTTGAAAAATGACTATCTATGAAAATACGAGTTTGGGGTCAATATGTAGATACGTTTTTCTTGCAGATCTCCCGAACCCCGCTATAACCCAATTTTACACTTCAGCTAACTAGTTTCACCTCTAAAAACACATTTTATCATACCAAATGACTGAAGTTTGCGAGTTGAAGTGTAAAACTTGATTATAACGGGATTGGGAAGATTTACAAGTGCTAACATTCGATTCAGCGTAAAAAAGAAGAAAAAAAAAACGTAGAAACATAACCTAGAAACAACTCGTAATTTCAAAGACGGTTATTTTTCAAGAGAACCCTTGATTTCATTGTGAAAGCAATGTTTTTCAACATTAAAACTCCCCTGAGTAGCAGCCTGAAATAAAAATTGACTACACCGTTCGAAAGGTGAGATCATTGCGCAGTTTTTTTCGTTCTTGCATCTTGAAAAAATATTGGTTCTCACAGTTCAATTTCCGATTGAAAAAAACTTGAGGTTCGCCAAATCAGGTGAAATTTGCTTTTCAGAGGGCTTTTTCAGGTCTCAAACCCTAATTCTAAAAAAAAGGTCAGGCGTCTATCTGATTGGAAATTTAATGTTCTTTCCAATGGTACCCTAAAATTTGAATTCACTGACCAAATTGAGGGAGTTATGACCAATTTAGTGACGTAAGGTCAAAATCGCGAGAAATAATATTTAAAATTGAAATAAATCGTTTTTTACTCGTAAGCAGGTTAGAAAAAATTGTTATGGGACAAAAGTTGTTGGAAATCAGTTGTAGAATCGACTCCTGCAGTTTGGCAGACCTGTTTTGTGTACACCACCGAAATCATACTTGAAATAATAACATTGTAAATATCTGTGTTCATGGATGCATTTTTAAATTACTTTATTAATGTAATAAACTCTAGGATTTTTTAGATAAAGGAATGATTTTAATTATTATACAACCTGAAAATTTTAATTTCTTCTATGTACAAAATTATTAGCAAATTTTAGCAGAAAATGAAGTTATTGCAACGGCTCGGCAAATTTTAAAGTCAAAATTTTCGAAAAATTTCTCCATCGACATCCGTTTTGAGGCATTCTGAAACGAATCCTGGGGTTTAAAGCTGACAAATATATATATATATATATATTTGTCATTCCAGACGATAACTTTCTTTTGGATTGAAATGAAAATTCCGTTCTTGCGCCAAAAAATCAAGCTTTCCAAACGAAAGGATGAGTTCGTTGGCCAACACGTTTTGAGCACATTAAATTGGTCACATCTTTAAAAAAAAAAGGACTAAAAAAAAATCACTAAAAATGGCCAAAAATCGTTAAATTTATATTTTTCAGCAAAACTTTAGACAATAAAAGTTGATCAACATCAAATTAGAACACTATTAATATTGTACAAAAAATATACTTGAATTTCATTAATATTTGCTTAAAAATCGATAAAAACTTTGAAAGATTGCTAAAAATGAAATTTCTTTTTTGAATCGTAGATCATTATTTAGTACGAATATCTGCCATACAATCGGCGGTTAACAATTTTTCGCCATGAAAGTACTCAAATTTTAAAAACAATGTAAAAATATAATAAGTACTGTAATCTACAAAAATTCGCTCATGAAATAATGCTGCATGACTGGAACTTTTCTTAGTTCACGTTTTTGAAATTTAAGCATTTTAATGTGCTCAAAAAGTGCTGGCCAACGAACTCATTCTTTCATTTGGAATGTTCGATCTTTCGCCGCATGAACTCTCAATCCTAAAGAGAGTTATCGTCTGGAATGACACCAGGTTGACCTCCGGGAATCGTTTCAGAATGCCACCTCAATGTACCTCAATAAACAAAATTTACGGAAATTCGAATTTTAAATGTTTTGGAACAATTGCAATAGCTTCATTTTTAATGAAAATTCGTTAAAATGGTCCTAAATGTCTAAGGCCTGTTGAAGATAAAATCAATGTGCAGGATGAACGTGGAATGTTCTAACAACGTCAAAGCTTCTAGAAACTGTTCAATGGCAGACAAGATCTTATACAAGGAGCTAGCATCTCTAGTCACAGCTGATATATCAACGAGAGTTTCCAAAAAACTTAGTTTGAACCTGTGGTAGGAAGAGAACAGATAACAGTGGGCGCTTCTCCATGCAAAGCCAATTTTAAATAATAGTAATTGTGACACCGGACAAGTCAATAAGAAGTAGCCTGGTCCTCCACTGGAAGCGTATTCAAGCGACTTAGCGACAAGGCGACTGGGACGCGACTGAGCTCCTCCATTGGAGGCGACTTAGTCGCGCAAAGTCTGTGGTGGTGTGTAGTAGACTGAATTTATTTTTGGTAAAATGGACGACATAGATAGTTATTATTTGCTGGATAATGCTCTCGTAAATTTCCTTTGGATGAGAAGGAAACGAAGAATGTTCTGGATGAACCCAATATTGACAAGGAGGCAAAGTTTGGGTGAATTCAACCACCTCCACGACGAGCTGAAGGGAGATTCAGAGAAGTTTCGAAATTACTATAGGATGGACCTACAAACGTACGATTACATTTTGAATGCTATACAAGCTTCGATCACCAAATCGTCCAACTTCAGGGACACGATCTCACCAGCAGAACGCTTCAGTGTGACTCTCAGGTAGTTAAGTATTAAAAACAGATAATTATTACGTTTTTACTTGTAATTATTGTTGTTCATCATAATAAGGAAATGTAATGAAAGTACAGAAACAAAAAATTCAGCGTAACTCCTAAAAAAAATACGTTTTTGATAGTGAGTGTTAATTTTAACAAGGTAATGTAATTGAGACGCAAAAGTGAAAAGTTCAACGTAACTCCTCTGTAAAATTAACATAATAGTCCTGTAGATGTTTAGGTTCGCCGTTCACAGTCGAAGGGTGCGCCGAGAAAACATGGGAGAGGGAAGCCAGGTCGCTAGAAGACAAGCGACTGATCCCATCCGGATGGGATCAGTCACTCGTCGCCTCAAAATACACGAAGTCGCGTCGCTCATGTAGCTTGCAGTGGAGACCTCTAATACGTTTCAAGCTTATGGAATTAGTCGCTTATATATGGAAGAATACGCAAGCTTAGTCGCTTCCAGTGGGGGACCACCCGTAGTGTTATAAAGTATAGCATTAAAAGGTTGTCATTCTAAAATATTACTGACGATTTCAGGGAATTTGAATGTAGGGTAAGACAACCAACTAGTTTTTAGTTTGATAATTTTGAACATTTCGAAAATGTTAACGGAGAAAGTAGGAGTTACATAGTGGATACGAACACACTGGCTTTTCGGGAGTCTAGAAAAAGCTCATACGATGTGGTATTACTGGCTGTTGTAAAATGAAATTACCGTCACCAATTTTAATACTGAAAAAATTTATCACCTGAATCTAACATCCACCATAGACTGGAGAAGCATCCCAACACGGAGTGTAACTTACATTTGTTTTACCGGTTGTTAAGTACTCTTAACTACAACATACCTGCTTTTTGAACAGCAGCATCTGTTGAGGTCGATGCACCTGCCGCTGGTACATGGGCTGTAGCAACCAAACTCTTTAAAGACTGCTGGAAAATATTATTTCCAAGAACTGAAACAAATGAAATGACGATAGTACAATCTAATAATAAGGCATTAAAACGTGTGTTTAAAAGGTTGGTTACAGTGAATAAGTGAGAAAAAATAGTAAACATTTTCTGTGATCCATTGTTTATTCTCCTTTCTGTTATAAGAAGAAGAAAATAATGCATTTCCATGTCGGGTGTTTGTGTATGTGTGTCTATGCCAACTGCATGATAGTTGCTAAGTTAAGC
The DNA here is from genome assembly GCA_030762985.1 of Adelphocoris suturalis. Lineage (NCBI taxonomy): Eukaryota > Metazoa > Arthropoda > Insecta > Hemiptera > Miridae > Adelphocoris > Adelphocoris suturalis. Next base: position 105,181,656 of record CM061045.1, on the reverse strand, counting down.
AGTTAAGCTGGTTTCACATGGAGCAAAACGAGCAGAAAGACGGAAAACCAGTGGAGGGGCGGCGGAGTCGGAAAGATTGTTCACATGAAGTGGTCACCTTGGTGAACGGAATCATAACCTTCCTACTGAAACCCTCTCTGATCTGAAACCTCTACTTGCGGTTATCAACATTCCTGTCCAATGAGCTAGCGCTCCGCTCGACGAAACGCGGAAACAGTATAAAAATTTCTACTGCCGTCCGCTGTCCGCCCATTCCGACAACATGGCAGCCACCATCCTCAACTGTTGTCCCAACAGCCAATCAGATTGCGCTCCAACCTTCCACTTTTCGCTCGTTCCACTTCATGTGAAACCGGCTTTAGGGTTATCCTAGAGAAAGGTCAAGTTGTCGTCTCAACTTGACATCGTATTGACATTTTTATACGCCTGTTTGCTGGCAGCAACACCACCAGTACGCGCCAAATTAATGCATTTTTTAGCTCCCGACCATGGTTTTTTTTTTTTTTTTTTGTTCCTATTTTACTAACTAAAAAGCAGGCATCATGTAATTTTACTGTGTGTGTGCGTTTCCACACAAAAAAACTTCAGGATAGGCCGGTTTGGAGCTTAAAATCAACCATATCTCATGATGACGTCAATTTTAAGGAGCGTTCGAATGTATTTGTACAGGTTTACCCTACTACTCACTCTTGTTACAGATGGAAGGTCAGCCATAAAGCGTACAACCCGGAAAAGTTTCAGTAATAGCTTGTTGGGCAGCTTTTTCGAAGTCAACATGTGTCATGGGCCACACCAACTGTACATTTTATTTTGTTTGTGTGTTAAGGCCCTCGCTTTGCATGCACCCCTACTTAATATTTCCCCAGTACACAAGCATAGCTTCGAATTGAAAATCCTCCTTGATGAGCGATAGTGTTGACTGGTTGACTCCCATCCAATCTTATCTTGATCCCTTAGGTAACGTTTACACTGGAGCCGGAATTCGGCTGATTATTCACTCTGCGGAGTTCGGCCGTTAACGGCCGATATCAGTGAAGTGAATAAAAGTTGAAAATAGAACGGACTTCGGCCATAGTATTTACATTAGGCCCGATCTGCTCTGCCGAACTCCACCGAGCTCTACCAACCACCGTTTCTGAAACAAATATTTTTGATTTTTTTGGCCGAATCTACCATTCTTGAGTAGGCGTTTAAGTAACGATTGTTTTTATGTGTGAAGTTCTTCTTTTTTTAACTCTTTCTTTTAACTTCGATTCTCTTCTTGAGCTCTTGAGACAAAATTTCAGATCGATTTTTAACCCACTTCCCGATATCCAATCGATCTGAAATTTTGCACACGAGTTCATGCTGGCGTACATTTTAATTTATCAAATTTTCGCGAAGAAAAATTAGTTATACTATAAATTTTCGAAAATTTGAAATTTAATATAGGGAACCCTACAAGTGTTTTTAAAAAACTTTACAAATATATATATATATATATATATATATATATATATATATATTGCAACATTTTGGCACCCATACAACATTGAAGTTAGGAGGCACCCTCCTTATCCGCTGGTGTATATATGTATTTTATGGTGTATATTGCTTCAAATGACCTCTAAAAACAGCAAGGTATACTTTTTATTTCATTTCAATGGTTATTTACTGAATCCCATAATGCTATACTTGTGGCACCATTCTTGAGAATTTCAAGTCACCGTCTATGTGGCAACCATACAATATTGAAGTAATGTGGCACCCTCATTATTCCCTGGTGTATATGTATATAAATAAATATTCTAACATTGTGGCACCCATACAATATTGAAGTTAGGAGGCACCCTCATTATTCCCTGGTGTATATATTTATTTTATGGTGTATATTGATTCGAATGACATTTAAAAACAGCAAGGATATTTTTATTTCATTTTAATGGTTATTTACTGAATCCCACAATGCTATACCAGGCAATCTTCCAGGAAATTTCATATCACTATATCTATGTGCCAACCGAGATATACAATTACAAATCACTGACTAAGTGGCGACTACATTGATACCTAGGTGGTATCTGCGACGTTGCCAAACCACCTTCAGAACAGCAGACAAATCAACCATTTTATAACAGCGGACAAACAAGAGCGAACCAAGAATTTCACAACTCCCATTGGTCTTCCTGGGTTCTGTTGAGGTAAACAAACTATGGTCAAAAATCCAGAGACTGAGCTCCAGGGAAGGAGAATGTTTAAATCTCGTAGACTTTTAGTTTTGCCAGCAGATTAGGTACCTATATAATTTAATTTTGTAATTCTATATCTTCTTTTGTTAGTGCAGGTACTAAATACGCTGAATGTGGATATTGTAAAACAACAACCAGCAAGCACAATTTTTAATAAGCTTTGAAAAGGCGTAGGGATTTAATTATGCTCCAATTTTCTCAACAAAATGTGAATTATTTTTCCCACAGAAATCGTTTTGGGTTCTATGAAACCTGGATAAAAATTTCTTTTCGTGGAGCTACAGCCAGTAAGTGAAGGGTCTTTTTATACCTTCCACAGTTACGGCCAGATATAAGCAACTTTCGTTGTTAAGAATGGCCCAGAACACCACGGAGATCACTCCGGAGGATTGACCAGTGCAGATTGTGTTTTCGAGTCGAAATGGGGGGGTATGTATCCCCTGATGATTTATACAAGAATTTCTCGTTTAAGAGTATAGGATAAGTGAAACAGTCGCGAAAGTCGTGAAGCAGATTGGGGGGGGGGGGGGGGGGGGGGGATGACGGAATAGCACCTGAGTACAATACTATGTAACAATCAATGTTATTTCTTGGTGTCATTCACCATAATAATTATCACTTATCAACTCCCTACCTATCTAATAAACCGTCTTTATGCGTTTTTCAGAAAAACATTATCTCGTTTAAGAGAATCGTTATTTTTTACGCGGAACTATCGTTGTATCACCATATAGTACATTGGTGCACAACTAAGTGCCGTCCTTCTCACCGGAGAGAAAGAGTTCATCCCCATCATTATGGCTCCAGATGTTTTCCATGGATCTCACAGGCATGTTTTTTACCTTGGTAATATGAACATTCCTCTTAAACGATGGAAATGGTAGCGCAACTACGAGGTTCTACCTCGGCCAAAAATTCTCTTACCCTAGCCCATCATTACACTTGCAATTTGTGTGTATTGCACAAAAGGTGAGAAGAAACATTCTCCTCCATAACTTCAAGATGTCTAAAAAAAATGGAAGTTTTAGTGGACAAAATCCTAACTTTTCAATTTTTGAGTACACGACCTTATAACGAAAATGAAATAGTATATTTGTGGGTAGTTCTTGGTTGCTAAAGAACTTGTAGGTAACACTTAACCAGATATACGAAAGAAAATTGTCTATACGTTTCGAGACAATCGTTTGAAATCCCAAGAACACGTTCTGACATGGTAAAAAAAATATTTCAGTTCCACCTTTGCCGAATTCCCATCAATACAATCGTCCGTAGAACGTGATCAGCAATTTCTAACTCACAGAGGCTCCTAGAAAATCATCAAATCTATGAAAAAAACTGGAAGACACAAATAAAATAAAATGAGCAGTTCTAAAATTCCAATTCTTATCCGACCTTAAATATCCATGCCCCTTTTGTAAGAAGCCCTATGGAGCGAGAAAATGTCCCAATTTCAAGGTATCAAGGTCATGATTAACGTAGTCAAGTGACCCTTTTGTATGGTTAATGTAAAAGCCGTCTACCGGCTGCCCACAAACTCGAAAACTGTCCTTCACTGACCGTTTGCATGTATTGTAAACAGTTCCGCAACTTCCACCTTCAATATCATCCTGGACAAAAAAATGGAGGTCGGCGTTTTTGACTTCGCTATCAGGGTTCAAGTTGATAACTGACACACCGTTTCGATCGGAATTTAAATCTGCATAACCATCGGAAGCAAAACTCATGGATCCCTCCAATTTCTCGTCTGGTTTGGATGCTAAGGACCAACCTCGATCGGGAGCATTTCCAACCTCATCTGCCCGTAATGCCAACATCTCCGGATACAAAATCAGGCTCGACAAAGTTCTTATATCTACTAAATTCTACGACGCACAATGTTATCTCCTTCAGCTAGATGACCGTGATCGCCCGAGGACAGGCGATATCAAAAGGAGGGACATCAAAGTACTTTTGAGACATTAAAAAACTTAAAGAAGAGCATAGAGGTCTATGCTTGGTGTACTGTGGTCGAATGTGAATTACAAATTTATTTTAAACCCACCACAAACTCATAGGAATTATTTTGGCTGTTTCATCTAAATTGCTTTCAAGCATTAAACAGGTATTTCTTATGCCTACTGCAACATCCGCGTCACCTTCCACTTCCACCCTTATCAACTTCTTCACAACTGCGTGTAAATGCGGATGAGGACATGCACAACTAAAGGGAGGAGGCATCTACCGAGCATTTTGCTGGTTCGGGTGTTATCTTGCTGTCGATGCACCAGCCTAATTTTCCCCTTCGACACCGCCTCATCTTTTAATTCAGCTAATGTACAAGATATAGGTGCTAACCGCCAATGCCACTTGGAGCTCGGCTGAAAAGGGGCAACTGATCTATAGAAACGGACCAATTATTGAATTTGTTAGTATTCAATTGAGTTTGTATAAGATATGCACGTCTACTAGTCCAAAACCGATGGCGACAAGAAAAACAGATTTCAATTTGCGAAAATATGACTTACAGCTAGAGGGGGAACCATATCGGCCCTTAACACTTTCATCCATGGCCAACTGTACCATGGTCGTCTGCTATCTCAAGGTGGATGGGTGTTACATGCAGATGTGGTTGAAATATAAGAGTTTGAGCGCCCAGAAACGACTGTTTTGTTGATCGCTGAAACTGTGGCCCATCATACCAGGATATTGATAGGTTACGTGAATTCAAGTCTGCTACCTTAGTATCGCTAGGTCTTTGCTACAGACGCAGTCCAAAAACACAAATTTTGGGTCTGCAATCGACTTATTGGTAAATAAATGAAATATGAATCAGATGTACATGTAGATGTACTGTAGTTATGCAAATCTGCCACTCGAATATCGCCGGTTCGTCAATGTAGACGTCGTTCAAAAACACTGATTTGGATTGGGATCAAAAAGAAACTCGTATACATATTACTCAAATTACGGCCAATATTAATTGGTTTAATAGGTAACTTAGAAATGTTACACGTCTGCCATCGAAGCGTCACTGGCTTACTGGTGAAGATGAAGTCAAAACACTGTAAATCCTTGACACAAAGGTTTATTATTTTCCATTACAGATAACAAACCTGAGGCAGAATCCGTTGGTATCCCCCGGTCAAATACTGTGAATCTGATTGCGTTAGAATGATATAATCAGTCGTTATTGTTCTATATCTGATCTGATTTATATTTTGATTTGATTTTTAGGGCATTTTCTTTTAAGAAAGAAAAAAATGAGCTATTGTGTTCACTTTGTTCGCTGATGTTGTATGTATGTCCTCTTAAAATCGTTTTAAATGCCACTTCCCGACGTCCGATTTTGATGAAACTTGGTATGGATGTAATCTGTAACATTGTGGAAATGAAGATGTGCCAGGGGTTGATTACGACTAAGAGGTCATTGATCAGCTGATTGAGCTCCCAAGCCATTTTGTCTCTAATTCAACGCAGGAAACGTCTACTATTTCACGCGGATCTCCTTACAAGAAAATACGCTATCATGTGTCTCATTTTGTGAGCACTGATCTACTTGTTTATTATTTTTTAATAACACTATCCCCCTCCCCCCAAAAAATCAAGGTCATGCCCTCACGACACAGGTACTGGTCCTGGGGGTTAGTATTATACGTCTCCTCCTCAAAAAATAGACGTCTTTGTGAAAAACGGGCTTCGGATTCGGGTTCAGTACCTTCAAAAAACCCCAGTACCAGCTTCGCCTTCAATTTTTTTTTTTTTTTTTTTTTTTTTTTTTTTTTTTTTTTCTCCTGGCAGTGTAATAATTTAAATAATTTATAGTATTGATATGGGTTTCCACAACGGTTCTTTTCCGTTAATTCACTACCAAACATTCATTCTGACCTGTATGTCCAACTAATCTGTATTTTTACTAAGGGATTGACTACTTGATGTTATGTAATTTTGAGATGCGAGCTTGCGAGCATCCAGACCACCAAACTATACACATCATTCTGACCTACACGTCCAACTAATCTGAATTTTTACTAAGGGATTGACTACTTGATGTAATGTATTTTTGAGATGCGAGCTTGCGAGCATCCAGGCCACCAAACTATACACAGCATTCTGATCTATTTTACCACAGTGGACGTAAAAATGATTGGGGAACAGTTTTTAGAACAATAGAATATATATCAAGTGGTAGTGAATTAACGGAAACCAATAAAAGGGGTGGTAGTGAATTAACGGAAAAGAACCCCCACAACTTCACTGCTCTCCAGTCTGTGTGTCTTATCAAATGAAAGTCGTAGGACATCTAATTCTATATCTGCATTTTATATCACATGTCATTTTATTTCGTTTTCATGTAATACATGTAATGAATTTCATCTCATATAATACATGTCATTTTATGACGGAAAATTCAAAATTGTCACTAGACCGCTCCTTCTCTAACACGTGATAGTTTTCGAAGGAAATTATTATTTCGTAAAATTATATTTAGGTAATTCACTAATAATAAAATTAGCGAGACTAATTGAATTCTGTATTATAAGGATATTATAATTAAATTGCGTTTAAGATTGAGTAGTCATGCCAAAATTAACCTTATTTAGACGAACCACCTCAGGTGTACGACGGGAGTCGTGTGTGTACAATTTGTATTTTTTGTCATAAATGCGCTAAAAATAAATTAAATTTCCAATGTTTGGTAGGTACCCATTAGTTACAAAGTTAGACTATTTACGACTTTCATCTAATAAGTTTTTCAATTGGTGTGACAGTTTCTGAGACTAAAGCTCTTAAAAAATCCAAGTGAAACATTTCACCCAAATTGAAAAAAGTGCCGTTTTTTACAAGCGGTTGCGTGATTACTCATATTTCAAATTTTAATAGGTTATTCTACGCAGAATTTAAAGGCTGCTACACACGTTCCCTTCCTACCTCCTATCTTCCTCAAATAGGATGTTTCTTACAGACGCTCCTTCATTTTTCCTCCTTCCTCCTACTGCTACGCTTGTTGTCCCTCCCACCCTTTTACTTCCTTCCCACGGTCATTCAGTGTGACCTATCGCGGGGAATTTCCCTTTTTGTGGGGGAAATTTCCCTTTTTGTATTGAAATCCCTGGTTCTTTGGTCGACAGCACTGGCGTTTATCAAACTATTATCACGTTGCTAGTTCTCAGCGCCTTTTTTTTATTACGATTTACTGATATAGCCTCAATTTTATTTTTGCTACAGTTTTCCCTGATGTCTCTTGACAATTTACCCCAAACTCTCGTTGCACTCGCTAAGTACTACACAGAGACCAAGGAAAAAGAGGAGGTTGTGATAACAGATGATAACAGGAGTTGGTACACATGGCGGGGAAGACAGGGAAAAGTAGAAAGGAAGGAAAGCAAAAATGCCTCCACACGCTCCTCCGTGGAGGTTGAAAGAGTGGGGGAAGCTCCTACGTAGGAAGGTAGGACGGGCTGGAGCTTCCTTTCTTCCTACGTAGGAGCTTCCTACTTTCCTCCCTCCTTCATGGCTACACACGTTCCTTCACTACCTCCTTCGTGGGCGTGGCTCCTTTTTGAGGAGGTAGGAAAGGAACGTGTGTGGCAGCCTTAACTGCCGTGAATATTAGTAATAGATGTTTCCTTGCTAACTAGCTTAGTCTTGGCGTAAGATCAAAAATATAGAAAACAGTTCGAAAGTTGCGATGTTTTTTCGCGATAGCTTAGGTCGCCCAAGTAACTGGAATAAGCACACTTGGGTTTTTACTATACATGTTGACTCTAAAACTACGAAAATCGAAACAATCCGACCTTATGTTGAATGTCGCATTTGGATTTATTATTTTCAATAATGAACCTTTGTATTTTGAAGATAAATCAAATTTTTTTCTCCTCTATTTACTAGACAATTTACTAGTAATGTGACATTTTCGGTTTTTTAAACATTATTATTACCTATACAATCATTTATGTATTTATAATTTTCATCACCATTTATCACATTCATTTGAAATTCCCAAATCTCGAGAAAAATAGGCAAGGAGACTAATAATTCCATACCACATGACGATGAGAAACAAAAGAAATTGAATCTCAACTCAAACTCAAATATTCATAAGGCATTCATAAGACTTCAGATGTATAGATCCTGTAAAGATAAGTTGGATCACATCCATCGAACTATAGGTATATCGAGGTATGTCGAATTATAGGTAGGTATCAACACATAGGGTTTGTTCGTACACGTAGTTCCGAACCAGTTCGGAATTCATCTAGTTCGGAATCGAACTGCAAAGGGAGGGGATGGGAACCAGTTCAGAACTCTTAGTTCTGAACTCCCAGTCCGAACGCCTTTTCGTGTAGTTCGGAATTGATAACCTGATAACCTCTCCGTCTTTTTCCCAAAACGTGGTTACATGTTTGTAATTTGTGTTATAAAAACTATAACTCAATATTTTTGTTATACTTTATCAAGTCTGTTAACCGCCTGTTAATGTTTATGAGGCCTGTTAGTATCTTGTGATACTACATTTAAGCAGCAATACCTAAATTGTTATTCAATAAAATGTTTTGAATTTAATTGCGTACTTTCATGTTCAATGTATTTCCGCCCAAGGTTTGACTTTGATGTGTTTTGAAAATGGCTACTGAACAGATAAATCTGAACTTGACCTCTTTATCATTAGTTGAGAGTTGCCCTGTCAGGAACTGAACTTGACCTCGGTAATTCCTATGAATTTCATTGATATCCCTCGAACCATTTTGGAGAATAGAAAAAAGTGCTAAAACCGATTATTCCCCCCCCCCCCCCCCCCCCCCCCAATTGGCCATTTAAGAACTTTTTTGCTAATTAGGTAAGTATCTACCAGTCTTACGGGATGAGGGAAACTGAATATAATTTGCACCCAGAAGAAGAATAACTCCTATGAATTTCATCAAAATCCCTTGAGGTGTTTAAGAGAAAAGGCAACAACTGCTAAAAAAGACGTTATTTCACATACTTCGATTTGTTAACCCTAAAATAATAATTTTAGGCTATTTTAAGTAGGGGTATAGAAACCCATCTCTAGAATCGGAATGTTTTTATGTCGTACCGTAAGGTCGCAATCGTGTACCTACACGAGTTACTTACAGTTGTATGAAACGTTAAGGGCAAGATAAATTGAAAAGACATCAGATAAAAATGTGAGCGCGAGAACGTGAAATAAGAAGGCTGATGACAACTTGAAAGTTTGGCGGGAGGTACGTGCATACGGGGCGGGGCCAAGCTTGTTTACTGCGCATGTCTAGAACTATTAGTTCTGGAAAAAAGACAGAACTGGTAGAACTGGTTCGGAATGGTAACGAACTACTACGTCCGAACAACGAACTGCTAGTTCGAGGTCTTCCAGAACTGGTTCTCGTGTTGTCCGAACAGCCAAAAGTGGGCGTGTCCAGTTACGAACGGTTACGAACTACGTGTCCGAACAAACCCATAATTGAAGAAATAGTAAGAGCATCTATGATCAAGTAGGCACTGCACAGGTACCGTCATTTCTTAAAGTATTGTTATACATTTTAGTAACATTTTAAAATTTTATTTATATTATTCTTTTCCACAAAATTTTAGAATTGAAACATTATTTGGAGCACTGACACAGTACAAAGCATGAAACGTCACTTGTCCGATAAGTGCAATCGACCGTTCCATCACACATTCCTTTGCACAAACAAGACGGTATGGAGTCTTTGGGCATTGTTGATTTCGTCACGAAACGAGGTGATAAATTGCCGTTTTTGAGTTACTATTTATTCAAAAGCGGCAGGATCCAATTTTGAGTGTAGTCCCACTGCCAACACAAAAACGTGTTATTTTTAATACATCACTTTTCATTAATTTCTCTTCTCATGTTCACAGAATAGCTTTTGTTTTTGACTGGTACGATGAATTGCCCATAAAATATTTTGAGTTCAAATTATGAACGAAAGGCTACGAAAGTAAATAAGTAAAAATAGTAAACCCACGTAGAAAATCCCTAAAATCATTAGTTCATTTCTATGTAGCGAGTGAACAAAACTTGACCCGGTGAATCGTGACAGTTAGTACCTACTCGGAAACCAGGGACAAAGTGAAAAGTCACGGATCCAGGGGTCTATCGTTAAATATCAAAACCACGAGTGATTGGCTGCTACATCGTTACTGAAAGCTTATGCCGCACAGCTACAGCGGTTTTCCCTGCCCTTCATGCTTTCACAGGGTGTGTGTGACACCACAAGCAAAATTTTGACTAAAATATCTGCGGTGATTACCTTAAAACACTATAAACCAATAGACGCCTAGCCTCACTTGGAGTTGGAAGACAAATTACAGAAACTCGGCTAAAAAATCTTGAGCATTTGTACTTAACGTTGATTAAAAAAAAAAAAAAAAAAAAGAGAGAGAGAGAACAGCGCAGATGAGGCTAGATTCAATTGGCTGACGAACTCTCTCAGTATAATTGTAAACTTTTCCTGTGTACCTTGCACTTTAGATGCTTCATTGTTTGAGGTAATTATTACTTACATATTTTTGGTTGAGTGCTTTCGATTGTCAACTCTCAAAACTGGATCCTGCCTTGTGTAAATATGAAATCCAAAAAGGCAATTTATCACCACACCACTTTGTTTATGCAAAGGAATGTGTGGAACGTTCTCTTACTCTTGTCGAAAAAGTTAGGTACTTTTCATGCGTTTTTCAGCGTCAGTTCTCCGGAGAATGTTTCAATTCTTAAATTTTATTTAAAAGAATGATTTAAATAAAATTTAAAATGTAATTAAAATTTAGAACAATGCTTTACTACATAGTGGCACGTAGACGGTACCTATGCAGTGCCTACTTGAATATTTACAAGCTTATACATGTTCTTATTATTTGATCAATTATGTTATGTTGATACCTACCGATGCATGTGGTCGAACTTTCCTATAGGTACTCAGTGAATCCGCATTTTCGGCTAATTGTTCGTCTTGTAAATTTGGATCGGAAAGCGGGGGTCAAACCTGCTTCCTTCGTCAATAACTATTTCGTAGCAATTTTCACAGATAAACACAGTTATATCATTGTCATCAATAAAAGATTTGGTTGATTGACATGCTTTGTGGATACTGGTTCCGCAATTTATCATTTAATATTGATTAACAGGACGTTTCCATTTTTTCCTACCGTTACGTTACGGCGAAAATATTGATTTTCATGTACAACCAATGCGTTAGTAGGGAAGTGTAACTCCCTTAGTGATAGCAGGAAAACAATCGCCACTTTTTGGAATGCTCTCATTTTATCACAACATCTCATGATCCCTTAGCCTCTGTAGTGTCAAGGAAAGCTGATTTATTACGGTAAATTATAAACTAATATTGTTAAGTAACCACATTGAACTAATAATGTGTAAAATTAATCATTATTAAATTATGTGACTGTAGAACCGTAAGTCTATCGTTCGGGTTTTTTTTTTTTTTTTTTTTTAATACATGGTTTAATGTCGTTTTTACGTATTCCTTCTGTTATTTTCTGGCAAAAAAGAGTAGGCACTGATCAAGAGTTACATTTCCAGGTTGATCCGTATTATCACATTAAATCCCAATTTTCGGAGAAAATATATTATCGTAGTTCATAAAAACTATATCCACGATGACCAAACTGTTTTGCAAAAGAAAACCCGTACATTTTATAGAAAAAATGGGAATATTCCGAACTACTTCCGAAAAGTCGACTGCAGATAAACAACATTCACAGCAGGTTAACACAACTGAATGTGATAAATGTGAATGAATAAATTAATGTGGTAATTGGTGATGAGAATTATAAATAACTGATTAAGATATTATTAATAATAATAAAATAATAAAAACGGAAAGTTTCACATTACCTGTCTCTAGTTAACAGAGGAGAAGAAAAAAGGAATTTTTTCAGCTTTTACCTTATTTTAAATTAAACCTGATAATTTTAAAAGTATTTTGCTAATAACCAAAATATAGCTGGTTTAAAAACGAATAATTTGAGCCTAAAAACGATTGTTTGCGTTGGGCCATTCGTAAACTAGTAGGGTCAAAATGGAGCGCGCTCCCATGCGCTCTTGTATCCCCCCTACTCGCGGCGCATCATCCATTTTTGAGCAACGTATAACTAGGTACTGGAATAATGCATAAAAGATGTTACTTCATCACGTATGTACCATCTTGAAATACTTCTGTGGAGATGATCTTGAATCTTACTTTTTGTTGCATAACTGGAACTTTCTATTCCATTCCAGTCAATAAGGCGATAAAATGCATGGCAAACCTTCCTAGAAACCTCTACCCAACTACCCTCCAAGTTTGAACATAATCAGACCAATAGATCGTAAGAAATCGACGTTGCTAGAATCTGACGTTTGCGCATGCGCGCACCCTATTATTGATCCGACAACTATGCAATTTAAAGGGAACCATCAAGAAGCTAACCCACACAAAACCAGAAAATTCCATAACAATCAGTTCCTTAGTCTCCGAGTTTTACAAGTGTCAAACAATTTTATTTTTGCGCATGTACAATGGTCATTACTCAATCAATCGCAATAAAACTCATAGAGCATATTTCTGATACGAATAGCCAACTACCCTCCGGGTTTGAACAAAATCACAACTATAGATCGTAAAAAATCGACGTTATTTTATGAATTCACGTTTGAGCTTGCTCATGCGTCATTATTGATTCGATTGTAATGAAATTCATAGGGGAACATAAAGAGGCTAACCAACACAATCCCTGAAAATTTCATCAAAATCGAACGAAAATTTAGATTTTTCTGTGCTTTTGACTGGGAGTAGTTGTGTAGTCGTCCAACACATGGTCGGTGAGGCTCTCAAGCCGCCCGACCGCACGCCCAACCCTGAGACAGAGTTCCAGTTGTTTTAGTTCTTTGCTTTTTAAAAGAGAAGAGGTGGGGAGAAAACGAGGTTATTTAAAGCAATGGCCGACCCTGCCAGATCTCCGGTAGCCATTCAGTAAGCAAAATAGAATGTGTATATTATTATGTATATTATAATATACACGAAACACCCGACAGCGGCGAAGCACGCGGAAAAACGATGAACTACAGCTGTATATTTGTGATCCATAATCCATTCAACTGGCACCCACCTCTCAAACTTCAAAGGCTCTTTGTTGGTCACTGAATCAATGTAACATTGTGATTATGAATCCTTATCATCCAGTAGAGCCTAAATTAAATGGAGAAAATCGTTTGTGTGTTTATTGTTGAAGTCAAGGTAAGATATGAGGGGTTGACAATGTGGCACCCTTATACAGGTGCCATAAAAACGAGGGTGCCACTTCGTATGCTGTTTTCATTGTTTCGGGTGCCACAGAGCTGGAATATATATATACTATTGAACGTCTGCATAAAATGACAACGAATCCAGGGTCAATAAAATACTGAATGATTTTCCTTGTCAATTTAATTTAAGTTATTATCAATGTGATTTTGTTTCAATTTACTGTTGCCAAGAAACTACCAAATACTGAAACAACAATAAAATTAACCGAGAACATGAGAAAAAGAGAGTTACATTAAAAACTTGTTTTTATTGGTTTCTTTTTGTTCTTTTGTTTTGTTTGTTTGTATGACCCCAATCATGTCAATGCGTGACTCGTTTTGAGATTTTCCTAATAAATATCGTCATAAAATAGAAATCTATTTTTCAAACCCTCCTTGACCTAAAACTGTTTTTCACTCGTCAAAACACCAGATTTCATGCCAATTTCAAATTTTTCGTTGGTAACTAGGTAAATCCAACTTGTATAGGCAACGCAGCATTTTTCGGAAATCTTTCCAGTTTGAGAAAATCTAATTTGTTGTGATTGATTAAAAGTTGAAATTTTATTTTAAAATAATGACTTGAAAGTTAAGTAAGTTTACAGACATTTATAAACACTTACCTGATTGTCACAGCGAGCTTTTCTTTAGGAGAAATACAAATTCGGAAATTGGAAAATTTCTGTCAACAAATGTAATTGTCCATCTTTTACGTCGACGGAGGGGCAACTGACAAAAATGCGCAGAATCGTTTGAAAAATCGGGTCAAGTGTAAATGCTTCCGTCGGTCGAATCGGAAGAGGTAAATTCGGCCGAGTTCGGCAGATAAAAGAATCGGGTCCCGCGTGAACAGTACCTAACCGCTCGTGATCTCAAAGCCGTGACAGCCGACATTTGCGGGATGCTCAACAACAACAAAATATTGCCAAGTTAGGAAGTACTACGCAAATGAACAGGTCTTATGATTACTGCTTGCTCTGCCTAACTCGAAAATTCAGTATATCAACGGTAGTTTTTCAACTGGCTAATTGTCCAAGGTAATGGTTTTCCTAGCAAAACGATCCTTATGCAATGCATAAAGTATCCAGTTATTTTACCGAATAACCAGCAAAATTGTGCAGTTATTTTTTGGGATAGCCTAGAAGACTAAGAAATAGAGTAGTTAAATTATTTTCTCAGTATACCCCTATTTATCACCCAGTTTCCTACAAAAACCGGAAAGTTGAAATTAACTCAACATTTAGATAATTGGATCAGTGTTATCCATTAGAGCTAATATAAATAAATTAAACGTTATATAGAATTAAGATTGCATTACTGGAAAGCTGCGGTGGTCTCAGCATTTTTCGGATGAATTCAGCAGTTGAAGACGAAAATCAGCACACTCCACAACCAATTCCAACAACAGAAACAGCTGATGAGCTGAGAAAATAAACATTTTCAATTTGAGGAAGGTTTCTTTCTTCTAACGTGATCCGATCCATATCATGGAACCGAGAAAATTAGAAGTGTCTGGAACCGAGAAACGCCGGCAGCGCTTCAAGTGGTCAAGAACACAAGGTCGGACCCCACACTACACAGGTGTCTGGAAGGCAATGAAGGTTTTCTCACGAATACGATCTGTCATTTTGACGGGGAATCGTCTAAAACATCCCCAGGAAATAGAAAACCCTTACCCCAAAATCGTACCCGTTCCTAAACGTGGTTTTTTCATGAATCCGTAAATATAACATACTCACGGAATCCGGTGATTGCAATATACGCGTATACTCAATATTGATTTTGTAGTGGATTTGTATAATTTTTACCACCACAGTTCACCATAGTTTTTTTTACAAATAAATGCGAGCAAACGACGCCCCGTCTTTCTCGGAAAACCCTTGGCATTGATAGAATTGTATTTTGAAACGAGCGCGTCTCCTTGTAGAATGCGTAGTTGCGCCCAAATACATGCTAAGCCTGACGATTGTCTGTGTAGTTTCTATACAAACAAATCCCTGAATTATGTTAAAATTTAAAAAATTTCAGGGATTTATATCTAGCGCCTTTTTCTTGTATGTAAACCAGAACCTTATAATTGCATTCCCAGTTTTTGAACTTCTGAGAGAATATTTCTAAACATTCTCGACCCTACCGAACTCCGGATACCTATTTGGAATTTTCGAATAAAATCTGCTTTTTAAGCAAAGCAAGTCTGAGTAAATATTTTGTGATTCTGCTCATATATAATGGCAAAATTAATACTTCACAATATGTTATTCGGAAAGAGAATTTTTCTGGCTGGAATTTCCACTATTTTTGAGCCTAAGAATGTTTTGACTTGTCAAATATCCCAATTTGAACCACGAAGAAAAATGTTCGCTATGATTAGTCAACCATGAAATTTATATATATGGACTCACAAAAAAACCACGTTTAGGAACAGGTACGATTAAGGGTAAGGTTTTTGGTACTTTTCCGTTATCCCCCCCCCCCAGTCAATTTGTCTTCAATACACCCGCCCAATGTTTCTAGGCATTCCTTCTTACTTAGCTTATGTTATATTATGTATTTTTGAGATGCGAGCTTGCAAGCATCCAGACCGCCAAGGTATACACATCATTCTGACCTACATGTCCAACTAATTTGTATTTTTACTCTGGGATTGACTACTTGATGTAATGTAATTTTGAGATGCGAGCATCCAGGACACCAACCTATATACAGCATTCTGGTCTATTTGTGCGAATTTATGTGCATTCTACTTGTGCGAATTCATGTGGAGGCAATTAAACCACAACCACGCCAATTTGTTTCAAAAAATCCTCACCAGGTAGCCAATGAAACAATGATAGCAGTATCGATATTTTTGGATCGATAACTACTATCGATGGCTCCAGAGCATGGATGTATGTTACTGAAATTTCAATTTGAAAACTGCTAAATTCATAAATATTCAATTATTTTATCTATTTCCCATGTGATTATGTAGGTCTTCTGTTGTTTCTTCTCTCAACAACACATAATAGGTGTACATATTAGCTGTGTATTTGTTTCTTGCATTTCACTTGTTTTTAATTTTCTAGCTTCAAACTTTACTCCTTTGATTACGATCAAAATGGGAAAAGTGGGTTAAAATAACGATTTTTCTGTTGAAATCCTGTTATAATGGTATAATGCTATGGCATCTTCTAACAAAGCACAGCTTCACCATCCTAGGCTCGAAATCAAGCACAGTCAAAATAATTCAGTAAACCACTGCTACCTTGTTGAAGATATAGATGAAAATAATATAATAAACTAGTAAAATGAAAATAACAGAGAAGAAAAATGAAGCGTCAACTCAAACTCAGATCTCAGTTGACCAAATTTTCATAGACAATCGTTATTGTGGCGGGTGCTTTCACTAAGTTTAGAGTTTACGATCACAAAACTGGAGGGTGAGGCCGCCACTGAGGCAAGTTTTGAAATGAGATTTTATAACAGTGTTGTAGGTTACTCCCAAAACCATAATGATTGTAGGCTCCGCCCCTTCGAGAAAACTGGCTTCATGAGCTTCGTTCTCAGTGCGCGTTCTAACAGTTCTCGAACTCATGAGAACTGGGACGGGGAGTCCCGGAACTTGTGGAACCGCGTTCTGCACTGCGAATGATTTCAGAACTTGGAAGTGGAATAACCTGTGTTGTTTGTAACCTCACTCAACTCGTGTTACCTTCCAGTGCTCCCTTTTCGAATATGTTTAGTGCCCGTATATAGGTACAATTCTTGATGCCTATTACTAAAGTATTGCAATTAATAACAAAAATATCCCTTTACTACTTACATTTCATTATTATTTGCTGAAAATCGATAAAAGCTCCCCAAAAAAGCTAAAATTCCCAAATCTTTTTTGAGTCGCAGATTATTATTTAGAACGAATTTTGTTGCCATAATGTTGGTTATTACGATTTCAAAGTGTTCTAATTTAAAAACTATGTACCTAACGTAATATAAGTACTAAGATAATTTACGAGATTCGCTCGTACGATCATGCTGCATGACTGGAACTTTTTTTTTTGCCATACCTTGCCATAAGGACCGAAGTGGTGATGGTAGAGGGTGCTGGCCTGAAAACGGTGGGCTAACTCTTCCTCGAGCCCACGGCTTATTCTAAAGTGGTAAACGAACTCTTCGTCGTCAAACCTTGGCACGATTTTCTCAAAAGAATTTGAGTTTCTTGGATGTAGACGAGATCCAACTATAACTTCGATCTCGTCCTCATCGTCTACAAACCACGGAACACCATCGTCGAAATTATCGCCGTCTGTACTTGACGAGCTAGTTGACATTTCGAATTATAGAATAGTTTGGTAACGTATAGAGACTGAAAGAGAATGAAATGCAAGAAAGAGAATGAAGGTGAAATTGTTATGATCGATGAAGCGAAATAAAACGATATAAGGTTGTTTAATGAATAAAGTCGATGAAGACGAAAGTTGTTTATTCCACGAGATCCGAAAAATAGTGAAATGCGCATGCGTTAACTACGTCCTTGCGTTCGAGTTCTCACAGTTCCGAAAAAAAACGGGAACTATCAGAACCGTTCGGAACTGAGTTCCGAAGACACTGCGAACGCAGAACTCGGCGTTCTTGGCGTTCCGGAACTGGGCGTTCTGGCACTGCGAACGACAAAACTCTACTGCGCTTGCCCAGAACCGTTCCGAACTCCCAGAACGCGCACTGAGAACGAAGCTATGAGCTCCCACAGTTTAACAGCTCCCTGAGCTCCCTTCATGAGCTCCCTCTCTATCCTATTATAAGCTCTTTGGATCTACCACACAACACACACCAGTGAAAACACATCTCTTGGAGATAGTTTCAGCAGAAAGAAAAGAGAAGAAGAATAAGAAAAACCCATGGAAGAAGAGATACGTGGTATAACCTTACATTTCGTAAACATGCACAGTTTGTTATGATTTTTTTTAATGCCTATTGTTACCGACCGATAATTAAATTGCTGTCGTCTTCCCCTGGGAATTTCCCCGGCTCTCCCGGAGGACCTCTTACCTCCTTAATTATAAGTTTACCTAAGTCAAAAGACTGTTTCAATGTACGTTGATACTTGATATCATTATTATATTTCGGTAGCAAAGGAGCAATCGCCTTTACTGAGGAGCAGATTTTGAAAATTATAAGATCCGGTACTCAACATTTTCACATACGTTTACATTACACAACTCAGCAGAAATCATTTCCACGTGTTACCGTTTTCAGCTGAGCGACGGACAGCAACTACTGTCGGTGTAAACACAAAACGCGCCGAATATGAGAAGGTAGGAGGATATTTCCATAAACTTAAATTAAGGCTCTGTTGAGCATAACTCAATAACACTGTAGAGAACATGAGAATTGACAATTTGAAAAGTACCTAAACATGAAAACCAGAATTGATAAGTTGTACGTGCGAATGGTGATAATTTCTATTAGGTACATAAGGGCATCTTCTGGAAACTTCAGGTCTATTTAAACCAATTTTTAAAACGACATTCAGTTGTGAGAACTGCCTAGGGTTTACTGAACTGTGAAAAAAAAAGTCCCGTACCTTTGCCAGAGTCTCTGAGAAGGGTTCAGGATGGAAAAAGAGAAATGAATAGAGTAGAATAATCTTTATTGTACATAGGACAATCAGTCCCTCCTAGCGTACAGAGAATGACATGGGTTACAAACATAAAGCATTCATAAACATAAAGCATATTTTGTCAACATATTGTCATATTATGACAACATTAAAACAAAGTACCTATATAACTAAACTAAAAACAGGTAATAAAACCAAGTTTAAATAATAATAATTTTTTTTTTTTAAATAAAACGAAACAGATTAATGAAAAATAAAGAAGGGTAAAAAAAAACTTAAGTAAAAGGGGATCTGGTTTGACATAAGGTTAAAAATTACGTTTTCATGTATTTGATAACTGCGCTCCTGAATCGGCCGAGACGAGGGATGGATCTAATCTTGACGGGGAGGCTATTCCATAGCCTCGCGCCCACGACCGAAAACGATTTGCTAAAATACTTACTTGCGTGTGTTGGTATCCGGAGTGCACACGATCTTTGGGACAATGCCCGGGTAAAAAGCTCTTGTAGGTAGACGGGGGATAAATCATGCATGATTTTGAAAATTAGGGAAAGCTGACGAAATTTAAAATAGTCAAATAGGTCAAGATCCACCAGATTGGTTTTAAAAGGTGTTATATGGTCACATTTCTTGAGACTGAAGGCATATCTGATGCAGGAATTATGGGCAACTTCCAAGCGTGTGGAGCTGGCACTATCCATGAATGGCACAAGGAGTGTTCAAATCCATCCGGAATTGCGGAAATGCTGCAATCCGTCATTGTCTTCGGTCTGCTGATTGACTAGCGCCAGTCGGAGGGTTAGGGCTGGTGAATCTTGCCAGTCAATTTTCTAAACGCTCTAGCGGCCCCCCAGAAACTAGATATTCAAGAACTCAAATGAGCTAACATATACAGGGTGTCTCGATTTAAGTAGGTAAGACTTCAGGGATCGATTCTACAAGTAATTTGCAACAAAAAGTGCCTCCTAGACTTTTTCTTTTAGAGGCTTCGTTTCCGAGTTATTTCTTTTTTAAGATTTTTTTCGTGTTTTCGACATTACGTCTCCAAAACGGCTCTAACTCCCCAAGTTTTGGAGTTTTCTCCCTGGAAAACGTGATTTATAAAAAATTGACAGAAGGGAAGAAATGGAAGAAGCTGTGGTGAATTCACCACCTATCGCTGGCCCTTTTTCAGGGCCACCAAAAAGAAGTTCACAAGTTAGAACTTTACAAGAAAGACGTCAGACTACGTCTAAACAAAATAATATAAACTGCAGTGGATTTCATACCTCTTTGTGGTAATGCTGAAAAACTTATTTTTTCGAACTAAATATTGTTGACGCTTCCCAATGCCTCAATTCATAAAATTTTGGTAAGTCTTTTGTGCAAAGTTCAGTTATTGGTTTAGATTGGCAAAAAGTAGTAGCCATGAATTCACTGTCGGAAAGGGGAATGGAAGATATTGCTAATTACGGACCCTTTCAAACACTGCCCAAGCTACGGTTCTCAATTGGTTTTCGTGATTTTTTTTTTTTTTTTTTTTTTTTTTTTTTTTTTTTTTTTTTTTTTTTTTTGTTCCTCGACAGTGTTGCATGTTTCCTCGACAGTGTTGCATGTAATGTGTTTAAAATCATGTTAATCGGTCAAAATTACAGACTGATCACTCAGCATTTTGTCCGCCACCTCCCCATCCATCCAACCTATGTTTAAAAATCCAGGGACGTACAACTTTGTTGCAAAAAATAATGAATTAAATAAAATCATCCCTAGAAAATGCAAATCATAAATTTCTGATTTCAGTTGATAAGGTCATACTACTATATATCCTGCTGGGTCTCCTCTGGTGTGTTGAAATGTTGAACGTTTGCACGTGCTCTAGCACGAACAAAGAAAAGCGAATTTTCGTAAATTGGAGTACTATCTACATTGTTTTGATGGCAGGGTGAGGTCACTGGTCTGCGTGGTGTCCTGCAGGACCTGTGCCCGGTGGGCCTTTTCGTAACCCAACTTCCAAGGAGGGATCGAATAGTGGTCAACCTGGTTGCCAATGGCCATACCCGTCTTACTCACGTACACCTGCTTAGTGCAGAAGCTCGAGATGTTGTGTGTGGGAAGTGTGGGGGTGATCTGTCCATCCGCCACTTTTCGGAGGACTGCCCAGCCCTTGTGGACCTCCGAGTCCAGCATCAGCCACCTCAGTAGGCTGATGTATTATCTGGACCAGACAAGGTCCGATCCCTGTTGTTGTACCTGAGAGCCGCTGAGCTCTACTACGAACTGTGATATCTGATCTATGATATATTTATATACATCTAGTCTTAGTTTTATTTCACTTTGCTGATTGTATATAGTAGCATGTATTATATAGTTATTAGCCCATCTTTCATCTAGTCTTAGTTGTATTACTTTATTTTTGGGTTTTTTTTCAACCACTTTGGGGCTGAACAGTGGTCATCACTGTACCCCTGATTTTTTTCCCTTCTGAGTTGCCGGTGGAGTCCATGATGACGCTCTTTTTGGTCAAGGATATCAACATGGCTCCCCTTAGAATCGTACCAATTCCAGTGTCCCTTTGGACACCTTGCTCAATGCCGCTGCTAATGACCCTTCTGGTTAAGGTGCGGCTTAAACCCTTAGAAAAAAAAATACATTGTTTTGAAATTTGAGCACTTTGAGTGCTTTGAGTTGAATAATTAACTGCCACCAATTTTATGGCAAAAAATTTTTATCTAAATAATATTCTGCAATTCAAAAAAGATTTGGAAATTTTATCTTTTTTAGAGAGTTTCCACCGATTTTCTAGCAAATATTGATGAAATTTAAGTACATTTTTCTGCATAGTTGTTTGCATAAATTTTTTAATTTTCTAGTCCGTTATTGATAATTTTTTTTGCTAAAATGTTGCTAAAAAATATAAGTCTAACGATTTTTAGCCGTTTTTAGTCATTTTTAGTGATTTTAACATTTTCAGAGCCATTGCAATAGCTTCATTTTCTACGAAAATTCGATAAGAAAAAAAATTGGCCATTCAAATTTTACCTTTTTTCTGTTTTTTAATTTGCTGAAAATTAGCATGATAAATCACATTATTTCTCTCCTTCTTATTTACAGAGAGGAAATTGATCTCCGTCGACTTCTCGGTCGTTGTGAAGCCATGGCTAAGGAGGCTATTGAAGAAGATGAATGGAGATTGAAAAAGGTTGCTGTTAGAAACGTTCATTTTCTTAATCTTAGTATTATGTTCTAGTAATTATGTTTTAATTGTTTTTTAGACGCTTTGTAGTTGTGCAAGAAGTCAAAAACATTTGCAACTTCCAAAATCAAAATTTCTACTTTTTTGCGTTTCAGAACTAGATGACCAATTTCGGTTCCATGTTTGTCAATCTGAAATCTTTTTGTGTGCCAATTTCTTGTCCCACCCAAATTTATTGAGCGTGGGCAACTATGTTTTAGTCCGATTTTGGTGAAATTTTCAGGGATTGTGTGGGTTATCGCTTAGACCGTTTCTTATAAATTTCCTTGCTACTGGACAATAGTAGCGTATGTTGTGACAGTTCCCGTCAATTCCATAAGAATGCGAGTCTATTCGTCGCCCTCACGCCGGGTTGAACGTGTCATTCTCGAGTTCTTGGAATGCTGCGTTTGGCTATAGATGAGGATCTGAGAACGGGAAAATCAATCTTCTCCGAACATAGCACATTACGCTATTAGTACGAGAGGTATCTCTTATGGTACTGTCACACCCCCTTTTTGGTTTATTATTTCCAATAATAAGCCTATGTGATCGTGTAGCAAAAAATTTTTATAACCCCCCCCCCTCAAACTTTGTCACTTTACGTTTCAAGGTACGTAGAATCCAAATTTGAAATGTCCGTCCGCCGTTCGCCGTCCGCCGTCCGCAAGACTGACGCCATTATCAGGAGGATCTCATTTTCGTATATATATATAACTAGCTGCACCCTACCACGCTACGCTGTGGTACGTTGTGGTTGTATGGATGAGAAACGAGAATCAGAACAAAGATTGTTAGGTAAAAGTGCATTAAAATTGGTTTTGGTTTATTATTTCCAATAATAAGCCTATGTCAAAGAATCGTATGTCAAAGAATTTTTATACCCCCCCCCCCCCCCCCCTCAAACTTTGTCACTTTACGTTTCAAGGTGCGTAGAATCCAAATTTGAAATGTCCGTCCGCCGTCCGGGCCATAAAAGGCCTAAGAATTTACTTAAAAAACCCGTTCTTTCGCACATAAGACTCCATTTGGGGTCTAGTTGGTCCTAACGTTTAACCATCCCGATCTTTACTCGCATAGATGCTATGGTCCAAAAACGGGCAAAAAAGTGTCTTTTTCGACGCGCGCACGCCTGGCCAGTGAGTATAGAAATAACTAGAGCGGCCTTCCCCAGTGCTGGAAGGTGAGCGGGCGTATGCGCTGCCCCCCCAACCCTCAGGTGCCTTTCCCCGCCCTCAGGGCCTTCCACTGCTCACGGCCAAATACCCTACTTGCATCCTCACAGCGCATCTCTTTTTAATCATGTACAGATGATTTATTATCATTCCAAATAGGTCTATGAGCTCCCTCGGAATGCAGGGTGGCTGGGGATAAGTGACGAAAAATTTGTTGTGTTAGTCTGCATCAAAAATGCAGTGAAACGCTGGCAACCGCATATTTTTATCTCAATCCGTACTCGAGATATGATTTTGTTTTATTTCAAGACAACCGTGTTTCTTCCTTTCAAACTCGAATTTCTCCACTTTGCCTCATTTAATTTTAACTTTTGACCTCATTTTCGGAATCTGCATTGAATTTTCTATAAGAATAATGTACTTGAGTTCTAAAAAGTACCATCCAAAGACCTTCACATCAGCTCAAACATTGACGATTTTGAAAAAATAAAATTTCTGCAAATTGTTAAAACTTTACTATTCTTCCAAAATAAATCTTGAAAACTAGCAAATCTCATGAAAACTGTATCATCTAATATTCTTTCCAACGGTATAATCAATTTTACTTTTACTTTGTTATTGAGGGGAGAAAATTGTTAAATAATAATGTTAAAAAATGTGGGTTTTTCAATGAAATTGTTGGTTTCCTCGAAAGTTGAGCCTCTATGAACCTATGAGTAAGGGGTCGATTTCTATGTATTTTTTCACGCTGTATTGAATGGTAACATTTGTAGACCGTAACTCCGTAAGTTACGGGGACATTTGTAAATTGTAACTCCGTTATAATCGAGTTTTACACTTAAACTCGCAAATGTTTACTTTGTTTGTTATGCTTAAATGTATGTGTGTTATGGGGTAAAACTAGTTAATTAAAGTGAAAACTCGATTATAACGTAGTTGGAGAGATCTGCAAGCGTTTCCATTCGATACAGCGAGAAAAAATACATAGAAACCGACCCCATACTCGTAGGTTCATAGAAGGTCATTTTTCGATAAAACCAACAATTTCATTGAAAAACCCACATTTTTTAACATTATTATTTAACAATTTTCTCCCATAAATAACAAAGTAAAAGTAAAATTGATTATACCATTGGAAAGAGTACTAGATAATACAGTTTTCATGAGATTTGCCAGTTTTCAAGATTTTTTTTGGAAGAGCAGTTAAGTTTTAACGATTTTCAGAAATTTTATTTTTTCAAAATCGTCAATATTTGAGCTGATGTGAAGGATATCGGATGGTACTTTTTAGAACTCAAGTACAATATTCTTATAGAAAATTCAACGCTGATTCTGAAAATGAGGTCAAAAGTTAAAATTAAATGAGGCAAAGTGGAGAAATTTGAGTTTAAAATTAAAAAACTCGGTATTCCTGAAAAAAACCATTAAAAAAATCATATCTTGAGTACGGTTGAGATAAAAATATGCGGTTGGTATTTTTTCTGGAACTGGAGGTGGAAATGGTGAGGAATCCCGCTTCAAAACCCTCCATGGTATCTTTGAAGTGGAAGTTGATGGCTGTAAATGAGGTGGATAAGCAGAAAATATCGACGGAATTGCATCTTTTTTTAAAATATCTTCGATTCATTTTAGATATCATAATCGGATTCTTTAAAATGGTCACCACGAACATGACTGTGATTGGTGGGGTTCCATTTTTCTTTCCTGATTGATCCGGCCCATTTTTCTCAGAGTTCAGGGTCTTTAGGGAAACGGTGAAATGGAATCTTCCTTACCACGCCATCGCCAACGTCCTTAGTTCTCGTACTGTTTTGGCATCCATACGTGACACACTCGGCATTTTCTCTTTGTAAAAGTAAAACCTCTTCAAACACAATCACATCGCACTAAAAATCAAAGCAAACCGTACCTCAAATAAGTAACAACAACACAATAAGTCAACAACAAAACATGGAAGAAGAGAACAAAACATGCAACAAACTGCTGAAAGAGTGCCGAGCGAGGCGCCAGGCATCAGGAGAGGCACCAGGGAGTGGGGGAAGGTCAACACACTTGGTCTTTGCCTTAGGCCGCTCTAGTTATTTCTATACTCACTGCGCCTGGCACGCTTGGCAGGGGGTCACGGTGGGTGGAGAGGGGGGGGGGGGGGGGAGTGAGAGGAGGCGCCGGCGCCGCGGCTTGTGGTGGGTACGGCGCCGGCGTTTGTTCGAGGCATGAATATGTTTTTTTCAAGGTCATGTTTGTGTGTTAATACCAAAGCTTTTCCTACGCATATTTAATAACATATCCTCTCGACTTTTCGTACGTACTTAGATAATGATATTATTAAGGCAATAACTATTTGAATAGATAGGAGCTCAAATCGAGAAATATAAACATGCGTATATAATTATAGAAGTATAGGTTGTGGCAACTCGAAGTAGGACACGCCGAGGAGTCTGGACGGGCCTTATGACTTACGCTAGCCAACTAAAACTACGATCATACTCAATTGAAAAAATAATAAACCTTTGTGAAATAATTTGCAGCGTTTTTCTATGAAGCGTGGATTCAGGCCCCATTGCCCCTCTGGGGGGTGACCTAAGTTCGTGACATGGTAACAAGAACGTGGTTTCCTGGATTACGCATGGTTATACCTAGTACATCCAGGTCCACTATTTTTGAGGGCTATATGCTTCAGAAGATGAAACATGGCCTGGGTTTCCAGAAGGAATTCCCATTATATTCCTTTGGTACATAAATAATTTCATTGGTTCTTGACTTTTAATTTGTCAATTTTTCCCCTCATATAATTTTTATTTTATCAGTTTCATCAGATTTAGTCACTGATTAGTATCAGGCCTTTGCCTTTTTTATTATTATTCGTATATTATTTATTCAAAGGCATAGTTCCCAATTCTAATTTAAGGGCATAGTTCCCAATTATTATTTCCAGGGCTTAGTTCCCAATTTAAGTCCCCAACGTGGGCATACATTTTTATATATATTTTATTTTCCTGTAGGTATAAGTCTCCATAGTTGAGCTACCGTTTATTCCCGATTGTTCCAATATTTGATTGGGGTTAATTACCTAATGAATACTTCATAAATGAAGATTCATTGACAATCCATCCTGTTTCCATCCATCCTGTCTGTGGTGAGTGCTAATGAAGACCTACATATGCCAACATGCCACAACCCATAAAGCGATGTTTGATGACTTTTTCGGCATAAAAGTCTTGAAAAAATTAGTCCCCACGAGGACAAGAGACTGCTTCACGAGTCAGAAAAAACACATAGCAACGTTTTGGGTGCTTACGATCCTCCAGGCCTTACTGAAATTTCTTGTCAACGTTGTAAACAAATTTCCTACACTTACCTAATCAATTTCTTTGTTAGTTTGAAAAAGGCAAAAAGCTTAAATATAAAAATAGTTTTGTGACGTTTTTCTGTTATCTTTTCCAATTTTGTGATTATAATCAAGCTCTCCTAGAGTCATTTTCAATAAGTGATATATATATATATATATATATATATATATATATATATATATATATATATATTTATATATATATATATATATATATATACTTGGTTTTTGAGATATTTTGAAACGATTCCTGGAGTTTAACACTTTATGTATGTATGTATACATACATATACGAAAAAGTGTTAAACTCCAGGAATTGTTTCAAAATATCTCAAAAACCAAGTTTTGATTTAAAATTTGGGAACCTTTAGATGAATGTTCGCTGTTTGTCACCAAACCATATTGGTAATCATAGTTTGTTCTTCTGTTTTTATAGTTGAAAAAAACGGTAGTAACGTTTGTAATATTTTCAGTCAGTCCAAATAACCAGTAATATTTCATTTCAGTTTGTCGAGAAAGCTGATGAACTTCTAACCGACCTTAAGAGCAAACCAAGGTATATTGTTAATAACTACCTACATTGATTTTACTTTATTTTCTTTACTAGAAGCTTTCTTATTTGTTTAAGAAGACGATTAAATAGCCTAATTCTTACTTGAGTGGGGCTGGTACTCAGATGTGGCAAGTCAATCTATGGGAGGGCATACATTTGACAACTTCTGGTTGGATAACTATGATCATCACTCCCCTTTACAATCTCACATTTTGTTTAACGTACCTATAGCTCAACGTATTTCAAGGTAGCGGCAAGAGAAAGAGGGCTCAGTGTTAACGAACAGAAGACTTTTTACATGAAAACGTCAAGAGCCCAGCCAGCCCGACGCCCTTGTGACAGTTCCCGCGAGATCCAAGGGAATGTGCTGCCGTCGCTCCGTTGTTTCCCAACGGGCGTCGGGCGCTTCTTCCGGTGTTTTCGAAAGCCTGCGTTTGGCGATGGATGGGTGATCCTAGAACTGGAAAACCAATCTTCTCCGAACGTAGCATATCTGCTATTAGTACGAGTTGTATCACTTATGGTACTGTCACACCCCTATCTATCTATGAGTGTGGATTTAGGCCCCCATTGCACCACGGGGCGCCTAAGTTCATTACACCCTGAGTCCATTGAAATGGTCGGCTACAGCTTTCCAGTTCACTCGCAGCTTAAGTACCTTGACTCGATGGTTGTACAAAACCACGATTCGGCCGGTGGTAACATATGGCTCAGAATCGTGGGTCCTCACGCAGGAATGGGAACAAAGGCTCCGGGTTAGGGAACGGAAGGTCCTGAGGCGCATATGTGGGCCGATCTTTGACCCTGACGATATGCGCTGGAGGATTCGGACAAACGAGGAGCTTCGGGAGCTGTACAATGAGCCTGACACTATAACCTTCATAAAAAGGGCCGACTGCGCTGGATTGGGCACGTGGAACGAATGGATTCGACCCGCATCCCTCGGAAGATGCTCTTTGGGAAGCCAGGTGGCAGCAGAAGAAGAGGCAGGCCGCGCACAAGATCGGTCAATGACGTTGAGGCCGATATCAGATCGCTCGGCGTTCGACTGTGGCGGACCGCGGCACTGGGCAGGGATGCATGGCGGAGGATTGTTGAGGAGGCCCAGGTTCTCTAGAGGACTGTAGCGCCACAGAAAGTAAAAGTAAAGTATAGCTTAACATATAGGTAGCTGGCAGATTATTTATAATGCTTAAAAGCAGAATTCATTGACAAAACCTGAGTTTGTGTATACACTCACACTCACCCAAATGGAATGTCACCCTCTTCTCACCAGTGCGTATTCAAATCGAGCGCAGTGATCCTTGGCAGATAGGAGCACACTCAGATTACCTGTGGAGTGCTGAAAACTTTTTCAACATAAGTTCACAGCTCTGATAGCATGTTGTAGGGGAATTTTCCCTAGTTTGAGGAGAAAGGTATAGGAAAATTCCACCATAAATTCTGCATTGGCCAATAACAGTTCTGAAAGGTTATAATTTATTTGAGGTTTATGCTTTTAGCGAATTTTTGAAGAAAATTAAGCTATTGCTCTCGCCTCAAAATTTGTAGAATGTGAATTTTTGAAAAAAAATTATGCAGAAATCCGTTTCAGACTATTCTGAATCATATTCTGAAGTTTAACGCATTTTTTTATGTATGTATGTATGTATGTATGTATGTATATATGTATGTATGTATATATGTATGTATGTATATATGTATGTGTCATTCCAGACGATAACTGTCCGTAGAATTGTGCTAGAAACTTCAAACAAATTTTATAATGTTGAGGACACTAAACGAAAGTTCAAGTTCGTTGGCCAGCATGATCGGATTACATCTTCGGGTTGAAATTTGGAAAAAAGTAGTCAAAATTTTCAAAATAGCCTGTTTTTTGCGATTTGTTGTGCGAAATAATTTTTTCAGCATACTAATATGTGGTATATTCGGAATCAGCGTAAAATTTCCTATAAGAATATGTATCAAGTTTTCAAAAATTTCAATGTTGAAAAATCAGTCCAAAATCAAAATAATGCCGTTCGCTAGTTGTAAAATTTCTCTACACGATCAATAGCGACTGAAATGTCGAAGATTTCTTCAAAAATTCGCTCATGGGGTCATGCTGCATGACTGGACTTTTTTATGATGTTATCCTTGACTATAGGCTTCTTGCAAAGGCAGGAAATAAGAGCGCTCAATCAGCAAAATGTAGCGTAATCCGTTCCTATTTTCATTCAGTTTCAGACACAAAGAATGTGTTGGATTACATCCCAGTGATCGCACTTGAAAGTGGTAAAAGAAGAATGATGACGAATCTATTGATCTAAGCTGTTATTGAATGAAGATAGTGGCTATCAGACTATCAGTCACTATCACTTTAATTTTAAAGTGATGTGTTGCTGACTGAATTGAAGATTTCTGTTATACCTATAAACGCAATTTTTCCTACGACATTATCTCAATTTTGTATGGAAAAAGGATAGATAAACATAAATAGAACGTAGAAATAGACAATGTTCTTCACTAACTTTAATTTTTTTCCCCATTGAAATGGCTGTCCACAACTTTGTTTCGAGTGATTTAGTTCATGTAAAAATTTCCGTTGAGTATTTAGGATATTACACTGAAATACCTTTTATATACGGGAAACAACTATGATAAACTTTTTGAAGAATTCTCTTCAAAAATATACAGACTACAAATGTAAAAAGTAGGTACCTACCTATCCGGCAAGAATATTAGGAAATTGTTCTTATTAGGTATTATTATGTTGGGGTGTCATTGAAGTTCAAAGTAATATAGACTTACTTCGAATAAAAGCAAAAATCCACTTCAGCCTTTGATGAATTCCATAGGTCTTCAGAGGGAAAGTTAGTACCTACCTATGAGTTAGTGGTACCTACCCAAAGCTTCTCGGTGAACACAAATTTTCTTTGTGCTGTTTCGTAGCATGCATGAACATTATTTTATAGTTTCTGGAAGGCTTTTTGTGAAATGAAATAAGGAATAGTTCAGTAATTCCCCTTGCCTGGGGGCACTTGTATCCAATTATGTCTGTAGTATATCCCAGTCTCCATCACTAGTGCTAGATTCGATATGCACGAGACCTATAGTGTTGTGCTGAAAATTTGCTTGTAGAGTTGTGAAGGGAAAGAAGCGAGAAAATTTAGGAGAGGAAGAGAATACAAAAATTCGGCGCTTAGTGGTGCCTGGCCAATATCATTATGCCTAAGTCACGAGAGGAGGCATTAGCACCATGAGATTCGTTCTGCTCCGGCCTGTCATTGGATAATTTGTTTTTATTATTATTTACTGGTGAATTCTATTTGCTTAATTCCTCTTTTATAATGTCCCCTCCCTCTGTAAATTTCTTCCTTCCTTTCTACTCTTTGGTTTGATTTATATCATATTCACTACACTTTCATTCAGGAATCTGGTGCAAAGATGCTGATATGTATATTAAATATCGAGGAGGGGTTTAATAATTTTCCAGAATGTCTACAATCTCTCAGCAGTCCTCAAGGTCCAGTGGGTCCATGATTAACAAAAACGCTTTTAAGATCTTACAAGTGCTGAATATTTCAATAACACTTCAAGTACCAGAAGTATAATAACACAGGTCAAAAGAAAAAAAAGTCGAATTTTAGGTCCGTTGCTAAAAACCATTCAACTCTATTTGCTGCATCCGAAAATGGCCTCCGTTTTCTCGGAGGCCCCCTGTTTTCCTGAGCTATGGCCAATTTTAGGTTTTTTTGTGTCATTTTGGGATTAAAAAATGGTAGCCGCTACCTGCAAAGTCCAAAAATTCTGAAAAAAATACGCTTCTTATTAGAAATTTAATGCTGATTACGAATATATTCACGACTTGTAGCTAAAACCATTAAAACCCAAGATTTTCCCCAAGAATCCTTTTAAAAAAAAGGTGTTTTTTTTTTTGTATTCAGTCGCACTATTTTTTCGATACTTTTTGTCTAAGGAATAAAAATTTTAAAAATCCGCTCATCATTTCTTCATATTGGGGATAGATAACAGCTTCGAATGAGACCAATCGCAGCTCTGTAGCCTTCAAATTAAGGGAGTCACGATTTTTTGAAAATATCACGATCTTCTCCTGGTTTCAGGAAATTAACACTTACGACAAAATTACCCATCTGCCACTTCAGAAAACGTTCTGAGATTTAAAAAATGTTGTTCTATGGGGGTTTTGGTGCGTTGAATTTACAAATAAAATTTCCTCATAACATGGAATTTTCGAAGCATAGGTAGCTGCTTTTATTGTACCTGTTTGCTGAGCCATCATAAACAAAACGTTACAAAGTTCGCCGATGGCATGTCTGCTACCTGGAATTAGAAAGGTGTTTGATGTTATTTCTGAGGCCCTCTATTATGGTCAAACATAACTCCAGATTTTCGTTGTTTTTTCTGAATGGTTACTGATGCAAAATGGCTGGGACTGGCTATTTTTGTGGGGACGTAGATGTGCTGTCTAGAGAAATAGTACAAATTTAGGAGGTGCTTTAATTGGAGCATTAATATGTGAATCCTGCTCAACTCCTTTGATCTGGTCAACGTGGTGCCTCCAAATATTATTCCCATCCTTCACTCTATAATGCAGCTCACTATCAGGTTTCAAAGTTGTTCCAAACTCCCATTTTCTATTGGGAGTTGTGTAATTTCTTACAGCCACATTTTCCTCTTCCTTAAACATTTTTGTAGTGTTGGGATCATGGTTGGAGATTTTGAATTTGGTTTCAGGAAATCGAGATTAGTGCGAAGTTCTCTCTCAAGCATAAACTTTACACTCCTGTGGTTGAGTGGGGTGCTCTTCGTTATGTCAATAGAAGGTATTGAATTTGGTTTAGAAGTCATCAGGTGACAAATGGAGTTTCTTCAGATCTTGTTTCAATATACCTACATATCGCCCCACTTGCCCATTTGTTGCAGGGTGGAATTGGGCTGACATTACATGCTTGACATTGCAGCTCTTCAGAAATGACTGGAGTCATGGCTGATAAAGGTACTGCTATTGTACTCACAAAAGTGAGCGGATATCCAAATTGTGTGAAAATATCTTTGAGATGTTTTATAGTTTCAGCACTGATGATATTACGAACAATTTTAACAGCCAGGCCCAGCAAAGTTAGTATGGATCTGCCATTGGCCTGATGGATGACACCATGACTTTCTCTGGGTTCTTAGCTATACTGTTGCAGTTGTATCAATTGTGCGCCAATATTTCAATAGAATCAATACCAGGCCATTATATATACGACTGAGCTAAAGCTTCCATTTTTCCCTTATCCTTATGGTCTTTGTGGAGTGAAAACTTACGATCTTGAACACACCCATTTGAAGTTTTTCATACAATGCTCTTAGTTCCAGATCAAGTGCAGTTTTTGCAGTAACTTGTTGGATGATATTAGAAGTGTATTCTAATTACTAACCTTTGCTTTCTCTTATTTACTCCTGTATGATAAAATCCCACCCTATGTTGTAACTTATTTTTGGAAAAAATTTACGGATTTTTCAAAGCTCAAGTGAATGCCATTTTCCTTGAATGTTTTTAAACCTTGTTTCAATCATTATAATTGCTCCAGGGAGGTCTTTTCCATGATAATAATAGTATCTGCAGAATAAGATTCTGCAGGTTCAAAAATGTTGTCAACATATTTTTTTGCTACTGCAGGGGCTGAACTAACTCTGTAAATTAGGCGTTAAGATTAAATCAAACGCATTTCAATTTACATGGGTAAAACCTTTGCAGCTAAATATAATTTGAAAAAGCAATGCCTCAAAATAGATTTCCACGAAGAAAATGTTGAACAAAAATTATTCTAATTTTGTTAGGGCCATTGCAATAGCAGTTTTCTGCGAACATTTGCTAACATAGGAATTCATGCAAATTCACAATAAAGATTAGACAAAATAGAGATCCGGATGTAGGCAATTGAATTGAAAAACGTATGTACAAAATAATCATCTAGAATGTGAAATATAAGTCTCCTCTCTCTGTGCTCCTAGTTTGTGCATCTGGTCAAAATCGGAAATATTTAAGGGTAGTAACAATTCAAACCATGAAACCATAATGTAGGTACATCACTTTGATGTTGCACGACAATTAGTGCACTAAGTGATTTGAGATCAGAACAAAGTGATTGAATGTATGAATGAAGACGTTCATTTATCGAATCTGAAAGGAAAAATTTCTGTCATCGCTTCTTTCTAGCTTGCACCAGGCTGATCTGAGCAAGGCTGCTGTTTCCTCGTTTAATTATTGCCTAAGAGGTTCCAATATTCAACCCCTTCAGCGTGAACTTTACCTTTCCTGCGACCACCCTTTGTTTACTAAGAGACTTCTGGCCCAGATCAGGTGCGCTAATCCAGCCTTCTGTAGAATAGTTCTTCATCGGGTGGTTAACCGCTTTGATGGCTCTCAAACATGTACGATCTGTAACACGCACAGCCCAGACACCCTTTTTCATATGTTATCTACTTGCCCCGTTTACAATTATGAACGTTTCAAGTTTTTTGGTTTTCCTTATTTTGATGAAAGTTTCTTTCGTACTCTTCTCCACTTCAAAGAAAAATCTGAGATCACTAGGACCGTAGGGTTCCTGCAGACAGTGCTCAGGCAAAGAGCGTTTACCATAAATGAAGGTTTCATTATAGCCTAAATATTTTGCAGCCGCTCCTCCTTTGCTAGACATGCTTCACAAAATTTCCGATGTTGCATTTATTGTTCTTGACTCCAACATTTCTTTTGTCTCTGTAGGCGTATGCTTATTTCCATTGGCACTAATTATATTTGATATTACTTAAAGTTATATGTTATAATTTTTATGCCATTTTTTCAAACCATATTCAATGTTGTTATTACTCGACCCAAGCCATATTTACTGTATCATTTTATATACTTGTATTTCTGCACATTTCTGAATGCGAACTCTTGTGAAAAACGAATTGTTTACCACAATAAAGTCGTCTTCTTCTTCTTCTTCATTTATCGAATCTGTAATGTTTAGAATGTTTGTACCTACTGGAGTTATAAGTTCAGGCAACAATATCCTATCATCAGTTGGCCAACTGTTAACCATAATAGAAAGAATTCACCTTGGAAGTCGGGGCACGAGTGAAATCCTTCTTCTAGTGGGCAAGGTGTAGGTACACGTCTAAACTATTTTCAGGATAGGGGAAACTCGACTCCATCACTGGGACTTTAGCGTTTTTATCACGTGATTAGGAGATGTACTGTAGGAATTTACTAAATCCACAATGTAGTACACTCACAACTAGGGTTGGACACTCCAGCACCACAACTTCACAAAATATAAGAATAACTTGTAATCTGAGGATGTTAACAATGCGGAGGAGAGTTGTTTCCTAACTGGTGGCTGAAATAGGTCTGAATCATTCTTGATAGCCCTCTGAGGTATTAGGAGGAGTGGTACAGCAGAGCGCCATGGCGTGATAATACTTCTCTAACCCCGCCTCCCCCCCTCGGCCATGTGAAGTTAAATGTTTGAATTTTCTCGACGATGGCACTGTTTTATGTCTCCTCTAGTTTTCCCTCCTTGGCTCAATTTAAAAGTGTTATTGGGAACAGTGAGGTGGACTGCTCTCACAGTGATGTTCCCACTGATTTTAACAGGTTTCGTCGCAAATCATAAGAGGTAGATTGATCCTGCAATGTGCTCACCCACAAAGGTGAATCTAAAGCCTTTACGAAAATGAAGAATCTAACACATTGAAGTAGTTTCAGAAGAGTTCAATAAGGCACCGTACTGTTATGTACCCCATCATGGGGTTATGAGGGATAGTTCATCAACTAAACTAATAGTAATTATTAGTAGTTTTTTCGTTACTCCGATAATGTATGTGACAGTCGGTCCAAGAGTCCGTCTCGTGCCGGGCGTCATTCTCAAGTTCTTGAAATGCTGCGTTTGGCGATAGATGAGGATCCGAGAACCAGAAAATCATCTCCTTCGAACATAGCACATATGCTATTAGTACGAGTTGTATCTCTAATGGTACTGTCACACCCCCCTCTCTCTATGAGTGCGGATTTAGGCCCCATTGCACCTCTGGGGGCGACCTAAGTCCGTTACATGTATATATATAAATGACTTGAAGATGGAAAGTCTGAATCTTCAAAATGACATATTCCATGTAATAATTAAAAATCGCAAATAATTATTCAAATTCTGCCATAATTTGTAATATTTGTAAAATGTACTGAATGCAAACTAAATTACAAGCGATGAAGTTGTGAAAACCCATTTCAATGAAGAAAACAGAATTTGATAAAAACTTTGTTGCCACAAAATATAAAGTGACAATGTTCGCTCAATTTCGACTTTTAAGTCATAATCATCAACAAACAATAACTGAGAGTTCAACAGAAAGGACACAGCTTGTATTGCCACTGGTGAAAAGGAGCTTGAATTTAATCCAATTGGTCCAGAGAAAGGATGGGATATACAGCTAATCAAGTGCAAACAAACTAAAGAGGGATTGTAGCTTGTCAGATGAAGTGGAGGGTGGGGAGACAAAAACGAAGAAATTCTACAGACTGTCAATCTGTCAAAACAAAGTTGTAACTGTGATTCAATCCCTTTAGATCAGGGGTCTCCAACCTACGACCTGCGGGCCACATCCGGCCCGCGAGCAGATTTTGACCGGCCTTCGGAAAAATTACAACCTGAAAAAAGATTTTTTTATTTGGAAATATACCTATTTTCCTTAAAACACTTTTACCGGTAAATACGAGTACAGTAATCGTCTCTATTTTTGTCCCTTCCGTTCTCGATAAGTGTTATCTGTAAACCAGATGCGATCAGCCATTCAGAGATGGTCAGTGTTTTTCACGGACTGTACT
The DNA here is from genome assembly GCA_030762985.1 of Adelphocoris suturalis. Lineage (NCBI taxonomy): Eukaryota > Metazoa > Arthropoda > Insecta > Hemiptera > Miridae > Adelphocoris > Adelphocoris suturalis. The sequence continues at coordinate 105,145,409 of CM061045.1, read as the reverse complement.
GTGGTGGTGTTAGGGCTGAAAGCTTACCCCGACTGTACCTAAGCCAGGACTAAAAATAACTCATCATGTTATATTAAAAATGTATGGGTATTTGAAATAATCGATGAAATTTTTAGTGAAAGTAGGACTAAGTAAAAATCATTAATAATTGTCTTACTTAAGTCTGGTACATTTTGTTCACAACATTATTTTCATCTATCTTAAAAGAATATGATTTGCGTTATCCAACAACAAAGATGTATAAGGGAATGTAGCTACTTAAAAAACTAAAATACTAAGCCCAGAATATCTCAATATCCACTACTGAGCACTCTTAATTAAAACAAAACCGTGATGGGGGGGGGGGGGGGGGGGGGGGGGGGGGGGGGGGGGGGGGGGACTCGGGAAATATTAGTAAACTAGCGTTCCCCCCCGTGCGCGTTGCTGCGCCCAAATTTCTCGCTGGATAAATGTTGGTTCATTTTTCAATAATAAACTTTAGTAATCGACTAATTAAAATCATTTTTCAACATACCGAATTCGTTGCTTTATGTTTCATGATGCGTAGAATCCGAAAAACATATTAAAAAATAAGTAAATAAATAGACATAATCCCTCCTCCCTCCTCCTCCTCTTCCCTCCTTCTTCTCCTCCTCCTCCTCCTCCTCCCTCCTCCTCCTCCTCCTCCTCCTCCTCCTCATCCTCCCTCCTCCTCATCCTCCTCCCTCCTCCTCCTCCTCCTCTTCCCTCCTTCTTCTCCTCCTCATCCTCCTCCCTCCTCCTCCTCCTCCTCTTCTTCCTCCTTCTTCTCCTCCTCCTCATCCTCCTTCCTCCTCTTCCTCCTCCTCTTCCCTCCTTCTTCTCCTCCTTCTCCTCCTCCTCCTACCTCACTCCTCCTCCTCATCCTCCTCCTCTTCCCTCCTTCTTCTCCTCCTCCTCCTCCTCCTCCTCCTCCCTCCTCCTCCTCCTCCTCCCTCCTCCTCCTCCTCCTCCTTCTTCTCCTCCTCCTCATCCTCCTCCCTCCTCCTCTCCTCCTCCTCCTTTTCCCTCCTTCTTCTCCTCCTCCTCCTCCTCTTCCCTCCTTCTTCTCCTCCTCCTCATCCTCCTCCCTCCTCCTCCTCATCCTCCCCTCCTCCCTCCCTCCTCCTCCTCCTCCTACTCCTCCCTCCTCCTCCTCCTCCTCCTCACTCTGCCTTCGGTCTTGGCTTGGGTAGTTAATTTTGTAAACAATAAATTTCTAAAACCTGACACTGCACCCTTTTATGCCCTCTGGGTCAGAGCCCTTTGAACGGATTTGCACCAAACTTTACAGGAACAATCCTTGAATCATGCCTAATAATACCTGAAAGTTTCATTACAATCTGTCGAGCAGTTTCGGAGTCTATAGGCAACATACATACATATATACATACATATATATATACATACATCCTCTTTTATAGATATAGATTGTTGGCCCGCCTTGTCTCAAATATTTTATAATGTGGCCCTTCAGTAAAAAAGGTTGGAGACCCCTGCTTTAGATGATTCGCTAATGTTAACCTTTTTGTCCCTGAAATTCTCTTTATACTCGTTTTTTTCCTTCCTTAAATTCCATTCCAGTTTGATCAATAGAACACTTCAGTTTACAAGTATAAATCCCACTTTCATCCTGGACATTGAGATATAATGCATTAAGATTTCAAAAAATGTGTTCCAAACTTCCAACATTGAATGTGAATCTGTGAATGTTAGAAAATGTGTTTGTTTGGTCCTACAAAATTTGGGCGCATCATTGAAGTATTCACATTCGATTTTCGTGATTCAAGTCCACAGCTTATATGAAATTATGTTTTTGAAAAAAATTACTCATCAGAACGTGAAACAAAACTAGAATTATCCATTGGGATTTCTTGTTTCAGCAAACCAGATGCGCATACACTTCTTTCGTATACAAATCGAATACAGTTCCTTAAAGGAATGTTGGAAGTCAATGCAATCGTAAGTTTATATGCCATTTACGACTTTCTTCTTTTCAATGAGGAGATGTTTTGTCTTAGATTGTATAGAACTTTAAGATAAGGACAAATGTTTATTAAAGGTGGGAGCATCAAAATCACAGTGTGTTTACGACGCGCAGCAGAGAGAACAATGAGGTTTTGGGGACCACGGACTCTACTACCAACATGGCCGGGCTGAATGTCGGTTGGATACAATTTCCTTGAAGGCGCCCGACCCGCTGTTTTTAGAATTTTGTCTTTAAACTGGCTCCATTCAATGCGTGGCTGGGGGCCCCTTCATTGTTAAAACCCCCTCTAGTGCCCCCTGACATAATTATGAATGAAACTCACTAGGAAGTTCGTTTATTCATCAAGTTTATTTTCTCTCTCTCTCTCTCGCTCACCCCTCTCTCCTCCCTCTCTCTAAATACTATATATTTATTTAACTTAACTAAAGTAATGAAAATTTAGGTCCTTGACTTGTTCCATTCCGTTGTCATATTAGTTCTTGAGCCAGTGACAGTCCAATTCAACAGTTACAAATCAATAAACGTAGTTTCCCAATATATAAATTATGAAGGCACATGTAGAGAGTTTGGAACAAGGCCTGGACGGTAATGATGGATTACCGATTCGGAATGCATCAAATTTGAGAATATTCAGCTGCAATTTAATTGGGAGTATATAGTACATTTTATTTTCCTCTAGGTACAAGCCTCCATAGTTGAGCAATCGTTTATTCCCGACTGTTCCAATCTTTGATTGGGGGTTAATTACCTATTGAATACTTCATATAAAGATTCATTAACAATCCATCTTGTTTTAATTTCTCTTTTTTATCCTCAATTGCCAATGCAGCTATTTATAAGTGAGCATCAGTTCTCAACCAGTAAACTATTCCACCTGGTTTACGTACTTGCTCTTCAATCAAGTATGTCTTTAAAGGGAGGAGTGTGACAGTTCCCGTCAGATCCAAGAGAATGCGCAAGATCGGTGGTCGCTCTCGCGCCGGGTTGAACGCATTATGCTCGAGTTCTTGGAATGCTGCGTTTGGCGATAGATGAGGATCCGAGAACCAGAAAATCAATCTTCTCCGAACATAGCACATATGCTATTAGTACGAGTTGTATCTCTTATGGTACTGCCACTCTTTCTCTCTCTCTCTCTCTCTCTCTCTCTCTCTCTCTCTCTCTCTCTCGCTCACCCCTCTCTCCTCCCTCTCTCTAAATACTATATATTTATTTAACTTAACTAAAGTAATGAAAATTTAGGTCCTTGACTTGTTCCATTCCGTTGTCATATTAGTTCTTGAGCCAGTGACAGTCCAATTTAACAGTTACAAATCTATAAACGTAGTTTTCCAATACATAAATTATGAAGGGACATATAGAGAGTTTGGAACAAGGCCTGGACGGTAATGATGGATTACCGATTCGGAATGCATCAAATTTGAGAATATTCAGCTGCAATTTAATTGGGAGTATATAGTGGAAGTGTCATGGGCCATACCAACTAGTGCCCACAACCAGCGGGTGCCTGGCCAGGACAAGAACAACAACAACAACCGAACGGGGAGTTGATTGTAGGTGATAACTGGCCAATTTCTTCGATATCTCGGAATACGACGAAAGTTGGGTCGGCAGGCCGGCACCCGCTGGTTGTGGGCACTAGTTGGTATGGCCCATGACAGAAGACTAGGCTCACGTTGAAGGGTTATTCATGCTCAATCCAAAAATATGTTCGTCTGCTTGGTTGGTAGTGGTGAATTTACGAATTTAAGTTCCTTAAATTTGAGTAAATTTAGCGATAATTTAACCAGGAGAAGATAGTCGGCAGTCAAGCTCATTTTCAACGTTTTTTCATGCTTAATTCAAATACATGCATCTACCTTACTGGTTCTAGTGGTTATCTTGTAAAACTAGTGAGATTCAGAGAAATTCACCCCTTCTCCAGTCAAATCAACATAGATGACAAATTACATCGATTTACAATTTTTTTTAATGTTGAGTTTATTTTAGGTAAGGGAATGGGTACTTTTCCGTGATACCCCCCACCCCCTCACCCCAGTCAATTAGTCTTCAACACACCCGTCCGATGTTTCTAGGCATTTCTTGTTACTTAGATTACATATTTACGTAGAATTGTTGACAATTTCAAGCTGTGGGAAGAAATTATATTATTTAAAAAAAGAAGGAAAAACAGAATTACCGTGTTTTCAGAAGTTGCAGATGTTGGTGAGGATTTGTTGAAACAAATTGGCGTAGTTGTGGTTTGATTGCCTCCACATGAATTTACACAAGTAGAATGCACATGAATTCGCACAAAAAGATCAGAATGCTGTGTATAGGTTGGTGATCTAGATGCTCGCAAGCTCGCATCTCAAAGTTGCATAACATCTAGTAGTCAATCCGTTAGTAAAAATACAGATTAGGTGGACGTATAAGTCAGAATTATGTGTATACTTTGGCGGTCTGGATGCTCGCAAGCTCGCACCTCAAAAATACATAACATAATATAACATAACTTAAGTAAGAAGGAATGCCTAGAAACATCGGGCAGGCGTGTTGAAGACAAATTGACTGGGGGGGGGGATAACGGAAAAGTACCAGGGAATGTTACTTGGATTTTCCAACATGAAACCTCGAAGGAAGTTGGAGAAATAGTAAACTGGGTTGAAGAAATCGTAATCGATGAAAGATATGTTTTAATGATATACTCAAAGTTGAATCAATGAAATGTATGTGTGTTGAATGATTTTTATTACATTTTCCTTTGTTTCCTCCTCATTTACATTCCAGTCATTTTGCTTTATTTTATCTCTTTAGAGTATTTTCTTTCTGGTCTTTGGTTTTTGAAAACTCATTTTGGTTTATTATTTCCAATAATAAGCCTATGTGATCGTGTAGCAAAAAAATTTTCTAACCCCCCCTCAAACTTTGTCACTTTACTTTCCAAGGTGCGTAGAATCCAAATTTGAAATGTCCGTCTGCCGTCCGGGCCATAAAAGGCCTAAGAATTGACTTAAAAAACCCGTTCTTTCGCACATAGACTCCATTTGGGGTCTAGTTGGTCCTAACGTTTAACCATCCCAATCGCTTTACTCGCATAGATGCTATGGGCCAAAAAGTGTCTTTTTCGAGGCTTTGAGTGAGACTTACGCACGCACGCACACCTGGCACGCTTGGCAGGGGGTCACGGTTGGTGCTTAGGGGGAGTGAGCGGGGGGTGGAGTGAGAGAAGGCGCTGCGGCACCTTGTGGTGTCTGGGGTGACCAGGGGCGTAGCAGAGGGGTGTAGGAGAATGGATATTTATTACTTTTACGTGTTATACCCATATAATACAGCGCAGCACCATGAGGTGGGTACGGCGTTCCTTCAAAGCATGAATATATGTTTTTTTCTAGGTCATATTTTTGTGTTAATACCAATGCTTTTCCTAAGCATATTTAATAACATATCCTCTCGACTTTTCGTACGTACTTAGATAATGATATTATTAAGGCAATAACTATTTGAATAGATAGGAGCTCAAATCGAGAAATATAAACATGCTTATATAATTATAGAAGTATAGGTTGTGGCAACTCGAAATAGGACACGCCGAGGAGTCTGGATGGGCCTTATGACGTACGCAAGCCAACTAAAACTACGATCATACTCAATTGAAAAAATAATAAACCTTTCTGAAATAATTTACAGCGTTTTTAATATCCAGTTAAAGCCAGTGAATCTGCAAAGGAAGGGTAATTTAGATTTACTAATACAGATCAGACGTAGGGACGTCCTTGCAATGCATGTGTCACTTACCAATGCGTTTATAATAATAATTTGTTATTTATTTCATTTTTTCAGAAAAGTAATCCTCTTGAAAAAGCGAATGTCATGGCGACAGTACCAAATTTTACTGTCACTGAAGATACTAAGGACATATATCATGCTGAACTTCAAAAAGTACAAGAACAAATAAGAGAAAACTTGTTTTCTAGCAAATGTAAGTTCATGTAGAAAAATACAGTTTACGTATTGGCTCTTGTTGATATTCACGATTTGCAACTGTTTATAAGTCTTTACATAGGAATTCTTCTTCTCGTCTTCTTCTTCTTCTTTTCTAACTTTTTATTGTGTTGCACAGCTAGAATTTCTCTAATTACCTTATTGGTTTCTTCAAGCTTTATAGCTCAAGAATATCAAAATTATAGAAGCAATCAGTTACTAATCCAAAATCGTCTCAAGTATCAGGCTTGACTGCAAGTGACCTTATAAGTAAATTATAAGGTCAAGTATAATTAAGTATTACTGACAAACATATGATGATTTAGTTATGCAAAATAATAGTGGCTCTGTTACAATAAAATCAGCATTATTTAGTGAGTTCATAAACTAATACTAATCCATTAATTTAGAAAATACAAAATAAGATTGATGAATGAAAAAATTGGAAAAAATTTCGTTACTAAAATTTTATTCAAGGATAAAGGTTTTATACTCTTTTTTCTTCATTCTTTCAATCTCAATATCTTTTATATTAGCCTTTCCTAATTTCAGATATTTCATAACTTCTAAGTCCTGGGGCCTATTTAAAACGCCCCATATCTCAATCACTCATTATCTGAAAAATAAACCAATTGAACTATGTTGAATTTTGTATATTTTCCCATATAGTTTGACTAGGGAGCTCTAAACACTGCCTGGGAATTCTCCAGATCATACCATTTTTGTATGTTTTTGTATAGGACTCTGAGATAGCTAATTTTAATTTGAAATATATAAATGTCTTTCAGCGGAACTGAGGTTGAGAAAAACTCAAGCGGACCTGACCTCTCTATCTTCTGCAGTTTCTGGGTCAGATAATTCCGATTTGACCCACTCTGGTGACACAGATACTATGGAAATGGATGCCATATTGAAGTATCATCACAACGTACAAGAGAAAATAGCTGACAATATGATCACGTTAGCTAAAAACATTAAGGAGCAATCCTTGATTGCAAATACCATTATAAGAGGTGACACAAAGGTTAGTAGCCTGTTGTAAAGTTTCAAATGAAATAAGGATAAGGTTATTTATACATTGTTGTAAATTGAGTTAAACAGCTGCAAACATGAAGTCGAATGTGATAAGAGAATTACTTTTTTCATGAAAGTTCATTAGTGTGTTATTAGTTTGTGTTTGTGTGTGTGTACCTGGTACCCAAATATGGTAAGATATTGATCAAACCAAAAGTAAATAGGGTATATAGGTATTGATCCCCTGCACCTGACGAAACTCAGCGAAGATATGCCCAAATTGAGTGTGAAACCTTCGCAATAATTTTTGGTGTATCATGGTGCCGTGATTATCTACTTGGAAAGCATTTCACCCTCATAATGGATCACAGACCACTGATGTATATTTTGGCGAGAACAAGTATGCTGTAAACCTCTGTATGCTGTAAACTGATTCCAGTGCTGGGCATACATCTTATACAGTTTTCAATTCAACATAAAATGTGAAAGATCAACGGGAAATAGCGGATTTGTTTAATCTTATTACGCTAGAAAAGGAAGAAGAAAGGAAAATTTCCTACATTCATTTTTTCCATAAAGAATTGCCAATCCATCTCAATTGGCAATTGATCAGTCAGGATTTTGAGATAATTGTACACTATCCAAAGTAACGTCAGCAGCTCTAAAAGGCACCACTCTGACCAACGATGAATATTTTGTGATATTCCAATGATCACTCGTGAACAAGACTGTATTTTATGGGTGTACTGGACAGTAATTTCAAAATGACATTTTGAAAGTGTTAATTATCACTTTTTGGCCCCTATTAGACATAGACATTGAGCGAACAGCACCACATGTGCCAAATTTCGACATAACCAACCTAATGCTATTTTCCAACCTTGGCATCCATCATCCCTGCAACCCCTGGTCTTCGTTACTTGAAGATTTTCTGGGACCTCTCAAGAATATTTCATCATGCACACGATGACATGGTGGATGGAAGCATTGATTGCTATCACTGTACAGCCAACGTTGCTATCACCAAACTCTCTGAAATTTTTTAAAATTTGGCCTTCTGAACCGCAACTGAAAGTTTTTCAAATTACCCCGTGATTTCACACCACTGCACTGCTTTTTGTTTTATCTCGTACCTACTTATTATTAATGTTGTTTATTATACATATTAAATATATTTATTTCAGATCAGCTAATGAGCCAATTTGTGCATCAAGTTACGTGTTAATTAAGGATCCCAAGCTTACTGTTAATTTATTCATTCACAATCGTAATGTTTGTTGTAAATAATGATGTTTTATTCAATATGAATAATAAATATCATTAATAATAAGTAGGTTCGATTTAAAACGCAAACTCTTGGGTAGACGCAAACAAAACTACAATTTTGCTTGCAGCTTAAGGGGGCTCGCTAAAAGTTTAAGAGTCTTGGGTTGGATGACGGCGCCTCTCTTCCACTTTTAGAATGAAACAAGAAGATAACGACAAAGGAAGAAAAAAATAGTGACAAATTTTAAACTACCTTCTATAATAATCGTTTAACTACAGAATCTACCAATCAGACTAAAATTAGGACTTATTAAAAAAAGAAAAAAAACGGAAGTGTGTTGGTACCATGTACATGTATACCCTAATTTGGTATGACATTAGTGTGTAATTAGACAAACGCAACATGCTTCACTGTCATTATGGATCAAATCCTGCAATATTTTAAGAAAGTTACCTGAAAGTTACCGTCGAATTCAGGCTGGTTCAATTTTCTTGTAGAATAGTTCCTAAAAAGTCACTAAAACATATTTCCCCAAATTAATAAGATTTTTTCGGGCGTCTAGATTACAGATTACTACCATATTTAGTTGATTTGGTTGAATTGTGCGCTTTTTCGTGTAATTCAATTATGTATGATGGATTGATTCAGTTACACATAGCAGCTACTAGGAAATGAGTTGATGTGAGTTGGGTTAGTATGTCATCTATGACTTTTCTTCAGTGCTATAATAAATTTAACGGCTTGAACATTGTTACAATTTCAGAGAGTGGAAGATTCAGCCTTGCTTGCTGACAAGAACATTGTTGATTTGAAAAAGAATTCCGATAAACTTAATGAGCACACCAGAAGTAATTGGCAATGTTGGACATGGCTGGTGTTGATCATTGTATTGATGTCATTTATAGGTAAATATTATTTATTTAATAAAGGGAAATATACTTTATATCCTTTAAATATTACATCGCACTTGAAAATACTATCGAGCTGAGATATTTTGCTGCACCCTTGGAACATGTTGTTCCTCGCAGGGAAACTCCCACAGTCAAATAGGTTTCATACTGTAAAAACTGTAAAAACTGTTTGTACTGGTGAAAACCTCAGGGGTCGATTCTAGAACTCATTTCTAATGGAAAGTAACTCTTGGGGATTTTTTTAATGCTTAGTTTTCGGGTAATTTAATTTTTGAAATTGTTTTCGTGTTTTGTTTCTTATGACATTAAAACGGCCATAACTCCCCTCAGAATCACTGTAAACTCAAAAATAAGAAAGGGCATCGTTGGAAAGAGAGTTAAATTTCCTATCTGCCCGATGCCAAACCAGTATTTTGTGAGTCACCTTAATACGTAAAAAAAGAGGCTGAAAAGTAAACTTTGAACATTTCTCAGAATTTGACTTTTTTCCGTTCGTCTTTCTCCTCAACACGCTACATTGGAAGGGCACTCCAAGGGAGGGAAAACTTCCTAAAAAAAAAAAATCAGCTTCTCAAGGGTATATTCAATTTTACTTTTACTTTGCTGATTAGGGGAGAAAATTATGCTTTTATGTTGAAAAACATGGGTTTTTCAATAAAATTGAAGGTTTTCATGAAAAATGACACTTGATGAAAATACGAGTTGAGGCCGGTTTCCATGTATTTTTTCACGCTTAATCAAATGGTAACACGAATTTTACTTTATTTTTTATGCTCAATTGTATGTGTTGTTAAGGGTAAAGTTAGTTTTTTGCTAAAATATAACAAAGGTTCATTATTGAAAACAATAGACCAATGATGCACGAAGATTGGATAATATCAATCTCAATATCGTTTCTTACTTTGAAATAGATTTAAAACAAATAGGCTGGGCTCCAATCGTTGAATTCGATTCAAGGACGTCCCTCTGAAGCTAGGTAATATTAGCAAGGCTTATTATAAGAGGGACGCCCTATTGAAGTTTATGACCGTGACGTGCTGGTCGGAAAATGGTAATGTCCTGTTGTTAATCATTATTAAATGATAAAAAGGAATGTATTTGGCGATAAATTAGTATGAAAATGAGAAAATGCATTTTTATGGGTTGTATTTGTGTAATTGGTTACTGACGAATACGATTACGTGAATACAAGTATTTGTATTCACGCACTCAAATTCGCGAATATAATTGTAGTTGACTCAGAAGCAACAAATAATTATCGTGATTACAATCGTATTCGTATTCGTCTTTAAGATTATGCCCAACACTGGTGGCAAACCATTGTTTGAGACCAAATCATCTTGAATCAACTTGAATTATGTTGTGGGGAAATTTTTCCCTGGAGAAAATTGATTCTCTCTGTTGAGTGAAACTGATTCATGAATTATCATGATACTCCATGATTATCTGTTGATGATCGCACAGTCGCAATAATCAATTCTGTGATGAAAAACTATCTTTTCATGGTTTTCCTGGGGCTATCAGAGAACAGGATAGGCATGCTCGAGTGGCTGAGATCACTGAAGGCTCCAAAACAAGTTATTAATCTTAGTGATTGCCTTGATTAAATTTCCTATTTCTCTATAATAAATTTATCTAGGCCAAGGGTTATGAATTGAGATATGAAATGCATTCACTTGGAAATTCATTTCAAATGTCTTTAAATGACCTCCAAGAAAGGTATAAAGGCAGGATTAAATTGACGTCAATTAGTGCTAGGAAGATACCACAAGGGTCAGAGTAGATGAGGGTAGCAAAAAGGATAGTAGGCATAAATCAGTTGAGGTATGGATAATAAAAAAAATGGTATCTATACGCTCAATAAGAACATGTCTTACCTTGAAGGGGGGCAGGCTGAATTATGAAAGAATGCTGAGTTCTGATGAGTTCACTCAGCGTCCTTTGGGCGTTCTGAGTAACCGTTCTCTATGTCCAATTCATATAACTGGTTCAGAACTGTTATAAAGAGAAGGTAAAATACTGTAAAATAAAGGTAATAAAGGAAGTTAAAATGAAGAAATGAAAACTCGAAACATACCGATTTACAAGGAACCCAAATGAATGAGCGAAATGGCCACAGCCCAGGCATGGGGCTAACAAACTTATCTTTTTCGAATTTCACTGTGACGTTGGTTCAAACACAGGTACCCAACCATTCCTGACTATTCTTTTAATAAGTCATAGTATTTAGCTTCCTGCAGTTGGTTATTAACTTGAAAACATGATTACTCTATTAAAAACTCTAAGAAGCCTACAATGCCTGCCAACGTTATGTTTTTAATGTTAAGGCAGGACATTCCGTTTCTGGGCTACAGATACTTTTCTTACCTTTGAGTAAATATTTTATTTTTCGCCACCTGAAAACGCTCTATTTAATCTTGAGCGGTTCTATGCCTGACTACTTGGACAACCTGACCACGAGAGCTGCCTCTTCAAGGTCAAATGTCCTAATGGTCACCCGCCATTTCAGTCGAACCATAGCCAGGTCCTTTGTGGTGGCTGGGGCTAGGGTTTGGAACGCTCTTCCGTTGTCTGTTCGTGCATCCCCTTCCATTGGTCGGTTTTTAAGCTATCTCAAGCAACTCCTGAATACGGACAATTGAATACCCTAATTATGTGCACTCCCCCCCCTATGATGGATGCTTAATTTCCTTCCTATCTTTCTCTCAAATTCTTCTTTTTTTCACTTAAGTAATCATATTATTGTTTCATCTAGTTCACATACATTTTTCGTTTTTTTCCCTCTAATTTTCTTATTACAATGCGATATTCTTAATAATTCTAAATATTTACCGTCATGTACAGTTTATTGTAATTTTACCATACGTGGTTCATGTGACCCACTATGGACAAAATTTATATGTCTTTGAGCCAATAAATGTTTTATTATTATTATTATTAAATGAGACATGGGTCCAACGTCCAAGTCAGGCTATATATAATACTCAACTTCGAGGTAAATTTAATTTTTGTTTCATAGATTATTTACAAGGTTTCTACAACTCATGCCTGAAACACTTTTGATTTATTTGTTTTAGAATGTTTTAGAATATTGGGAGAACTTGATTCATTAAACTACCTACTTTGTAATTGTTACATATCTATACTTGAGCTTATTTTCTAAGTTTTGTCATTCTATTGTCTTTATTTTTAATTTCAGGCATGGTAATGATCATGAAAGTTTTCAAAAAAAAGCTGTAAAATCTGAAGTGAGACAAACAGGCGCATCGCATCGGAAGAAGACATCGGCATGCATCAGTAGATTTCATCACTGTAGGGTCATTAAGAGTGTGTGCGCATACACAAACATGGATTTCCCAAAAGCATGATTTCTTACATTCTAATGGCCCGAATGATCCAAAAATGGGAAGCCAGTTGAATATCCGGTGGGAGAAGTGTCTGGTGAAAGAAGTGTCAGGGGTCAGAAATCCGATATCGGTTCATGAAAAGGGAGCTTTCTAAGTCCCAGTTGTATTTAACTGGCAACAATCACCAATAACCTTCTGGACAAACTGGCGCTTACAATTAACCATTAAGGTGGCAAAATGAGTTTTGAAATTTAGGTTTCTGCTCTGAATGTATTTTTTTTTAATCCAGGGATTTATAAAAACAGAACTTTTTCCCTAAATTCCGACCAAGCAGCGAGTAAGAACACAGAAAAAAAAACTCCGGGTACGAAGTTGAACCTGAACCTTTGTATTCCCATTGCATCTACCAAAACTACGTATACGTTCGTTGAAACATTTGATGCGTTGTTCTCAAGAATGTGTTTTTTTTTTTTTTTCGTTGAATAGGTATTTGCAAAACATGGTTCAGTTTTCGCGAATGACAACCCTTGCATCCTCCACTGGCGACTGTCTTATGTAATTGGGTTCTGTTATTGGTATCATTCGAGATGTCTTCCAAAAACACCTTGTTCCTTTTGAAAAACTGTGTATTGATGGAAGCCTCCTATTATTAAAAGGCAGGCTTTTTCTTAAACAATATTTACCTCCAAGAGAAGCCGCTTTGGCATAAAAACGTTTGTATTGTGCGACTGCCTAACAAATTACACTCCCGACTTCTTGGTGTACCGTGGGTAAAAACCTATCGGCCTAGAATTCGGAAAGTCTGGCGAAATTGTGATGAGTCTCATGGAGCCTTACCTTGATCAAGGGTATACACTTTTAGTTGACAATCGGGTACACGAGCCCGACATTTTTTCTTCATCTGCAAGATAAGAATACGAATGCTTCGGCACTGTGAGAAAAGTAGAAAAAATATGCCAAAAAAGTTGACTTCATGTCTGGTGAGAAAAAAAAAAAAAAAAAAATGAAACCATCCGTGAAAAACTATTACAATTTGAATATGGGTTCAGTTGATAGAACGGATATGGTTCTCAGCTCCTGCAAATATGTAAGAAAAGGGGTTAAATGGTATAAAAAATTAAAGAAAAAAAAACCCCCTAACTGTTGACTTCCAATTGGAGCTGATCTGCCAAATTTTCCAAAAATATCATTCTTGGTCTCCTTTAAATCGTCGGTCCACCGAAACGACCTTTAGTTGACATACAAAACCCACTTCGCCTCACAACCAGACAATTCTCTGAAGCGATCAAACTAACTGATGAGAAGAAATTCCCCACGGTTAGATGTGTGGTGCAGTAAACGAAATAGCAGAAGAGGATCTATATATAAGTATCCTGAGTGTGATGTGGATTGTGTGTGGATCATTGTTTCAAAACGTACCATACAAAAATTAATTTCTAAACTTTTTTACCATCATAAATAAATTATTGATACCAAAATTTATGTTTTTTGTTCAATTCAACTTTCTTCAAGCCTAAACTGAAATATATAAGGGTGTTAGGAGTAGTTTCATACTCAACAATGTCAAGAAAATTTCCTCAGAATTTGAACGTAATTCGATGGAAATTGACCGATTGAGAGCATTTTTAGTTGAACCCAGTGAAGTGCGTAGAGGTGCGAAAGTAGGCTGCGCCCTGCCACGCGCGGAGCATTGCTGAGGTAGGGACTGGACAAGTCCGCTTGGTTGAGAAGTCTGAAATCGTAAAGGTTAATACACGTTTTTTAAGCGAGTTTTTTTATTTATTTCGATTTGTTTAGTCATTTGGGTGGGTATGTTCTATAAAAGAATTTGTCTTTATTATTCTATAGCTGTCTTTTATGAAGCAGTATGCTTCATCAGTGTTTTAACTCTTGTCACCTTCTGCAACAATAAAAATATTTCCCAGAATGATTGTGTCCTAACAGTTACTTGCAGAAAACCCTGATATTTAGAAAATGGATTAATAGATCTTATGCCGCTAATGACCCTTCTGGTTGAGGTGCGGCTTAAACCTTTAAGAAAAAAAAAAATAGATCTTGGGTTACTTTACAAAATATACTCGTAGTTAAGGGGGGACGGGACAGTGGAGCTCAGAGTATTGGCCGGTAAAGCAGCTCACCTGCAAGCCGGTAAAGTGGCCAGGGGGTGTCGATGGGGCGGAAGACGGGGAGAGCCATGATTTAGAGAGGGGGCTCGTCGAAGGGGAAGACCGTCTGGGAGAGGTGAATGAGAGAGGGGGCTGTTAGGGGGGGGGGGGGGCTGTTGTCGCTGAGAGGAGAGTCTCGCGAGAGCCCACCTAAAGGCACAACTAGCGCATCCTTCTGGCATTCCGGGCTACTAGTCAGCTATCGGGGTGCCTGATGTGTGTATTCGCCGGCTTCCCGCTTACACTTGAATCTCATTCAATCTTCACATGAAGCTGGGAGAATTCGTGAGTTAGGTATCGAAATGGATCCAATATTTTGTTAAGCGGTTGGCAACCGTCTCAAAATAGGTTTAGGTAGCATCAGAGATTGAATTAGTGTTGAGCGTTTGAAGAAGTACCTAGGTACCTAGTTTGTATAGGTAGGGTTCATACCTAGTTTGTATAGGTAGGTAGTAGGTACCTACCTAATAAGTGTTGAGTGTACATAGGTACATCTTGATGTTTCATTTTTTGCAGCTCTCCTCGCTTACACTCATGTCAAGCGTCTAGGGCAGATCTCTTTTTGCCTCCATGCTATCAGTATTTTGCTCTTTGCGGAACAAAAAGTGGAAGCTTTGTGTTCGGGACGATTCTTGTACAATTCCTACATACTCGTATATAATTGGCCGATAATTTGTCCCAAAAAGAGGAGAGAAAGTTAACGAAAATTTGCTCTTTTAGTTCTCAGTTTAGTTTTAGTTATGTAGCATCGCTGGAAAAGCTCATCTTCTAAGGAATGTTTCTAGGTAATGTCCTTTTTGTTAGGTACCTATACCTATGTAAGTTTTCTGAGAGTTAATAATAAGTAATTCAACCATCTCTGTGTGCTTGCTAGGATCTCTGGGTGTGATTGGGACAGTTTTTAACCACGCTCAACCGACTCAGCGTTAAAAAGGTGATGAAATAATATTGGTGGTATTGAAGTCATAATATCACATATAGTAAGCAAAAAACTTTTAATAAATATAGGTACATGTAGGCACATATATATTAGCAACGGTAACTCGACTGTAGTGGCACGAATGCCTTGACAGGAAAACAGCGTTGAGTTCAGAGCCCTCCATCTTATTAATACTCAAAGAAGGAACCCGATAGGTATCTATTATATCAACGAACGCTGGGGAGGAACGTGAAACCAGGCTAGAAAACTCGTGACAGTGACAACCACAGAATAACAACAACCGCCTGAACCGCTGAACCTGAAATCTAAAGCACCTGAAATGATACGCGATCAGCTGACTAGTACTGTAAGTTGCCCAGAATGCCAGAAGGAACGCTAGTTGTTCCTTTAGGTGGGCTCCCGGGAGACTCTCCTGTCGCTGAGTCTCCCTACCTAGCCCAGTAACCTTGTTGTCTGAAAGGGGGGTGTATCATGCATCAAATCCAGCAGTTCTGATTTTTGCTAACTTGTTTGTGATGTTGGCCCAATGAACAATCCAAGTTTGAGACCTTGAGCTCCAAACGCACCCTTGACAAGAATCGAAAGAACCGCGAAATTTTCGACTTTACTTCAGTTTTTGGCGATTTTAACCCTAAAGGACCAGTTTTTCGGTAACACCTACCGAATATATTTTTAAAGCGGACTCTGTGGATCAGATAGTTTCCGAGTTATTTTCAAATGTTTCGAATTTTTCGGATTTGTAAATTTTTAGAAACATTTTATTCTTCTGTGTAAATTTTGACAATTTTTCTGCAGGGAACCCGCCTTTCCCCACCTAAATAGTTTTATTTTTCCAACGCCCCGAAGTGCAGAAAACGGAAAGTTATATTATCGGCTGAAAACGCGATTTCTGGTGCACCTTCTACAAGGGGAGGGATCCAAATTGAAATAAAATGTCCACCTCTCAGAGAGTTGTACGTGGTCGGTCTGTCTGTCCGTTGTCTGTGTAGAGAATTGGGACCTTCAGGAAAGATATTAAAAAACGCTGCAAATTATTTCACAAAGGTTTATTATTTTTTCAATTGAGTATGATCGTAGTTTTAGTTGGCTAGCGTACGTCATAAGGCCCGTCCAGACTCCTCGGCGAGTCCTACTTCGAGTTGCCACAACCTATACTTCTATAATTATATACGCATGTTTATATTTCTCGATTTGAGCTCCTATCTATTCAAATAGTTATTGCCTTAATAATATCTTTATCTAAGTACGTACGAAAAGTCGAGAGGATATGTTATTAAATATGCGTAGGAAAAGCTTTGGAATTAACACACAAATATGACCTTGAAAAAAACATATTCATGCCTCGAAGGAACGCCGGCGCCGTACCCACCACAAGGTGCCGCGGCGCCGGCGCCTCCTCTCACTCCACCCCCCTGCTCACCCCCCCTCACCACCCACCGTGACCCCCTGCCAAGCGTGCCAGGCGTGCACTCGTCGAAAAACACACTTTTTCGCCCGTTTTTGGCCCATAGCATCTATGCGAGTAAAGCGATCGGGATGATTAAACGTAAGGACCAACTAGACCCCAAATGGAGTCTATGTGCGAAAGAACGGGTTTTTTAAGTCAATTCTTAGGCCTTTTATGGCCCGGACGGCGGACAGCGAACGGCGGACGGCGGATGGACATTTCAAATTTGGATTCTACGCACCTTGAAACGTAAAGTGACAAAGTTTGAGGGGGGGGGGGGGGGGGGGGGGGGTATAAAAATTTTTTGCTACACGATCACATAGGCTTATTATTGGAAATAATAAACCAAAAATCCAGTTTTGGGGTTGGTTGCCTAATTAGCATGCACAAAGCACCCTGTGAACATTAGCTCTTTCGTAATTTAGGGGTGACAAAATGAAGTTTTTAGTGGTCTTTTTAGCAAACTTCCTTTCTAAATGACTCCAATGATTTTGATGAAATTCACATGATTTACTCCTTGGGTGGGTATAAATGATGTCCACAATTGTACCCATCGTCGTAAAAATGATTTTTGGAGCGTTTATGTCCCTAAAATTTACAAATCCTAAAAATGCGATAATATTTTAAAACGCTACATCTCGCAAACTATCTACAGAGATGTTGATGGTATCAAAATGTAGCAAAGAGGTTCGTTGCACCAGGTTTATTATTCCCGTTACAGATAACCCACCCTGTACAGATCATTTCCACGTTCAACACTTTCGTATTTTCCGCTATCAATATTGTATTGCTTCCTCACCACCGAAGGTGGAAGCTTTGTAATCATGCAGGATGTCGCAAAAAGTTGTGTCCTCCAAAATCAAAATTTCCACTTGCTTTTAGCGAATTTTTGAAGAAAATTAAGCTATTGCTCTCGCCTCAAAATTTGTAGAATGTGAATTTTTGAAAAAATTTTATGCAGAAATCCGTTTCAGGCTATTCTGAATCATATTCTGAAGTTTAACGCATTTTTTTATGTATGTATGTATGTATGTATATAATTATGTATATATGTATGTATGTATGTATGTATGTGTCATTCCAGACGATAACTGTCCGTAGAATTGTGCTAGAAACTTCAAACAAATTTTAAAATGTTAAGGACACAAAACGAAAGTTCAAGTTCGTTGGCCAGCATTATCGGATTACATCTTCGGGTTGAAATTTTCAAAAATGTAGTCAAAAATGTCAAAATTGCCTGTTTTTTGCGATTTGTTGCGCGAAATAATTTTTTCAGCATACTAACATGTGGTATATTCGGAATCAGCGTAAAATTTCCTATAAGAATATGTATCAAGTTTTCAAAAATTTCAAAGTTGAAAAATCAGTCAAAAATCGAAATAATGCCGTTCGTTAGTTGTAAAAATCGGTAATATTTGCATGAAACATTGCCTAAATTCAGATTATCTTTAAATCTACAAGATTAGTTTAATAATAATAAAGTATGAGTACCTCCTAATTATTTTTAATAATTTGATTCCATGTTTGTCTATCAAAATCATAAACTAAAATTTCTCTACACGACCAATAGCGACTGAAATGTTGAAGATTTCTTCAAAAATTCGCTCATGGGGTCATGCTGCATGACTGGACTTTTTTTTAAGTTTCATAGCTTTCTGAACATTTTTGGTTCTGTGTCTGTCTGCGGTAATTCCTTGTCCCTGGCAAAACTATGTGAAATTATAGTCGGATCTTGATGAAATTTTCTGGGATTGTGCGGGTTAACCCTTAGACGGACCAATAGGATAGTATGCACAGGGGAAACGTGAAATTCCTGCAACATGCATAACTTCCACAATTTTCATCCGATGTTGATGAAATGTTCAGGGATTTAGCTTGTTAGTCCCTAGACAATCTCATATGAGTTTCATGGCCATTAGGCCAATAGGAGTGTGTACAAATGCGTGTAAACAGGTACCTATCATTTCATGATGAATAACGTCAACAGTCTTCATCCGATTTTGTTGAAAATTTCAAGGATTGTGCAGGTTAGGCTTTAGAAGATCTCCTATGACTTTCATCACCATTGGGTCAATCGGGGCGTGCAAACGTGACATCCTTGCAATGTGCATAGCTTCTACAATTTTCAACCGATTTTGATAATATTTTCAGGAATTGAGCAAGTTTAACCATAGACGGTCTCCTATGAGTTTCACAGTCTTTGGATCAAAAGTCGCGAGTGCGCATGCGCAAACGTTAACTACGTGGAACTCATTCTACTCACAATCTAATGATCCAATTTCGCTCAAAATCGGAGGGTAATGGTCTCATGGAGATCATATTTTAATTTCATAGCGATTGGATTGGTCATAGCCACTGCGAATGCGCCAACGTATAATTCGTTGTCAGAGGCGAAACTCCTGAACGATTAGGCTAATCTACTATCTTGTGGAATCTTCACGGATTGAGTGGATTAGTTCCTTTGTGGCTTCCAGTGAGTTTCTTAGCCAACGGTCCAATATTTGAGTGCACACTCACAAACGTGAATTTCCTAAAACCTTATTCCTCCCGATTAGTTGCCCCATTTCTTTCAAAATCAGAGGATGGTCATTTATACGTATACTTTACATGTTACAATAAGTGAGGAAGCTATACTGCCCACCCAACCTGGCAGGCGTTTTGTTGAATTGATACAGACACATATCTCTTCAATCCCGACAATTTTACCTATCTATCAAAATATTTGTGATAATAATTTGTTAGTGTTGTTTGGTTCTTAGGTAACTCGATTACATGGCCATTGACTTGTGTGGATTCAGAGTCTCATTGGAGGCAATGAACTAGGCACTTATTCTTTCCCAAAATCTTGAAAAACCACAGGGGACGAATGGCAACGAAAATGGATCGTGTAGGTATCGAGCCAGGAGCATTCATTTTTAGATTTAATTGGAGTCTGTGATTTTTGATTTAATTGTTTCAATTGAAAAAACGCTGCAAATTATTTCACAAAGCTTTATTATTTTTTCAATTGAGTATGATCGTAGTTTTAGTTGGCTTGCGTAGGTACGTCATAAGGCCCGTCCAGACTCCTCGGCGTGTCCCATTTCGAGAAATATTATATACCTTCGCATGTTTATATTTCTCGATTTGAGCTCCTATCAGATAGGAGCAGATAGGAATAGATTCTATTCAAATAGTTATTGCCTTAATAAAATAATTATCTAAGTACGTACGAAAAGTCGAGAGGATATGTTATTAAATATACGTAGGAAAAGCATTGGTATTAACACACAAATATGACCTAGAAAAAAACATATATTCATGCCTCGAAGGAACGCCGCACCCACCACAAGGTGCCGCGGCGCCTCCTCTCACTCCACCCCCCGCTCACCCCCCCTCACCACCCACCGTGACCCCCTGCCAGGCGTGCGTGCTTGCGTAAGTCTAACAAAGCCTTGAAATGACACTTTTTCGCCCGTTTTTGGCCCATAGCATCTATGCGAGTAAAGCGATCGGGATGGTTAAACGTTAGGACCAACTAGACCCCAAATGGAGTCTATGTGCGAAAGGACGGGTTTTTTAAGTCAATTCTTAGGCCTTTTATGGCCCGGACGGCGGACAGCGAACGGCGGACGGACATTTCAAATTTGGATTCTACGCACCTTGAAACGTAAAGTGACAAAGTTTGAGGGGGGGTTATAAAAATTTTTTGCTATACGATCACATAGGCTTATTATTGGAAATAATAAACCAAAAGATCCAATGGCGCACCACGAAAATCTCTTATGCATTCATTAACTTTTTCTTCTTAAAGTCGATCGCAGCCGATGGCAGTCGTTTTTCTGCCTTTTTCGATAAACTTTCGGTTGACAAGTAGGCGATTTTTGCGAAGTTTTGATGCTTTTTTGTTTATTATGTTCAATAATGAACCTTTGTAATCAACCAAGCAAAAAATGCATGCATTAGAGGGTGGCCTCTACGAACGAGTTGTTTATAATTTTGGTGAGATCTTAAGAGAGAGAGAGAGAGAGGGGGGGAAAATTAATTTCTCCCTTGATGGGAAAAACAAAAGATCATGGATATGTCTAGTACCTACTACTTACCAGTTGGTACCTACTACTCAATTGTATACCAACCATGTAGTGCCTTCTTTTCACAAGATTATTCCATTATGGTTACAAAACAATATTAGTTTTTAACTTAGAGTAATAAATCAGCATTCCTTGACACTACAATGGCTTAGAGGTCATGAAATGTCGTGGTAAAATGAGAGCATTCAAAAAAGTGGCGAACGATTTTCCTTCTATGAAAACTATGGGAGTTACTCTTCCCTAGTAACGCCTTGGTTGTACGTGAAAATCAATAGAAAATGTGCCGGTCGGGAAAAAAGTGTCGGTCAGGAAAAAAAAGTGTCGCGAAAAATTCCTTGACCCCCAGCCAAAAGACATATCCATGTCAAAAAAACCCGAAATGAGTACGAAGCATGAACTGAACTCCAAAGGGTGGATGGGGGAGGGCGTGGAGGGTTTGGCGCAAGCCTGCGGAAGGGGGGAGGGGTGAATGATCGTGGATTAACCCTGGTGGAGTGGTGCCGTGAAGTCCGCTGTTGGTCTGCCTTTGTGGCGGGAACACAGCGCTGGTAATTTGAGACAAGAAAAATTTTGTGGGACTTCTGTAGTGAGGTAGCAAAATGGTAGGTAGGTATCGATATTATATACATATATATATATTCTGAAAAAAAGGTGAAGTGAACCGAGCTCAACATAAAACCCTCGTTGGCACTGTGGTAGGAAGAAACAAGGGTGTGCTCGTTTTTATCCCTTCTGCGCAGTGAGGGCAAACACGAGACACCCGGTCCTTTCTAATGCTACCGATGCTTACTATTCCACTCGGAAATAGTAATGAAACTAGCATATTCTCGGCTCTAATCGCTTCAAAATTTCAAAACTGATTATTAGAATTGATTGATCTATCATCAGATACCTATTTTCAAGATGATATTAGGTGAAATACTAAAGTTATGACTCTACATTTGGTTCCCAAAAGTTACTAAATGGGGTAGGTATTCTAAACGGGAAGTTGACTTATATGTTCAACTTTTTTAGAAAAACTTCAGCAGCATTTTGATTCTTAGATTTCATGTAAGATTAGCAAAATTTCATTTAGCAAAAACCACCAAATGTCAGTGATTTTTTAAAATGAAAACTTTGTGTAATAATTTACAGTGTTTTAGGTATATTATAACTCCAAAAAAATCAAAATTCAATAGAGTACTTTATCATACTACACATTATTTCTTAGATGAGTTATGCGAATGACAAAAATAATTATCGAGTGGTTTTTTTTTTTAAATTAATTTTATTGGCATTACCCTTTTGTATACAGCCACAAGATTGAAGGGTAATAGATTATTTAAATATTTATATTACAATTCTAATTCTTAATAAATTTATCTAATTCTTAATAAATTTAAACAGTTCTTTATACACGAAAATGTCTCTTGCTGATAAAATTTGGCAGTATTCTAGGTCTGTCTTTCCTAAAGTTGCACTGAAGAACACTGTTCTTGGTCCATCGTGACCCGGGCACTCCATGATCATATGCTCCAGTGATCCGCTTGGTGTTCCACAATTTCGACATTGGACAGTTTCCCTTTGGTTTATGCGGTTCAGGAATGAGTCACATATGCCACAGTTTACTCTTAACGGGGTTAGGTACGTACTAGGCATTTCTCGATGCCTTTTTTATAAAACCACGGTACTTGCAGGGGGTTGGGTTGAATCATTTTATAAAATAGGGCGTTGTTGGAACCAACGACTCTTGCCTTCCATTTTTCCTTATGTTTTTGGTTGATGTACGGAATCAAATCTTCATCCATAATGAGAGAGTTCAGTGGGGGTCCATTATCCGCCCCTTCCTTCGCCCACTGATCCACTTGTTCATTCGGCCTCAAGCCTACATGTGCCTTCACCCAGATGAAGTCTACCTTAATCCCCATATCCATACAGCGCGTCAATAGTCGGAGCAACTGGGCGATGAAGCCGTTTTTAGCTCTCTGAATGTTACATGTCTTTAGTAGCTGTAGTGCACTGAGAGTCGGTACATATAAGGTAAACATCGTCATTCCTCCCAGATCTCACAACATGTTCGATGGCTTTCACGATTGCCGTTACTTCAGCATTGAAGCTGGAAGTCATCTGCGGTAGTTGATATTTTTCGTGGTAATTGTTGGAAACATCGAAGTAAGCACATCCAACTGAGTTCCTGAACTTGGAGCCATCAGTGAAGATTTGCACAGATTGTGTCCATTTAGAATTAACAAAGATGTTGAATTTGTTATTGATATTATGCTCTTCTCGATTTCCATAAGAAAATTGAACACCTTTTACCGGTATCATCAGCTCTAAGTAAGTTAACGAGAATGGTTAAATGGTTAACTTTTTAATTAATTAAATGGTTAATGAGTGGTGGTTAAACTGTTCAAAGAGTAAGAGAGGATATGTCTTTGGCTCCTCTGTTTACCTCATCACCTAGTTGTAAACCACATGTAAGAAAAATCAACAGAGTATTGAACTAGGAGCAAACACAGCAGAATAGTGGACCCATCCAGTGAGAGTTCCAACAACTAGTTTGTATAGGTACATAAGCTAACTTCTCAGGAGGGTTAACGTGAGGGAAATTGGCTTGCACTCTGGAAATTGCACTCTTAATTCCAAAAATTTGTAAAAAAAAAAAAAAAAACTAAAAACTGCAACAAAAAAGACTTATAACCATCAAATTTAGGTATATTGTTTAGCAGAATATTAGTTTCTAAAACTTCAATAACTAAAAACTAGAAAAATCAGAAATACCTACACAAAATAATGCTAAAAATGTACTTAAATTTCATTAAAATGTGGACTCTGGCACATTCTATATTAAAATTTGGCCTCATTTTATGAATGGACATTGACTTACCACTGATTATCAATTTCGTACGTTCATCACAGCTGGTTTTGTGAATACATATGTGGGATTGGTGTCCCCAGCTCAGACAGTCTGCGACGGAGAAAGTTATTTTCGTCATCAACTGAAGTTTTCAACTTTATCAACTGTGTGAATCAACTGCCCAACATCTTTCTGTTTCATTCCAATCAATATACTTGTCTTATCACAATCTGGTGTCAATATTTTTCTTCCTTCTATCTCCTGATTGTTAGCAAATATCTGCCAGAAATAAAAAAACCTCGGCAAAGGCCCCAATATGAGACTCAACAACACAGATATAGAATCATCTTTGGAAGGCACAGATCCGAATGATCCTGAGTTTTCTACTGCTTTGCCAAGATTAAATTGTCACTCTTAACGTATATCTGTATAGAGTAAACTGAAATCTAACCTATCCAAACCGCCAGCTCCAACAAACCATCCACAAACCAACCGGAACACTTGCATAC
This sequence comes from Adelphocoris suturalis, assembly GCA_030762985.1. Classification (NCBI taxonomy): domain Eukaryota; kingdom Metazoa; phylum Arthropoda; class Insecta; order Hemiptera; family Miridae; genus Adelphocoris; species Adelphocoris suturalis. The sequence continues at coordinate 105,120,953 of CM061045.1, read as the reverse complement.
CTTACTGCAAATAATAATGATAAAAAACCTCTAAAACGATGGTTACAACGTCAACCCGATCATCATGATTTATCAGTATTATCCCCGCCCCCTTCTATAATGAAATTTGAAATACCTGCCATATTTTTCTAAATTGGACCAGTCTTAATAAAAAAAAAAAAAAAAAAAGGCTGCAAATTATTACACAAAGGTTTATTATTTCTGTATCATACAGACCTTCTACCTAGAAAACTGACCGTAACCCGAAGGAAGCGAAGCTTTATATCATAAAGTGTAGAATAGAATTATGAGTATTTCCATACTCATAAACAATCTCTTCTAGGTAATTGGAATTAATTTCATCACACTCTCTCTCTCGCCTTCCCTCCCCTCCCTTCCCTCTCACTCCATCTCCCCTCGCCCTCCCTACCCTCTCACTCCCTCCGCCTTGCCCTCCCTCTCACTCTCTCCCGCCCACCCTCTCCCGCCCACAAGGCGTGCGCGCGTTCGTCAGTCTAAAGGGCCCCATACACTATGGGATCGCCTGCAGGCCGTCGCCTCAACAGACGAACTTACGACCAATATCGCTGAGCTCCCTACACTACCAGTCAACGGCCTGCAGGCGGCCGCACTAAACTGCCGATCATCGCCTGAACATCGCACACACTATCTATCCGGGGCCTGCAGGCGGACTGTCGGACAGGAATCAGGACTGCAGGCGAACCTCAGTTCGCCAGTTTGCAATCGCTGAATTTTTATGAGAATTCGCTTTAAAAAAAAAAAAAAAAAAAAAAAAAAAAAAAAAATGCAGTACCTACTAAAATTAGCGATTTTTTAAATTTTTCTACTAACAATAGACGTCCCAAAACGGTTTTTGAACGAAAATTTTAAATTTTGGACCACTATTCAAAAATCGGAAACAACGAAATAGCTTAATAACAATAAGCAATAAGCTTTTTAACCATATAACTTAATAGCAATAAGCTTTTTAACCATATCCACGGTTCCCGACGGCACGGTTTTCTGATGGAATTTCAATAAAACGTCGTACGCCTCGTCCCGTAATCTTTTATTGGCGTACGCATCGTCCTTAATTTTCCACAAACATGGATAGGCCCGATAAATCTCAATAAATGCCGAAATAAAAGTAGGTTTCCCGTCCATCCTCGCCGTCAGTCCGCTGTCAGTCCAATTTCGGCTTGTGAAAACACGCTCAAAATTGATCGCACGGAAAACTGACGAAAACGGGGGAAAAAAGAGCCGACGGATCACGCGCCTGCAGGCCAACTGACAGTGTGTGGCGGAGGTGGACTTGAGATCACGATCTATCAGTTACCGGCCTGTCGTCGATCTCTCGCAGTTCCTCGCCTGCCGGACGGCCACACACCTTCAGTCCGCACTAACTGCAGTCCACGATCTTGAGATAAACTGATAAGTGTGTGGGCGACCACAGTCCACGGCCTTACGATAATCTGCAGTTAAACTGACAGTGTGTGGGGCCCTTAACACTGAAGTCTCGAAAAAGACACTTTTTCGCCCGTTTTTGGCCCATAGCATCTATGCGAGTAAAGCGATCGGGATGGTTAAACGTTAGGACCAACTAGACCCCAAATGGAGTCTATGTGCGTAAGAACGGGGTTTTTTTAAGTCAATTCTTAGGCCTTTTAAGGCCCGAACGGCGGACGGACATTTCAAATTTGGATTCTACGCACCTTCAAACGTAAAGTGACAAAGTTTGAGGGGGGGTTATAAAAATTTTTTGCTACACAATCACATAGGCTTATTATTGAAAATAATAAACCAAAAGAGCATTTTAGCTTGAACAGTGCTTGAATGAACTGGTTACTAAACCCTTCAAACCCCCCCCCCCCCCCCCTCCTTTCACCTATTAGGTAAGGATGTTGGATTCAAATCAGGAAAATGAAAAAACCCTGCCCCTCCAAAAAGACAAACTTGAGGATGCTAAAATGCTGCGATATAGTATGGACCTGCATTTTGGACGTCACTTAGATAGCTTGGTGAAAAGTGTATATATGGTAGTCATTTTGTCTGAGTATGGAAAAGAAGCCATATTACTAGAGTTTATATGGTGCATAGGGGGAAAATGTATACTTATTTTTAACGAAAAATTTGATAATCTGATCAAATTTATGTGCATAATTGAGCTTCCAGAATATCATGGCACGACGATATTGGATGTATCACCATTAATTAAGGGGGACGCTGGAGTGCCACAGCAGACTGTTGGACGCCAATTTACCACCGGGACTTATCAAAATTTAATTTTCAAAGTTTTTGGAGCCATTGCAATGGCTTAATTTTTTTCGAAAACTCGCTAAAACTATGTTAGTTAATTAGACTCTTTAGTGAAACCTTTGAACTTGGAAACGACATATGTGTAGCATTCAATAGGCACCATAGAGTCCCTAATGACACTTAGAATTGTGTGGCCAGGAGAGCTAAATGATAGTTCTAGAACTCTTAAACGTGAACAGGATAGGCCATTAGGTGAAATTCAATTAGTCTACAGTGTCTGCACTAGTAAAAAAAAAAAAAAAATTTTTTTTTAAATAAAAGGCTTGATTGGATTATTGTTATTTTCTCTTCTTTTAGGGTTTCTAATCACAAAACTGAAAGTACACGATTCATTAGGTTTTTAACTGCTGGGCCTATGGGGCTGGATGGTGTCCATGGATGACCATCGAAACTTTGGGGTGTTGACAAATCCCTCGTAGAAATGTGTTTGACATATATTTTTACTTTAGATATAATTGACCTGGTGTCTCTTATGATTGATTGGACAATGGGTGACATAAAAATTATTGGCATCCTTCTTTTTTTTTTATTTCAACAGGGTTGGTCATCAATACAATCTATCTGTACAAAATTGTCATTATTTCTAAGGATTATGGTTTAAACTTGCACTAGATAATTACATCAGCTGGCCACAAAAATACACTTTGGGGATTACTAAAAAGAATCTTAGTATGTACAGGAAGTAGGTACAATAGAAGCAGAATAACATATTCAATTATCACATTCGGAAACATTATGTTAGGAGCATCCACTTTAATGAATTTCATAATACTTCAACAACAACAACTTTGTAAAGCATGACAAAATGACACTATAGTCACACATATTTTTCACCCAAGTGGCTTATATTCAATAAGGTGGTACCTATGGCTTCAAGATAAGGTTATGAATTTTTGGTCAATAACTTTATTGAATTTCACTGATTTGTAGTATGTTCATGAAGTTTTCAATCCACCGTTGCATTACACACCCCCTCACATTGACGGAGTCAGCAAGAATGATGGTTTGAAGGGTTGGAGTACAGAACTGATCATCATAGACCAAATACTTAAAATAATTATGCCAGTGTTGGGCAATTCTCTTTAACATGTCACTGTAAAGTAGAATCAAGTTGTTACACATCTAGATTTAAATCAACAGTAATATTTCAACTATGTCGTTCGCCTCTTCTTCTTAATGAAAAGTTTGGGCTGACAAAATTTTGTACAATTAATAAAATTATAAATAGTATGAACATATGTACACGTGAAAAACTGAAATGAAAGAATTGAGCTTTTACAGACAACATCAAACAATTATTATCTTTTTCTAGGTCTCTCATTATGAAAGCGATGACACAAATATTGAAGATTTTACATCAAATGTATTGTAACTAATTTGCTTTTCTGATGTTGGCGGATGGTATTAGGGGCATGAATGACAAGCCAACAGTAAAATATTTAACCTAACTAATTACCATAAATAAAATAAATAAAACCAATCAAACACGCAATACTAAATAAATATGGTTAAGGATCAATAACAGTTCAGCTAATAATGATATGGCATGTTGATATGGCGTGTTATTTGGAGTGTTTTACTATCTTATAAAGGATATCCCAAAATAGCCGTTTTGATCTTGTAAATAAGGAAGTGCCCTTCTTACCCAACTGTTGGAATACATATTCGTATTTGAAGTAATTTTTCGTGAAGCAGACAAGTTTATTTATGTTTTTAAAAACTATTTGTAAATGTACCAAAATACTGGTAATTTCAGGCACTCTTTTTGGTAGTATGCGGATCGAGTTTTGTGATGAATCGAATTCAATTTCAATTCAACTGTGGGAGCCTGATGCGATCGGGAGGGCCAATGACTCACGTCTTTGCCGGAAAAGGAATTGAAAACACGTTAGATACTCTATTTTTCTTTTCAATTTTTCTCCTACAATACCACAATGCTGCAACACTGGGTAGAGATCAACAGTTGACCTACTCCAGGAATTGATGAGTTTCCGCACTATCTTGAAATTATGTTCTGCGTTTAAAAACTTTTGCCTGATAACAAAGAAATGCAAGCCAGCTAGTCCGGTAAGCCAATCAATGGTTTTGTTTTTCATAGAATCGTAAGAATTAAGTAAAAGTACATCCAACCTGGGGTAATTACACTTCCTTCTTTACCAAGTTTGTAAACATAGAGTCACTTTATGTAGAAGGGAGCGAGTTTGATGTTGAAAAAAGATCACACTTACATGAAAACAGCCCCTTTGTACAACATCTAAGCCCTGTTCTACAGATCAGCTGTGAAGTTCCAACTCATCAGCAAACACGCCAAGTAGGTATTAAACTGGATAATACAGCTATCTGAGCTGATATTTTTATCCAGTGGAAAAAACGTGAGTTTAAACAAGTTATCTGAATAAAAGCTAATAAGTACAGAGATCATATTATAATATTAATATCAATTTGAAATCTAAATGTGATATTCACATATGTACATCGTCTACAACCAAGCAATTTGTCAAAAAAGCAATGCATTTACAATGTCATAAAATAAAGGTACTGTAATGTTTGAGTATTGTCACATTGTGATTTGTGGCACTAATATTATTGTCCATGTTGTGAGAATAAAATGTATTCACTTCAGATTCTCTATTATTTGGTTAGAGTGAGAACAGTAACAAAACATATGGGAAAATAGATAAATTGACGCATTACACAAAGCGTTAAAGACGTCAAAAGATGGATGACTAATGATGATTTGGAGGAGAAATATGGGAACCCATTGAAGAGATATGTTTAATTGTGTTTTCAGTTTTATATTGTTGAAGGTACAGTTTTCCAGGTATTGGGGGGGTTCAATAGCAACGTTCCAAAGTATTTTCAAACTCATTCATGTATATGCGAGAAGTTGATAACCATAAACACTGAAGCCTTGTATCGACAGTGTGCAGCAGCTCGCCTCGCATGCCTCGCGATGTTTGCCTCAGGGTGAGGCATACGGAGTTGGTTGAATTTGTAACAACGCATGCTCGAAGTGAGCGCACGAACCATGACTGGAAGGTAGTCAGTTAACATGGCGATTGCCTTGTGTGTCCCGAGGCAGATGTGAACCAGTGTCGACACTACAAACGGCTCGGCCCGAGGCACCTTGAGCACGGTCATTTCACCGGCAAGCTCCTGCCTCCCCACGCACGGTGGGTGCAAGCAGCTCATAGCTAGCGACCCTGGTATTGACAGTGTGAGGCTGCTCGCCTTGTATGCCTTAGGACGTTTGCCTCAGGGTGAGGCATACGTAGTTGGTTGAATTTGTAACCACGCATGCTCAAAGCGACCACACGAACCATGACTATAAAAACAATCCCGAAGGATAATTCGAGAGAAGGCCAAAATAACCGAAAAAGGCAAACAGTGGGCGGACTGGATGGCTGGATGACATGGCGATTGCCTTGTGTGTCCCGAGGCAGATGTGGATTAGTATCGGCCCGAGGCACCTTTGAGCACGGTCATTTTACCGACAAACTCCTGCCTCCCCACGCACGGTGGGTGCAAGCAGCTCATAGCTAGCGACCGTGGTATCGATAGTGCGAGGCTAGTCGCCTTGCATGCCTTGGGACGCATGCCTCACACAGTCCACAGTCGATACCCGCCTTAAAAATAATGTACAATCACTCATGTTTAATTTGATAAATGTTTAGAAATAGCTATAAACAAAAATAATGAATGTTCAATTTTGACCCTCTCGAAGTCATTCATGTGATTGATAAAATTATACCCCATCATGGCTTTAACACTATCTGTTGATTACGAACTGATGAGTACCTTAATAATTCTAAAACAAATATCAATCAAGGGCCTACAAATAATTAGGAGGAAAATTTCGTCAATTTCCACAGGAGTGACCAACAAAGCATTTTAATTATTGGCCACTGAACCTGACTTTCCTGGGACTAGCAAGAAGTTTACGCACAACTACCATCTGGTAGATCGTGGAAACCAAACAGCGGTACCTTTGGTACCTGCCGCAGGCCGGGAATCGGTTGCACAACTAATTTGCAACAAAAAGGGCCTCCTAGACTTTTTCCTTTAGAGGCTTCGTTTCCGAGTAATTTCACTTTCAAGATTTTTTTCGTGATTTCGACGTTATCTCACTAAAACGGCCACAACTCCCTTAGTTACCTGAGAAAATTCAAATTTGATTATACCGTTGGAAAGAGTGTTAAATTTCCTATCTTCCTAATGTACCATAAAAGTTTTTTGAGATGGTTCAATTGGTGAAAAGTTATTCATAAAAGTGAATTTTGTGAAATCTTTTAGCCTGTACTTCTAAAATATGCGACACAATCTCACCTTTCCAACGATATAGTCAATTTCACTTTTTCTTTGCTAATTAGGGGAGGGAACTATGATTTAATGTTGAAAAACATTTTTTTAAATGAAATCTAGGGTTTTCTTGAAAAATGACCTTTTATGATAATACGAGGTTGGGGTCGGTTACTTTGTATTGTTTTACGCTGAATCAAATGGTCACACTTTCATATCCCCCTATAACCAAATTTTACACTTTCACAAATTTGAGTGCATTTGGAATGATAAATTTTATGTGCTTTTAGGGTTGAAAAACATTTTTTGTTTTCAATGAAATCTAGGGTTTTCTTGAAAAATGACCTTCTATGATAATACGAGTTCGGGGTCGGTTTCTACGTGTTGTTTTTCGCTGAATCAAATGGTAACAAATTTTACACTTTAACTCACGAATTTGAGTGCATTTGGAATGATATATTTTATGTGTTTTTAGGGATGAAACATGTTAGCCAAAGTGTAAAACTCGGTTATAACGGGAACGTCTTTTTTCGAGAAAACTCTCTATTTCATAAAAAAAATAAAAAATAAAATAAAGTTTTTCTACATTAAATCATAATTTTCTCTTCTAATTAGCAAATAAAAAATTAAATTGACTATACCGGTTGAAAGGTGACATCTTGGCGCATGTTTTAGGACTACAGACTATTAACATGTCGAATGATATGCGTCTGAAAAAAGTGGTCATCCTGAAGATTTCTCGAAATTCACCTTTCGGATTGATTTTTCACCAATTGAACCATCTTAAAAAACTTGTATGGTTCATTAGGAAGATGGGAAATTTAATACTCTTTCCAACGGTATAATCAAATTTGAATTTTCTCAGGTAATTAAGGAAGTTGTGGCCGTTTTAGTGAGTTAACGTCGAAATCACGAAAAAATCTTGAAAGTGAAATTACTCGGAAAAGAAGCCTCTAAAGAAAAAAGTCTTGGAGGCACTTTTTGTTGAAAATTAGTTGTACAATCGATCTCTGGCCTGTGGGAGGTACCAAAGGTACAGCTTATCACACAACTGGAATCTTCCTTCTTACTGCATTCTTCTTCCTACCACTGACCCTGTAAGTTCTATTTCTAAAGCTGAAATACTGTTCTTCACAAAGTAACGAAAATGTATGAATCCTGTTCTAATGCAGCTCATCATCGGTTGATCAATTCCAAATGCAAAAAATGTTCCCAATTAAACTTCTGGTGTTGTGAAGTTCAAAATTACTAAATTGTGATCAGTAAATGCATTGATTTAGACATATACATAGCAGGTGAGACATAGGCACTGTGTGTAATAAATGATAGGAAATATATATTCAGAATATCAACTATAGCTTCTAAGTAACCAAACTCACTAGTAACCTGATCCGAAGATCTAAAAAAGATATATCACTGTCTCAAAGTATTAGTACCATACAAATATAGAAATAATTTTGACAAGACTTCTAGAGACAACAAAATATCGTTGGTGGCTCAACAACACCAACAGCCGTTACAACTATAATGAATATAGACATGAATTATTGTTTTGTGTTGGACACAATTTCGAATCTTTTCTATCCACATCACATTTTCATTTGCTCAACTGATGCAAAATAAACATTAATTGGTATTATTTGCTCATGTGACACGAAGTATAAAGGTAGGAGCCTACCTAATAGTTAACATCATGTTTACCCATAAACTCCATGTTCACATCTTTAGTCTCTTTTAATCTTTGATTAGCCGATATATGTGATGCTGAGCTCCATGCTCTGAAGTAGACACCTCAAAAACGTATGCAGTACACAGAAGTGTTTCTTGGGTCTCTCGGTTGGTAACCACCTACGGAAAACGATAAATATTATGTCAGTGTCAAATACTAGGAAAAGAAAATATAACAGATTGGTGGATGGTTAATTACCTAATTATTCTGTAGGTTGCCCAATTAAAGGGCTTGAAAGAAGTCGATATTAATTAGTTTTTACGTAGAGGGATATGTATTTTCCTGATGATGGAAAATAGGTGATAAGAATGTTGAATCTGTCAATTCAAAGTGTAAATACCATACCACAGAACAATAAGCGATCCCCAACTTACAGGCCATTTGTGCACTGTTTGTTGCCCATCTATTTAGGGATTAGAAGTTGCAAATAATTTAACTAAACTAATAGAATTTTATTCAACTAGTGTTTGAAACCTATTTTCTAGTGTACTAAATTTGAATCTGAGATGAACAATACCAAATTCTGTCATAAGAACCCAAGTTTCGTCTTTCTCTGGCACATCTCCAACGTTACTTCATTTTTTAATATATTATTTTCGGGAGTGTGGTAAAATCATCATCACACACACAGCTATGTGAGTAAAAATCTCAATTTACAACCGTACCCTCCACGGTTTCTTAGCATAAAGAAACTGTTAAAATATGGATTATTAGTAACTATTTTGAAAGTAGAGATGGAATGTTGAGGGGTCTTTAAATTTGCGCACGCATAGTTTAATAACAACTTTAGATCACCTTGAACTGTTCAGATGTGCCAAATCAATGTTATTTCACTGAATTTATAATGATGTTGATCTGATTTATGATGATAACCAGATTATAATTAATTAATTTTAGTTATCAGTTATCGATGTACTGATGATGGGATGATGGAGGGGAGGGGGTTCCCATGTTTTATTTGTGGGCTTGTACCACCTCTACAAGATAAGGGGTGTAGTATTTGAGTTGGTGAAGTTAGAATATTTTAGAATTGAACACTTCAAAGAGATTAACTCAAGGAACTACTTCTTTCAATGATTGAATCTGATGATTTTAATCTTTGCTTCCTGTCTAATAACTACTCAAAAAACGAATTGTTTACAATTTCTTCCCAAAAACAGGTGTTTTGACATGCTAAATCAGTAGTTTGAGACACTGTAAAAGGTAAAACAAAATTTTTTCATTTACTCACTTGAAGTATTGTGAAGTTCTCTAGAACACTATTTTTGTTATACTTTTCTGGTAGATGTTTGAGCTTATGAATAAAATTTATCATGTATTCACACATGGGAGATCGATGAATCCGATAAATGAATCTTCCATTCTCAAATCGAGCGTACTCTGTTTCAACTTTTTCAACCACTTGTTTCCCAAAAGAGCAGACTTTGGTTGAACACGTGATCGTCATGTTCTCATTACTCTCGTACCTGAAAAATGAAAAATAAAATAAAATAAATCAGTTTAATGATCATGAGCAAATTTGATCATGATATCATCAATTAATAATTTACTTACAAAATGGAAGCAATCTTGATATTACCTATTTATACATTTCTTCTGTAGAGGATAGATTTAAAAATACATAATGAAGAGGTAGGGTGACTCATAGAAAAGAAAAGGTTTGAAAAATGAACAAGAATAAGAATTAGAGAGGTACCTATGATGTTTTATACTAGCCTAACCTAAGGTTTATGTAAAGATGTACAAATGGACAGTGGTGAACTACATGTTATTTTGGTTTCAATAAGGTTCATTATCTTTTAGCGAACTTTCGTGAAAAATAAAGCTATTGCAATGGCTCCGAAAATTTTAAAATCGAAATTTCCGAAAAAATTAGGTACTTCAGTGAAATCCGTTTTGAGGCATCCTGAAACGAATCCTGGAGTTTAACGCTTTTATGTATATATATATATATATATATATATATATATATATATATATATATATATATATAGGTATATATAATGTCATTCCAGACAATAACTCTCTTAAGGATTGTTAAAAATTTCGTTCTTGTACCAAAAAATCAAGCTTTCCAAATGAAAGGATAAATTCGTTGGCAAGCGCTATTTGATATTTGAGCACATTAAATTGATCATATTTCAAAAAATTTGCTAAAAAAATAATTAAAAACGGTTAAAAATCTTCACATTTATACTTTTAGCAGAATTAGTCAAAAAAAGTATATGAACAATGAACTAGAACATAAAAAAATTCAATTATAGAACTAGGTACATACTAAAAAATGTACTTGAATTTCATTAAAATTTGCTGAAAAATTTGTTAAAGCTGTTGTTGTGTAGTACTTACTGGCTTGTCACACCATAAAACGCCCCAGAATCATCTTGAATGCTGGTGTTCAGATCTGCCCAAAATTTCACAAGGAAAAACGCATTTTGTGGTCCCTTGTCATAAAGTTCTTTTAGGCCTCCTTTTTTCTCGGGAAATTTGTCATAAATTTGGCGAACATCAACAGACTGGGGACAGATTTAAAGGTATGGATTAGTAAATCAATTGGTTCTAATCTATATTCTAAACATCAAGAACCAACGTCATACGAATGTTCAGAATTCAACAGATTTATAAATTTTTGAAGTAAAACTTGATGAATAAAAAGTTGTACAATTTATATAGTATCTTTATACGGCTTAGAAATCAATTAAAAAGAGACGCTTATAATTATGAAGGTCGTGCCAATGGGTCTGTAGTTGGCTATTTTCCCCCTGGAATCATTTTTAAGATTGCAAACCAATGAGAATACTCAATTGTGCTTATAATATGTTCTACTCTACTACTACTCTAGTTGATGCGTTTCATCTAATTAAACCAAAAAACCTATTCTTTCTTGATTCTCAAAATAGGTACCTACATACCTTTTAGTTAGTACAGATTATATTTAAGCTATTTGATTAACGGGGAAACTGTTCATGTAGCTGAGAGTGGGGTTTTCCAGGGTTTTTTCTTTGACTAACGTCAATGTTAACATACCTACCTAATGTATTGTTCCCTAATTCATACCCAAGGACAGTGTGGCCCCATCGCCAAACCCTATCAAATCTTCAGCAGAGATCAATTTCTTTTGCGATCCTCTGATGAACATTGATGCTGCTTTTACTATTGCGAATCCAATTCTCACCCTCAGCCGTCCTCTTATTTGCCCTTGTGGTCTGAACCATTTTTTAGCCAATTTTTCGGTGAGCACTTTGGTAAAAGCCACCATCTGGGGGGTAAAGAGGCCATCGACCGAGCAGACTTGGGGAGTAAATGATGCTGCTTTTACTATTGCGAATCCAATTCTCACCCTCAGCAGTCCTCTTATTTGTCCTTGTGGTCTGAACCATTTTTCAGCCAATTTTTCGGCGAGCACTTTGGTAAAAGCCACCATCTGGGGGGTAAAGAGGCCATCAACCGAGCAGACTAGGGGAGTAAATGATGCGTGTTGCTGCTCACATGCTGCCAGATATTTTCGTATTTTCTCCTCCTCAGCCCTAGCGAGGACCGCCACAACTGTGCGATCGGTGTATGAGGGAGTGTCAGTGTCAGAGTCACGAACGTCGAACAGCGCTTCCCTCTGTCGATCCCACACGCCTCGGCCCTCTGAGGCCTGGTGTGATTGGAGGTGGTTCAAGAATTACTGGTTCTTTAATGCTGTTGCCCATGCGGATGACATGAGCTCACCTGCAAGGTCTCGTATCTCATTGTGCCTTTGCGTAATTATTCCCCCCGGTTTACAGTTCAGGGCATGTTCAAGATTGAATTCACAGTTGCCACATCCATCACATGCAACTGGCATTTCAACTGGCTTTCTCTTGTAGCAGATGACTAAGGCGTCTCAAAATTCGCAAGCAGACAAGTCATAATTGTGCTTTTTTAATGGAACTTCTATATTAATAGGCTGTCGATATTTGCTCTCATTTCCCCTAACTATTGGTATGTACTTTGGAAAATACCATTCTCTCTCTAAAATGTCTAATAATAAAAATAATAATAATAAAGGGAATACTGCTACTTTTAAATATTACGCTATTTCAGCCTGCGATGCGGATTTTGCCCCACTGTAAGCTGGTCAGTAGTTACATGGGGTGGAAACAACTGCAGACATGCATTTCAGCATCTAATTGCAGCTGGGCAGTTAGTAGGTAGGTATTTACGTAGGTACTGATTATTTCAAACGAACTAAATCACTCGCGACGAAGTTGTGGAAACCCATTACAAAACGGAAGTTAGTGAAAAACGTTGTCTATTTCCACGAAAAATAAAGAGTTACAATGTTAAATCGATTTCGACGGTTAGGCCATCATCAGTATTGTTTGTTATTGTTTGTTACTGATGATGGCCTAACCGTCGAAATCGATTTAACATTGTAACTCTTTATTTTTCGTGGAAATAGACAACGTTTTTCACTAACTTCCGTTTTGATTATTTCAAAACTGGAGTAGAGTCTGTGAACATACCTCAAGAATTGGGTCAGAGTAGCTCGTCGCACCTCCAATATGAACAAATAAATGTTTGTGGTACTGCAAAACATAAATGAAAAATCAATTAATTTAACACAGATACCAAAATTTTAATGAATTATTAATTAGGATGCTTATTGTCACAAAATTGCAGTCTTTAACTTATTTGAGGCATAGTAGATACAAATTGAGAAAATATGGTTATACTAGAGTTGTTATAAATCGGTTAATAGAAGAATATCCAACATTTTTTAAAAGAAAATGAATTACTTAGGTACTTAATAAATATTTATTGAAAATGTATTCGTATGGATAATACTCATTAACGATAAAACTGCATCACAGGTGGTTTGTTGGTGGTTAAGTTGTTGTTTGCATTGTTATAGTGTAGGTAAGAAGACTTCCTTTTAAGAAAGTCGTTTTCAATGATTAAAAAAAAAAAAGTTCCTGTTTAAAAGATAAACTAGGAATTTTAAGGTCAAGGAAAGGTAGTTAAATGGAGTCCAACATTCTCATAACATGAGATGACTCATGTCTTATAACCTGCAGTCACTAACACGTCAAAATACCAAATTCAATGTACTATGACAAAGTCTGAATATTTCCTTAGTTAACGAGCTAAACTTACAATATCGGGTTCCCTCTGATGCTCCATGAATGCAGAGAATTCAACTAGTCTCAATTTATGAGTAGCTATAGCTCGACCTTCCCAAGGTGGGGGAGCAGGCACGCCAAGCTCACCAGAGCTCCCGGACACTGCACCAGTAGGCTTTCCACTAGGGTAGGAAGGAGCACCAGAAAAGGGTTTAACACTGTAACAAAATTATCATTTGTAACACTTATTATCATCACTTCTCCATAAAATTGGGAGCCATGTATTCCATCTTCTATTGTTAACCGCAATGAATTGATAGAGGTGAAACAAATAAGTTATTGATGTCGGGTTTGGTGATTTGGACCTTGCTCATTTATACAAATTCGTCATAAAACTTGGCGGGGAAACGGTAGCTGGCTGGCTCTACTACCTTTAAAACGCCCAAGGCTTTGCCCAAACTATAGTCTAGTGTTAGGTTATATTCATCACTAATCTGTCAGATGAATCTTGGCCTGTTTTTATGGTGCTCTGTGAGGAAGTCTGATTTATATGTACCTAGCTCTTCCCCCCCACCCCATGACATAAGTGTTTACTCTCACTCTCACATCTCCATTCTATGATTTGATTGTATTTTCTCTAAAGTTGAGCTGTTCCTGAAAATAATATCAAAAAATGGTTGAGAACCACTGTTCTATAACACACACACACGCGCGCGCACACACACACGCGCGCGCGCACACACACACATAATTGGCCACTTGGGACAATTTTCGTGAGCAATTTTCGTTAGCAATTTTCGTGACGATTTTTTTGTTATGTGCCATATGAAAGACATGAAAATGTCAAAATTGATGACCAAAAGGGATTACAGATGTTGCTCCAAGGTTTTCTGGTCTTACACACTCCTTCAGTCACAATTAATAAAAGAGTGGATATCTTTTGCTCTCCTTCTGTCAAAAGTTGGGATTTTCATTTTTCGAAATAAATATTTCCACTTGCTTTTGGTATTTTACAACATTGTGAACAATTTTAGTTTTGTGTCTGTTTATCAGTCGGTTTGAGGTCAACCCTTATCCCAAGAAAACTTTACTAATTTGCAGTCTGATTTTGATGAGATTTCCATTAATTGAAGATTATTGGTGACGAAATTCAATGCGATCAGCTATGTCTTTTGCTTGTGAGCCAAAACCAATCTATTTGGTTAATTTGTACCTATGACATTTTCTAGGGTTTTCATGTCATCTTCCCCAATTAGTTTCATGGACCCTGTATGCAAGTGCAAACACGAATTTAAAAAAATATATTTCTCACATCTCACACCCCAAACTCATTGAAAATTTGAGGGTAGTTTAAGTATGATCTTAAGGTGTTTGTCTACGAAATTCAATCAGCATTGGCTAACACATGAGCCCCCTAAGGAAGATTCTTGAAGGCAATCCCGGAGGACACAGGCTAAGGGGTAGACCGAGAAAAACCTGGGTGCAGGACGTGGAAGATGATTTAAACGAGCTAGATATCAGGCTATGGAGAAAAAAGACGAGTGAAAGATAAATTTGGAGAAGGATTTTTTAACAGGCCATGCCCTAAACGGGCTGTAGAGTCATGAAGGAAAAACTGGCTAACACATGAGCATCACGAATGTAAAATTCGTTCCATGAGGCAAAACACAAAAACAATTCAACCACTTTTTATAAAATGTTAACAGATGATTTACATTAGATATTAGACAGTCCTTTATGAGTTTATTTAATGGACAATTAGGAGCGAGTACGTTTCCATGAACTATTTTCAGAGGATCTAATGGCTCAAATTCGCTCAAAATAAGAGGTTTGTTGGAGGATGACCCTAAGCTGTTAGTTTATGAATTTCAGCATGAATTAGATCAGCATTGTCCACGAAACTTGTTGTAAGAGGCAAAGTGCTGGACTGTACTGGAATTAAGCTCATCCATCTTGATCCCAATCAACTTGGCAGAAATGTTTTCTTGAATGACGGTCAAGGCAAAATATTGCAATCGGCCTACAATTATTTCCTGGGATTCTACCAGGATGTGGGTCCTGACATCTATGCTTATATCTAGTTCCTTGAAAATATATTTATGTGTGTCAGGATGTAGTCCACTTGCAGCAATGGTAGTGACCCACATGAAGTCGACTTCATGGTACAGCCAAACCAACAGAATGGATAGGGCAGGGATAGGATAGGATATTGTCCTACGACAAAACACTACTCATCCACCACTGTTACCTTGCATTGGTGTCCTGAGGAGACTAAAAAGACTAATCCAAACTTATCAGGATTACCTGGCTGGATACCAGGTTAGTTGGTCAACAAAAGTCTTGAATGTGATGAACAAGCCCTCATGCGTTTCTGCTAGCAAAATTACATCATTGACACCTCAGCAGCAATATCCGTATTCACAACTAGGTTAAGGAACAGAGATGTAACAGGATACCCTGGCACACCCCTTGCCGAATGACTACACCCCCTAACATTTTTCCTCAAGGATCGACACACCTTAGAGGTGCAGACAAGCGTAATTTACAATTAAAAAGCTGATACTCCACGAGGAAAATTGATCAGGGCCAAATGGCTTACAGGGTTGAAGGCCTTAGCAACAACGAGAACAGCAAGATGGGGCTGCAGTTTCTTTACATGGGCCAGCAAAATTACAGTTTGAAGAACTGGTAAATTCTCCACTGTGTCATCTGCAGACCAAAACGCTTTGTGGATGTCACCTATAACGCAAACCACTTGGAAGCGAGGTGACAAAGTCTCTTGAAAGT
This sequence comes from Adelphocoris suturalis, assembly GCA_030762985.1. NCBI lineage: Eukaryota > Metazoa > Arthropoda > Insecta > Hemiptera > Miridae > Adelphocoris > Adelphocoris suturalis. The sequence continues at coordinate 105,104,753 of CM061045.1, read as the reverse complement.
GGAAAATGACTCCAAACAAAATAGAAATTGGCCAGTAGTCCCAGCCCCTTTTCCCCCTTTCTTGACGATTTATATTACTCGGGGATGACTAACCCTTTCCAGGGGTCTTCCTGCTGGGAGAAACAGGTTTCAGATGAGCAGAGTAACATTCTTTGGGGCTTTGTTCCAGCAGCAGGAGGAAATGTCATCTGGTCCAACTGAAATGGAGTTGTCACATCACTTATAAAGCCCCTTAACGCTGCATAATTAATCACTAGTACAAGCTGGGGGTTCTACTGGATCACCAGAGTTGTAATTGAGAGCGGACAACAGCTGCTCTCAATATTTCAAGAATTCCCGGATATATGAAACTTGATCATCCCCAGCTCTTCCCAGTACATTTGCAGCTTACAAGCGACTTACAACTCCTTAACTTTTGAATCCACTTTCTCACCAGGTTAGCTGCTCAGCAACTTACGTAAGACGCCATGGTTGGAGGAACCCTCCCCACAATGAGCAATTGGCAATCCACAAAGAAAAAAGGCCATCGATCGTTTTTATTAGGAAAAAAAAAAAAAAAAAAAAAAAAAAAAAACCTAGGGACTTTTATGATACCTAATAATTATAATTCGCCCACGAGCAATAACTTAATCAAGTTAAGCAACTACTGGGTCATGTGTAAAACTAGTTTACTCACTCTTGGGATGTCCCTGGCTGGAGACCTGGTTGCCAAAACTGAAAATAAAATATAGGTGTATTGGCACATAGTTTGGCGGAATACAAAATATCTTATGACGTCAAATTAAATTAACAAGAAAACTCAATAGACAAGCACCAAAATAATCAAGTTAGCATCGTGAATTACAGCCAATAATGGAAAAATACAAGTAATCCCAAAATTTAAGCGGATGAGCTGAAATTTTGCAACATAGACATAAACCCATTGCAATAAGGGGTGATTGAACGCAGCCTAAATATCTTTGAACACTTTTTATGGTGGTCTAATCCTAAATTCAAAATAGGTACCTACTTTGAAATTACGTCTTGGGGGATTCTTCCTATTTAGGTTCATTTTCAATAATGAACCTTTGTACTCGGCCAAGAAAAACTTTTTTTCAACACCCTCTCAAAATTTGAAGCTTTTTACGAAACCAAGGGATCAAAGTTTACGAAATTCGACACAAAAAATCATACATTGGTCTGTAATTTCAGCATCACTTCTGTTCGAAGGGTTAGGGTGGTGGGGCCAGTGTTCGACACCTGTAAGCTTAGTCCAGACAGAGACTTTTTGATGAGCAACATTGTTGCGAGTCTGAATCGCGGCAGCTCCCGAGTGTCCGAACAGCCCCGCAACATTGTTGCAGGCGGGTATTGCGGGTCTGAAACATAGTATTCTTGAGTCCCATCGAAAATGGGATTCACTGCAACAATGTTGCACAACAGTTCATTGTGGACGCGTGTTCGGAACTGCCGCGCAAAAAATACGTGGCTCATCTGCGATGTTGTAGGGAATTCCACGTGGTTGAAAATAGTGGCCAGAATTGGAAAGAAACCAGAATAAGTAAAAAAAAAAAAAAACCCTGTAACGACAGGAAAGGCCACCATCAGACATTTGGCAAATTTAAATCAAATATAAAATTAATACTATTCAAATTGCTTCTATTCATTTATATAAACGTAATTTACCAACTGATTGGGGCTTCTGGGATTCAAGTGTAGAATCAACAATTGTATGCTAAAGTCGGCGATGCATACCAATCGAACCAAAAAAAAACCAATACCTACTAAAACAGAAAAATGAACCCGTTCTGATTCAGACCAAATTAATAGGAATCGAAATGTAAAAAATCAAGTAGGTACCTCTGTCAAATTTATAATGCGGTCACTTATAAAATCCGAAGACGGTAGATAGTTTATTGTTTCAAACCGTCATTATTTCCCGAGACATTGCGCCCCTAGTCTGGACACGAAACATTGTTGCGGGGCAGCTCAAAACTGTTCTACGACATTGTAACGGGACATTTTGGAACAGCTTCGCAACAATGTTGCGCAAAAATAGTCTCTGTTTGGACCAAGCATAAGAGACATTTTGACTTTGACTGAATGAGACTTGACTGACTTGGCTGAAAGAGACATTTTGACTTTGGCTTGAGTGATTGAATGAATCACTAATTCAAGCCGCAAAACATCATAAATTCGTTTTTTCGAAATCAATTTTTTGACCCAGTATTTGACTGCCGAATTTTTGGTTGTACCTGTGATTGACACCCTATGATTGACAAAGCAGTTCTTCTGCAATGAATGATTATCAAAAAACGTTTATTTCAGCATTTTACAAATAAATTTACTATTTGAACTTAGTTATATTATCTAAATATAAAATTAATATGAGTATTCATGAAGAAAATGTTGAAAATATTACCAGATGTTTCATCACAAAATAGGTAAAATATTTTCTCGATACCATAGACACAATACGTTTCCAATGGTAAACTAGCAGCTTGTGAGTTGCGATGTATTTATACATATAAATACAGGGTGGCAGGGGATAAGTGACGAAAAATTTTTTGTGTTAGTCTGCATCAAAAATGTAGTAAAATGCCGGCAACCGTATATTTTAATCTCAATCCGTACTCGAGATATGATTTTTAAAGGTTTTTTTTTTTTCAAGAAAACCGTGTTTTTTCTTTTAACCTCAAATTTCTCCACTTTGCCTCATTTAATTTTAACTTTTGACCTCATTTTCGGAAACAAAATTGAATTTTTTATAAGAATAGTGTACTTGAGTTCTAAAAAGTACCATCCGAAGGCCTTCACATCAGCATAAACATTGACGATTTTGAACAAATAAAATTTATGAAAATCGTTAAAACTTTACTACTCTTCCAAAACAAATTTTGAAAACTGGCAAATCTCATGAAAACTGTTTCATCTAATACTCTTTCCAACGGTATAATCAATTTTACTTTTATTTTGTTATTTAGGGGAGAAAATTATGTTTTAATGTTAAAAAATGTAGGTTTTCAATGAAATTGTTGGTTATCTCGAAAGATGACCCTCTATGAACCTACGAGAATGGGGTCGGTTTCTATGTATTTTTTCTCGCTGGATCGAATGGAAACGCTTGCAGATCTCTCCAACTACGTTATAATCGAGTTTTACTCTTTAATTAACTAGTTTTACCCCATAACACACATACATTTAAGCGTAAGAAACAAACTAAACATTTGCGAGTTTGAGTTTAAAACTCGGTTATAACGGAGTTGGAGAGATCTACAAACGTTACCATTCGATACAGCGTGAAAAAATACATAGAAACCGACCCCATACTCGTAGGTTCATGGAGGGTCATCTTTCGAGAAAACCAACAATTTCATTGAAAAACCTACATTTTTTAACATCAAAACATAATTTTCTCCACTAAATAACAAAATAAAAGTAAACTTGATTATACCGTTGGAAAGAGTATTAGACGAAGCAGTTTTCATGAGATTTGCCAGTTTCCAGGATTCTTTTTAAAAGAGTAGTAAAGTTTCAAAGATTTTCAGAAATATTATTATTTCAAAATCGTCAATGTTTGAGCTGATGTGAGGGTGTTCGGATAGTACTTTTTAAGAACCCAAGTACATTATTCTTATAGGAAATTTAATATTGATACCGAAAATGAGGTCGAAAGTTAAAAATGAGGCAAAGTGGAGAAATTTGAGTTTAAAATGAAAAAAACACGGTATTCCTGAAAAAACATTTAAAAAATCATATCTCAAGTACGGATTGGGATAAAAATATGCGGTCGGCGGGATTTTACTACAGTTTTGATGCCGATTAACGGGAAAAATTGTTCGTCACTTATCCCCAGCCACCCTGTTTGAAAAATAAAGAACGAATGACAAGAACGAATAGAGATCCATATTGACAGCACTGTCAATCACTGAGAGGAGCATCAGTTTGGGAACTAGTAATAGACGTTTGTATTTTCACATGTTATCTTTGATTATTTCTAAAAATTGATAGCATAAATGCAATCTACACAAAAAATTGATTGAGAAAAACCATGGAAACAATCGAATTTGAAAATGTGGAGGGCATGGAGGAGAAAAATATAACGCTAAACTCCCTAGAAAAATCACAAGAAACAGCACCAAAGAAATTACAACACGAGGTTCTGTCGGGTAACCTTCTCCAAATTTCACAAAAACCCACCTGAAACCTTTTCCCGCCTCTATACTTTACTGAGAAGGTATTTTCCTCAAAATACAAATGTACCAAGTCCGTAAAACACTTTTAAATGCCTTATTATTAAAACTTCTTGGTGAGATGTCAATAACTGTGTCCCTGTCAATCACTGGTCCATCCACCCTAAAATGCTAAAATAATCTAGATCACAAAAACCTTGTAAAACAAAAGGGTATTTTTTTTTAGTTTGATTTAATTAGAACTCAGTTCAATTAATTGATGGAACAATACACAGCATTGTACGACCATCAGCTTTGGCCCCAGAAGGTTTTAAATGATGTTGGAAGGTACACAAATCGTCAACATGACTTTGAATCGCAATGCAACTTTGGCGTGCAGAAGTAAGGTATTTTAGTTGCAACTGCCTTGGCAAGTGTGATGCCTGACTCTCTCTCTCTCTCTCTCTATGATCAGAAGGGCCAAGTAATATAGAAATCATTAACTTCTGTGCAATAATTTGCAGGGGTTTTATCCTCCAGAGAAATGAGCTCACGATATTTTTTAAATGAATTTCAAAAACATAAATAACTAAATTTTAAAATTATCATATGTATCAACGTGCTTTACCTTCACCATCTCTCAAGACAATGAAAAGAACTAGATGAATACCTACTGAAGCCATTAAAATAAAAGCCATTAAAATCGAATTAGGTGCAGTAAAAGAAACGCTATAAAAACGTGATGCCATATCTGGAACCTCATCAAGGACCTTATTTTAGATTAAATCCGGTTCGAAAAGAAATAATTTTCCTAATGAATCACGTTTTTCATATCATCTATTAAAGAATGCCTTTTTCTGTAGGTGATTTATTTTATGGAAAAGTTTGTAAATATTCCCCTTGAGAGTTGTACACACTTTGTAAGTAAATTTCAAAGTATTATTTGCTCTCGATCATTCCGTTTCTATTTAAATTCTTTTCAGAATTCAATAAATGGAACAATAAAACATTAGAATAAATTTTAACACATTGTTAAGTTGGTAGTGCAAGTATTAGGTACAGGGTCCTTCCTATGTCTGGTTTGTATATATTTTGGAGAGCGAACAGATCGTGGTTTTACTGGATGTACCCCCTCCATTATAATCCATCACAAATGTGCCACGAGCACCCCCCCCCCCATTTCCCCCCTCAAAACCATAATTAAATATGCTTTAACATGGTCAAATTCACGAAAATATGCTGAAAATATCGCGATTTAAAGGTATCCTCCCCTCCAATCCCTATCATATTTAAATTTACTGCGAACAGTTTCATAGATAAACCAAATATTTCGAGAAAAATAAAAAAAGAATCACAAAAATCGGATGAGAATAGTGTAAATACTACAGTTCGTTTCCCCTCAATCACCCCTCCACACATAACAATCCGTCATAAAAATTAATTATGGTCTTTTCGAACATGTGAGCCAAAACAAAGAAATCTACCCCGCCGATCTTAAACTCTGAACTCCAAGGTTTATTGTATAACTGGACTGAAATCTTGATCGAACAAGAAAACTATCACGAAAACCATAAGAATAGCGAAATATAACGATTTATCAGTATTACCCCTCTCCTAAAAGAAATTTGAAGCTGCTGAAATGTGTTTCGAAACTAGACGTTCTTTAAAACTTGCTACGGATTTTGCTAACATAGGAATGCCGTTGATTTCCTGGCGAATAGCTTCTTTAAGTTCCTGTATTGTTCGTGGTTTGTTTATGTACACTCTAGCTTTCAAAAATCCCCACAGAAAGAAATCTGGAATTGTTAGATCCGGTGAGCGAGAAGGCCAAGTGACATCACCAAAACGTTTTAAAGAACGCCTTCAACAATGTATCCAAGCAGCAGGCGACCACCTTAGAGATGTAATTTTCAAACAATAAATTGTAAGTAATTTTATTTTGAAATTGCATATTGTGTACACTGTATTTTCACTAATAAATGCATTTTTTACTCTGATTTGCAACAGTTCTCGTTATTTGAAAAACATGCGTTTCCCGGTAATCACCCTGTATTAAGACAATCTGTTGAAAATTCTGTTTAACTCGGGCAGCACCTAAAAGGAACAGAAATCAGCTACTCCCGACGACAAATCTACAATTTTCGAGGTTTGTTGCAACTAAACTAAAATTGGGATTGAACAAAAATAAAATCACGAAAATCGGTCAATAATTATAGTGGCTTGAGCAACATCGAAACAATTTGCCACACGCACAAAAACCAACGTCTGGTTTATTCAAGGATTCGGTCTTAGAATGGTCTGAAACAGATTTTTTCTCTCAAGCTTGGGTTGTCCCACACCCCTTTGGATCAATTCTAATTGTCCGTCCCTAAGATGAGGCCTTGCCTATCTGGCCTGGCTTCAGAGTGACGTCCAAAAAAAAGTGTAAAGAGTGAAGAAATATAAAACCTAAATAAATGAATGTAATTGTTGATTTAGAAGCATAGTGTTGGGTTAAATAAAAAAGGTGAGCTTTGGGTTGACCATATTGGATTTGTTGACATGGACCACAAGGTTTCTTTTTACTAAATAACTAGTTCGTTGGAGTGGGTACCTATTTAGTTATCTGCCTAACAAAGCAATACCTACTAGGTACATATATACCAGTAAATTATCACTACTTTACAAAATTTAGGGGTGGTCTTGCATCCGGCCGGAGCTTGTCGGTTTCTTACGTTATTTGATGTGCTGAATCCGAGGTCTGTTTTTTTTCTTCCGTTTAGCTCGTTTTTCCATCATATAGCTTGTTTTCACTTTTTTTTAGCACAAAATTTTCATGATTTTTCATTTTTCATGATTTTGACATTTCCAGATTAAAGGCCTTTCAAAGGTGCCTGACTTTTGCAAAATTTATCGCTGATTCCGAATATCACCTCAATTTTTCTATTGGACCGCCGCTTCCAATCCCTCCGTTACCTATCTCAAAAAACTTACGATAAGAGTGGTAAAATCCCAGTTTTTCGTAATTTTTTCTGCACATTTTATGAGCTAATAACAGAAAATAAGGCGTGAAAAAATTCTTTTGGATCTGCATCTTGTAGAGGACATTCCTCCGCATCTAATGAGTCCGATTGTGCGTAATTAGTTCCGAAAATAACGGAGTTGCGATTTATTTTGTCAGATTTTGCAAAATCACGACCGTCCACGAAACCGGGTTCAACTATCAGCTCATCCTGTCTATTATAGGTAGTACCTATTTTGTATAAATAGTACATACTTTGGGAATCAATGCACGCTATGAATGTTTAGACCAACCAAATGTATACTTATCTATCTATTATGTAGACTACTAAAGTCCATTGGATAAATAGGATAACGATAGTGAGCTCAGTGTTTTCTGTGGTTTGTTTAGGTAGGTATGAGGTGGCCACTCACGGCCTATAGGCTCAAAATAGCTATTTTTGATCTTTGTTTGATTCGTTGGAGGAATGTCCTCTACAAAATACAGATCTGAAAGAATTTTTCCAGGCCTTATTTTCTGTTATTAGCTCATAAAATGTGCAGATAAAATGACAAATAACTATGATTTGCCAACACTTTTCGCAAGTTTTTTGGAGAAAAGGGGGGGTTGGAAGCGGTGCAAAAGAAAAATTAAGGTGATATTCGGAATCAGCGATAAATTTTACATGAGTCAGGCACCTTTGAAAGGAATTTAATCTGGAAGTGTGTTCAATGAAAAATCATGACAATTTTGTGCTAAAAAAAAGTGAAAAAAAGCTAATAAAAAAAACGGATCTCAGATTCGGATTCAGCACATCAAATAACGTAAGAAACCGACAAGCTCCGGCCGGATGCAAGACCACCCCTAAATTTTGTAAAGTAGTGATAATTTACTGGTATATATGTACCTAGTAGGTATCGCTTTGTTAGGCAGTTAACTAAATAGGTACCCACTCCAACGAACTAGGTATTTAGTAAAAAGAAACCTTGTGGTCCATGTCAACAAATCCAATATGGTCAACCCAAAGCTCGCCTCCTTTTTTATTTAACCCAACACTATGCTTCTAAATCAATAATTACATTAATTTATTTAGATTTTATATTCCTTCACTCTTTACAATTTTTTTGGGACGACACTCTGAAGCTAGATCAGATAGGCAAGGCTTCATCTTAGGGGCGGACAATTAGAATTGAACCAGAGGGGTGTGGGACAACCCAAGCTTGAGAGAAAAAATCTGTTTCAGACAATTCTAAGACCAAATCCGTGAATAAACCAGAGGGAGGTATTGGTGCGTGTGACAAATTGTTTCGAATCGGATTCAGCAAATAAAAAACCTAAGAAACCGACAAGCTCCGGCCGGTTGCAAGACCACCCCTAGATTTTGTAAAGTAGGTACCTAGTGCTATCCTTTGATCACTTGATGTAGATATTTATGAAGTAGGTACTGAAGTAGGTGGTATTGATATTGGGAGACAATGGGATGATCTTGTTCTTCTTTAATGAAATTGTGTTGCTCTGAGCATTATGTTCTTCTCATCAAGTGGAAAGTTTATAAAAAGTAGGTACCTATGAAGTACGAGGTGGTTGGCTGGGTGGTCGAGAGAGTACTTACTGGAGTTGGGTAGGTTACAGGAGGGGTGATCCCCACAGACCACCCCTAGATTTTGTAAAGTAGGTACCTAGTGCTATCCTTTGATCACTTGATGTAGATATTTATGAAGTAGGTACTGAAGTAGGAGGTATTGATATTGGGAGACAATGGGATGATCTTGTTCTTCTTTAATGAAATTGTGTTGCTCTGAGAATTATGTTCATCAAGTGGAAAGTTTATAAAAAGTAGGTACCTATGAAGTACGAGGTGGTTGGCTGGGTGGTCGAGAGTACTTACTGGAGTTGGGTAGGTTACAGGAGGGGTGATCCCCAGAGACGCCAGCCCGGCTGCCTTGTTGTGCATGGCGGTGGCGGAGACGATCTGAGCCGATGACATGGACGACATCGTCTGGAGGGCTTTTTCTTTGGCCGCATGGTCGGTCGGCACCACCTAAACCAACCAACCAACTCACCTCAGTACACGTAGGGAAACCCCTTTACAAGACAATAACAATATTGAGCAGGTATGCAGAACCAACTAAATCTTGCACGATGATGTTGCGGAAGGCCCATTTTTAGCCCGGATAGTTTGGCCAAGAGGGGCACACAATTGGATCATTGTAGCTCTACACCCTTCCGATACCCATGTACTGATTTAAAAAGAGAATTTAAACTGAATATGATCACTGAGTGGCAAAAACTATTTGACACCTATCCATCTGGTCGGAGTTATCGATCGAACTTTCCTTTGATCAGAGGACTGCCGTGGTTTAATTTTGTGAAAGAAAAATCCAAATGCTTTTATAAAACAATCACGAGATTGCGTAATGGTCATGCCGTAACTAACGAATATCTCTTTAGAACTGGATAGCGGCAAACTGCCACTTGTAACCACTGTGAAGGAGTCGAAACTATCGAACATATAATTTTGACATGTAATGCCTATGATTACGAGAGAACAGAGCTTTTCACCAAGTTAACCCCTAAAGTAAATTCTCCCTTCAACCTATGTCACCTCATAGCTTTGAATAACCTAGAAATTTATGAATATTTGTATATATTTCTTCAAAATATCAATCGGAGTATTTAAGCTGAATATTATTTAAAACTTAAATTTCTTAGAACCTAAGTATTATTAGCCTGATTTATTATAACGATATTAATTGGTTTATTGTATTTGAAATTGTCTAATTTTATTGATTTTGCTATTGTAATCACTCCAACATGACATGGCTGTATAGTTTTCTTTGCTAATGCCAAATAAAATTAAAAAAAAAGGCCCATTTGACATCGTTTGAAATACCGAATGCATAAGATAACAGGAGAAATAGAGAACCTCATTTTCGTTGAAGTCAGTTAATAAATCAGAAATTTCTTAATTTATACAGGAAATACCTAATTCTAATCTGGTTTCAGTGATCAATCCTCATCAGTAACCCATAATTATGGACATTAAAAGCATTTATAAACAGAGCAGCTATAATAAGCTAGGTATGAGACTCATCTCATTATATATATCTTTATCAAACAAATAATTACCTAATTAATATGATCAAATAATTAAAAAATATGGAAAACGCAAACTTTATTATAGTAAAGGATTGTTTTTAAACGCAATAAGTACAAAGGCATAATCAAAATCATTGTTGAACACTGTGGGGACAATCTGGAGAAATTGACGATGACAGGAGAAGACAGGAAGAGAAGAGGGCATATTGCATTCTGTCAGCCTTTCAGGTAGCAGAATCACAATTGCAATTATTACAATTATTTATAGTAAATTAATTCTACGACGTAAAACTGGAATATTTTAATATCTGTTCTATGATTCGAATAGAGAACAGTATGACACGTAAAATTTTTTCAATATTATTCGTATGCATGTATCTATCTCAAACTATAATGAAACTTTAGGATTTGCTATTCGGAATCGGTATCTATCACTCATAGTGAAAATGTAACTACCATTTTTTGGAAAATAATTGCAATTTTTAAAACCAACTTCATGTAGGGGATGAAGTCATTGATCCATCCTCCATAGTTAAGTAGGAATGTGAATGTGTTTGTTTAACCCACAGGTTTGGCTTCATAGAACATCATCAAGAGTATTGTTCGATTCACACTGTTTTCCAAATAGTTGTCAACAGCTATTCGATCTGTAGACTCCACTAGTCACTATGCTCCATCTCAAGTTGACTGCGTCCTGACAGCTGTACTGTGGCACCACTTACAGGCCACCTCCGATCACCACGCTTCATCTAGAGGTGATATATTCCCACAGTGCTTGAGTATTCTAGAGAGCTACTGCAGCAGCAGCAATACTGAGGCTTCTTGTCTCTCGAACCACGCACTTTTGCGAATTTGAGAATATTCACAGACATTTCATAATACTAGTAGGTAAAGGTCAGTCACTATTGGCCTTAAGTTTACCAATCCTCACCCCATATTACTCAAGTGGGTGATTCTCAGAAATAAGTCAAAAATCGTGTCCCTCGCATACACTCAAAGTAAGAGCGTCAAGTATCTATATTTTTTCTTTTCCACTGAATCCACCCAGCTCCTGCCTACTACGACCAATAGAAAGTTCCAGTCATGCAGCATGATCCTATGAGCGAATTTTCGTAAATTATCGTACCTATCGTACGAACGACTTATCGTCGTATTTTATCGTACCTATGTTGCATTGTTTTGAAAATTGAGGACGCTGAGTGAGATGGAATTGTTAACTACCAGTTTTATGGCAAAAAAACCCGTTCTAAATAAGAATCTGCTATACAAAAAGAGAATTTGGATTTTTAACTTTTTTGCAGTTTTTATCGATTTTTTAGCACATTTTAATGAAATTTAAGTACATTTTCAGCATAAATTTGTACATAAATTTTTTAATGTTCTATTTTATAGTAAATAAACTTTATGCGCAAGTCTAACAGGTCGAACGCTTTTCGGCTTCGCGCCTCGCCCGATCTTTTCTCTTTTCTACTGTGTAAAAAACGAGGATAATTTGCTATGCAGTTCGTCTCACGAGAAAAAGAAAAATAAATAAAAAAATTTTCAAGCCTGACTGGGATTTGAACCCACGACCTCGCGGGTTCTAGTGGCGGGACAAAAAAAAAATTATTGGGGGTCGGCCTAAGAATTGCATTGCAATTAATATATATGTATACTAGCCGCTCCGGCTCGCTACGCTCGCCTCCACGTCCAGCCGGGGGGCAAGCCCCCCGGACCCCCCATTCAATTGCTCGCTTCGCTCGCAAAGTGTGACGTGTAGGGAATATTGCTCGTTTCGCTCGCAAATTGTGGCATGTAGGAAATGTTGCTCGCTTCGCTCGCAAGGTGTGGCTGCGCAGATGCGATGTATTACAATTGAAAAATGTAGGGGATGTTGCTCGCTTCGCTCGCAAACGATAGATCCCTAAGGGTAGGTTTAACTTCTGTAAGGGATGCTGCTCGCTTCGCTCGCTTGAGGAAGTTATACTGCCCACCCAACTTGGCAGACGGTTTTTTCTGTTGGAAATTCTTACAAACAAATTAAATCTTATAAAACTACGTGGAACCACAAAAAAAAAAAAAAAAAAAAAAAAAAAAAAAAAAAAAAAAAAAAAAAAAAAAAAAAAAAAAAAAAAAAAAAAAAAAAAAAAAAAAATTTAGGGGTGGACTACCCCTAACATTTAGGGGGATGAAAAATAGATGTTGGCCGATTCTCATAGATACCGGATAAGCACAAAAAATTTCATCAAAATCGGTCAAGCCGTTTCGGAGGAGTATGGCAACGAAAACTGTGACACGAGAATTTTATATATTAGATAAGATATATAAGTTTGATGTATTAATGATACATTGATATACTTGTGAGATGTAAACTTGTGTGTATTATATTGTTAAAGCTTTAAAATTGTTCATCTAGAGAGACGGCATGATACCTTTGTCGAAATAATGTTTGTTTCATTTGCTTTTGTAGAAGTGCGTTCGCATTAATAAACATTTCTTTTTCTATACTGTTGAGGGGCTGTGGTTCGATAATGATGAAAAAAGCAATCAGCAATAAATTAGGTACCTTCTACTCATGTTATCAACTGCATTCCATACTCTCAACTTTTGATCAAAGAGTATACAGCGTGTTTTATTTGGTGACGGTCACAGGCCAGAAACCGATTCTAGAGCTAATTTCTGATCAAAAGGTCTCCATAGAGATTTTTTAAACGCTTTGTTTTCGGGTTATTTAATTTAAAAATGTTCGCCGTTTTTTCTACCCTATGGCAATAAAACGGCCATAACTCCCACAATTTACATTAAAATTCAAATCTAATTACACCGTTGAAAAGAGCGTAAATTTCCTATCTCCCTGATGGAAAACTGCTATTTTTTTAAATCGGCAAACGGGCAAAACATGAACTTAAACAGTAAAATTTGTCAAATCTTAGAAACCTCCACTTTTGCAAATGCTCATAGGTCCCTATGATCAGGCACGTAAATTTTTTCTTGTAAACCTAAAGGCCCATTTCCACTGAGCGCGCACCGTTCTTAATCGTTTGCAAACAGGTCTGCGCCGCGCCGCGCAGAACGTTTGCAAACGCCAAAAGGGGGTTGCGTTTCCACAGCATACGCCGAACCAACCGAGCAGTTGTTCTCGCGCATTTGCCTCAATCCGAAAGTTCCTTCCACGTGCTCCCTGATCATGGCACCCGCTTTATCCAAGGCGATATGTGCTGCATCAGTAATTCTTTTATCGGAACTTCAAGTGAAGCGCAGAAGACGACCCAGAATTTGGGAATCTTTGTTTCTGAGGGGTAGGAACTACACACAACTCGCCGATTTGAGAAATGATGAAACTCGCCTCTATGAAAATTTCAGCCGCATGTCGTCGTCCGACTTTCATTTTTTATTTTTTTGACGCATTTCCCGATACTTTTTTCGCGATCCGATCGTGCCGTCGTCTTCCTCGTAGGAAAACCTACAAAACCGGTATTTTTCCGGAATTTTCGACGGCCGTTTAGAGGGGTAGAGGAAGCGGGTAAGTCCAAAAAGCGCACATTAATTCTTACTTCGACCCCCCTCCCGCCCTACGGCCCATGGTTCGGGTGGGATTAGAAAATTTTGAATTCGCTCGTTCCCCCTTTCGGAAAATCCCAAGAAGATCCCCCCACTCGTATACTCCCCCCACTCAGCCGTTTGGCCGTGCATAGACACGACAGACAGACAGACAAACAGACGGAGTTTCATTCTTATAAAATAGTATAGATATAGATTAAACAAAATTGAGGTTAATGTGTGCAAGAGAGATACCATCTTCCGCGAGAGCATTCCTGCATCGATTCGACTTGCAATAACCCTTCATTTTTTAGCTACTGGGGACTCCTTCCCCAGCCTTATGTATATATAGTTTGTTGAAATGGTATTTATGGTCGGCTTGCCATGTTTCCGTCTTTTGCTCATAGAGAGCTATGAGAGCTGGACACTTTTCGTTGTCCCACTCCATTATTCAAAACACAAAAGAAACGCAAGACTACAATGAATTACAAACAAAATAAATAAAAATAAAGGCACAGAGAAACACGCAAGTCTGAGCAAATGGGAAAAGGAGACTGCAGACTGGAACTGAAAAGGCTTGCGCCGAGAAGCTGTTTCAACAGGACGCGCAAAGAACACGAGCATTCCCGGAAAATCCGAATTCGATGGAGCAAGCCCGCGTACGAACGAACGCTGCTCACAAACATTGCTCGGCGCGGCCGAGTGTTTCCACAGCACGCGCACCATGTTCAAGAACGTTCTCAAACTCTGTTTGCGAACGGTGCGCGCCCAGTGGAAATGGGCCTTAAAAGTTGCGCTGAAACCTCCGCTTTCCGACGCTATAGCCAAATTTACTTTTACTTTGCTAATCAGGGGAGAAAACTATGTTTTAATGTTGAAAAACATTCAATGAAATCGAGGCTTTTCTCGAAAAATGTAGGTACTTTCACGAAAATACGGGTTCAGGGTCGGTTTCTACATATCTTTTAAGCTGAATCTAATGGTAACACTTGCAGATATCCTCAACCCCTTATTACTGAGTTTTACACTTTAGCTAACCAAACTGCTATAAGAAATTAAGGGATCACTGTCGAAAAAACTCGGTTTCAGATTCATGATGGCCGAATCGTAAAAGACTACCTGTCTACTAACAAAACTACACAGACTCAATGAGCACGATTTGATCTGTAATTTCTGGCTAAGGAAACCGTCTCCTCCCCTTGCTGCCAGCTTTTCTTCCACAGCAGTAGATTGCGACATGATCTACACCAGTACGTTATTGCCAGCGTTTCAGTACGACATATTCATCAAGAAGAGAATAAGCTACCGTGTAATTGACATCGGAAGGAATGGAGGATCGGCAATGTTTTTGGAGGAAATACAATCAAGATTTCCGGGTGGGTACGCCATTTATACGGATGGGTCAAATGCTGCGGATGGGTGTGGATGCGCGTTTTTTTTTTGATCCGCAAGTTGGTACAGGAAGAGTCTTTAAAATTTCTGAATTGGCTTCTATTTTCACTTGTGAGGCATTTACGATCCTGGAAGCTCTGCGGTACATCATGGTCAGGAACGAAGCTCTTGTAATTGTTGTGACTGACTGCCGAAGTGCGGTAGTTAAATTATCACTTCGTTATGAAAGCCGATTTCAATCACATATTTAAGGAAATTCTGGATTCAGTGTTTCGTATGAATGAGGAGGGGCGTCAGGTTCATTTCGTATGGACGAGGTGGCATATAGGGGTTAGCGGAAATGAAGCCGTCGACTCTTTGTCCAATGCAGCACGACAAAACGGAGCGTTTATGGATGTACGGGTGCCATGCACTGATATACATATACTGCTGTATTCATAGAAACCTGAAAGTTCGTTGGCAGCAACTCTATGATGAGGCCAGAGCGGGTATTAGATACCGGGAGATGAATCCTCGAATCGCGGTTAAACCTTGGTTCGCTCAATTTGAATTGAGTAGACCCGAAATACGAGTGGGTTGCCCGTCTACGTTTCCTTGTGTGGTGCTTATTTGAGCAGAATAGGAAGGTCGAACCTGGCAGCTTGCGAATATTGCCACATTGAAGAAGACGATCTTAAACATAGACTGATGATATTCCCAAAATACTCCGGAGCTATAGGTCGGTTATGTGATGTATGCGTGAAGCGCACGGTGAATTCAATACACTTTCAACTAATGATTCATTCTAGAAATGTGTACTTTTATAAGGCAACTTTTTCTTTTATACAAGAAGTTGATGTAACAATTTGAATTAATAATAGTATAGTTTGTTAATTTTGTAATTAACTACTTTTGTAATATACGTAACTTCATGGCTATGGCTAATGCCAATTGAAGGGGAAAAAAACCGTCTACTGAAACAAATTCCTACTATTCATTAAATAGACATCCAGGGAAAGAGTTTAAGACAAATCCCAGCTCAAAAGAGGTCCAGTCTGAAGTAAACTGGAAATACATTTTGTAGTAAAATCGATTTTCGTGTCTTCAAAAAAATGGTCGCCCAATTTGTTTACAGCCAAAGTTTCACTGAAAAAAGTAAGCGATTTAAAAAAAATTGCGTTAATAATTAAGGGATCACTTTGTTTTTTGCTTTTTATTGGGGTTCTGAGGGTTGAGCTGAGTTGGAGGTGTGAAAGTTGGTCGCTAGGAATACATATGTCACAAAAACATTAAAAAAAAAAAAAAAAAAAAAAAAAAAAAAAAAAAAAAAAAAAAACGATCAAAGTCTGAAATGAGATATACCATTTCTTGCTTTAAAAATTATCCGCATCATCCTGTTATTAAGATAGGGCCCTCAGTCAATGACAGGATGGCGCGGGAAATTTTTAAAGGAAGAAAAATTGTAAATCTCATTTTATACCGATTGCTCAAACTTTGACGTCTGTAAAAAAAAAAAAAAAAAAAAAAAAAAAAAATTTTTTGTGATATTTGTACTCCTAGCAACCAAATTTCATCCCTCCAGCTCAGCTCAATCCTCAAAACCCCAAATAAAAAACAGAAAACACAGTGATCCCTTAATTTTGAACACAATTTATTTAAAATCGCTTACTTTTTTTTCAGTGAAATTTCTGCCGTAAATCCTCAAATAATGAACCGTTTTTGAATAATAATAATAAAAAAAAAAAAAAAAAATTCATTATTAACTCAGCTTTTTAATGATCTATACAATTTTTGTAAACCCTTGAAAGAGAACAATTGGGCGACCATTTGTTTGAAGACGCCAAAATCGATTTTTACAAAATGTGTTTTTGGTTTACTTCAGACTGGACCATTCTAATGAGCTGGGATTTGCCGTTCCACCCCCCAAAAACACATGAAATTTATCTTATCAAATGTATTCAAATTTGTGGGTTGAAGTGTAAAACTTGGTTACAACGAGGTTGGGGAGATCTGCCAGTATTACCAATCGAATCAGCCGAAAAAAAAAAAAAAAAAAAAAAAAAAAAAAAAAAAAAAAACGTAGAAACCGACCCCAAACTTAATTAGTAAAGTAAAAGACTAAGTTGACCCTGACTATTAGCACACCTCCAGCTCAGCTCAACCCTCAGACTATTAGGCAATTTTCTTAGCAAGACTAAGTTGAATTGACTAAGTATTCCCAAGAATCCACGTGTCGATTACAGGAACCTATGAGCGTTTGAAAAATTGAAGATTTCTAAGATTTGACAAATTTTCCTTTTGAAATTCATTTTTCACCGGTTTTTCCGATTAGAAAAAAAAATTGTGGTTTTCCAACAGGGGGATATGAAATTTCACGGTCTTTCCAACGGTGTAATCAGATTTGAATTTTCATGTAAATTAATGGAGTTAGGGCCGTTTTAATGTCATAGGGTGGACAAAACGAAAGAAGATTAAAAGGTGAAATAACTACCTAGAAAACAAAACGTTAAAAAAAATTCGTTGAGAGCAACTTTTGATCGGAAATTAGAGAGTTCCTAGTAGATCCGTGAAAAACAATACGTCGTGCGGTGTTGACAATCCGGTGCCGTAACTCTGACGCAATGAGTTACGGTGACGCATCCTTCCGTACAGATACGGTAACGGGTCGCAATCCGGAAAAAACGTAATCGTCTAAAATAACCTTCTTCCATGGACTCAAATAACTTCCTACGGATAATTTCCTCCTTCCATGGATTTGGCGTTACAATTAGATCCGGACTTGACGTGACTTTAAGGTGCGGTAAATGTTTCTCGTTACCGCACGCCGTATTGAGACCGACGGATCTCTAGGAACTCTCTATTAGCTCTAGACTTAGGCCCTGGCCTTTGACCGTCACCAAATGAAACACTCTGTACAGGGTAAACGTACGAGTAGAGGAGATGCTAAGAAGAATCGCCCCTTTTTTGGTCCATTTTTATGCTTGTATTTTCTTCAATTCATCATTTTCGGCCTTAATTCGCTTAGGCAATTTTCTTATTTGAATATTATGAAATACCAAAAATAGCAAGGCATAAACATACACTTGAAATTCACGATGTTGATTTGGCGAACAGCTGAGGACCCTAAAGCCGACAGGTAACTAGTAGTGCGAGTCGAAATTATTGATTAATCGACGATATAGCAAATTTATAGGGAAACGTGCAGGAGTTAAACCGCACAACTCTTGAAAATGTCATAAAAATTGGTCGATTAGTCTCGGAGTTTTGTCTGTGTCAATCACTTTAGTTTTGCGCATGCACATTAGTTATTACTCCACCAATTGCGATACGATCCATAAAGAAATTTCCTAAAACATTTATCTATCTACTCCCCGAGTTTGAACGAAATCGGACCAATAGATGAAAAGAAATCGACTTTATATTAAATTAACGTCTGCGCATGCGCACACACTACTATTAATGTGACGGCAATGAAAGTTATAGCGGACCGTCTAGACGCTATCCCATACAATCTCAGAAAATTTCATCAAAATCCTTCCATTAGACTCGGAGTTTTGCTTCATCATAATGGGTTTGATTGAGCATCAGACTGTATT
The DNA here is from genome assembly GCA_030762985.1 of Adelphocoris suturalis. NCBI lineage: Eukaryota > Metazoa > Arthropoda > Insecta > Hemiptera > Miridae > Adelphocoris > Adelphocoris suturalis. The sequence continues at coordinate 105,086,037 of CM061045.1, read as the reverse complement.
GATTTTGGGCAAAATTTGAAACGCACATAACTAATGGGCTTGAAAATTGGCATGCGGCATATCGCTGAAAATCGAGTGCATTGTGGAATTAAGTTATTCCTCGTCTCAAGCAACTATTAGGTACCTATGACATTAGTTGATTACGTCGTTTTTCTCCTCTTCCTCAGTAACTGATTTGTCGTAGTACGAAAATTCACTGGAAATAAAGGTGCGTCCATCACCAAACTCGTGAAAGCGTTATAAGCGTATAGAGCACAGGAATATGCAATCCTTTGACGTATTCAGTGTACATTTGGTAATTTGCTTCCTATTACCACTTAAATCTCAAACGGAATGGACCGGTAAGCTGATTCTATTTCGTTATCTTTTCGTGAGGAGATAAGTGCCCAAGCACATGGCTCAGCTTTGCCCTCTTCCATTGCGTTTTTGTCGACCTTTCTTTCTCATTTTGCCCAAACTCAATACGCTCGATTTTAGTTTCGCTCATGTGCTATGGTTTATTACTCTACCATCGGAATATAATTTGTAGGGCATTTTTCTAGGATATAAACCCAATTACCTACCGAGTTTGAAAGAAATCAAAATAAAAAAAATCAAACCATTAGATGATAAAAATTCAACTTTATGAGAAATTCACGTTTGCGCATGCGCACAAGCTACTTTTGATTCGACGGCATTGAGAATTATAGGGGAACATCTAGGATCTACCCCGCAAAATCCGTGAAACTTGGTATAGTTTTGGGCATGACCACAGACATACAGACGGACATCAGACAGATGTACATGGAACCAAAATTGATCAGCAAGTTCTGAAACGCAAAAAGCAAGTGGAAATTTTGATTTTGCAGGACAAAAATTTTTTTCGACTTCATTCACGAACACAAACCTTCCCTACCTTCCCTAGTGAGGAAACAAAAAAACAGACAAATCGAACTAGGTCGCCATGTCATAGTCAGTTGGAAAGCGATGTTTTATGCGATTCTCATTTTTCAATTTCATCCACCATATCGCATTGATACCTAAGTGTATATTGTGCATTGGGGAAAATACGTCATGCCACGCAATTTTCGTCTAGCAGCAAGGTTTGTCAATTTTTTCCGTTGATTTCAATGTTTGAAGATTATCAGCGTTTTTTGACAATATTTCCACATTTCTTATCACAATAGGAATTATTATGAAAAGTTGACACTCTTGTGCCTTGGGATAAATTGAGTACTGTACCACAGGACATCATGTTTTCATTTTTTTTTTAGAATAATTCTTCAAATACTGAAGTTTTTTAATCAAGTTGGGTGGGCAGTATAGCTTCCTCACATATTGTAATATGGACGTATAGAATTAGTTGAAGAACAAAGTAGGGGTCGAAATGATTGATGATGTCGACCACTCTTCCGCCGCCTTGGTTTGCTGACCCTGTCTGCCCAATACTAAATGCCCTCGCCATTCTTGACCGCATGATCACCTACTCTGCGAACCTTCCCAACCAGGGTGATACGCATGGCTACTGCACCCGCCTGCGTGATCTGCTTCAGGTTCCCAAGCACCGTCTCGCAGTGACAAAAATGAGGAATCCTGATTCGAATGGTGTAAGGATTTTCAATCTGCTGCCACCCCATGTAAGGAAGCTACCCAAAACGGCTTTTCGAAAACACCTGAAAGCCTGGCTTATTGATAAAGCACCTTATAATTTTGAGGAGATCCTCGGTGCTATAAAGGACTTGCAGTAGACTTATCGATGGACACATTTAATGTTTACCTACCATGTTTTTAATTTTTACTCTATTCTCACTCTTTTGTTTCTCATGTTTTCTGATTCTTTTTCTTGATGTTTGCTATATGCAATGTTTTTGTATGTTGGCAAATAAATTTGTTGATTGATTGATTGAAAGCCAACTCCCAGTAATCTTTTCAGTTGATCAGGACTCATTTTGTTGAAACAACAATGAATAAAAAGGAAGAAATAGTAGGGAGGTGTTTTTGTGTGTACCCTACCCTCCCACCATTAGGTATGAGACCCAAAATGCATTCCCACTACATATCATATATCTGGTAAGGGAATAATGTAGACTCCGAACTTACTCTAGTAATAATTTGAGTAACAAAATTGTTCAATGGGTAATGTAGGTTGATAGCAATTTCTGCGTGTGCTCCACCTTCCAGTCCTTAGACACGGAAGTCAGTAATGACCACGATAATGGGAATAAACAACAACGAATGTGTTTATGTTTGTCGGTTTATGAATCGAGATTTCCCCCTGCACCTCATTCATACATACCTACACTTTCTCTAAATCGTACATACCTATCATTTCCCTTTCCCATGTTCATGTTAACCATGAAATCATCTACATAAAAGCCTCGGGAGCTAACTGATCATGCATGGCGCTTACAGACATGCTACATGACGAAATTTACAATGTTGAATTCAAATTTAAAATAAAAAGTTCCTGTCTAGAAAGTTATTTTTCTTTTTATTAACTTTACATTCTAAATTAATGAAAGCATTCATTTGCAGCAAATAATGCAGTGGCGTATATAAATGATTTGGGGGGGGGGGGGGGGGGGGGGGGGGGGACTCATGTTATGTTAGGTAATTAGGGTAATAAAATAGTTATACTCAATGTTTCATGCTTGTTTCTAAGGACAATTTCAGAGGGCAAATTACAACTAGATTTTTTAAATATTGTTTTAAAAAGGGTGTAAACAAGTGATTGACAGCTCAAAAATGGTATGTTATAACAATTAGAAAATTCACATTACAGTATAGTGGATACATAATTAAAAAAGTTCCAGTCATGCAGCATGATCGTATGAGCGAATTTTCATAAACTATCTATCGAGTATGTTAAATTGCATTGAAATTGGAGCAATTTTAGTTGACAGAAATGGTTAAAAACCAATTTTATGGCAAAAAACTTATTCTAAATAAAATTCCACTGATTCAAAAGGGATCTTTGATTTTTAAATTTTGTTGCAGTTTTTATAGATATTTTAGCAAATTTTAATGACATTTAAGTACGTTTATCATCATAATTTTGAGCAAAACTTTTTAATGTCCAAGTTAATCGTTGAAAATTTAGTTTTGACTAAAATTCTGCAAAAAATAGAAATTTAACGATTTTTGACCGTTGGTACATTTTTCGAAATTTGACCAATTTAATGTGCTCAAAAATTGTTGTCCAACGAACTCATCCTTTCTTTTGAAATGCTTGATTTTTTGGCGAAAGAACGAAGTTTTTATCTCAATTCTATCGAGAGTTATCGTCTGGAATGACACACACACACACACATATATATATATATATACATATATAAATGCGTTAAAATCCAGGAATCATTTCAGAATGCCTCAAAACAGATTTCGATGAAGAAAATTTTAGAAAATTTGTATTTTAAAATTTGTGGAGCCATTGCAATAGCTTTATTTTCTAAGAAAATTCCTTAATGAGATTGACCTGCTATATTAACTTAACGACGTTTAGGTCTAGCAACGACTGGCTGTAGTTTATCCGCGCATGCGCAGATCGCCTCTAGCTATCAACTTAGATGACATTGAATCCTAATCCTACCAATCAAACCGCTTACCGCTCATTGTTGACCCTCACTTCTATTAAATCTAGCAAATTATGAATTATAACAATTCCTATTGATATTTGCCTAATTAGTGAAGATGGTAGACACTTATTCTTTAGATTTTGTGGCATGCTCAATTTCACAATAAAAATAAAACTGAAAAATGAATTTTGAGGATTTATTTGCATTGTAAAGACGAACATGCCAAAAAATCTAAGGAATAAACACACATTAGTTCAATTTGTCTAACATTTTCTCCTCATTTGTAACAGACTTAGGTCGCCCCCAGAGGTGCAATGGGGCCTGAATCAGCACTCATAGAGAGAGAGAGAGAGAGATGGGCGGGGGTGTGGGGGGTGTGTGTGGGGGGGGGGGGGTGACAGTACCATAAGAGGTAGAACTCGTACTAATAGCATAATGTGCTATGTTCGGAGAAGATTGATTTTCCGGTTATAGGATCCTCATCTATCGCCAAATGCAGCATTCCAAGAACTCGAGAAGGGCGTGTTCAGCCCGGCGGGAGAGCGACGGATAGACGCGCATTCTCTTGGATCTGACGGGAACTGTCACACTCTTCCCATTAAAGACATACTGGATTGAAGAGCAAGTATGTAAACCAGGTGGAATAGTTTACTGGTTGAGAACTGATGCTCACTAATAAATAGCTGCATTCGCAATTGAGGATAAAAAAGAGAAATTAAAACAGGATGGATTGTCAATGAATCGTTATATGAAGTATTCATTAGGTAAATAACCCCCAATCAAAGATTGGAACAATCGGGAATAAACGGTTGCTCAATTATGGAGGCTTGTACTTAGAGGAAAATAAAACAGATATAAAAATATGTGCCCACTTGTGGGACTTAAAACCCTGGAAATAATAATTGGGAACTATGCTCTTACATTAGAATTGGGAACTATGCCCCTTGAAAAACAAATATATAATTATAAAAAAAAAGGCAAAGGCCTGATACCATAGGTATTGAAAATAGAAATTATATGAGGGGAAACATTTGAGAAATTATAAGGCCAATGAAATTATATGGGTACCAAAGGATTATAATGGGTATTCCTTCTGGAAACCCGGGCCATGTTTCTTCTGAAACATATAGCCTTCAATAATAGTGGGCCTGGTTGTACTAGGTATAACCAGAATCAATGGTTCTCCATGATCACGTAAATTTCAGATCCCTTCCTTCTAAAACACTCCGCTCCATAAAATGTTCCTCTGCAACCACCTTCCTGTCTACATCTTTCTGAAGGATTGGAGTTTTGCCCAGCACTAGCAGTGTTGCGCCAACCCTTTTCCTCGTCTTCCAGAAGAGATCCCTCTCACTGATTTATTACCTTTTCAACTACTAATTATAGTATTTTCAACGGAGGTCATTCATCATTACTCTAATTTGAAGTTATTTACAGGGATTAATCAAAAGGTGTAATAATTCATAATCCACGATCTCGTTTTTGTGGTAATAAATTATCACGTTTGCTTTGACCTTCAGATTAAATCGTATATATATATATATATATATATATATATATATATATATATATATATACATATACATATATACACCTCACATCTATACGCCTATACATATATACATACATACCTATACATATATACATATATATATATATGTACCTATATGTGTTTATATATATATATAAAGGTACCTATGCATACTTAATTACATAGGTACCAATAAATTAAAGGTGTAATACTAATGCTCACCACTTTTAATTTGGCTTGAATTTCCCGAAGTTTTCTCCTCGCCAGGACTTGAATGTGTGAGCTAACTTGCTTTCTCGTCCGTGTTTTTCCTGTCCTCAGCTTAATGTATCGAGCTATCAGTTCATTTCTTCCTGTAAAATTGAAACAGAAACATTGCAAAATGCACGTCGGTTCATTATTACTGTCATTTTTAGATAATGAATTCTTGAACTCTAACCATGGGCGTAGGCAGGATTTAACTAAGAGGGGAGCCCACCCGCAAGAGCTATTATGTATAAGGTATGCGTGTGCATATTATAGCAAACGAAAGGTACAAAGTCTGAATTCCGAGAAATAATTTTCATGACATATCTTTATTTATATATTTTACATTATTTCATTATACAACATAGGTTCTACAAAACAGCAATTGTCAATTTTTAAGACATCATCAGTCTTCTGGGGTTGCTGGCAAATTGATCAACAACCTCTTCTGCAATGGTTGACTTCTTTGATTTCACCAAATCTCGGTGGAGGCTGAGCATACACAGACCATTCAGCCTATCTTCCACCATTGTAGACCGTGTCCATGTTTTTATGAGCCTCAGGGTGCTGAAAGTTCTTTCCACCGAGCAGGTCGTGCAGGGTAACGTTACCGCAATCATCAGGGTCTTTTTGATGGAAGTATAGAAGGGGCCCGCTTCCTTGATCAAGTCGATCATTTCCACATTCTGAAGTGTTGACAGTTTTATGTCTTTACTTTGGCACATAAACGCGTTAAAAATGCGTTAAAAAAAGCGTTAAATAAAAGCGTTAAAAAAAGCGTTACGGTTTGTTTCCTGATGATTTCCGCTTACAACCGAGTCGTTGCTAGGGAAATGGTTCTTCGTCGTTTTTCATCCCGCAAAATTCGTTGACCATTCGTTCGAAAGCTCGACGACCAAATTATGTTAACTACTGCGAAGTGCGTGGCTAACAAGCTGAGTTATGAGCATGGTTATATGAATAATTGTTTACACACAGGTGATCATGCTCAATAATTGATATTGTGAACATGATTGCAACCGCTTGTTACTTTCTGATGATTTCATTGAGCTGGAGTTTCGATGATTTGATTCATAGCTGGTGATCCGAATATTGCGAGAACGGTTTGATTTGTGAAGAGGTGATTAAATCATTAAATAGGTAATCATTTTAATAGACGAGTCTGCGACACATACGAGTCTGCAACTAAAGACATAAAATGTCCCAATGTGTTGCAGACTCAAATGCAAGCGTTTTCAACTGAAGTCCTAACCTTTCCCAATACTTTCTGTTATAATTTGTGTTAATTGCTGAGATTGTGCGATTTGTGGTTGCTCTTTGATTAACTCTCAGCAATAGCAATATTCATAAATTTCTATTTTACTTGAAGTTTTTTGTTAACGCTTTTTTCGTTTATGTGCCAAAGTAAAGACATAATTAACAAAGTTCTAACAACACAAAGAAAAAATTACACGTAAACCACTGTTACACAGAAATACCTACTACTAAGTATCAACAATCCTCGAGGTACGAGTATAAACGCTTGCATACGAGTCTGCAACACATTGGGACATTTTATGTCTTTAGTTGCAGACTCGTATGTGTTGCAGACTCGTATGCAAGCTCTAAGAGCCACTCAGCTGATCCGGACCCTGGGCATCGTCAAGTAAATTACAGCTTCCTTGAGTGTAAAGTATAGAAATTACCTATTAATTTCAGTCTCATTCCAGAGTTCACCTTTGTCGTTATTGTCCATTTTTTTCGCCCACTTATTGTGCCATAATTGGAGTTCTGCGTACAGCAGATCCTCATCAAAATCATAAAACATGGCAATTTTTTCGGCTTGGAGTTTCAAATGGTCTAATTTTGAAGCCAACATGACTTGGGGGTGAAGAGAAAGAAGGGAAAACGCCGGTTCATTATTATGAGATAATCTGTCAGTCAGCGCTGAAGAAAACCAGACTATTTTGGGAATTACTTCCCCATTCGCGCTCTTCCCTGTGTTATGTTCAATCCCATAAGTGTTTTCAATACTTACCTAGAACCATCTCTTACTATGAAGGTACTCTTGCTCACAAAAGACATGTTTCCAAATTCCAATAATACCTTCCCATGCCCCTAACTACGCATTCAATATTCTAGGGTTCCTTTTAAATAAGTTCAGCACAATTTATTTTTGTGTTCCCGAAAGTCTAGTAGGAGGAGAAGGAGGAGGGGGGGCACGGCCCCTCCCTGCTCCACCCTGTCTACGCCCTTGACTGTAACAAATTTTTGTTAAGGGTGAGAGAGGAAGGAGGGAGGATCATTGAAAAGTTATGACGAAACCAACAGTAGATACATAAAAAATCCTGTAATAAAGTTCATGAAGCATTGTGATCAGTTTTGGAAGGTGAGAAAAATAAATAAAATCCTACAAAATCACAGAATTTATTGAAATGTTATGCCACTGACTGTCCCGAACGATTTTAGTGTCTTGTCTGTTTGTCTCTGCTAATTTTTGTGGAAGACATGCTTGTTTCAAAGATGAAATTCGCGCATGCTCTGCATCTACTAATGATACGATCGCGAAGAAACTCTTATGGGGTAATCACACCGTCATTTTCCAACAACCCTTCAAATTTGAGCGAGATGGGACCAATAAGCCTTGAGAAAACGACGCTTGATGGATTTCACGTTTGAGCATAGTCAGTGAAAACTATCAATTTCTGAGTGATGAAATTCATAGGGAACCATCCTTAGCCTAACCCGTGCATTCCCAGAACATTTCAACAAAATCGATGGACTGTGGAAGATATGCGTGCTGCAAGTATTTCACTTGTGCGCATGCGCATCAGCTATCAATGATTAATTATAGTGGTTATTAATGAAATTGATATGAAATGATTAATTCGGCTTTTCCTAAGTACCTTTCAAATTTGAGCTAGATCGAACAACTAGAACGTGAGAAAATGATGCTTGACTTGTGCGCATGCGCGAGCGTTTGTCTGTCTATATTTTCTTGCTACAGCCATAACTTCCGCAATTTTGATTGGATTTCAATGAAATTTTCAGGAATAGTGTGGATTTATCCCTAAATGGTCCCCTATCAGTTTTAGCATGATTGAATCAATGGTACGCTCTGCGCATGTGTGAAAGTAATTTTCTTGTGATAGTCATAAGTCAGTTAATGTAGATCAGATTTTAGTCAAGTTTTCAGGGATGATGCGGGGAAGGCCCCTTGAGGTCCCTTACGACATTTATCATGATTAAATCAGCGGTACGCTGTGCGCATGCGTTTGTCTTTCTATATTTCCTCTGCCACAGCCATAAATTCCACAATTTTGATGAGATTTCAATTAAATTTGCAGGAATAGTGTGAATTTATCCCTAGATGGTCCCCTATCAGTTTCATCATGATTGAATCAGCGATACGCTTAGCGCATGCGTGAATGTAGTTTTCTTGTGACAATCATAAGTCCGTCAATGTTGAACAGATTTTAGTCAGGTTTTCTGGTTTTAGGTTGCCCAGCACTCTAACGTCATAATCATGGTGAACCGGTAATTTCTGAAAATTTAATGGTGGCATACTGTGAAGGTCATGAGGAAGCTTCTGTACCATGTCCTTGACAGCATATTGTTATTTATAGTTTAGATCCCTGATGAGGCCAGTTACAGGCGAAAGTACTTGGACACTACTGAACCACGATGAATTACAGCCTACCAAAACGCTCATCCCCTCAAACCTCCCCTACCATAGTCAATTTTTATTAATAGCGATACGTTTGTGTTCATCAGTTTTTAAAATAATTTAGTCTCTCGTCTACCGCTTTCGATAACGGTAAGAATACATGCTCAGTACTGTTTTGACGAAGGAAGAAACGAATCATGTTTTTTCAACTGATTGTAACCAGTGTTTTTCGATTGAAGTGAATTTTTCAGAGTTTTACTTTTACTAGTAATAAATAAAAAATGTTCAAGGAGGTAATATTTTATTTGTATTTTCATCTTTAATCAAAAACGTAATTTGTTAATTTAATTTTATCGTGAGTGTTTATTAGATGTTTTTGTTACTAAATGAAGCAAATTGAAAAAATAAAGAGTGTATTATTTTTTAATCCTGTGTTTACAATATAAATGTGCGATTTACAAATAATAATACATCAAGAGGACTTGAGTTATTATGTAGTATTGATTTATAAATCCAGGATTTTATGTTTCTTTCCCTCCATTTTTCGATATAATTTTGCCAAAAAATTATAATCATCTTATTTTCAGTCAATTTTATTGATTAATTATTATTATTATTATTTTTTTAAAGTATACATGGATTTTTGGTAGCCAAGCTAATATTTGTAGAAATAAAAATTAAGTTTTATTGTTAATTTTTACTTTTAAAGTGCGGGTCTACAACTGCTAGTTTTTAAGGTTTTTACACCAAATTTCTGGGAGAGGGCCCCCAACTCCCCGGTGGAGGGCTTCCGCCCCCGCCCATGAAATTCTATCAATCTGTTATTGGCTTCGTGTCTGTCTATCTATCTGAGTGTGCGTGTGTGTCAGTCCGTGTGCCCGCAAATCCTTGCAACACGCATAAATTATACAGTTGCCATATGATTTTGGTGAAATTTTCACGGAATATGCCGGATGATCTCTATATGGTCCCCTATAAGTTTCATTACTCATAATTAAATACTTCAATCTGCGCATGCGCTAACGGAAATCCCTTTGAGCATAATTTTTTCACGTTCTATCCGTCCGATCAGGTTCAAATTTCGAGGGCAGTAAGTAAAAGCTGAGTTAATCAACTCATTTCACTAACATCAAGATCGTATCATTAGTTGCTGCTGCGCAGACGCGAATGTGAAATCTTTACTACACACATTTCAACTTTTACAGTTGCAATTCGATTTTGATGAATAATGTTCTGGAATGTGAGGGTTAAGCAATGGATGAGATACTCTATGACGGTTTAAGCTATCTATCTATCATCAGCCACAAACAAAACTGTGGTTGTGATGATGGCCTAACCATTAAAATCGATGTAAGATTATAACTCTTTATTTCCGTGTAAATAGAGAACGTTCTTCATTAACTTCCGTTTTTCTTCCACTGATATCCGTTTCCAACTCTTCTAGCTGTTCTCAACGGAATACGTAGGTACGTAGATACATACCCCTTTCACTTCACCTGATTAGCTATAATCCACCTTCACTTTGTATGCACTTAATTGGTTGTACCTCCTCCCCTTTTCCTTTATCTCGACCAATGGGATTCAATCTCCCTTCACCTGTCACTATATAAGCTGTGTCCTTTTTAATGTGTCTTCAGTTATTGTGTCTTCAGTGATGATGGCCTATCCGTCGAAATCGATTTAACATTGTAACTCTTTATATTTTGTGGAAATAGACAACGTTTTTCACTAACTACCGTTTTGAAATGGGTATCCACAACTTCGTCGCGAGTGATTTAGTTCGTAGGTACATCGTATTATTTAGGCATTTGGGTTGAGACATAGCAGGAATGAGCGAAAAAAAGGTATCTTTATGGACGGCTGTGCTTTTACTATTAAGGGTTGAAATAAAGTGGCGAATAGTTGGGAGGGAGTGTTTATAAAATTAAGGGAAGAGGTTGGGAGCGGTGGGGTGAGGTTGAGATTTGAGGTGAGTTAGCCTCTAGTGTATTACCCCTAGACACATCTTTCTTTTCATTTTCTTGCCCTTCCTTCAACAGGCGTTTGTAAAGCAGGGAGGGGGTGAGGGAGCCGAGGGGGCGGCGGCGGATGGCGACGAGGGGAGGGGGGAGAAGGGTCTCGGAAGGATTCAGGGGATGCGAAAGAGCAGAAGTGGTTCAGGGTCTGAAAGGGGGCGGGGGTGGGGCGCGGGTTCGCGAGCCTCACTAATTGCACATTCTTGGCATACTTGTCCTGTCCTCCCCCATCTCACTGCTAGAGCCCTCCCCCGTTATTTCCCCTTCACTTACGTCCCCTCCCCTTCACCCCTTCTTCCTTTTCGCTTATCCTTCTTCCTTTTCGAGACTTATTTTCGCGCCCCCTCCTCATCAGCTTCGGCTTCTTCCCTTTTCAGGACACATACCTCCCCCTCTCGTCTCACTCTTACACTCACTCTTTCTCTCTCTACGTATGTGCATTCAAGCTAGTCGTAGACACTTCCTCCTCTTTCCCTCAGGCTCATCACCATCACAGCGTCTCGCCCCTGCACTTCATCCCCCATCTTTTACAAGTTACCGAACTGCGTCTCTGGCAACCTCATGGAAAATGACTTCCAGGATTGGTCACAACATCCTGTAACTTGGACATAAGTAGTATCCATCGGTAGCAAAATGGGATGAAACTATTGGAAATTATAATTTATATTACACACTAGCTGGTTCACCCGTACGTTGCACAGGTTGACTTGAACATTATCAAATAGCTTGTGACCCAAGTTAAAGTAGTTCTGATAGATTCGCCAACTCAGATCCCCAGTTGGTTCAGTGGCGTTCAAAACACTTGAACATCCCCCCCCCCCCCTCCCCTCCCTACTGGGTCAGATTTCAAAAATTTGAAAAAAGTAGTCTGACTTGAATTAGAGTAATCCAAACATATTCGACAATCAAATCCCCAGTTCGTTCAGTGATGACAAAGATACCCCATTCCCCCCCCCCCTTCCCCTAAAACACCCCCTTCTATGGGTTAGATTTGAAAAATTTCAAGTAGCCTGTGATGTAAGTTAGAATACTCCAAACATATTCGACAACTTATCCACAGTTCGTTCAGTGACGTTCGAAACGCTTTAACTCCCCCACCCCCTCCCCCTCCATTTTGGGTCAGATTTGAAAATTTTGAAAAAAGTAGTCTTTGACTTGAATTGGAGTAAGTAATCCAAATATACTCGACTATCAAATCCCCAGTTTGTTCGGTGATGACAAAGATACCCCATTCCCCCCTCCTCCCCTTAAACACCCCCTATGGGGCAGATTTGAAATTTTAAACCTTTTAAACCTTCTCTAGACTTCCAAAAATAATATAAAACCAAAATTAGCCAAATCGGTCCAGCCGTTTTCGAGTTTTAGCGAGACTTACGAACAGCTATTGATTTATATATATATATATATATATATATATATATAACACATTTAATAAAAAGAATTATTGGAACTTTGTTTTTGTAAAATAAATTTCTTTCAATCTCTCTCTCTCTCTCTCTCTCTCTCTCTCTCTCTCTCTCTCTCTCTCTCTCTCTCTCTCTCTCTCTCTCTCTCTCTCTCTCTAAATTCTGTTATTTTCACTTTTTCCACATATATTTATTTGTACGAAGTCTGATTTATTTTAATAATTAAACTCACTAATTGTAAATTTATGGTTGCCAAAAAGGCAGAGAGGGTCAATAGACCCTATTTTTGTGCAAGTAAATGAATAAATTCATCAATCAATCAATCAATCTCTCTGGTCTACCTGACACCCGTGAACTCAGTAACGAGTGGTGTTGCTACATTACGAGCGTCCAACAGAAGGCGTGCCCACTTGCCATCCCGCAGCGAGACTAAACTGGACCACTGGCAAGCGGAATGTTTGTAAACAGAGCCGAAATGAGTGGTGAAAGAGAAGAAACCAATGAAAAGTTTATTGGTCTTGTGCGGGGGCGCAGTTTTTTAATATGATTTACGTTATCCGGACTATATCCGCTTCAGCATTTTGTTCGAAAAACAGCCATCATGAACAGAGAGTGCCTATACAACTACAACACAGAATGCGAGGTACATTACCTACTGTTACATACCCTATTCCTTTGTCGTCCTGTTAATGAGCTGAAAGACAGCAATAGAAGCAATTCACCTACCTACCTACCTAAGCCCCGGTGCACACGAGCGTCAAAATGACGCTTGACGCCGCGTCATTTTCAATCGGATAACTAGAGATACACAGCGGAGCATGGTGCGGTGCACACGGGACGCCGATACCTATCTGCAGCTGGCGTTGACGCGGATAGGTATCAAAGTTGACGCAGGTTTCTGTGGGACGCGCGTTGCGGGCGATAGGTATCTTGCCGCCCGATACCCCTAGCAGTACTCAGCAGTCAATCGTCCGGTGCACACGTGCAGCTGCGTCACTTCGCGTCAACCATCATTTTGAAGATTTCGGCCCACGATTTTTTGAAAAACTTCAATTTTCTGCACATTGATTCATTGTCAAAGGATACGAGAAAGCTACGGGCTATGCCCAACATGCCGTTTTTAGCGAATCTTCGCAGAAAATTGCTACTGCAATTATAAAATAACAATTTTCGAAAACATTCTTCATTGAAATCCGAGTCCTAGCTCCGAGGTCCTTCCAACTTTTCGTCCAACCCCGACCAAAATCCATATTCATATCAATTTCATATACGTATACATATGGGCATGTATGTGGGAGTATGGGGATGTTATTTAGAAAAAGTTCCAGTCATGCAGTATGATCGAATGAGCGAATTTTCTTAAATTACATGTCTTATTATATTATGCTAAATTGTATCGAAATTTCAGCAATTGATTATATATATATATATATATATATATATATATATATATATATATATATATATATATATATATATATATACATCATTCCAGACGATAACTCTCCTTAGGATTGAGATAAAAATACCGTTCTTGGGCCAACAAATCAAGCATTCCAAACGAAAGGATGAGTTTGTTGGTCAACTACGTATTTTTTAGCCCATTAAATTGGCAAATTTCGAAAAATGTACTAAAAAAATCACTAAAAATGTCTAAAAACAGCCAAAAAGCGTTACATTTATAAGTTTTAGCACAATTTTAGTCAAAACTAAACTATAAACGATTAACTAGGACATTTAATAAGTTTTGCTCAAAATTATGCTGAAAAACGTAGGTACTTTAATTTCAATAATATTCGCTTCTTCAGTACTTCCGATTTCTGCCCTCTTCTTTGCGAAATACGTACCTACTTGTGCACCAAATACGAAAAAAACCACTTTCTTCTTCAATATCTGGGTACAGATCCATCCTCGTAGTTGGCGAGCGAGTGACTGACACGTCATGACGCGGCGTCCTGCGTCCTTTTGCCGCTCGTGTGCATTGAAACTCAGATAGGACGCAGATAGCAATTCCAAGAAATGACGCGGCGTCAAGCGTCATTTTGACGCCCGTGTGCACCGGGCCTAAGGCACACTAACACACGCACACGCACGGACGAACACACACACACTCACATGTTCCACGTTCATTAGGAATATTTCCAACTATATTTAAACGCAATAGTCACAACTGTATTTTATATATCATAAACAATAAAGTTCAACTGTTATAATTAAAAAAATGAAATAAAGCAAAATAAATAACACATATACTGCAACTGACCTATCGGCACAGGATACCCAATCATAGCTAACTGTGCCATTAAGATGGATTCATTCGTTCACTGATAGTGTTACTAGAGAGTTTTTGGTGACCACTAACGTACCCTTAACGTCACCCGTTTGGGGACCTAAAGGCACACGATACCAGCCCAACCTTCCTGTAAATGTAACCCTACTGGGCACCTAAGAATTACTCGAATACTGGTGAAGTAAATAATAATAGTTTTTCTTTTCAAACGCTTCATCACTAACTAATTATGTTGATGTAGTGGGTAGGTTTTTGAACACCCCTCAAACTTGGTTATTTTACGTTTCAAGTCGGGTAGAATCCGAATGTGCCATCTGAAGTCCGCCGCCGCTGTCTAGCTTAACTAGCCTTCAACTCGATCGAAAAAATCCGTTCTTTTACGCACAGGCTCTATTTGGTCGATTAGAGCTTTGTTTCTATTATTATTTCACATATTTTAAATGGGAAAACTAAGTTTTAAGACACTACTTCTTCGCAGTAATGTTCTTAGTTTACCTGATCTCTCAGCTAATTTCTCGTGGGCATTGCGTGAAGTGCTGCCTCCACTGATGATTGTGTCAGGTAAAATCCTGGTTCATTGTCATAGAGATAAATACTTTCTCATACTTGTTGTTCATAACGAACGGAAAACCCAAAAACATGAAGTTCGTAACGACTAATGACCTATAAGTGCAACTAAACCGCGGTGTTCCACACTTGAGGCTCTATCTTTGCGTTAAATCCATGCCCTGTTTACGAATTGAAAACTAAATACACTGCCAAGGAAATGGCACATGAGCTTCCTCGCGACCTTCACGGTACGTCACCATTAAATTCCAGAAAACTAGAAACGACCGGTTCTGGCATCAGGGAATTAATAAGGTGGGAAATTGGAAGCTGAATGGTACATATAATAAATGAAATTAATAAGGAAAATTTTGATTTTAATATGGGACCATCCAGGATGTAGTTTCCGCATGTTCCCTGAAAATTTCGTCTAAATCGGATCAAAACTGAAGGAGTTTTTAATTGATTTACAGGATTTCATTGATATTTTGATCTAAATTCATGATTAAAACATCCTTGGGGATATTTTTTGGCAATTTTGAGCATGGTGGACCACCCGATTTGTTCATTTTCCAAACCGAAACAAGAAAATTTTGTTTGCGCCTGCGCAGAGGCTACCGTTGATTCGATCATGACGGAACTGATAGGGGACCATGTAGAGCTATATCCGCACGATCCCTAAAAATTTGAAGAAAATCGCGTCAAAATTGTGGAAATTACGGCTGTTGCAAGGACCGTAACAAGAATATTTCGTTCACGCATGCGCAGAGCGTACCACTAATGCAATTATGATGATTGTCTTATGGGACCTCAAGGGACCTTACCCACATCATCCCTGAAAATCTGACCGAAATCCGTTCAATATTGACCGAGTTATGACCGTCACAAGGAATTCACGTAAGCGCCTGCGCAGAAGATACCGTTGATTCGATCATGATGAAGTTGATAGGGGACCATCTAGAGCTTAACCCGCACGATCCCTGAAAATTTGGTTAAAATCGGATCAAAATTGTGGAAGTTATGGCTGTTACAACGAAATGTGGATGGACAGACAGACTGACAGACAGACAGACACGGAACCAAATTTGTTCAGGAGGCTCTGAAACGCAAAATGCGAGTGGAAATTTTGATTTTGGAGCAAAAAATTTTTTTTCATTTCGAAAGTGAAAACAAAGCTTCCGCTGCCTTGCAGTCTCGGAAGCAAAATGACAAATTAGCCCGTATTTGTACTGAAACAAACATGAAATTCGAATTCAGGATTGAAAATCGGCGTTTCATATCGAAATGAAGAAATTGATTAGTCAACCAGTGGACAACAAGACAGCTGGGGGGGAAAATATCGCGTTGCCCAACCACCGTTAACGTGACATCAAAATTAAGGCAACCTAAATCACACGAAGTTGTGGAAACCCAACTCAAAACGGAAGTTAGTGAAAAACGTTGTCTATTTCCAGTTGTTTCCAAAAACGTTGAAAAATAAAGAGTTACAATGTTAAATCGATTTCGACGGTTAGGCCATCATCAGTAACAAACAATAACTTCGATCAGTAACAAACAATCGATTTAACAGTGTAACTCTTTATTTTTCGTGGAAATAGACAACGTTTTTCACTAACTTCCGTTTTTTTAAGGCAACCGTTCTCCCGGTTCCATTTGGGTTAGCATCTTCATTTGCTCCCTCAAGACTATGGTAACGGGTGACGTTAAGTCGAAGTCGCCAAAACCTCTCTACTGTGATATTTATTTTATTTATTTATTTATTTTTTTTCCGGGCTAGTTAGCCCAATATACAATAAGGAAGCTTACATAGAAAATACAGACATATTTGAAAAATGTGGACAACGAAAGAAATTAATTTACAGAGTTTAAAGTGTTAGAAACAATAAAATAAATCAATGCACAAAAGATAATAATAGTAGGTACCTTTTACAAGGTTGAAAATTTAGAACAAGAAAAAATGGTGTGGTTCTTAAAAACGGAAAAACTATTGAAAAATAAATCGAGGCAATCATTCTCAGCTGCTACTGAATTATAATGTCTAGCCATGCGATAGAGGGGGTTATTGAACAAATACAGGGTGATTCATGAAGGACGGACGGTTTTCAAAAAATCAGTACATCGTTAATTTTGCTAAAAAAAATTTTTATTTGTTATTAATAGGTTCTCATAGTGCAACCATTTCGTAAAAATAATGGAGGAAAACAACAACTGGCAGGTAATGGCCGTTTTCATTGATGCACTGCTGTAGTCGCTCACAAAAGTTTTCCTCTACTCTCACCAACATCGCTCTGTCAATTTGAGCAACTTCCGCTCGAATTGCAACCTTCAAATCTTCCAGTGTACGGGGTTTGTGGTCGTATACCCTTGCACAGTCCCAAAGTGACTGTACGGTGTGCGGTAGCCAGTTCAGTTGTTATCGGTCCTTACTTTCTTGAAGATGACAACGGGATACTGTTACTGTGAATGCAGAGCGCTATACACACATGATAAATAACTTTCTAAGCCCTGCACTACGCAGAAAACGGGTAACTATCCGACGGGTGTGGTTTCAACTGGACGGGGCAACAGCCCACACAGCATGAGCGACGATGGATGTTGTTCACCGACTTTTCCCACATCGCGTCATTTCCCGTTTTGGCGACATTCATTGGCCTCCTCGTTCCCCCCACTTGTCTATGTGTGATTTTTTCTTGTGGGGTCACCTCAAGGGACGTGTATACGACCACGAACCCCGTACACTGGAAGATTTGAAGGTTGCAATTCGAGCGGAAGTTGCTCAAATTGACAGAGCGATGTTGGTGAGAGTGGAGGAAAACTTTTGTGAGCGACTACAGCAGTGTATCAATGAAAACGGCCATCACCTGCCAGATGTTGTTTTCCACCATTAATTTTACGAAATGGTAGCCTAACTATGAGAACCTATTAATAACAAATAAATTTTTTGTTTAGCAAAATTAACGATGTACTAATTTTTTGAAACCCGTCAGTCCTTCATGACTCACCCTGTAATTAAACGGGACAAAAGGGACGGAAAATAAATCATTACTTCTTGTGGGATGGATCGGCGTACGAAAATCAAAATAAGATAATAACTGGGGGCTGTCATTTTTGCAATTATGTAATTTGAACAAAAATAAAAGATCACCCACGACTCGTCTATCCTGGAGTGATAAAAGACCACACTCGGTCATCAGTGAATCATAAACAACATCACTCTGCCGAATATGTTTTTTAAAAGCAATATAGCGGAGAAACTTAGGCCGAGTTTACATTATATAGCTGGAGAGCTATATAGCTCTATTATATAGCGTAGCTATATAAAAAAATTAAGCTAAATAGCTCCGTCAGCTACATATAGCTCTGCTAGATGTAGCTGTGCTATAAGTAAATTTTTGATGCTAATTTCGTGTAGCAGAGCTATACAGTATACAGCTGTTCAGTTCGTAGCCAGATGCCGAAGAAGAAGGTAGTTCTTGCAGCAGCCGCTGCTGTAGCCGCAGCTACTGTGATATTTTCAACAAAAAAAAAAGAGAAAGAAGATATTGGATCAAGCCCTCACTTCAGGCTAGGACACGATACAGTGGTAGTGGTGACCTTTTCTACTTCAGATCTCTCCACTTTCATTGCCAACGCAATTTCGTTCCAAGCGTCGTGTTTCTTGTTGCGATTTTTATAGTCGGCAACTGTAGCGTCCCATAGCACCGGGTAGTCCCTAAACTAAATAGTTCTATCAACTTTATAATGTTGTCTTTACTCCACTCGAATACACTCAAAAGATTCTCCATTATTGCACAATCGTACAAGCAGAAAGAACACGTGAACAACTGCACTCGAAGGACTCTGACCACAAGCTGAGTCAAAACAGTAAACAAACATGCGACATCAAAGGTCCCGCGGCGGCATTTAGGGAGGGGGTAGCTACATGTAGCTCTGCTACAAACAAAAATGCACGTGTAGCAGAGCTATATGTAGCAGAGCTAGATATAGCTCAGATTCCCTTTGATGTTTACCGAAACTTTTGGATAGCACGATATCTGCTATATAGCAGAGAAAATAGGGTTAAATTTGCTATATAGCCGGGCTATATAGCAAATCTCCAGTGTCACTTTTTGAACTTGTAGCCGAGCTATATAGCTGTGCTATATAGCTCTGCTACATAGTGTAAACCCGGCTTTATGTTGTACTGATTCAATACGTCTTTTAAGTTCTTGATAGTATGGGGACCAAATCGTACTTCCATACTCCAGAAGGGGGCGAACCGTAGCATTAGGTGCAGGTATGTAGGGTTGACAGGAGGAGGGGACTCACCGTACATCTTCCCCTCGTCGCTGAGGATGATCTTGCGGCGGCCGCAAGGAGGGTAGATGGCGAGGGCCTCCTGGAAGGACTGCTCGATGTCGGGGCTCCACACGCCCTCCGCGTCGGCCGCCGCTAGCTCCTTGTCCTCCTCGCAGTCGCCCACTTCCAGCGTCGACTTGTCCGAGCCCGGGCCGGGATCGGCCACAGGCCCGCCGCCCCACGACCCGCTAATCCTGTCCGACCCCACCCACACCCTGCAACAGAAGATCAAAAGGGCTCATTAGCTTCACAAAAGTGTCTTAGGTCAGCTCAATAGTTACTTCTGAACAGGTTTTTTTGTTGTTGAAAAACGCATTTATTTAGATAGGTATTGCAATACAAAAAAAAGCTACACAAATCAAGAAATGCTACTCCCCTCTATAAGTAGTAGACTTGTGCTGTGGGTAGGAGTAATACATAATCAGCACACTCATTCAATACCTTATTCAATAATCATATTGTAAGTAAATATATATAAATTAGAATCAACAGGTACATCGAGTAAATCAGAATACCTACAAGGAATTATTCAGTTACCATCTTAAAGTTTTAGTATTATCTAATGGGTCTCAGCTTGCTTAATTATTATATGTTTTTTCAGTGCTTTTTAGAACTTTTCAATTTTAGAAATAGAGCGGAGCTTATGGGGTAGGGCATTCAACAGTTTTGCTCCCCGGTAATCATACTCCCGTTGGCCATGGTGAGTCCAACGGAAAGGCAGTTTTGAAAGAAATTGTCCACAGGTTCTTGTTTTTCCCTCGTCTAAAAATTTCAGGTGGTTGCTCTGTAAATCGTTGTATATTTACAAATATAGTAAGATTATAGTTATAATCTATAACTATAATTTATTATAGTTTATAGATTATAGTTATTTTGTCAATTTATTATAGTTTATAGATTATAGTTATTTTGCCAATTAGCTCTCTCAATTCGAGTACTGCAAACTCTTTAAAGAGAGCTTCTGTCGAATATTTTGTATTTTTTTTAAAAGTAAGACTTTGATTAAGAGCTTCTGGGTCCGGAATAATGAATCAAGAAGGGACGCGCTACATCCTCTCCAACCAGATGCACCATAGATCATGAGCGACTGAATGAGCGCATAGTATATTTCTACGTCTATCAATGTCTAAAAAGTTTCTCAGCTCCCTACACACATGGATCATCTTTCTCATCGAGGATGTCACTTTTTTTTCCCAGGCGGTATGGTGAAAAAAGTACTCTGTCATGCAGCATGACTAATATAGCGGATTTTCAAAGAAAAGGTGTGAATAACGTTCAATTAGGCACTTAAATTCTGATCATTGAGGCCAACCATGTCCTGAATAAAACTGAGGGGACAGCAGTGTGACGAGATCGCAAATACAATTTTAGAACACTCAGCCGAACTCGAAAATTTGGTCAATTATAGGCCTTTTTCAACCTAAAAATCTAATTTTCTCACTTATATGAATCTTAAGAGATCTGGGAGTGGTCGCAATCGTCTCAGCGCTAAAAAATACTTCGACTGTGACACCCCACATACCCTATTGTCAAAAAACCTATTTATTAGCATTTTATGGGTCATTAAATTGTAAATTTGAGCCTGAAATTTTAAAGCAATCATGCTGGCCAACAAACTTGACCTGTCTTTTGCCAAGACAGATTTTTCTGCGCTGGAACGCATTTTTTACACTGTTTTTAAAGGGAGTTATCGCCTGTATATAAATTTACATTTTCAGCATAATTATGTACATTCATTTTTGAATGTTCTATTTTATAGTTAACAAACTTTATTTGAGCAATATTCTAACAAAAAATATACATTTAACAATTTTTAGCCGTTTTTAGCCAGTTTTAGTGATTTGTTTAAAGTATATATTTGAAATTTGACCAATTTAATGTGTTCAAAAAGTGTTAGCCAACGAACCCCAGGAGAGCTGTCGTCTGGAGTGACATATATATATATATATATATAAATAAATACACACAAACACACACACACACACACACACACACACACACACACACACACACACACACACATATATATATATATAAATTATGTGATCCTCTAACATAGGGAGGAAAAATAATAAAACTAATGCCTTCAGCAGTTCTCCCCTCCTAGTGGAAGCACCTCGCTTCGGACCACCCGAAGCTCGGTGCAGTCGCTGTTGGGCAATCTCTCGTGCGGTACGTTCCCTCTCTGTACGTAGTCGTGTGTGTTTCTTTTCATATTTTAATAAATTGTATTCGGGAATTAAACGATTGTTTTTTAAAAACCGATTCCCGATTAAAGGACATTTAAGTGGCGCAGTCTCGTGGACAAATCAATTAACTTTGGGCAAATCAATCAATCAAACGATTGCATTCTGACCCAAAGGGAACCTGCTGTTCACCAAGAAGAAAATCCATCATCTCTACTCACTCTGTGACTTCAAGAGAACATCACACGCTCCACAAGAGGAAACTACGCGAATTCGCCAAAAACCAGGACGCCCGAGCAAAGACACTTGGCTCGTAAAATAATAGAAGTGGATTTCCGCCTGTGAAGACGGAAGAACGCCGTGCTATCCTCGCTATCTTTTCTCAGAAGCCGCTGGCCGCAACAAGACACCGAGGTACCTACTCTGTCGACCTTCACCTAAAGCCGAGATAAGAAAACTCAGATGTTTACTCTCGTCGTGTTGTAAGTACCAACCCAGCTTCATCTTTTAATTCTCCAGGAGTAGCGAGATCACCGGCAAATTTTGAAGGAAGATTCAAACTTCTAATTCAACTTCATTTGATTTTTTTATAATTGTTAAACCTCCCATTTCATACCACCCGTTACCTGGTGGGAAGGAACAATTCAATTTTATTCTAATAATCGTTAAACCTCCCCATTTCATACCACCCGTTACCTGGTGGGAAGGAACGATCAAGTTTTATTGCAACCGCGTTTCAAGCCACCCGTCATCTGGCGCGGTATTGCAGAAAAAAAAAACTAACCAATTTTTATTGTCTTTTTCAAAGACACTTTATTTTATTTGTATTTAATTATTGAAATTACGTTTCAAGCCACCCGTCATCTGACGTTAATTTCATAATTAACCAATTTTTATTGTCTTAATTTAAAGACACTTTATTTTATTTGTATGTAATTATTGAAATTTCGTTTCAAGCCACCCGTCATCTGACTTAATTTCATAATTAATCAATTTTTATTGTCTTAATTTAAGATACTTGATTTCATTTTTATAATTGAATATTATAAACTTGTGTTTTGTTGTACATTTACACACTGACACAAACGAACACTTGGAGTAGACACTGAACAGTACATACTTTCCTGTCAAAATTCCAAAAAACTACAGAAAATATTTCCTAAGGAAGGTTCGCTCGCCTTTCGAAAGACTACCTGTAATAGAGGAAGATTCTGATATGTCTGAGGGACAGGGACAGTCACAACCTGGGGCGGCAAACCCGATCCCGAGTAACCCTTTTAATGATCCTAACTTTGTAGATTATTTTATTTCTCAAAGAATCCAGGAGTCCCTCAGAAACTTAAATGTCAATCAAAATACTAGGGACCAAGTCCCCGAATTTAAAAAGAAACATGCGGACATGATCCCAACCTTTGAGGGAAACCCAGGAAAGCTCCGGAAATTTCTAGATACGTGTGAATCTATAGCTAATAGGTTCATAGATGATGAAGATCCCACAAATTATCAAAATGAGGAGGTCCTTAAGACCATTATGTCCAAAATACAGGGACCAGCCTCGGATATGCTAGATAACTACGCACTTACGGACTTTCCTAGTATTAAAACTGCATTGCTAGAGACGTACTCCGACAAACGGGACATATTTACTTTATGTCACGAACTAACTGGACTGAGACATAGGGAGAGCGAAGATCCTTTTCAGTTTC
Organism: Adelphocoris suturalis; assembly: GCA_030762985.1. Lineage (NCBI taxonomy): Eukaryota > Metazoa > Arthropoda > Insecta > Hemiptera > Miridae > Adelphocoris > Adelphocoris suturalis. The sequence continues at coordinate 105,062,573 of CM061045.1, read as the reverse complement.
ATAATAAAATTAAAGCAAAACTAAACTTGGCTATTGCTTGGATTAAAAACCATGAAACTGAAACGAAACAAGAGATATTGATCGAGCACTACCAAGATATTAGTCTACGGACGTTACTCTTGCACCTACGGGAACCGCTCGGAAGTCAACTTCGGAGTAGGAAACCGAAAACGATGGGCGAAGCCCTTTCGATACTAACGAACGATTATCAAATCATGCAGTATCAAAAGGGTAGACTCGATCGGAACCCCCAACACAAACCGGCGATAAAACCGGAAAATAAAAATACGACTCCGGCAACCAAACCGTCATATTATGGCCAAGGATTTAAGCCCAAAACATTCCCAAATAAAACCCAAAATCAAGTGCCATCCAAGCCCTTTACCCCCAATAAAAATAACACTTCACAAATCACAAGGCCCCCACAGACTCAAGTTCCAAGTCAAGGAACATCCAATTTTGCAAAGTCGACTCCAATGTCTTGGCAAACAACTCGACCGAATTTAGATTTGAACAATGTGGAAATTCCCGAGGAAGAAAGTATGGGAAGTTCTGACCCCGAATACAACGCGGAAAATCCGGCCGATGAGGACTCTTTTTTAGAGGAGGAGTCCGAATCGCTACATTCTCCCTAATACATTTAAAACCAAAAGCTGGACAAAAACTGCCATACATAGTATTTCCGAAGCATAAAATTAGAATCCTGTTGGACTCCGGAAGCACTTCAAGTTTTGTGCATCCAGAGGTCATTAAAAAATTTTTCCCCGACAAAATCATAACAGAGAAATTTCAAGTTAGGTCAATCCACGGATTGTCATATGGGAGCAATAGTGCAAGGATCCCATGTGGCGAAATGTTCAAAATTAAAAACCTAAATCTCCTTTTTAGAATTCACAAATTCCATAGCCGATTCGGATTGCTATTAGGTACAGATAACCTTGAGTTACTTGGCGCTCATATTGATTATGAGAACAAGTTACTGATAATAAAAAATTTCAAAATCCCTTTTAAATATCACTACGTTGATCAAGAAATAAATAAAAAACCGATCTATGAACAAAAAATACCACCTAGGGCAATTTCGCAGATTAAAATTCCCGTACGTTGTGATTCAACAAAAAAGGAAGGAGTAATTCCATATCTGAAACAAAATTCACTAGAAATTCCTGAATGCCTGGTCAAAATTCAAGATAAGGAATGTTACGTAGGAATTTTAAATAATAGTGATTCTGAATGTAATTTCAAACTGTTTGAACCCATCCAAGTTGAAGAAATCCCCATTTTAGACAAAGTGAAAAGTCCAAATGTGAATTATTATGATACGCAAAATTATGTATTTGACCCCACTAATATTCGAACGGATCATATGAACGAAGAAGAAAAGAGACAAATTTTGAACTTAGTATATCAGTACAAAGATTTGTTTCATTGTGAAGGAAACACCTTAACGTGTACTAATAAAGTCCAACATGTAATCCGTACCATTGACGAGATCCCCGTGTATACCCGCAATTACCGATATCCCGAGGTATATAAAAAGGAAATTGATAACCAAATACAAGATATGCTCAAACAGGGAATTATTCAACCCAGCTCTTCACCTTGGAATAGTCCACTCTGGCTCGTACCCAAAAAATTAGATGCATCCGGCAAACAAAAGTATCGACTGGTTATTGATTACCGCGGACTTAACAACAAGACAATAGACGATAAATACCCACTTCCAGTCATAAATGATTTGCTCGACAAACTTGGTAGGTGTATGTACTTCACTTGCCTTGACCTCAAAAGCGGTTTTCATCAAATTCCAATGCATCCGGATAGTATTGCCAAAACTGCTTTCTCTTCGGAAAATGGTCATTGGGAATTTAGTAGAATGCCGATGGGTTTAAAAAAACGGACCTCCTAGTTTCCAACGGTTGCTCGACAATGTATTACGCGGTTTGCAGAATGAAATTTGCACTGTTTTTATTGACGATGTTATCATCTATAGTACAAGTCTCGAAGAACATATAAATAGTCTCAGAAAAGTTTTTGACAGACTCCGTGAAGCTAATTTGAAAATACAATTGGATAAAACGGAATTCCTCAAAAGAGAATGTGTCTATTTAGGACATCTTATCACCCCTGAAGGAGTTAAGCCAAACCCCCTCAAAACCGAAGCTATATCCAAATATCCGATTCCGACAACTCCAAAACAAATTAAGGGTTTTCTCGGACTACTGGGTTATTATAGAAAATTTATTAAAAACTTTGCCCAAATAACCAAACCATTAACCCAATGTTTGAAGAAGGGAGCGACGATCGATCCTCAAAACCCCGAGTATAAAGAGTGTTTTGAGAAATGTAAAACTCTGCTCATAAATGATCCGATTTTACAATATCCCGACTTCTCGAAGCCCTTTAACCTTACAACTGATGCTTCGAACATTGCGTTAGGCGCGGTTTTAAGCCAGTGCACTAACGGTGCTGACTTACCTATAGCGTACGCTAGCCGGACTCTGAATGACCATGAACGCAACCTCTCTACCATCGAGAAGGAATGCCTTGCATGTGTCTGGGCTACACAATACTTTAGACCATACCTTTTTGGCCGAAAATTCAAAATTTTTACTGACCATAAGCCTCTTCAGTGGTTATTTTCACTGAAGGAACCCAATTCTAAATTATTCAGATGGAGGCTTAAATTAGAGCAATATGATTATGAGATCCACTACAAAAAAGGATCCACTAATCAAAATGCCGATGCCCTTTCCCGAGTGGAAATTAACATCAACGAAAATTCACCTGATGTTGAGCAAATTGTTCAAGATGCTCTCACCGGGGATAGTCCTCCAACTCCACTCATGAATGAAGTACTGGGAGAACTAAATGATGCCGTAAATAATTCATCGGAATCAATGGTCGTCAATGTGGACGAGAACGCCAGTGATTCAGCGTCTTTAGCTCCCACTGTTCATTCTAATTACGAGGGAAACACAATACTGAATATTCCTATAACCGAAAAACCTGTTAATTATGGAACTAACCAAATCATCATTGTAGTAGCCGACAGAGAAGAAATCAGAAACCCTAGGATTGAAAATATTTTTGAAAGAATCACTAGAATAACAGTAACGCTTAGGAAAAATAATCTTGAATCAGATATAATTCACTTTGTGAAAACCTACATAGTTCCGAAGAGAAAATATTCCTTATTTTTTGTCAATGATATCTATGAAGAATTCAGCCGAATAATGATAAGAAATTTCAAACATTCTGAAATAAGTTTCGTCAAGTGTTCCGCTAGGCTAGAAGATGTCACAGATCCAGAAACAGCTAGGGAATATATCCAACAACAACATATAGGGAAAACCAATCATCGAGGCATTACTGAGACCTTAGAGAAACTTAAGAGGAAATATTTTTGGCCGAATATGAAAACCACAATCCAAAATTATATTAATAAATGCGAAATATGTCTTGCCTGCAAATATGACAGACATCCCATTAAACCAAAATTAAACGTTACCCCCACGCCTTCTAGACCATTCGAAATCCTACATATCGACAAATTGTCTTTGGAGAAATCCAAGTTTTTAACAATCATCGATTCATTTTCAAAGTATGCCCAAGCCTACATTCTAAAATCATCTAATAGTATTGACACAGTCGGAGCCCTTCTAAAATTCTTTTCCCACCATGGGATACCAAAAATGATCGTGGCCGATAATGGAGCAGAATTCGGTAGCTCATTGGTCAAAGAGTTACTAGAGACCCACAAAATTAAAGTTCATTACATTTGTTCTCAAAACCCAAATTCGAATGGATTAATAGAAAGATTTCACTCGACTCTAATTGAACACGTTAGAATACTGTCAAATAGAGACGAATTCAAAAATGAAAGCATAAAAAATAAAGTTAACTATGCACTAATAGCTTATAATAGTAGTATCCACTCTGTTACAAAACTAACGCCATTCGAAGTAATAAATGGTCATGTAGAGAACGACCCTTTACTAGAAGCCGACTTAGAGAAAAACTTAATGACGAATTTTATAGACAAACATCGAGACAAAGTAAAACTAATTTATGACATAATCAAAGAAAGAACTCAAGCCCAAAAGGAACGTATTGCTGAAAGAAGGAATCAGGATAGAGAGGAAGTTCCAGAATTACCCACAGAAATATTTGTAAGAACTAGACAAATTCAAGATAAAACTAAACAAAAATATCATAAGGAAACCTTACAATCAACCAATCCCGAATTAAAAACCGCTCAAATAGTTCCTCGACACCATAACACACAAGGAAAAATTCATACGTCTAATATAAAAAGACCACGCAAACAAACTACGAGTGACTTACCCACTGACACTTCACCTCGTGAACCTGTTCCAGGACCCTCCTCTTTTCAATCGGAAGCTCCGAGGTGAGAAATATAACAACTAATCAAGGGATACTGCCTATTCTATTAGGACCAGCCCGACTTATAAACTCCCAACATACTCTGGTTCACCATTATAAAATTGACAGCTTAATAGATGAATTTTACGAACTGACCTCACAGTACGAAAATCTGTTGAATAAGATCAAAGTAAATCAATTCCAGGTCAGACAGACAGACGAATATTGTAAATTATTAAATTATACTATTAGTATTATTAAGGAAAAAAATTACCCACATTAATGTTAATCAAGGTAGAAAAAAAAGGGGATTAGTAAATGGGTTAGGTAATATAATTAAATTTATAACTGGCAATCTAGACGCCTCTGACGGTAAACGATATGAAAAGCTGTTTACTCAAATTAAGAATAATGAAATAACTGTTCAGGATCAATTGGATTCTCAATTCTCACTCATTGCAGATCTGATGTCCGATTTTAATTCGACCATTCAAGACATTCGTTTCAATAACGAGCAAATAAAAAAACAAACTGTTAGAAATTGATAATTTCATGAAAATTAGTTCTAATCAGGCTCTCGCTGATTCCATAAAGGAAATACTCAACCTTCAACAACTAGTATTTAATGTGATACTGACAATATTCCAAGATATTGAGAATTCAATAACATTTTGCAAATTGAGAACATTACATCCTAGTATAATTGGAACGCATCAGCTGTTTGTAGAACTCCAAAAATTGTCAAATACTTACGGTTCCAAATTACCTTTAGAAATAAAGTACGAAAATATTCTAGAAATAGAATCCACTATTCAAGTTACTTGTGCAATCAAGGACGATGAAATAATGTATTTTCTCAATCTACCGTTGTCCGATGGGTTACAATACCACTTGTACTTTTTACGACCAATACCCACACTTAGGCAAAATCAGTATGTTTCTATATTTCCTAAGATAAATTATCTTCTCAAGTCTAAGTCAAATAATACAACAATACCCCTGTCAGATAATTGTCAAAGGGGTAGTATCATTCATTGTAGTAAAAAATTAATATCAAACCAGAATGTTAAATGTGAAGAAGGAATACTTAGTTCCAGTACTGCAGAACATTGTGAATACGTAACAGTAAACATTGAGGATAATTGGATTGAATCAATTCCAGAATCAAATCAGCATCTAGCAGTCTTCCCCTTTGGAGACAAAATAGAAATAAATAATAGGCATGGTTCGGAAATAGTGGAATTAAAAGGTATATTTTTAATTTCGGAAGGTAACAGTAGGATGTATTACAAGGGACAACCCCTTCATTCAGAAAGTGAATCATTAGGCCAACCTAAATTATTAACCGACTTAAATTTTGAAATTAAAGACTCACAAATGTCAAATACAACGCTTACTCTAAAAGAACTCAGTTTCAAAAATGTCAAACTAAACAGAGTAACACGTCTAGAGCCATTAAATATAATTGAATATTTTGTTCCAAGCTTTTGGACTATAATTTTGTATCTTCTTATTATCATGTTTATTACTTATACCATAATTGCGTATTGTAAACAGAAGAGTAAGCTAACCGCAACGAGAACATGAAGGCCTTGCTATTTATTCAAGTCTTTTCTTGTGAAAATTTAGTTTATTTTTAATTTTCTAAATTTTCAGCTTAAGGAGGGAGGAATTATGTGATCCTCTAACATAGGGAGGAAAAATAATAAAACTAATGCCTTCAGCAGTTCTCCCCTCCTAGTGGAAGCACCTCGCTTCGGACCTCCCGAAGCTCGGTGCAGTCGCTGTTGGGCAATCTCTCGTGCGGTACGTTCCCTCTCTGTACATAGTCGTGTGTGTTTCTTTTCATATTTTAATAAATTGTATTCGGGAATTAAACGATTGTTTTTTAAAAACCGATTCCCGATTAAAGGACATTTAAGTTATATATATATATATATATATATATATATATATAATATAAGTAATTTATTAATACTTTGACATTTTGGTACATTACTACTACATTTGATACTAGAAATATAAGTATTCACTAGTCCAAACTAGTTGTAACTAACTTTTAAAATCACTTCTTAGAACGGATTTTCACTAGGTTATTCTAGTTTTGCCTAATAAATTTCAGTCAAAACTAGTTCTTACTGAAAAAAGATCAGTGACTTCCAGTTCTAGCGGTGAGGGTCCCAGTAAATTCTAGTTCTATTTAGTCACAACTAGTTCTCACGGAGGAGCTTAGTGAGAACCAGGATTGACTAGTTAAAACTAGTAATAACTGATTACGGGTAATAACTGATATATATATATATATATATATAGGTATATATATATATATGTGAGAAAGTTTTAAACTCTAGGATTCATTTCAGAATGTCTCAAAACGGATGTAAATGAAGAAATTTTTCAAAAAATTTGATTTTAAAAATTTCCGAGCCATTGCAACAGCTTCATTTTCTACGGAAATTCGCTAAAAGGTTTATTAGTGGAAAAAACAAAACGACATTGGTGCCAAAATATTTGGGAGAGGAATGGCGGGAGTGAGAACAGTAATGCTGAAAATGGTGAGCCTCAGTTGTTAGCGTCTCAGAAGTGTGACACAGTTAAATTAGGGAAGTCAGGACATGAGCCTTGTCAGGCAAAGACGAAAGTCTTCGGTCTCCCGACTATGTCGGCTTCCACAATTGAATTATATGAGGACTTTGTGACTGATTCAATATATTGATCAGAAATTACCAGCGCTCATAACCCTCGTTATAACCTCTATCCAACCATTTGTTCCGACGTTGAGCCATCCTGTAAGAGTGTCTCCGTATCACATCCGTCAAACTCCACTCCACGGCAATAAAGTTCCAGCCCGGACACTTTATTTTTTGTTCAGTCTGGAACCGTTCCGGTCCTCAAACCAACAGGAAATGCTCTGAAATAGTGTTTGGAGGCTTCCTTTGAGATCTAATAATGCAAAGAACGTGGAATTCACCCTTAAGGAGGGCCCGATATGGGTGAACTGGCTTAGTAAATGGATGAATATCGAGATTTTGACCCCATGGGAGTCCTGAAATGGGCGTATAGGCTGAAGAGCGTTTTGAATCGGCCCGACAGAAAAAAAGTCCAGTCATGCAGCATGACCCCATGAGCGGATTTTTGAAGAAATCTTCGACATTTCAGTCGCTATTGATCGTGTAGAGAAATTTTAGAAGTACATAAATAGAACTTCTTCATAATTTCATGGCTGATATTTTCTAAGCCATAGACAGTATTAAAGCTACATCAAGTCCTAAAACAGTTGAGCGTAAAACATTAAAGAGAGCGACCGAGAGAATCGGAGGACGGAATATTTCACAGAGTAAACTTATCAGTTGATTTTTTTTTTTTTTTTTTTTTTTTTTACAAGATTTTTACAACTAGCGAACGGCATTATTTCGATTTTTGACTGATTTTTCAACTTTGAAGTTTTTGAAAACTTGATACATATTCTTATAGGAAATTTTACGCTGATTCCGAATATACCACAGAATATACCAATTTTTGACTACATTTTTGAAAATTTCAACCCGAAGACCAACGAACTTGAACTTTCGTTTTGTGTCCTTAACATTTTAAATTTGTTTAAAGTTTCTAGCACAATTCTACGGACAGTTATCGTCTGGAATGACACATACATACATACATTTTTTTTTTTTTTTTAAGAAACCTCCCCTCAAAGACGGGGGCACGCCATTAAATTGAAAAATAAACAAATAAAATTAAAAAGTGGGGAGGACGCCCAGGTTTACCCGACGCCGGCTCTAGGGATAAGGGAAGTTGTAGGACGAGGAGGAAGAATGGGATGAAAGGATGTGCCACTATAAAATGACCACCAGTTCAAGTAAGAATCCCCCAGGACGCGGGTGGTGATACCACGGAGTACTCCTGCCGAGATGCCCAACTCGAGTAACTCCGTGGCGCTTTTCCCGCATCACACCTCGCGCCATGACACGGTCGCGGCAATGACCTTGATGTTATTAGGTGCCACTCCTTTTAGCTCAGATATCGCTTGGTGCAGATCATTTCTATCTTTACTTTTCTTAGCCCGCCAGGTCTGCTCCATGTCCACGCTGCCACTGACAACCTGGACATCCAGGATTATGGCAGACCCATCGGGCTTGATCGCAACGACATCTGGCTTCTTGCCCCGGTCACTCTGCATACATACAAAAAAAAAAAAAAAAAAAAAAAAAAAAAAAAAAAAAAAAAAAAAAAAAAAAAAAAAAAAAAAAAAAAAAAAAAAAAAAAAAAAAAGATTTCTGCATAAACTTTTTCAAAAATTCACATTCTACAAATTTTGAGGCGAGAGCAATAGCTTAATTTTCTACAAAAATTCGCTAATACATCTTATTTGAGGATGAAACATCAGTTATTAAACCTTCAAGATCCGTAGCGCCACGATATTCTTACGTCTTAAACTAAACCTATATACCCAAGGCGCATCCCCTGATATTTTGTCGTTTTCAGTCACCTATCCACAAAGAATTTCCAGTCATGCAGCATGATCGTATGAGCGAATTTTCGAAGATTATCATATTATATTACATTACAATGTTTTGAAATTTGAGCACTTTAAGGATAAATAAATTGTTAACCACCAATAGTTTTATGGCAAAAAACTCATATTCTACGATTATAAACCGGTTTTGGATCTTAGCAATTTCTCAGTTTTTTAATCGAATTTTCTGCAAATATTAATGAAATTTAAGTACCTACATTTTTCGCCATCATTTTGTGAATAAATTTTTTAATGTTTTAATTCATCGTCAATAAACTTTTTTCCTGCTAAAATTAAGATAAAAATATGAATTTAACGATTTTTAGACATTTTTTGATCCATTTTTCACCCATAAACTAGATGTAGAAATCTTGTATAGCTAAAGAATATAGCAAAATTTTAAGCGGAACGAAATCTACGAGAACAATAATTTTTCGTTCCAGATAGGAACAATATTACCCGGAACAAAAAATATCGTTCCAGAAGATTTCGTTCCGGTTCGGAACGTTATTTGCGGAACTTTAAAATTTCGCTCCGTTCCGAAAATGCCATGTTTTTGTTTTGTTCCGGATCGGAACAGTCTGGAGTGAGGGAACAGAACGATATTTTGAGCCCTTTCAGATTTCCCGCAGCATGAGAGAGAGGCTCCAATGGCAACCTTAGGAAACAATTTGAAGGGATTGCTGGTCGATGATACGTTTTATAATGTTGAAGTGAAGGATTTTCGGAACATTAAGTTCATGGGCGATTCTTTTTTTATGTATAATATGTGCTAGGAAGGTATATGTTATTTATTGTCATTGTAGGCGAGTATATTTCTGTATTTTCTTCCAACATTGTATAAAATGAATTAAATAAATGAAAAAAAAAAAAAAAAAAATATAAATAAACAAATAACAATAAAAATAAATGAATTTAAAAAAATACAACTAATGAATAAATAAAATTTTAAAAACGAAAAAAAAGTTATAATAATAAAAATTGATTCCACTGGAAACGACTTGGAAACGTTGGAAGCATATTTTCCAGCAGACAACCCAAAAGGGAATTGATCCTCAGACCAAGTATCTACCGTTAAGGCACTCATGTGGGCTGGCTCCTACCTCCAAACCAAACCTTCGTTAGAAGGTTCCAACTCAACCCGATTATGGCAACACCATTATAATGGGGATAACACGAGTATCGCAACAGTGCGAAACAATAAGCTGAACTAATTGGGGCTTCAAGGGCCGATTCGGAGGAAATATAAGGGGGAAATGATTGGCTCCGTGTTCCTAATTAGTTGTTTACGAAGATCCCTGCGGTCACCTGTTGATGTCAACAACGATACCGTATTTTTTAATATATATACGAGTATATATTTATAAACAGGCACTATCCTAATTTACTAACAAAATACATACATCAATTAATACACTCAACACATCAATTAATACACACAGTAGGAAGTGCTTCAGGTATGCAAGATTTCATTTGATTGATTTCTTCGGCCTCAACCAGCTCTATCTGGACTTTTCTTATGTTTTCCTTCAAGACTCGGACCAAATCCTAAAAGTTACCCGCATTTTTCCCTGAAGCAACCACCTTGTCTGCCATACTTTTCAGGCAACCTGCCACTCCATCAACTGACTCCTATCCATGTCCGGACGCTTAGGAATGGAAAATGTTCCTTCAAGGCTTTGGTGATAAGGTAGAAAATGATCTTATTCCTATACTGCCTCGTAGGGCTGTCTGATTAAAAGTGTACTTTGATTGCTTTTGGCACCAAATTCTGATCAGCTTTGAAAACTGGCATGAGGTGTGCCCAAATGGCTTGGGAAGGCAGTAATTGAGGGCAGTATAGCTTCCTCACATTTGTAACATGTATGTATAAAATTAGTTGAAGAACAAAATACGAGTCGAAATGATTGAATGCAAAATATAACAGTATCTAATACACGTGTATACATGTCAGAATGCCAATTAGGGCTATAATTCATGTTTCCATGAACGGAAATTGTCTAAAGGTCAACACAATAATTGAAAATTTCATCGAAATCGATTCATTATTCTCGGAGTGTCACCCGGTATAGGTTTTGCGTCTGCGCAATAGTCACCTATTATTGAAGCAAATGCGATAAAATACAAAGGGCATCATCCTGGACCCAATAACCTTTCGAGTTTGAGCGAAATCGGATCAATCGATGATAAGAAATTAACGTTATAAGAAATTAACGTTTTGCGCATGAGCACATCATAATTTGTACGAATTTCATAGTCATCCAAATGGATATGTTTGAATTAGCGGTATGGTCTTTGGATGCTATTTATGTAATTTAACAATATAAAGTTGATTTTGAAAAATTCAACAATTGAAATTGGTTAAAATAGGGAAATGTAGATTTTTAAAGCAAAATACGTGGTTTTCTTGAAAACTCTTTTTAAAACGCTGCAAGTTATTTCACAAATGTTTATTATTTTTTCAATTGAGTATGATCGTAGTTTTAGTTGGCTTGCGTACGTCATAAGGCCCGTCCAGACTCCTCGGCGTGTCCCATTTCGAGTTGCCACAACCTATACTTCTATAATTATATACGCATGTTTATATTTCTCGATTTGAGCTCCTATCTATTCAAATAGTTATTGCCTTAATAATATCATTATCTAAACACGTACGAGAGGATATGTTATTAAATATGCGTAGGAAAAGCATTGGTATTAACACCTATTCATGCCTCGAAGGAACGCCGTACCCACCACAAGGTGCCGCGGCGCCTCCTCTCACTCCACCCCCCCCCCCCCCCCCCCCCCCCCCCCCCCCCCACCGTGACCCCCTGCCAAGCGTGCCAGGCGTCTAACAAAGCCTTGAAATGACACTTTTTCGCCCGTTTTTGGCCCATAGCATCTATGCGAGTAAAGCGATCGGGATGGTTAAACGTTAGGACCAACTAGACCCCAAATGGAGTCTATGTGCGAAAGGACGGGTTTTTTAAGTCAATTCTTAGGCCTTTTATGGCCCGGACGGCGGACGGCGAACGGCGGACGGCGGACGGACATTTCAAATTTGGATTCTACGCACCTTGAAACGTAAAGTGACAAAGTTTGAGGGGGGGTTATAAAAATTTTTTGCTATACGATCACATAGGCTTATTATTGGAAATAATAAACCAAAATCATATCTCTGACATTATATGATTGACATAAAAAATTGCACTCGACGGGCTGTTATTCCATTTTTGATCTAGTTTGACACACAATGAACTCGTAACTATTCAGCGTGTCCCAGTTCAACCCCCCCCCCCCCCCCACCCTCTATTTTTTCTAACATATGGAGATATAAAAAAATTACAAATTGTAACGATTCGAATATTTTCTAATATTGATTATTAGAAGAAATGTCATAATTTGCTGACATTTTTCACGTGATTGCGACCGTTTTTCAGCACTCAAAAATTCGAAAGTTGGCCATTTTTCCAGGAAAATTTTATGTAGATTCCACACATAGAATGAAAAATAGGGGTTCCTATTTGAAAAACACGAGAGAGGAGTCGTAGTGCCACTACGGTGCCACTGAATGGTATTTAAAAAAAAGACATGTTGCCAATTGAAGTTTTTTGAAATCTTCAAAATAAAAAAATTGAACCTTTGCCAATTTTGGTGTGGCACAAAGCTCCCCCGCATCTGTAACATGAATGAAAGGATCATTGAAATACTTCAAATCATCTTCAACGATTTCATAGCTGGTTCCTGTGATTTGGGGAAATAGTGAATTAAGAATTTATGGTTCACGCATCCGCAGAAATTGCTTTTATTCCATTTTTGATCTAGTTTGACACACAATGAACTCGTAACTATTCAGCGTGTCCCAGTTCAACCCCCCCCCCCCCACCCTCTATTTTTTCTAACATATGGAGATATAAAAAAATTACAAATTGTAACGATTCGAATATTTTCTAATATTGATTATTAGAAGAAATGTCATAATTTGCTGACATTTTGCACGTGATTGCGACCGTTTTTTCAGCACTCAAAAATTCGAAAGTTGGCCATTTTTCCAGGAAAATTTTATGTAGATTCCACACATAGAATGAAAAATAGGGGTTCCTATTTGAAAAACACGAGAGAGGAGTCGTAGTGCCACTACGGTGCCACTGAATGGTATTTAAAAAAAAGACATGTTGCCAATTGAAGTTTTTTGAAATCTTCAAAATAAAAAAATTGAACCTTTGCCAATTTTGGTGTGGCACAAAGCTCCCCCGCATCTGTAACATGAATGAAACGATTTCATAGCTGGTTCCTGTGATTTGGGGAAATAGTGAATTAAGAATTTATGGTTCACGCATGCGCAGAAGTTGCTAAAGATACGACTATATGATGCAACTCATCTGGGGGTCTACCTCGGCCCCGAAAGCAAAGGGAGGTGTGAGGCTCGTTGAACTAGGACACCTCGTATATATTCAGATGAAGTCATCACCCTTTACTGGTGGCAAAGAAACATTTTTTAGGCCTATGAAAATATTTTGCCTCGACCCGTCTGGGCAGGTAAGCGAACTGAAACGTAGCATATTCTGGCCTGAGCACCGAAGGCCTTGCTTCTGTTGTGTTTGCTGGGTCGTTATCATCGCCTCATAATCATATATTTGTTATCTCATTTCATCAATATTCTTCTTTACTTCTTCAAAAAATGCGGTTTGAGACCCAAGTTTGAAACTATGGTAATTTTAAATCAAGATGAACTCGCAAATAAAACTACTTAATCTTTTTTAAATAGAAACAATAACTTTGAAAATATAATTAGTCTTTCCGCGATTAAGATTATTCTTAATAACGTTACATATATGCATACGAAAATATTAACTTTATCTGCGAAAAATTCAATTTAATTTGCAAATAATATACTGTCCATTCACTCCTAGTAACTATCTCATAAATATCTTCCGACATGATTGGGTGAATCATTTCTTATCATTATAGTGATGTCTGTACATCTCTCTTGATTAAAATACATTTTGAACCCTCTTATTAGATTTTTATAAGCAGATTTTGGTAGTTGTTTAGTCATGACATTTTGGTGAAAACCGTAAAATGTAGGATTCTGAAAAAAAAGCCCTCTTTAGTAGGTATTTTATCACTATCGAGCATGTTAATTCAGAAAGAATCTACATTGAACTTGATTTTCATAACAATAATGGAAACGTGCTTCGAAATTCATTGTTGTAATAAGAGACTGGAGACCTCTCATCATCGAAACTCAGTAGCTTAAATATCAGAGTTAAAATTCATCGATGAACTGAACGAAAATCAAAATAATTAGTTACAATAAAACGTTTGAAATATTTGTGCACAAAAATATGATTACAATGCACCAAGAAAAGGGGGATAAAATTCCTAAAATTGGTTTTTGTAGCTGACTTCTCTAGGAAATGCTTGTTTTACGTAGATGAGTGCCATATTGAAATGGTTTGTGAGTTAACAGCGCTCAAATTTAATACAAAATCAGAGTTGGGCAAATTGTAACTACAAGTATAAATGCAGTTACTGGCAGGTTCAGGTAACTGTATCCGCTTGAAATTACAGTTACAAGCCCTGGATTTTTTATTTTTGAAGTGTAAACTTCTATAGGCGCACCGCGTCGAAAAATTTAGCGGGGTGTGAATACAATTTTACCGTCACGTTTTTTTCCGTCACGCTGTTTTGACAACCAAGCCGTTGCTGGGGAAATGAAACTTCTTTATTTTTCGACAAAAATCGTTCTCCACTCGTTGGAAAGCTCTCGATTTATCACGCATTTCTTTCGTACTTGTTCTTCTATTCATGTCGTAGTTTTGTATTTATTTATGTTATAAATGGTAAACAATTTATGTTATAAATATAGTAAACAATGCCGCTTGTTTTGTTGTCACTTGTAATTGTATACGCGCACCATAACAGAAATTACCTACTTAGGTACTCTGTTCTAATTTCGATTTTTAAAACATTTATGTCGTAGTTTTAAATTTATTTACATTTACGAATTAGAGGGATGAAAGCATGTTCCATCTTTTAGCATTTTAGCCGAAGGCTCAAGGCGGAAAGTTACCGAGGGTCCAGGGGCGGAGCCTGTCCACTTTTACTTTCCCAACATCCCAACAGAGTGGAAAGTAATGTCCAAATCGTCATAGAAGTTTACACTTCTCCCGTGTGGTCTTTAGCACACCTGGTTTTTTTATTTGTGTCGTATACTTTTACGGATACTGTAACTGTGTTCGAAATCAACGGATAGAGAGACTGGCCGAGCGAAAGTAACTATGGATACAGATAAAGTTACTTGTAACTGAAACTGTATCTAGTTACTTTTTCGGATACAATAACAAAAATCGTCCTAATTTGACTGGAATTCGGAAAATTGACCTATTCTGCACACCTAGTCGTAGTTTTGGAGTCTACGGAGTATAAAACGGGGAAGTAACAAATTCCAGTCATGAAGCATTGCTACGGCGAGCATTTTCAAAGAAACATACGGAAATGTAGGAATTGTAGTTCGTTAAAAATCATCATACGTGAAAAACAAAAATACGGATGATGTACTAGGCAGTAAAGTCAAGTTCAAGGAAACGGAAACTAATATTTTTAGAATCCAACAAAAAAAAAGATGATTGATGAATGATGATGATGATGATTTGAATCCTCTTCAATCCATTTTGGAAATGATTTAGGCCATCCAGGAAGATATGTGGCTGACTTGAAAACACCTCCAACAATAACACAATACATTCATAAGCAGAGATATCTTCTGGTCTGTACTATATTCCTCAATAATATAACTCGTTAGATAAATTCTCCTCTAAAAACTCATAGAACATAAGAGTTCATTTCACCATTGATGACAGTTCAACTTTAAGCAGAGCTTAGCTCTCATCACAAACTATGGGGGTCGTTAAAGAACTTGTACGCCTGGCATAAACTACATTCTCCGTTTATACAGTAGTTTAAGAGTTGAGCGAGGTTCAAACTGGTTTTGTACCCCTGGCCTTAATGGCAAAGGCCTGTGAGTCCCGTGGGCCTTGTTCGAAGGCGGTCGTAGTTCCCGTGCCAATCGATAGATGTCGGGGCGGTATCTGTGGAGGAGCCTCGCTCGGCCACCTGTTGCCGCTCTCATCCCTCTCGAGCCCGCCGGTGAATAACAGATTATCATCCCCAGTCAAACGGGGATGACAGTGGGGGTGCTGGCGGGGGTGGCTTCTCACCCTCACCCTCCAGGCCTCCTGTATTCTTTCTGCTCCGACCACCGCAGATCGGACGCGCCGCGCCAGAAGCGATATGACCGCGGAATCCGACCTCTCGCGCCTGGCAACCATCTGCATTTTTCTCGAGCTTTTCACCGTAATTACTCAGGATAGTAACTTGAAAAAAAAAAAATTGAAATGATGATTTTTACCCGGAATTAATTTCATTCATATCAATTTCATCGAAATGGGATGTCAACTGGGGAATTATAATAAAAACAAAGCTCTAAGTTACTTATGCATAAAGCGCGACGGCGGAGGCGGACTTAAAAGAATTTTTTGATATTATCAACAAAATTAGCGCATGCAGTTTTTGAAGTGCCCAAGTGTTACTTTAAAAGTTAAGCTCTTAGAGAATTATCAAGACCCTAACCGCACAGTACGTGAAATAATACAATCAAAAGCACATATAGAAACTACTTAGATGTAATTTATATTTTTAAAACCATGTATAATGTATAATAATGTTGTGTACCTATTATCATAAGTAACGGCTGTATGCGTCTGCAAAACCAAAAAAATCGAAAGCGGAGGACAATGGTGCTCCGAACGAGAGAGGCTCGAGGTAGAGCGCAGCACGCAAACAAGAACCTTGCCGATTTGCTTTTCTTTTGTTGCCTGTAACGGCAGTCGTGACGGGCACGAGTTGTTTATGTTTTTTACCGGTTTTTTGATTTGCTTGTGTGTTTCTTTATTATAATCATTTATGTATTAATAATATTATTATCATTTTTCAGCAGTATTGACGAGATTGATCGTGCGGGGAACGAATTGTAGAACGATATGTGGTGACGCAAGGTATCAACAAGGGGAGAGTCATGTCCAACCACCATGTTCCTTCGGTCCTTCGCTCACTAGCACTCCTAGCAGTGGACCTTGCTAGTTCAGAGCCCCATTGCAGAATCTATGTTTTTTACATCGATTACAACGAGGCTAAAATTGATTCAGAAAGATGCAATTCATATGGGGTCATCTAGGGGCCATCACGAACAATCCAAGAGCATTCCATTTTATGTATGCGCACGTGCAGATGCAACGAGTGATCCAATAGGGATGAAATTAATTGGGGGATATCTTGGACACAAACCCCATTTCAACAGATTCGGGCTGTAATCTGCAAAATAATTGACGAAATATATTGGACGATGGAACAAGGCTTACGTGCCAGTGGCGTTTAAGGAGCGATTCACCAAATAATTTGTTTGCGCCAATGGAATAATAAAGCGCATAGAATCGGACATATAACCGAACTGGACATGTCACATTGAAATGAATGTCCTGGATAATGCTCTAAAGAATTTCGGTGCGCGGATTTCAGAAACATTCAATTTCAGCTTCGTTGTCTAGTGCGCGAACATGTGAACGGTGGTATCATTCACTCAGTTAATAAGTTCTGTTGACAGTATGATACGACCACATTTCTCACGGTCGGTCAGCCATCTCTTCTATACTTAAACCCGCTCGATTTCCTTTTCTTCTTTAAATGCAAGACGTGACGACGCCAACAACTAACACGATTTATGGTGGAATGAGATGTCCTCCCATACACAAACGTTTTTTACTTACAACAATCACGTGCCGTGTTATTTCTTGAAGTATCCATTCTATACAGTTCTATAATTCCATTCAAATACATTGTATAGTTAGCATATTTTCATTACCAGCTCTCTCTCTCTCTCTCTCTCTCTCTCTCTCTCTCTCTCTCTCTCTCTCCCCCCCCTGTTCCTGTATAATACGGTTCGCCAAGGAAAATGGTTTTGGGTAATTTCTACAACAAGTATGCCCTCCCCTTTCTTTTCACCCACGTTTCCACAAGCTACGATTCTACGCCTACACTTCTGCAGGCCCTATATAGACCCCACGTACGTGAACTTACCTGAGTTATTGTTTAGGCGCACGTTACGTGTAGGCA